>JAJJWX010003279.1:0-619176 GCA_023529315.1 Papaver bracteatum | reverse complement strand
ACTTGCTGTTCGACACCTTCAAAATTCGGAAAAACAAGTCCACTCCTATATACCCGCAGAGCAACGGACAAGCGGAAGCCATAAACAAAACCCTAGCGCTCATCCTCAAAAAACAGTTAGACGAGTACAAAGGGCGATGGTGTGAACAGTTACATAACGTTCTGTGGGCATACAGGACAACTCGAAGATCAGCTACTGGGGAATCTCCATTTCTACTCACATACGGAGCGGAAGCAATAATTCCCACGGAAATTCTACTACCCACAAAAAAGACAGAAGCGTGGGAGAAGAACCTCACCACGGACATGATGTTAGAAAAGCTTGATGACCTCGAAGAAAGAAGAGAGACCGCACTACAGAAAATGGAAAACTACCAACGCAGGCTGGCCAGAGAGTATAACAAGAAAGTAAAACTTAGGAATTTTGTAGAGGGCCAGTATGTGTTAAGAACTATTCCCCAATACCAGCGATAAAAGAAGTGGGGAAAATTAGCACCAACTTGGGGCGGACCCTACGTGATACACGACGTCGCCGAAATGGCTCCTACTACCGCGTAATCCCCGAAAGGGGAAATACTCAGGCACCCGTGGAACGCCAAATACCTCAAACCATACTATCCATAATCTATCATCTTCGTATGCATTTCAGAAGAAGAAAGTTGACTTACAAGTCCGCATGTTTCTATCTCTGATGGAGGAATAGCACGCCTCAACTTTTCAATCAATACAAATTTTCATCTTCAATTGACACAACTCTACTCGTTACCTATACGCATCTCGATGCGCTCAATACCCATAACCAACACCGTATGAGACACATGTATATACCCATAAGCATTTCAATTTACACATGTATATACCTATAAGCACTTCAATTTACTCAGAATACTCAATACCTATCCTTACACAAAGAGGTCAACGAAACAACCGAATACGAATGTACATTGAAAATCATTCCATATATTAATAAAGTGTCAATGCTATTGTTACCCCGTGGACGTAGGCCCTAGGGCTGAACCACGTAAACTTGTGTGTAGTTAATATTATGGTACTTCAATAAGGTGAATGTTCCGCACAAAGCGCGGAACATACTCACTACCATACACCGGGAACAAACCGGACAACGCATACACATGCCATCTCTTGAACTCCCCCATAAGCGTCTATAAGTGTACGACCAGGGGGTGACTTCCTAAGGAACGAGATACCCAAGCAATAATTATAAGCCGCGTTACTCTTGAACGCCGGCTAGACCCCCACCGCTCAGTAATCCTCTGGCCCAGGAATTAGCTGAGCGGGGTGACAGGTCGCAAGACGATTCCGAGGACACCAACCTACGGAATTGCATTAACACTACAATTTATCAGATCTTACAAATCAAGATCCACGGATAGCAAAACCAATCCCGTGGACAACGCAACCATTCACGTGGATTTCGGAACTAATCCACGACACTGTTTAAATACAAAGTTTACGGAATTACTTACTATATTAATAGGGATCTATAAAAATAGACGCGATTTCAACAAAATACAAGTTCAGATTTACACATTGAAGTTTGATCTATTACAGGGCGGTTGATTACGAACCTAGCAAGAAAAGTAGCAAAAACGCTAAGAAAATTAAGCAACTGAGATCAATCCCCAACATACTAGTTACGATCTATTGAGAAGGAGCACCATCCGCTGGTTTCTCCTTTAACGACGAAGGAACACTACCACCAGATGAGGGGCCGGAGGAACCTGAAGGGAGACTGGGAACGGGACGCCGAGTATAATTCTTGCTAATTCCATGGGTCTTCTTGAGATCCAGCTCAATCTCACCAAGAGTCCTGTTAATCTCCTCCGCCAACTGCTTACGCGCCACGAAGCCTATAGCTACGCTCTTCATCTCGGCTTGAGTTAGGGAAATGGTAAGATGCTCCGCTTTCTCAGTAGCATGCTTCATCGCTTCCTCTCGAGACGAAGCCAGACCCCGATGATAGCTAACCTGCTCTTCCAATTGAACTATTTTAGCCTGAGCTTCGGCAAATTTGTCATTTGCAGCTTGAAGATGTCCTTGGAGCTCTGCAGATATTAGAAGAAAGTGAGTAATAACAAATACAACATGAAGCTCACTCGATAACGAAGACATATACCTTCACAGCGGTTAACCGCGGAGTCTCGTGCTTCTGCGGCATAATCATATTCGTTCGAAAGCCTATCATAGTCTACCTGCAGGAGATTATGAGCATATTGACTCGCGCTAAGATCATCTCGAAGAATTGAGTTCGAGTGATGATATCGGTTAACCTCATCATTCTTCGATTCTAACCCCTTGTTAAGACGATACATAGTCACCTCTAAGTTCCTCTCATACTCGGCCTGACGAGCCACATCAGTTCGAGACGCGGATAAGGCCCTACTAAGAGCGCCAGATTCCGCCCTAGCATCATCTCATTCCTTGGCAAGACGTCGCATATAATCCCGCACATCAGAGGGATGAGAAGAACGTGCTCGCCGCAATTCTTCTTCCATATCATTAAGCCTAACCTCTAGGGCGGAAATCTGGCCACGGGCTTCCTCGAGCCTATCCCGCGTCCATAAGAGAGTCCCGTTGAGAAACTCACGATCGTGATCGTTTCGATTTCGCAAATCTACCCAACTAAATTTTGTCTGACGCCATTCTTCGGCCATAGCGTTATGAACATCCGCGCGAGCATTCCATTTCACTGCTTCGCTCTTAAGTTTCTCAACTAACTCAGCAATACACCCCTTTTGGCGAACTCTCTCACTACGAAGCCACATCAATTCAGGGACTCCGCCCACTGAAGACAATACCGCGGGAGGAGGAAGAAAGAGACGACTCAGAACATATAGGGAACATCGGAAAAGCAAAGTAGGGGAGGTTCAAACCTGAAAGGGACGAAGAATTCTGCTCAGTAACCTCTAACTTTTCCTTGACTAAAGCTAGATCAGAACGGAGCGCAGCCTCATCCACGCCCTGTTGTTCCTTGCGCTTAAGAAGATCCCTCAGTTCAGTTATCTCCCTATCTTTAGCAAAGGCCGCAGCTTCGACGCTCGAAAGCACTCCTTCATGGTGGCGGAGTTTCGCCTCTAGCTTAAGAGACTTGGCCTTGAAGAGCCGGTATAGAGTATGGTTACAATACTCACTCCTTATCACCTACGGATCAAAAATAAATTAGTTCAAATAACATATCCAAGTAAGAGCAGGGTTACGAAGAATGGGACATACCTCCAATAGTCGCTGCTGAGGATAATTATACTGGTACCCATCAGCAACATCCATCATACCAGCGACAGTAGAAGAAGGATTCACCACCAAATCAACCCCTCTGGACACAAGATCCTTATCCCACTCTACATCTACAATCTCTGCAGAGATCGACTCCATATGCTGGCGAGTAAAAGAGTCCGAACTCTTTTCCCCTTCAATCACAGGGGCAGGATGCGACACGACGAGCAAACCCTTCTCTCTAAGCCAACCTAAGACAGCATCATCACCATCCGCGATTAAGGATTGCGGGAAATCATCAGAGGGAGAACCCAAGGGATTCACACCAGGTTCGGCACTAGCTTGACCTTGCGTCAAAATACCCCCAAAACCGGAGGAGGTGCCACCATAACCCTCCGGATGAACCAAAGGAACCTCAGCACTAGGCACAGCTGTCGCGCCACCACCACCGCTACCTTTAAGCACATCCCAGTCATCACTAGGAGAAAGAAGACTAAAATCCAAGACGAGTCCCATAGCCGCGGCCATATCAAAAGACTGATCCCCAGACAGAGTATTACCAAAAGAAAACTCACCACAAGCACCCACGTCCTGACCACTGCTAGCCACAAAAGCAACTCCCTTGCCCTTGTCCGTGACTGTCTGCTGTTGACCGACCTCCATGACCACATCCCCAGTAGATTTTTCTCCATCACTAGTCTGATCACCATCACCACCGAGGACTTGATTACCATCGCCACCTCCAACTCCGCCACCAGCGGCCTCATTAACAATACCACCATCGCCACCTCCAACTCTGCCACCAGCGACCTCATTAACAATACCACCATCACCACCTGTGGCTTGATCACCAACGCCACCATCACCACCACCAGCAATATCTCCTTCTTGCAAAGGTGGAGAAGTCTCAATCCGCTCCTCTTCTTCGGACACATCCTCTCCAGCGTTCACTGGACTGCTCACATCTTCGAATTGCGTAGAGTCTCCAGTAGGAGAATTTGACGATTGCTTGGGGTTGATCTTTTTCTTTCTAACCACCTGCGGGACATAATAATAAATAACCTTGAGTATCTCCTTTCCTTGGCATAATCAATATTACTTAAGAAAAGGAAGGGTCATATATACGAAGAATACAAACATGCCTTAGCAACACTAGCATTCCGCGGAAGAGGGTTTGCGTCGGAGTTACCCTCCTCGTCCGCGTCATCAACATCACGGTAGTAATCAAAATCCATACCTTCGAAACTCATCTGCCAAGGGCAGTAATGGGCGTAACGAGAAGGAGAGGTTTCGCGGTAGGAGATGTCAACACTAGGTTGCCAACCATGTGGCCCAGGAACCCAGCCATAGGCCCACGGACCAACAACCTCAATAACGGTGGAAGACCATTCGTATTCATGATCACGCTTGATCCTCTCATCAGCAGGAATAGGAATACCTTCGGAACCAGGAATCCTTGCCATCTTGGAGTCACTTACTTCGCTCAAGAGGCGAATTTCCCCCTTAACAGGAGCAATATTCCGCAGATTCACAGACCACGGCTTGCGCGTCTTCCTGTTAACATAATCTCCAAAGGATTTGTTAAAGTTTTCAGGAGTATACCACCCTTTCTCCTCTTATAAGTTGGGAGCATAGCAGTTCATCATCGTTTGCCCCTTGCTACGAAGATAGCACTCTCGGAGATGACGAAGGTAATTTCCCGTCAATTGTTGCACCCCACGGTTATGGCTCTTCTTAGCAGTACCGCGGCTAGATAAGACCCGGTAATAGAAATCATCACCAGCTTTATATAAAGGCAACATCAGACCAGCCTCAAAAGCGCCCACGGTCGTCAACAGATGAAAAGAATCGTACCGATAATTAACAACCATCTCGTAAGTTATGTCTTTATCAGGGGCATAGAAACTCACTTGGAAGTGCTGAAGACCGTGCTTCACTTTGAAGGATTCAAGATCTATGTGCCTGAAAGTGAACTTCTTATTACCCATGGGTAGGGGACGAAATGTGACAGCAGAGTCATCTTCATAAGCATCCCCCGCAACATCTTCCGCAGAATCTGCTACCTTCTTCTTAGGAGGAACCACGTATCCCAAAGACTCCATCTCTGAGGCCTTCCTCTTCGCGGGCTGATTCTTAGTTGTTCTGTCTGAGCTAGGCACAGATAAAGACGGAGGAAGATTAGCCCGCAAAGGATGCATGGTACGAAGAGGCTGCACATTTAAGAGTTCAGTGCGCGGAGTCTGCTGCCTCTTAGAAGACTCATCTCTAGGACGGCTCGAGGCGTATTTCAACCCCCGGGGCGGATCACCTCTTTGGAACAGAGGCCTCTGGCTAGAAGGAGAGGATAGACGCCCATCCCGAGGGTTACCCTGAGCAGAGGAAGGAGAAGCCCCTTCCCTAATGTGAGAATCTCCCCGAGGAGATCTATGAGGACTCGGCGAAGGAGTTTGATAAGGTACCCGCGGATAATCCGACATATCTGCGAACACAAACACAAACAGGAGGACTAGTCAGTCAAGGAAGATCAAAAACGAGGAAATCTCAAGAACAGTGAAGAACACGAAGAAAACCCTAAGTTTCACCAGCCGATTAAATTCTCAATTCATTACCCCACTCAAAAAGGATCAAAACGTAGCCGGTAAAACACCCAGTTCAGCAGGGGAAATCTTCGATTCCATGACATGCATGGGATTAAAACCCATCACGATTCATCACCCGAAAATCAAAAACTCCACAGGAACAAAAATGGCGAACAAACGAGACAAAAACCTTACCTGAACCTCAATAGTTGTACGAAGCAGCAGCGACGGCAGCAACAACAACAATGACGGCCAAAAGCAACAAAGAACGACGACGGCAACGATGGCGAAGCAACAGTAATGGTAGAAGAAGAAGTTAAGAGGGTAAATAAGAAAATGGGGCAGAGAATAAAATAGAGAATGTGAGTTTAACTCACATTCCATCATTCTCTCCTCTTTTATGTCGCCAGAAGATACCGCCCACTACCCAAGGGGAAGTCATGACATGTAGGGGAAATGTGCACAATAAATTCAAATAACTCCTTTTTAGGAGAAGTTATGAGGAGGGAGATAAAAACATATCACATGGTTCTTCTTCCAACTATAGCTGGCGCCTAGTCACAAGAAGAGGGGAAAATTGTAGATACACTTATTTACCTCCCTCACCACGTGTACTAGCATCCCCACGTGGAAGCCACGTCACAAAGGTGGGTGACACACATGATCATCCGTGGGTCTAGATAGTGCGCCATCTGTCAAGATAAGAGATCGAAGATGAAGGAGCATCAAGGGAAGGTATACCCGCGTAGCACCAAAGAACTTCCCTATTACACTTTACCCCCTCACGAGGCAAGATGTGATCAACGGCTAGGTGAAGCCCCACTGACAGACGCGACAGGGAAGGACTGACACCGCCTGGCGCTAAGGACATGTGTCGGTTGGACCGAAGACAAGAACAAAGGCAGGCCAACGTGATGAGCGTAGGAATAATAGAAGCCGCGGGATGACAGGGAGGTCTGCAGACTATGCACAGAACACAAGAAGATAAGGATACAACAGATCTTTCCCAGTCTTAGGAAGAAAGAGAGACAGATTGGTCAGCGTGATGATCTTAGGAAGCATAGAAGCCGCGGGATGACCAAGAGGTCCGCGGACTATGCACAAAGCACAAGAAGATAAAATTATAACAGCCCCTTTCTAAGGGACCCACGTAGAAGAGCTATATATATGACCCTTCCTGTTACATGGAGGGGGGGTCGAATAATTGGAGAGAGAGGGGGAACAATTAGAGAGAAGAGTAAGTATGAGCGTTAACCTTCGGGTTCCATGATGACCCAAAGTCTTTCGACTAATCTTGTAATCTTTTACCATCATAGTGAATCACCCTCAGACCTGTGAATGTAGGCCTTAGAGCCGAACCACATAAATCTTTGTCTTATTTACATTTCGTGTTGATCTACCCTAATATTTGTATGCATCTCTTAGATCTGTCGTTATGGATGTTGAGGAGATCATGAAAAACCCGTGGGGTTTAGAATCAATGAATCAACATCTATCCCAGCATCTCACAATATATTCGTACTTTAATGCATGCACTCTGTACATGCGAAGATTGGTTGTGGACACGTTGATGCCTACGTGATTTGCGTGTTCACAAAGACATTGAATATAGTCGTTGATCGACACAAGTTTAGTCTTGCGCTTTAACCTTCGCCGATCAGCGACACAACTTGTGTCGCGCCACTGAACATTAGTCGCGTACCTAATCTTCTGCTACGATGTACGAAACTTCAAATTTGAGGGTTTGACCATTTGTTGAGTCCACAGTGAACCTAAAATTGACAATATGCGACTTGTCAATCTTGTACTAATAGATGCAAGTCATTACTTGTATTACGCAAGTCGTTCCTGGTATTAATTGAGGGGGAGAAAGCTACATCATTAATATTTAGAATTCTTTTTTGAATTACTTGTCACACACCCCACCCCTTTTGCAAAGCGTATTGTACACATGTCGACAAAAAGGAGCCAACTACTATGACCGTTGCCAAATATATTAGCAATAGATTCCGTCCCAAATTTGAGACACAAAATGTTGCCTCCTACAAATCTCTGGGGAACCGGCGCGCTGTCAACTTGTAGTATTTTCATAGTGGTAATTGAATTTTTGTCCCTACTTTTAATGGTCTATAAAATTATCCTTATCACATAATAAATATATCCCTGATGGCAAAATTGAAATTTTATCTAAAAGATTTATTTTCATGTGTTTCCATTTTTAACATTTTAAGTATTACATACTCTTCTTCTTCTTCTTCACTTCGGATGAAAAAATGAGCACCACCGTCTTCTTCTTCTTCACTTCGGACATATCTTGGTTGCCTCCACCACTACCATCTCCGACGCCACCACAACCAACACCACCAGTACCATCAGCATAACTACCACCACCATCTCCTTAATCACGATCAACATCTCCATCTTATTCTCTTCATACAGAACCTGTAAGTTTTCCGGCGACTGTCAATTTGGAAATCAAAGTAAGACCTCCAGATCCGGGAATAAAACACATGAATACGGTTGATTCATGTCTTTATAGCGTTGTAACTATCTCTTTGGCCACATGACTCGGGAGAGTTTTAATGGATCAATTTCCTTATAAAAAAAATATCACTTATTATTTTTTTTCCAAATCAACAGTCGAAGCTTATGGAGAAGCTATTACTTCACCTCTACAGATCAGGTTAAACCATACAGTGCACAAATTCTAAGATTCATTCATAACCTGATAGTTGCAAGCTTATGGATAAGCTATTGGAATCTCTGCCTAAGATTACATCTGCTTGGCTTGATGAATTACAAAATTCTACGAAGAGGAGGATATAGATCTCCTATTTTTTTAGACATGGCGAAGTCTTCAATTGCTCCTACCAATTTTGGGGATGGGGATATAGATCTCATTAATAATCTCAACCAAGAGGAAGAGGAAGACGACGGTGGAAATCAAGACATGGATTCTAGATCTGATGCTGATGGTATACCATGTATTTGATTGGATTCAGAGACTAAAAAAATAATTAAGTCACCATGGAGGTAGTGCTTAATCAGAATCATGGATTTAAGTTAATTCATGAAACAATCACTGGGCGCTGTTTTGGAATTTTGGAGGGTTTATTGGGAGTTAAGATTAAAAAGAATCAACTACTGTGTCTTTGAGAAATCAATCTCCTTGTAAATTTATTAAGTTTATGGAATTGTTTGGTTTTGGGGTGGACCAATCTCACAGTCAGGAAGAGCATTCAGATCTACGGGATGGATATGCTTGAATTTTGTGAAGATTTCATAACCCATGCTACACCAGATGGTGGTGGTGGTGGTGCTGGGGATGTGTGATTTTGTTGGTGGCAGTGTTGGTATGAGTTGTTTTTACAGAGATTGAACCCTCTTGCTGAATGAAACATGGTGGTTATCTGGGTTGAAGCAAGCAGTGATATTGGATCAACTATGGTTGTTAATCCATATATTTTGGATCAACTATGGTTGTTGATCCAACTGCAATGGATAAACATCCACTGTTGATCCAACTGAAATGGATAAACATCCATTGTTGATCCAACTGAAATTGGTGATGAAAGAGGCGAAATTGAATTCATTTTAAAACATCCATTTTAATTGGTGATGAAATAGGTGGAATTGAATTCTCTTGAATTTATTGATTCATCTTTTGAAGTAGCTAGCATGATTCTTCTTTGTTTTTGACTTTTGAATTTGATTTTGGAGTACATTTTTGATTCATCCCAATATATTTGGATTTTTAATATTTTCACAAGCCTGTTTTTTGTTATTCTCGACATTTGAATTTATGTTTTGTGAATCTAGTATGCTCAATTATTTATCTTCTCTGAATTTTGTGGTGAATGGTACTATAAGGATGATTGATTAGATAGTGTGCATTATAGAAGTAGAAATGGAGTTGTTGGTGTTGATTTCCTTGAATCTGGAATTGTTGTTGATTAAATAGTGTGCATTATATGTTTTTATGGGATCAACTTCTACTGTTGATCCAACTGCAATGGATAAAATTCTATTGTTGATCCAATTGCAATGGATAAACATCCATTGTTGATCCAACTGAAATGGATTAACTGATGTTGTTGATACAAAATTATTTGAATCGATGGTGGCGGCGGCAACAGTGGCGGTGGTTTCTGCTATGGATTATTAATGGTGGTTTGATGGTTTTGTTGGTGGATCTGAAACTGCAGCTGATGAAATGGTAGCATTTTTCCATCAGAATGGATAAACATCCATTGTTGATCCAACTGCAATGGATAACCTTTTACTGTTGATCCAACTGCAATGGATAAACATCCACTGTTGATCCAACTGAAATGGATCAACTACTTTTTTCTGGGTACTATGAAAATAATTTCCCCCAGTCTGAACAAGCGGCGGCGGTGGAGGTGGTGGCGGCGGCGACGAACTTGTGGTGGTGGCAACAGACTAGTAATGGTGGAGGACTAGTGGTGGTGTAATGGTGGCGGTGGAGGAGTGGTGGTGGAATATTAGTGGTGGTGTTGATTGGTAGGTGGTGGTTGTTGAACGGTGGTGGTGGAATGATAGTTGAATGCTGGTGGTGGTGGTGCTAATGGTGGTGGTGAAGTGGTAGTGGAAGAAATTTGTTCCATTTTAAAATAAAGAAAAAATATTATATGGGTGAGGGTATTTAGGTAATCTAATATTAAATGGATAAGGTTGTTAAAAAAGGAGGGACATAATTATTGTTGCATAAGGATATATTTGTAGGAAGTTAAAAGTAGGGATATATAATTAATATACTCATTTTCATAAGGAAATCTAGCTTACGCTAAGTCATATGGGTTAGATTAGCAGTTAAGTGTTGCAATTCAAAAAAAAAGTGTGGCCTAAAAATTAACACTAGCTCTTTCTCCTAACATGTGCTCGCAGCTGAACTAGCAGCGAGATTGACGCTGAATGGTTGAGCGCTCAAAAAGTGACATTTACGTTGAATGGCTCACAAAAATCATAAAATTTAATCTAACGGTTGAGATTTGAAGTGCTAAACCAAACAACACTGGAGGTGGTCCCAGCTGACGTGGGATGCTAATCTAGCTGCTAGATTAGCACTCCCATAGGACTTAAGAGGTCGTCCTAGCTGACGTGAATTGCTAATCTAGGTGCTAGATTAGCACCCGTAAGACTAAGCCTTTAAAATAAAAACAATGTTCCCCAAAGTTTCGTGCATTCCAGGAGGTCCCAGGTTCAAGCCCTCAATGGCGTAATATTACAGGAATTAACATGAAAGGTAGTGTTAGTTTGCCCCCCTTGTGACACAATCTCAGACCCCATCCGCTTCGGCTCCCTTGGCTAGGTTACTCATGAGGCTCGCTGGTAGGTTAGCACAGCAACTTGTTTAATTAATGTAATAATATGTTGTTGGAACTTAGATTGTCTGGCTTCCAACTAGTTAATGTAATATTATTTATCCAATAATGTACTCCCTCCGTTTCTAAAAAATAGTCAAGTTTGGTTTTCACAAAAATTAAGAAAACCAATCATTATAGCCATTTTTTCATGTTTTTTCCTAAATTATCCTTTGGTCCCCACTCATTTGCTATTAGAGAAAGAGGAGAGAGAAGTGGTCCCCTTTTTATATTAGAGACAAAAAAGGAGAGAGATAAGTGGTCCCTCTATGAGTATAGTAGTAAAATCATAACATTTGACTTTCCACATATGGAAACAAGCCTATTTTTTTGACAAACCCAAATAAGGAAACTTGGCTATTTTTTAGAAACGGAGGGAGTAGTAATTATTTTTATAAGAAAGAAAAAAAAATGTGCACTCATGGGACGGTACCCCACCAAGCGTGAGCAGTCCAACGCTGTACCCTAGTTAGCAATTCGGGGTACGGGTAGTAATTCGGGACGGCATACGTACGGGAATTATACTGATTCAGATAGATCGGATTCGGTCAAAAATCCGTTCAACGGTTCGTTGTTCGGACAGTAGTTCGGAACGGCATACGTACGTGCATATTCGTTTTATAAATGTGAGTTCGGCACTTAAAATTCGGGTAATATATATGATAAATTGATAAGTATTATGACCTTATTACGAGACTAATTTGATTTGTATATGATTTATAAGATGGAAAAAAATATTTTAGCGTGATTATTTAACAAGAAGTAAACAATTTAATCGCATAAATGTATTATAAAACTTATAGACTTTTAAACAAAAATCAACACATAAAACACTGGTTAAACAACTACCAATAGAAAATTTTAATTGAATAATTGTATTTAAATATAAAGTATATACAAAATCAAACAAAAACCAATCAACAGAACTCTGGTGAGAGAGTTACCTATGGGAGTTCTAGTTCGGAAATATCATTCGAATACGGTCAGTTCGGATACGTTCGCGAATCATTCGCGAGGTCCATATAATCCGGGAACTAAGTTCGGAGTTCAAATAATTCGGAAATATCATTCGGATTCGACCAGTTCAGATACGTTCGCGAATCATTCGGGAATGATTCGGAGAATTACTAACTAGGCGCTGTACTTGTCCAAGTTTTGGATGTTTTGGTTCTTCCAAAAACAAAACGAAATGGCTGATCTTCATCTCTCTTTATTGTTACAGTAGTCCCAGTGTCCTACCAAAAGATACTAGCAGGTCCCACAAGCAAGACTGTTTGACCAGACCGGGAAAAAACTTAATCGGGACCCACGTCAACAAATAAACAGACCCACAGGGGCAGAACACGTATTAATTCGACAGTGTTACAGGGACCCCGGATTTATACATCACCATCTTACACCATTATGTGGAGCCTATATCAACCGTTGATTCCCTCCCACTCTACCTCACCAGGAAAAACAGGAGGCTCTGTTTAAAAGAATGAACTAACCAAAAATTGACACATAGTGGTGTACAGCCTTTGGTGTACAAATCCGGGTCATTTTCGGTATTAATTAAATGATTTAAGATAAGGGTGAAAACATCTGAAGGACAATAGTGTTATTGGTTCAGAACGAGTCAGACAAGTATTCCTAACTCAGGGACTTATCAGTAAATACTTTTAAAATCTTGTCTCCTAAATATCAATCAAGATTTCATGAAAAATAAAAAAGAGATGGCGTCATTCAATTTGCCTCGTAGATTCCAACCGACACTTATTACCATGACATGTGTCCCCACCCTCAAGCTGGATTTCACTATGCTTTTTCTGCTTGCGTGACAGGGTAGAAAGAGACTTCTTCGACTCTCTCACGCCGAACCCATGTGAGGTGAGGAAGGGTTCTGACAGCTGTTTTAAACGGCCCCATCACCCTACAAATACAAATACAGTACATATGAACCCCTCAAAAAAGAGGTAGGACAACTGAGTGATGACGCCATAAGTATATATGGAGTTGGCTTCCCTAGGTGCACGCTCCAAAATGGAGTAAAAGTTTCTTACTGCGCCTAATCGGATGCCATTTCATGTGTTAGCCGGTCTAATTTTCGTTGTGTTTTCTTTCTTTTTTTCCCTATGGACCAAATCGTTTTATAAGAAGCTTATTATTGGGACGTCACATTCCAATAGAGGGATTTTACTTGGATTTCTAATGACCACAAAATTGGTTATGGGATATTTTTGATTCAATATCAAATGTCTAAAATAACCTTCAACTAAAATCAAAACCTAAAAACTAAAACTAAAATCAAAACCTAATTCTCATTTAAAGATCTGCTCCTCCTTTTCTTCTTTTTTTTCTTAACTTCCTCTCCTTCGTCAACCATAAACCATTCCCTCTTTTTTTTTTTCAATCAAAATCATTTCACCAACTTCGATCAATCGACTGTTCGAAAAACTTATAGTCGTCGATTGAATTCTCTATTAAATGTGCGTAAGAAGCATATTGATAGAAGTGATGGTAATCAACAAACCAATTGCATCTAAAATGGTTAGATTGATGGAAACCATAGAAAAAATTAGGTTTCAGAACCAGTTACGGTTGGGTTTTCCTCAAAAAAAAAAAAACAACAACCTTAGCTGTTTTACAGTTGGGTTCATCCAAAAAACCCTAGCCGTAACTGATTTACATTTGAGTTTTGACCAAAAAAACCAGCCGTAACTGGTTTAAAATTGGGTTTTCCTAATTTTACCTAGTTACGGTTAGGGGTTCATCATCATCTAACCGTAAATTTGTTTTGCGGTTGGCTATGAAGGAAAAACCAAACCGTAAACCGCTCTGAAAAGCTAAAATTTTCAAATTTTCTTACTTACTTTCATCAATTTTGAGAAATAAAAAGAACATTGGTTTGGTGATTTAAAATCTAGGGTTTTAGTTAGAAAAAAATCTCCAAAGTTTCTCATTTTTTTCAACTTTTTCTTCCCACCGAAATCAATTAATATGATTTTTTATCACTAATTATATAAAAAATCTTATCAATCTAATTATTAGTTAGTTAGATTATTAGCACTAACCACATAAGGGTTGTTTAGTCATTATAAAAATATTTTAGACAAAGGGTTTTTGAAATTACTTACGGGTGACCCGTTTTTGTCCTATTAGGTGAAGTCCTTCTATTGGAATGTGACGCCCCAATAATAGGCTTAATTTATAAAGAACCTGGCTTGATTGGGGTATACCCAGATTAATTAGGGTATATCCAGATTTATATGGACATAGTGCTCTTATTAAGGGGAGGCCAAATATGGGTGAAGTTACAATACTACCCTACCCTTTATAATTATAATTACCCTAAATCAGTTTTATTCTTTTCATTTCATCTTCTCTTCTTCTTCTCCTCCACAACCATACCGACTCTCCATCACACCACCATCAAAACTCGTCGATTCGAAAATTACGATTAATCTTCAACCATAGAGCAACCACGGTCGAACACTAGTCGTATAAAAGGAGCAAATCGAAAACCCAATGAATATAACCCTGGAATTGCAAATTTAGTTCAAAGGAAAGTGAAGAAAAAAACCGTTGAAGAAGAAGAAATCAACGCCGTTGAAAAAGAAGAAATGACGCGATTAAAAAAGTAAGGGCCTACTTAAACTCACTCTAGTACTTCAATTTCATGTTTGCATGTCAAATTAGGTCAAAAAAATCGAATGTTTAAAGTCGACAAGCTCTTAGGTTGAAGATCTTTCCGGTTGTTTAGTATATGTAACTGTTACTTACAGGGTCAGAAATCTATTCAACCTAGGAGCCTGCCAGCATTAGTTATTTTTTTAAGTCGGTGGGTTATAATTTTTTACCCTGCCGGTTGTATTTCAATATTTTTGTGTCTCCTGATGTCTTTTAGTTATTTTAGTTTTTATTACGCCGGAAGGTTATTTGAGTAATACCCTATCGGCTAAACCATAGCCGACAAGGATTATAGTTATAGACCCTTCCGACTATTGTGTCGCCGACATGGTTATATTTGTCGACCCCGCCGGCTATTGTTTTTTTTTCCCTTGTTTAGGTCGCAAAAGGGAAAGAAGATAATTATTACTCATCCTTCATGACCTCCTCGTGTTGGTGAAAAACTCTTGACTGCAACACATCGAGGGGAATTCATTGAGCCGGGAACGCTCAAGATCCGTGTATGGAATATTTCTCAACCACCACCGGAACCAAATGATTCGGATGAAACTCCAAATGAAGACCAATCAATTCCATCTGGTAGAAGTGGTGATGATGATGATGTTGTTGAAAGAACTCTGGCTGCTGGAGGAGGCAACAATGATGATGATGATGGTGATCAAGACATGCCACCTGTTGGAGGATGTAATGATGATGATGATTATGATAGTAATGGAGATAAAGATAAGGGTAGAGAAGATGAAATTGTTGAAGAGGAAGAAGAAGAAGTTGGGGAACAAACCCAAACTGCAAGTATTAGTTATTAGAGCATTGCTCGGTCGAACTCGCATGCGTTTCTATCTCAAGCATGTTTGTCAATTTTAGTGATCAAAACTATAAAGTCTTGATTTCTAGTCTACTATAGCTAAGGTCTCGGACTAGGATAGAAAGTGTAGTTGAGCTCAAGAACTCCATGGCGATCATCATACAAGACGAAGGACTACTCAAGGAACCAGTGGATCTTCATCAACTAAAAGGTATGTGGAGACTTGAACTTATCTATCACTCAAAAGTATATCTACTCTATCTCCTATCTTGAGACAAAAGTCGTATTACTATATAGACTAAGATTACACACATGTGATATTTCGAGCTGAGTATATCTCGCTTATCTATTTCTCGAAATATGTGTTGGTAAAGCTTTCGCTTTAGCCAATTTCATCTTTACCTAGTGACGAAAGTCATGTTATGTTTCAATAATTTTGGAAATCGCTCTGACGAAAAATAGTTTGTGAATAACAACTATATAACGCCCTCTGAAAATGTTTCAATGATTGAAATGAGAGTTTATACAATATAACTATTGGAGGATATAAAAATTGTTGTGGTAACACATATATATATTGTAGATGGGGCAAAAAAAATTGCTGGTTTTTACGGAATTGAGGAGACGACCATACAGAGGAGACTCCTTGAACCGAGCGAAATGTTCAACCTCACACAGATGCACTGCAAGAAGGGAATGCTTTGAATTCGAGAGATCAATCTGTAGTACTCCGGCCTAAACCAAGACAATGGTCGTTCTAGAGTAAATTCTGTCACAAGAGAGGATGGGTCGATCTGTAGGAGGGAAGCTGAGAAATGTGTGGAATCAATGGTAATCAAAGATTGTAGGTGTGTTGTGAATGCTGAATATGATAAGTTCTGAATGATTGAAATTTCTCAATTGAGAGTAATTGCTCAATTGATGAGTTGTTGATCTCGTGTTGTCTGTGAGACGTGAGATCATTGTATATTCAATCATGATTCAGTGACTTATTTATATTGCTGGAATTGTAGACACCATGATCCTATGAAGTGTGACAGTTGATGTAGTTGAGGAGTGGGGAAATGGAAATCGCGTTTGAAACCAGTTGCTCATCGTGCGGAGAGTTGGTCGATTTTCCATCCACTACTTTGTTAATTCCTTCAACTGATTGCACGACTTGCTCACATTTCATCGTGTGTTTGAACACGTGCCGTAGACCGCCAGACCAAAACCCTAGTTGATATCCCCTAAGTGACACGATTGACGTCTCGTGGTCAGTTATTGACTTCATGACTTTATGGGACGATGAGTCCATGTATTTGCTGAGTTGAACATGATTTTCCAAAATGTTCTGAAACTCATGAATTGAATGTGTCTGCTGAGACAGTGGTGTAATTCTCACGTTGAGGTGAGCAAGTGTTGCTCATTCGATGAATTGCTGGATATTGATAGTTGAGCCAGTATTCCTTGGTTTGAGAAAATATTGCTCGTCTGATCATTCGATGGATTACTAGTAGTGTGACCAAAATAAAACATTAATTAAACTGATGGTAGTTGAACCGAGCATAATTAATAAGAATACTGATCATGAGATCGTCGTAAAATTATTAGTGTTTGAATAAGGAATTATGATCCTTGGACTTAGAAAACCTAATTTGATCAATTGATGATCAATTCATGGTTAATTGAAAATTAACCATGGAATGAAGGAGGGAACCGGCTATATTGGACCGTGGGTCAACCATGTAGCTCCTGTATGCTCGTGTGAGAAAATGCCAAGGCCTCTTGAAGGGTTGGTGATTTGTTGATGAAAGAATGATCAAATGCTGGTTTAATCATTTATTCGAAAAAATGCTCGTCTGCGCCTTAGGTGATAAAACCCAATTAATTATGAAGAGGTGAGGGACCGACCAAGGGGTCATGAAATCGTCCCTAGGTGGTCACGGATCGACTGACGATCATTCAATGAAAATCCAAAATTATTTGGAAGAGTTTTGGACCTAATACGTGCAATTGCGCAAATTAGGTCAAATCGTGAAAATATGTGGGACCGGCTCATTTCGAGCCAAGGAGCCAACCCTGGTCGGTCAAGGTAACATGCTCACGTCGTCAACACGTCCGTGTCACAATATTTTTCATGATTTTATGAAAATATCATGAAATCAAGGAATTTTGTTGAAATTAATTAGTTTCCTTAAAGTGAGAGAGTTTCCATGGGATCAAGGAAGCAAATAATATTTAAATAATAAAAATAAGGGCGTGTGGGACAATCTAGGGCATGAACGTCCAGCTTAGGCCCGGTCCCATGAGTTTTCCTTAATTTTATGTATTTTTTATATATTTTTCCATGATTTGAAGGAATTTTCATAATTTGAGGGAAATACCATGAAATCAAGGAATTTCATGGGACCAAGGAAAACTTAAAATAATAATAATAAAATAAAGGAGTGTGTGGGAGCGTCTAGGGCATGGCCAGCCTGCTTAGGCCCGGTCCCATGGGTTTCCCTAATTTTATATTTTTTTTCATGGATTTGTGAAAATACCATGAAATTAAGGAGTTTTAATGAAATTAGGAAAATAATAATAAAATAATGAGGAACCAGGAGGTGTGGGGCTGGCCGGGATCAAGGCATGGCCAGTTGGCAAATGATCACGGCCCCACCATATTTTTCCCAATTTTATATTATTTCCTTGGTGCGAAGGAAACACCATGAATCCGAGGAGTTTCCTCAAAACGAAGGATATTTGTTCAAGTGAAAGGATTTTCATGAACTCAAGGAAAATAATGAAAAAATATGATAAAATATAAAACTGGCATGGGATCGGCCATGACACAGCCGGTAGGTCGGTGATCCCAATCCCTCAGTGCCTTGGTCAATATTTAATTATTTATTATTTTCCTTCCTATTTGCATAGGTTCATCGTTTCGTCGTATTTTGAAATACTCATTCGTGCGGTGATTGTTAGTGCATCGTCATTGAGTACACTTGCACCATTTAAATCGGGCTTACTCGGAGGTATCTCAGACGCCCGTACGATGATATATTTTTTTACTAACCCGTGGAATTCTGTTGGGAAGAACCATAGATTGAAGTAACGAAATATTTCGAAAATATTTGAATATTTTCAGAAATTCAGTGGATGAATCCAAGAATTTAGGAATAATTAATTGATGACTCTATACTAGCATGCAAGCTGTATAGGAGCATTAATTATTATGAGCGACATGAGATTGTTGGAGCATCATATCCTTTACATAGTTAGGGAAAACTGTTGTTTGTATCCTGAAGACGTTATCGCTCTATACTAGCAGTCAAGTTGTCTAGGAGCCGTCAATCTCGTGATTCTATATAGAAGTAATTACTGAAGTGTTCAGTATTCATGAGATATGTCATTGTCTAGCCGAGAGACTAAATATTTGCATGTACTCGGAGAGATAGTATTCTCAGTCAGAGGTTTGATGACAGACCCGTGTCTCAATACAGATATGCCGTTGTCCAGCCGAGAGACTACATATCTGCATGTACTCTGAGAGACAGTATTCTCATTCAGAGGTTCAATGAGAGACCCGTGTCTCAATACATATATGTCGTTGTCCATCCGAGAGACTACATATCTGCATGTACTCTGAGAGACAGTATTCTCAGCCAAAGGTCCAATGAGAGACCCGTGTCTCAATACTCGCGTTTGATTGCTGGATCCAAAGTTCGTATAATTACGGAGTTACGATTTTATCCTTTGTCGAAAATCCACCATCTACATTAAGTCCCCTGGTTAGTGAGGAAAGTCGTGTTCCTCAGTCAACATTGAATGGTGATTTTCCGGTCATAAAAAATATAATAATTGAACTTAGTCGTAAGTTAAGACATTACCGGATTTTGATAGTACGAGCAAACCATGACTTGAATGAAGATCCTAGTGGCATGATGGAGCATCGTCTAATGAGCATAAATTGGTGTTGAACCGCTGATCTTCATGACGGGACCTTGGTCGTTTAGGATTCGCGGGCCGGGCCCAAAAAAGGAAATCCTTATTTTAGGAATAGACGCTCGTTTGTTCGTTAGTTTAAGGAACAAACAAAATAGACCCGAGTCTAATGATATAAAATTTTGTCTATGAGCTTTCACGAAAACCAAAATTTTATCTTTGTGAGATTTCACAAAATGGAATAAACTCTCGTTCCAAAGGTGAATGCTCGTACGAGAGAAAAGTTTTTTTTTTTTTTTTGAAAAGACGTGCATCTGTTAATAAATTTTTTGTGTATGAGCTTTCATGAATTTTTTTATTTTAGATATGTGAGCGTTCACAAAATTTTGAAAATATACTCTCGCTTCAAAGACAGATGCTCGTGCGAGGGAGAAAAATATATAGATATATTTTTAAATTTACGTGAGTTTAACTTTAAATATATGTAATTTGTAAAATCAATGTTTTGATTTTGAACAACTGTTGAAATAGACAATTATACATGGTGAAATAATGTATGTATGTGAGTTTTCACAGTTGTAAGATGGACGTCTGTCCAATTTTTTAAAACCAGTGGATGTTAAAATTCACGTGGGTTGTTCACGGTTTGATGAAAATCAAGTCATGATTTTGAATAATAAATTTTGCTCGCCTTTGCAGATTTGAAGGAACGAGCAAGTTTTTCGAAATTTTGACGTTATAATCACTATAGCTAGTGAAATTGTAAATAGGCAAGAGTTGGATTGTTACCAATTCAGCACGTGCTTGTTATTGATATATCCATGACTTCCTGTATTTCGCCTCAGATAGTGATGACTTCTGGTTACAACCACCCTTCTGTATCTTCCGGAGAATGCTCCAGAAATATCAAGTCAAACATGAAGACTTTTGCAGATGTTCATCCTGGGATGAATCAACCTTTCAGAGACGCTGTAAAGCTGGTACTTTGTATGTCTCTCGATCATCTGTGAGTCGTCCCTTGTCAGCAGAAGCACTGCCGACTTCAGCAAATGAGACTATCGGCTGACGATGAAGGCAGAATTTGTGTTGATGGTGTTGATCCTGATTCATATGTGGATGAACGAAAAATTTCGTCATAATTCGTCATCAGAAAATTCAGAAGTTAGGTCTTCATTGAAATTGTTGTAGAATCTTCGTCCGATGTCTAATTTTAGCGGTCTACCCATGTATCCTCATGCCCAGTAAATTTCCAAACTTTAAAAGAGAAGATTTTTGGGTTCCAAGGATGTTTAGGATCCGAAATCGACGAAACAGTAAACTTCCAGGAGACCTTCAGAAAATTTTCAGCTGGCATGCGGTCCAATGTTTTGGCCACAACTCTTTGCTCTTTTCTCCAATTGCTGTGAATTTTGGATATGATGTAGTGGACATCCATACGAAGAGAATTGTGTATGACCCATCCACAAATTTTTCACCAATTGCTCCCAGATCGTCGGTTTGTAAAGGACAGTGTAAAATCATCTCCGACGAGTTTGTTGTAAAACACTCATGTTGTGTCTTTAGACCATTCGCTTGTGTCTTGAACAGTTGGTGAAGAATTTTAATGTCATTGATTCATTTGAGATTAGGACCCCTTGATTGATACATGAGCATGATGCTTGCAGTGCCATCTTGCTTCTGTCAGTCGTAGAAACATCACTTCTGAAACCCTGGTCACGGGACCATAGCTGAGGCTGCTCTCGAGATGGGATGATGTAATGACCATGGTCTCATGTCCCGGTGGTAGGATTACTTTTATGATGAATAATTAGCACATGAGAGTCTGGTGCATTACATTTATGATGAATAATTAGCACATGAGAGTCTGGTGCCACGAGTCTTGGACTGTGAAACTGATCGTCATGATCAGTGGACCGTCAGTCCCCAGTATTTTGTTAAATCTCTCTTTTTCGTTTTCTCTTCTTCTGGCAAGACTTAAATAGAGGACCCGGGTGGAAAATTAATGTAAAGACCCGGGTGGTATAAGTTGGAGGTACCTTGATGAAGGACTTAACAAAAAGACCTGGTGGACATCGATCGACTGTAGAGGTTATGAATCCCGTCCACGAATTTCTGATTGCATGTAGTATGCTCTGAAAGCTGTAGGAACCTCACACGATGTAGGAATTCGATGCTTGACCCCAACTTTTGATGCTAAGAGACTGAGTTATTACATGATAGAAGAATCACTCAATTTGGAGTTGTAGAAGTCCGCCAACGAAGCATGCACATTTGCAATTTGTAATCCCGTAAAAAAATTTCAGGTTTCGTAGACCTGATGATAAAGGACATATCTTTCAGCTCGTATGTCCGATTAATGCGCCATTTTGCTATGTTGTAGAAAAGACATAGACGAACATCTTTCGTTGAGGAAGCATTGTCCCATTCCTCACCCATTGGTACGTTTTTGCAAACCCATGACCTGAAGTGTGTTGTATCTCATTTGTAGAGGTGATAAGAACATCTTGTAGAAGACTTTGAATTATGTCCCCCGGTCGTGCCAGCTTTGGGAAGACTTTCATGTGAGCATGTTATCAGGTCTACACATCTTGATATGAATCATTGGTTCTTAGAGAAATCTGCTTCATGTGTAACACTTTAGAGAATTATTAGTTGATGAAGCCCTGAGACTGTCGTTGGTGCTGAGACTATGAATGATCACACTTCAGAGATCCTTGTCGATACTGAGATCATGGATGTTGTTCCCCTAGATATTATTGTTGATGCTGATACCACGGTTGAAGTTGCTCCAATGACCGAAAAGGATAGAACTATGATTATAGATATAATCTTTGCACCTTCTTCCAGTGAGCCTTTTACATTCACAAACTAGTTGATGAGTTGAGCGTTCATAAGATGAAGGTGTACTGAGAGTTCAACCTGAATGCTCTTGAAAGCATAACTTTACCACTCACTGGCTTTGTCAGTGAGTCGTCATTGTTGCGGTAGATAGCATCAGCAATTTTTGTACTGGATGTGATTGGTGAAGAGAGAAAGTTCCTAAATCATGTAGGGGCTTGTGATGTAGAGAAATCCCGTTGATGAAGTTTCACGGAATCGCCTTAGGTTTCCCAGTGTACATTGAATGAGTTAGTGTCATCCATGTATGAATGATGTTGCATCTGCTTCGGATGTCTTATCATGGGATAATGAAGACTTGTCGATTGTAGTTTAGTAACACTTTTATCATGTTGGTGTTGAATCAATGTGTCATTATCTAGATATTTGTGTTGAAGCTGTACTCTTTGATTGGGAGTACAATTTGATAGCTTCTCAGATGCTTAAGCGTTGAAGCGTATACTCCTTAAGAATTAAATGCCTTAGGGGTTTGATTATCTCGGCCCTGGAGTTTCTTCTGTTGATTTAGCATCCCTTTCGTTGTGGTAGTGGGATTCAACACTTGTGCAGACATCAGAGCCTTCTGATTTTGTGGAACACATGGACTTGCAGGAGAAACTCCCAAAGTATTTTTCTCCATGTTTGGACATCATCTCAGTAATAAATGTTTCAGTGCTTGATTCGTAGAAACGTCAGATTCAACCACTTGGTAAAATACTAATGTGGTGAAGCTACCATTCATAACATCTTGTAGAGTTGCTAGAATAATTAAGTCCCCATGCTAGGATAACATGTGAGGAAATAAATGACATAGACATGGAATGAGACTTGCCTGAATGCGGAACCTCTTGATGAATGTCTATGTATCTTTTTGCAGGTTCTTACTTCAACCTCGTTAAATTTTTAAATTCCTCAAAGTACTCTAATCATGGAATGTCCTTCAAACCTTCTAGATCAGAACTTTATTCGTTGGAGAGATGTGTAACCAAAGGCGCTTTGTAAGTATCCATCTTTTTAGCGTGGATCCATGCTCGTCTGAAGGACATGTCATATCCTGGATCTTCCTGATTATGCAAAACTTGGTTTCTGTCCAGGTTGGACTTATGTTCACTTAGCGCTCCTTCAAGGTCTATGATTGAGATGGGAGCATGAGTAGCTTCTTTTCGAGTGATGCATGCATCTCTGAGAGTTTTCAGTGGAATGATGTTGATGGCGGTGCCAGCATCGATCAACGTTCTTCCAAATTCGTTTCTTCTGAGATTGACTATGGTAGGAAGTCCTCGGTTGTACATATCTTAGTATGTGGCTGGAGGCTCAAGAAGTATTCCCGGAATGGATTTCTTGACACGATATGGTTCAGTGCTGTGAACATTTCTCTCCTTTGTGCCTTCGGCAGCTAGAGAAATTCTACATATTTGCTCGAGAAACGATTGAACTGCTTCTTTGAATTCAGAGAGCGCAAGGTTCTGACTGGAGAGGATTCTTGTGTACTCTTGGGATTCTCCATTTCTTCTTCTGTTGGCTCTTTTCTGATGAACGATAATTTGATTGCACCATCTTGAACCCAAACTTCTAGTAACTCGATCACTTCTTCATGAGATGAGAGAAGTTTAAGTTTGTCCGATCATTTCCCGTTCGATGCCGGGTCGAGGTTTGTGCAAGATTAGTTATCCTTCCATGATGCTTTTGTAGGATGAAATGTTGGATGTCGCATGTTTGAGAAGAATCTTTCCTTTTGCCTCTTTGAGAAACAACATTCATGGAAGGTTGGACATTGTACTGTTTGTTGATCAGGCGTCAGCTTCTCCGAGGTTCCTCGACCTAGTAGACTTTGCTTAGTAAAGCAGGTGTAGTAGTCGCTGATCGTTTGGATGCTTCATGAAGTTCTGAGAAAGTGTGGAACCAGAGGTTTTCCAGCGAGGCTCTGTAGATCGGGATCATTCTGTTGATGCACAAGTCTACAAGTTGTTGCTATATGACATTTGAGTCGTGGCAGTCCAAGGCTTGAACTGTGAACCATTTCACATAATCATCAGGATGTTCGCTGCTCCTTTGAAACATACTTCTTAGATCAGAGAGAGTAATTTGCTCTTACACGAAGAAGTATTTTATGTAGAAAGCATTAATCATCTCTCTCCAATCGGTGATACTTCCCGGTGCGCTGTTGTTGTACCAGGTGTATGCTCTGCCTGTCAGAGGATTTGAAAATTCCTTTAGACGGACGACATGTTGTGCTCGTGTTCTCCCAATAATTCCAAAAACAGAGAAATATGTTTTTGAGTATTGCATGTTCCATCATAAAGAATGAATGTTGGAGCGGTATAACCTTTGGAAGAGGAATCCTATGTATGGAAGCAGGATATGAAGGTTGGTGAAGATGGACAGATGATGCATTGTCTTTTTCTCGATCCTCAAAAAGTGCTCCAGGTCTTCATGAGTGATGAAACTTGTGGGTTCCATTGCTGGAGAGTCATCTGCAGCTTTGCGGAATTCTTCATCATATACAACATGGATTGGAGAGATTTTAGGATCAGCAGTTGAAGATGAATCTTTAGCTTTTCCTTTCTCGCGTTGAGGCTGAGTTCGTTCAAACGCAAGCTTGTCTATGAGAGTTTTGAGATAAGTACACAACTCTTTTTGTGATGCATCTATGTCAGTCTGAACCTTTATGAGATCAACTATGGTAGGCTGATTTCCTCTGGTTTCTTCAGGAGATCAACCGAATAGTGGATTGTTGATGGCACCAGTGCCGTCACTTACATGGGTGATCACTGGAGCATCAGTGCTTGGAGGAGTGGCGTTAGCGGTACCAATAAAGCTTGCGATATTAGGATCGGGTTTTGAACCCGGATTGGCAGAACTAAGACCGACCATCTTTGAAAGAATTGAGATTGTAACCAAGAGAATGATCTCCCATTGTGGTCGCCAATCTGTAGATAGGGCAATACGATTTGCTGGTTTTTACGGAATTGAGGAGATGACCATATAGAGGAGACTCCTTGAACTGAGCGAAATTTTCAACCTCACACAGATACACTGCAAAAAGGGAGTGCTTTGAATTCGAGAGATCAATCTGTAGTACTCCGGCCTAAACCAAGATAATGGCCGTTTCAGAGTAAATTCGGTCACAAGAGAGGATGGGGTCGATCTGTAGGAGAGAAGCTGAGAAATGTGTGGAATAAATGGTAATCAAAGATTGTAGGTGTGTTGTGAATTCTGAATGATTGAAATTGCTCAGTTGAGATAAATTGCTCATTTGAGAGTAATTGCTCAATTGATGAGTTGTTGATCTCATGTTGTCTGTGAGACGTGAGATCGTTGTATATTTAATCATGATTCAGAGACTTATTTATATTGATGGAATTGTAGACACCATGATCCCATGAAATGTGACAGTTTATGTAATCGAGGAGTGGGGAAATGGAAATCGTGTTTGAAACCAGTTGCTCATCGTGCGAAGACTTGGTCAATTTTTCATCCACTACTTTGTTAATTCCTTCAACTGATTGCACGACTTGCTCACATTCCATCGTGTGTTTGAACACACGTGTCGTAGACCGCCAGACCAAAACCCTAATTGATATCCCCCAAGTAACACGATTGACATCTCGTGGTTAATTAGTCAGTTATTGACTTCATGACTTTATGGGACGACGAGTCCATGTATTTGCTGAGTTGAATATGATTTGCCAAAATATTCTGAAACTCATGAATTGAACATGTCTGCTGAGACAGTGGCATAATTCTCACGTTGAGGTGAGCAAGTGTTGCTCATTCGATGAATTGCTGGATATTGAGAGTTGAACCAATATTCCTTGGTTTGAGCAAATATTTCTCGTCTGATCATCTGATGGATTACTGGTAGCGTGACCAAAATAAAACATTAATTAAAACGCTGGTAATTGAACCGAGCATAATTAATAAGAACATTGATCATGAGATCGTCGTAAAATTATTAGTGTTTGAATCTGGAATTATGATCCTTGGACTCAGAAACCCTAATTTGATCAATTGATGACCAATTCATGGTTAATGAAGGAGGGACCAGCTACATTGGACCGTGG
Organism: Papaver bracteatum; assembly: GCA_023529315.1. NCBI lineage: Eukaryota > Viridiplantae > Streptophyta > Magnoliopsida > Ranunculales > Papaveraceae > Papaver > Papaver bracteatum. Next base: position 592,656 of record JAJJWX010003279.1, on the reverse strand, counting down.
GTCAACCATGCATCTCCCGTATGCTTGTGTGAGCAAATGCGAATGCCTCTTAAAGGGTTGGTGATTTGTTGATGAAAGAATGATCAAATGCTGGTTTAATCATTTATTCGAAAAATGCTCGTCTGAGCCTTAGGTGATAAAACCTAATTAATTATGAAGAGGTGAGGGACCGACCAAGGGGTCATGAAATCGTCCCTAGGTGGTTACGAGATCGACTGACGATCATTCCATGAAAATCCAAAATTATTTGGAAGAGTTTTGTACCTAATACGTGCAATTGCGCAAATTAGGTCAAATCGTGAAAATACATGGGACCGGATCATTGCGGGCCAAGGAGACAACCCTGGTCAGTTAAGGTAACATGCTCATGTTGTCAACACATCCGTGTCACAATCCTGAGAATTTTGATATTTTCTGGCGTGCAGTTGAGCATCCATTTGAGAAAATATGACAAAATTAGGGTTTTGCTGAAACTGAGGAAACTTCATGAGATGGAGGAAAATAATTATAAAATGAAGGAACATGAGGCATGGGACCGCTGGACCCAACGAATGGACGGCCAGTGACCACGATCCCATGGTGCCTTTCCCTAATTTTATAATATTTTTCATGATTTATGAAAATATCATGAAATCAAGGAATTTTGTTGAAATTAAGGAGTTTCCTTACAGTGAGAGAGTTTCCATGGGATCAAGGAAGCAAATAATATTAAAATAATAAAATAATGGCGTGTGAGATCGGCTAGGGCATGACCGGCCAGCTTGGGCCCAGTCCCACGAGTTTTCCTTAATTTTATGTATTTTTTATATATTTTTCCATGATTTGAAGGAATTTTCATAATTTGAGGGAAATACCATGAAATCAAGGAATTTCATGGGACCAAGGAAAACTTAAAATAAAGGAGCATGTGGGACCGGCTAGGGAATGGCCGTCCAGCTTAGGCCCGGTCCCATGGGTTTCCCTAATTTTATATTATTTTTCATGGATTTGTGAAAATACCATGAAATTAAGGAGTTTTCATGAAATTAGGGAAACAATAATAAAATAATGAGGAACCATGAGGTGTGGGGCCGGACGGGATCAAGGCATGTCCGGTTGGCCAATGATCATGGCCCCACCATATTTTCTCAGTTTTATATTATTTCCTTGGTGCGAAGGAAACACCATGAATCCGAGGAGTTTCCTCAAAGCGAAGGATATTTGTTCAAGTGAAAGGATTTTCATGAACTCAAGGAAAATAATGAAAAAATATGATAAAAATAAAACTGGTGTGGGATTGGCCATGGCACAGCCGACCGGTAGGTGATCCCAATCCCCCAGCGCCTTGGTCATATTTAATTATTTATTATTTTCCTTCCTATTTGCATAGATTCATCGTTTCGTCGTATTTTGAAATACTCGTTCATGCGGTGATTGTTAGTACATCGTCGTTGAGTACACTTGCAACATTTAAATCGGGCTTACTCGGAGGTATCTCAGACCCCCGTATGTTGAATATTTTTTACTAACCCATGGAATTCTGTTGGGAAGAACCATAGATTGAAGTAACGAAATATTACAAAAATATTTGAATATTTTCAGAAATTCAGTGGATGAATCCAAGAATTTAAGAATAATTAATTGATGGCTCTATACTAGCAGGCAAGCTGTCTAGGAGCATTAATTATTCTGAGCGACATGAGCTAGTTGGAGCATCATATCCTTTATATAGTTAGGGAAAACTGTTGTTTGTATCCGAAAGACGTTATCGCTCTATACTGGAAGGCAAGCTATCTAGGAGCCGTCAATCTCGTGATTCTATATAGAATTAATTACTGAAGTGTTCAGTATTCATGAGATATGTTGTTGTCTAGCCGAGAGACTACATATCTGTATGTACTCTGAGAGACAGTATTCTCAGTCAGAGGTTCAATGAGAGATCCGTGTCTCAATACAGATATGTCATTGTCCAGCCGAGAGACTACATATCTGCATGTACTCTGAGAGACAATATTCCCAATCAGAGGTTCAATGAGAGACCCGTGTCTCAATACTAATATGTTGTTGTCCAGCCGAGAGACTACATATCTGTATGTACTCTGAGAGACAGTATTCTCAGTCAGAGGTCCAATGAGAGACATGTGTCTCAATACTCGCGTCTGATTGCTAGATTAAAAGTTAGTATAATTACGGATTTAGGAATTTAGCCTTTGTCAAAAATCCACCATCTACATATGTATAAGTCCTTATTTCTTGAACCGAAGTTTGCGAACTTTGTTGATCAAGTGAAACCGGAACATGAGCCATCAACTCAGTTAGCGAACTGGCATAGTTATCAAACCCGAGAATTTCTGCTGGAGTTGTAGCTCAGTTTTAGTCCGCGAACTCAGTCTGCGAACTGACGGAATTTCTCGACCCGAGAATTTCTGCTGGAGTTTGTAAACTCCAACCGGTTAACTTGAGTCCGCAAACTCTGTCCGCAAACTTGAGTAGATTATGTCTAAAAACGATGTTTGTGAACTTATCTTAATAAACTAAGGAATGCTATTGCAAACCGTGGCTTTATAGTTCATAAATCGATTCAAGTGAATCACATCGTTTTTGTTTCAATTGTTTCTTGTGTAGTATATGGGATCTCATAGCAATTGAACAACTCTCTAACTAGTTCATTTGAGTCATTTGGAGTTATGCTGAAGAAGAATATGGTTGATATGAAAGTTATCATTTGGATAACCATTTGGTTAACTAGTGTTGAACCAACTAATGTACAAGTTTGGGTACAATTACACAAACCCAAAATCGTCAAGTGCATGTGTGTATGACAAGCTAAGTTTTCGATCTAACTGTTGATAAATATTAGCTTGTATCTAATCAGGTTTTCATCTAACAGTGAATAATGAATGCTTTGTTACTAAGCTAACATTGATTGTAAACCCTGATTCGAAAGACTATATAAGGGAAAACTCTAGCAACTGGGAATCCTAATCCCTACACATTCTGTGTGATACTAGTTGTGCTAAGATATAGTCAATTCTCCTTTAACCTTTGGTTTTCTTCTTCTAAAACCAGGTTAACGACGTAAAGACTTCATTGGGATTGTGAAGCCAGACCGATACTACTTTTCTTGTAGTTGTGTGATCTGATCTTGTTGTTTCCATCGTACGAGTACAATTGTAATAATTGGCTTGAGATTTCTATCTCCAATAGGCAAGATATAAAAGTAATCACAAACATCTTTGTCTCTTCGTTTGTGATTTCACAATATCTTTTTTCACTGCGTCGATTAAGACTATTGTAAGGTGATTGATAAAACTGAGATGTTCTTCGGGAATATAAGTCTGGTTTTATTGATTGGTTCCTGTTCACCTTGATTTATCAAAAGACGGGATAAAACTCATATGTTTATTCGTGGGAGACGAATTTATCTATCTTGTAGACTGTTCTATGTGAGACAGATTTGTTTATTAAAGTCTTTGACTTTGGGTCGTAGCAACTCTTGGTTATGGGTGAGATCAACTAAGGGAATCAAGTGCGCAGTATCCTACTAGGATCAGAGGCGTAGGAGCATAACTGTACCTTGGATCAGTGTGTGATTGGTTGGGGTTCAACTACAGTCCAGACCGAAGTTAATTTGGAGTAGGCTAGTGTCTGTAGCGGCTTAATACAGTATATGTTTAATTTGGACTAGGTCCCGGGGTTTTTCTGCATTTGCGGTTTCCTCGTTAACAAAATTCTGGTGTCTGTGTTTTTTCTTTTTCGCATTATATTTTTATATAATTGAAATAATACAGGTTGTGCGTTGTTCAATCAATTAGAATATCCGACCTTATTGGTTGTTAATTTAAATTGATTGACACCTGGATATTGGTCTTTGGTACCATCCAAGTTATCCCTCTTTGATTAAGACTCGCAGATTGTATTTGCTTGAGTAAATCAAATTGAGAGATAGAGATAATAACTCCTTGGGATATTTTCTATTGATTGAGTCTGACTGTCAAGTTGATTCTCTAGAAAGTAACTCGGTGTTGTCCATACAGATTGCTGATCGAAATATTGGGTGTGGTTGTTAGACCCACGCTTTTTCACTGGTGAAACCGGAAAGAAGAAGATGGTTATTACTAAACTAGCTGATTCCCACATGCCTCCCCGTCACTTGAAGGTTACACTGAAACCAGGTGAGGCTCTAAAGGGGACCCCAGAAGACAGTGGCGGAACCAGAAAATGAATGTTGGGGTGGCTTGAAAAAAAGTCGGTTTGATTTGGTCTGGCTTAAGCCTAGTGTTTAGGCTTGATTTTTTGTAACCAAACACAATTGCACTACAAAATAGAAGTTTTTTTTGGACTTAGGGCTGGCTTAAGCCAGCCTAAGTCATAACATAGATCCGCCCCTGCCAGAAGATGGTGGAAATGTTCTTTTTGGATTCAAAGACTCATGTGCATGTGAAATCCAAAATATTATCATAAGTAATCTCAATCCGTCTTTGTTTTTTATTTAAGTGTATCTTATCTATCTTAAATTTGCGTTAAGTGTTTGTATTTCTTTTTATTTTGTGTTTTTGGTATTTAGGATCACAAGCATGCCATCCATCTCTTGAGGCGCCAAGCTTCATGTTTAGTGACTAAGAAATGGGACCTTGACGAGGAATGTGACAAGGTGCAAGCGATTGTCAAGAACTCTGGGTTGCGGCATGCGGTGGAGAGTTCGAATATTGAGTATGATAGAGTTACTATATCTTCATTCTGTGAGAGGTTCTACAGAGAAACTGATACAATGTTATTCCCATTCGGTGAGATGGCGATATATAACTCCCACTGATGCTCATCAAATTCTAGGCCTCGAGGTTGAGGGAAAAGAAATCAATGAGGGATTCAATAATATCATTTCTTGGGAGGATATCTTCAAATTAACTAAAACTTTGTTTGTTTGGAATTAGGTTGAGGCAGAGTCTATGCTTGTGATGAAGGATGGTAATCTAAGCAAGAAGTTTAATCTGAAGGAATTGAGGGACACATTCTCTGGGACCGAGAAAATATATGATAAGGAAGGAAGGGTGGACTTGGTGCGAATCAATGCTACCCTGTCATCTTATCTTCTCTATGTCCTGGGAAAATATATCTTTCCCAACAGTTCTGTAAGCTTTGTTTACACCAAGTATATGCAACTATTGGATCCCTTAGATAAGATGCATGAGTATTCTTAGGGTACTGCGGTGGTCGAATTCTTGAACAATGAGTTGACAAAGGCTTCAAGGGCACTCACTGCGCAAGTTAACAGAAATATATGTCTCTTCCAGGTAATTTTATTGTATAAATCATTTATATTTGCAAAATGCTTCTAATGTAAGATTCTTACTGAACTTTGTGTTTGCATAGTTTTGGATATATGGGCACTTTTATACTTTGATGAAAGCCAACTCTTACGTCAAAGTGAATGACAAGCTTGCAATTGATAATCCAAGAGGACAGAAATACATCTTTAAGGGTGCTCAGGATAAGGATATGCCGCAGCAACTTATCAACGTGCGAATATCCTTAGACAAATTGCCTGCGGATGAGGTAATATTTGATCTGTATCGAGATGAACGATCCACATCGGGTAATATGAAAATTGGGTTACATCCAAGAAGAACCCCATTTTGATGCTTAGCCATTCTTTAAAGTGGTAAGGGAGGAGTGCAGCACGTCCCAAAAAGGTATTGACGTCCATTACGCTCCAGCGCCAGTTAAAGATCATTGTAATAGAAGACGTGACCGCAAAGTCGATACGAGTCTTTTGGACGAGGTGATCGAAGGTCATGAAGAAGTTTAGAAATACATGACGTGGTACTTGGGATGGGCTCGTCCTACTGTGATTAGGGAACAAACTGTTGAACAATTGGCTCGTAAGAGGAAGATGGCAGAGAAAGACCCAGCAACAAGTCTTAAGTTCTTTGTAAGCATTTTAGAGTTGCTCTTACTGTTTTAAGATTACATTATCGAATCATTATATTAATTATGTGTTATTTAATTGAAAATAAAAGGAGTATTTGAAGACCTTTGTGAAGGTGTTGTGTTGCGCGAGAGAAAGAGGAGAGCCTTTGTCGATTGAAGAGAAAACCAAGCACATTTACTATGATAGCAATGTTGACAATGAGGATGCCTATGAATTGTTCAAGCAAGCTGGTGTTGAAGTAAAGAGGGAAGAAAAATCCAAGAAGGAATCACAAGCCAAGATGAATGCTGACAAAAATAGGGCTCGTTCTCGTGGTGATGGTCGTGATAATTCTAAACGGGGCCGTGGTCGTGGTCGTCGTGGTGAATGACTGCATTTCTAGTTCATTTCTTTATGTTGTGGTAGAAAAATGTTGGATTTATAGTTGTTGAATGAATGGTTTGTTTAGCTATGTTAAGTTTCAATCATTCCGCCGGAATGGTTTTGTTAAATTACATTGCTGACTAAATATAATTGTCTACCACAACATAAAGAAATGAACTAGGGATACCACAATATAATTGTCTATACATGCACTGGGAATGCATAAACGCAGGGAAACTTACAAGTACCTCGTCCAAAAATTTGATCTTGTTTGGCAAAAACTGCCTTTTGAGGCCCTAAACGATGGAATTTGGCTAAAATCTGGTGACCATGTGGAACTACAGATCAACATGTCTTGATCTTTGGGCTGTTTTCCATAAAAATGGACTCTATTGATCCAAATTTTACGACTCTCGGGTTTTTAGCTTATGTCGAACGCCTTGATATGCATAAATGTAGGAAAACTTAAAAGTACCTCGTCCAAGAATTTGATCTTGTTTAACCAGCACCCTAGACGTCCTTAAGTATCGACAAATTCAAAATCTTTTCGTTCAAAAAATAGTTTATCGTCTATACATGCACCTGGGAATGCATAAATGCATGGAAACTTACAAGTACCGAGTCCAAAAATTTGATCTTGTTTGGCAAAAACTGCCTTTTGAGGCCCTAAACGATGGAATTTGGCTAAAATCTGGTGACCATGTGGATCTATAGATCAACATGTCTTGATCTTTGGGCTGTTTCCCATAAAAATGGACTCCTATTGAGCCAAATTTTTCGACTCTCGGGTTTTTAGCCTATGTCGAACGCCTTGATATGCATAAATGCAGGAAAACTTAAAAGTACCTCGTCCAAGAATTTGATCTTGTTTAACCAACACCCTAGACGTCCTTAAGTATCGAAAAATTCGAAATCTTTCCTTTAAAAAATTATTTTATCGTCTATACATGCACATGGGAATGCATAAACGCAGGGAAACTTACAAGTACTGAGTCCAAAAATTTGATCTTGTTTGCCAAAAATCGCCTTTTGAGGCCCTAAACGATGGAATTTGGCTAAAATCTGGTGACCATGTGGAACTACAGATCAACATGTCTTGATCTTTGGGCTGTTTCCCATAAAAATGGACTCCTATTGAGCCAAATTTTACGACTCTCGGGTTTTTAGCCTATGTCGAACGCCTTGATATGCATAAATGCGGGAAAACTTAAAAGTACCTCTTCCAAGAATTTGATCTTGTTTAACCAGCACCCTAGACGTCCTTAAGGTTGAATACTACGCCGGAACCTCTATAATCGGCATTGTATTCATACAAATTTGTATGTAGGGACAAAATATCCCCAACTGTCCAAGAACATACTGGTGTGGTATTCAAACCAACATTGCATGCCGGTTTTCTGTCACATATTTAAGAGTATTTGGAAATTTTGAATACCGGCATGGAAGTTAGCAAACACCACCATGCAAGTACATGTCAGTTTCTATATAGAAACCAAATAATGTAAACTGATTGTTCCGTCATAGAAATTGCTATGCCGGGACGAGGTACCGGCAGTGTTTTGAGCATTCCGTATATGCCGGTATGTGTACCAGTATTTTTAAAACTGATATCTACTATGCCGGAACATACAGTACAAACCAAAAAGACATGTTGTTGCGATTCTGGTTTTCGATCGAACTAGACAGCTTGCTCTCCCAGACTGCCGAGTTAATCAATGGAGAAGTCCGTGATGGTTTGGAAGATGAAGACTGGTTGGTGTTGCCATTCCAATTATGCTCAAAATGCGCAATCGTAAGGGATGTATTGAAGTACTCTCTTAATTGTGTAACTATCCTGTTATCATCACTGACTGTACAAACATGAACCCACGATACTAGACGACTGAGATCACATCCTTCAACTATGACAAATGAACCAAAAGCAGTGACATAACTTGGTACAAATGGGAACAAATCTTCAATATCTTCATGGTCATCTGAGGACAATGATAAAGACACTGAGGAGTATCTACTACCAGTACAACTATTAGAACTAGTCCCAGTGAGAAACCGCATCATATGCTGGTGACCTGGTGGACCATGGTACCACCACTCTATGTCTGAAGCAAGAAGTCGTTGGATAGTATCTATGTCTCACACATTAATGGATTCGTACAAGGCGCGAATGGTTCTTCCATTACTTGCCTCCTTCAATTCCTTAGTTTTTTCCATTATAAGACTCCTGCTAGAAGATAGAACCTATAGACTCCTTATAGCTTCTTCGAAATGATCAAGAACAGTAAAGATAGACTTTATTTTGAGAGAAGTTATTTCAAAATGTATGTCTCTTTTATAGGATCATTCTAGAGAGGAAGTGGGATCTTAGTCGAGTACCCACTTAATCCATTGTCAGTTGCAGCTTAGATAATCCAAGCCCCCACCACTTTTCAGAGTAAGCCGACCATTTTAATATGGAAACCGCTCAATAGCTCTCCTAAGTCATAACATAGATCTGCCCCTGCCAGAAGATGGTGGAAATGTTCTTTTTGGATTCAAAGACTCATGTGCATGTGAAATCCAAAATATTATCATAAGTAATCTCAATCCGTCTTTGTTTTTTTATTTAAGTGTATCTTATTTATCTTAAATTTGCGTTAAGTGTTTGTATTTCTTTTTATTTTGTGTTTTTGGTATTTAGGATCACAAGCATTCCATCCGTCTCTTGAGGCGCCAAGCTTCATGTTCAGTGACTAAGAAATGGGACCTTGACGAGGAATGTGACAAGGTGCAAGCGATTGTCAAGAACTCTGGGTTGCGGCATGCGGTGGAGAGTTCGAATATTGAGTATGATAGAGTTACTGTATCTGCATTCTGTGAGAGGTTCTACAGAGAGACTGATACAATGTTATTCCCATTCGGTGAGATGGCGATATATAACTCCCACTAATGCTCATCAAATTCTAGGCCTCGAGGTTGAGGGAAAAGAAATCAATGAGGGCTTCAATAATATCATTTATTGGGAGGATATCTTCAAATTAACCAAAACTTTGTTTGTTTGGAATCAGGTTGAGACAGAGTCTATGCTTGTGATGAAGGATGGTAATCTAAGCAAGAAGTTTAATCTGAAGGAATTGAGGGACACATTCTCTAGGACCGAGAAAATATATGATAAGGAAGGAAGGGTGGACTTGGTGCGAATCAATGCTACCGCGTCATCTTATCTTCTCTATGTCCTGGGAAAATATATCTTTCCCAACAGTTCTGTAAGCTTGGTTTACACCAAGTATATGCAACTATTGGATCCCTTAGATAAGATGCATGAGTATTCTTAGGGTACTGCGGTGGTCTAATTCTTGAACAAAGAATTGACAAAGGCTTCAAGGGCACTCACTGCGCAAGTTAACGGAAATATATGTCTCTTCCAGGTAATTTTATTGTATAAATCATTTATATTTGCAAAATGCTTCTAATGTAAGATTCTTACTGAACTTTGTGTTTGCATAGTTTTGGATATATGGGCACTTTTATACTTTTATGAAATCCAACTCCTACGTCAAAGTGAATGACAAGCTTGCAATTGATAATCCAAGAGGACAGAAATACATCTTTAAGGGTGCTCAGGATAAGGATATGCCGCAGCAACTTATCAACGTGCGAATTTCCTTAGACAAATTGCCTGCGGATGAGGTAATATTTGATCTGTATCGAGATGAACGATCCACATCGGGTAATATGAAAATTGGGTTACATCCAAGAAGAAACCCATTTTTATGCTTAGCCATTCTTTAAAGTGGTAAGGGAGGAGTGCAGCACGTCCCAAAAAGGTATTGACGTCCATTACGCTCCAGCGCCAGTTAAAGATCATTGGAATAGAAGACGTGACCGCAAAGTCGATACGAGTCTTTTGGACGAGGTTATCGAAGGTCATAAAGAAGTTTAGAAATACATGACGTGGTACTTGGGATGGGCTCGTCCTACTGTGATTAGGGAACAAACTGTTGAACAATTGGCTCGTAAGAGGAAGATGGTAGAGAAAGACCCAGCAACAAGTCTTAAGTTCTTTGTAAGCATTTTAGAGTTTCTCTTACTGTTTTAAGATTACATTATCGAATCATTATATTAATTATGTGTTATTTAATTGAAAATAAAAGGAGTATTTGAAGACCTTTGTGAAGGTGTTGTGTTGCGCGAGAGAAAGAGGAGAGCCTTTGTCGATTGAAGAGAAAACCAAGCACATTTACTATGATAGCAATGTTGACAATGAGGATGCCTATGAATTGTTCAAGCAAGCTGGTGTTGAAGTAAAGAGGGAAGAAAAATCCAAGAAGGAAGCACAAGCCAAGATGAATGCTGACAAAAAGAGGGCTCGTTCTCGTGGTGATGGTCGTGATAATGCTAAACGGGGCCGTGGTCGTGGTCGTCGTGGTGAATGACTGCATTTCTAGTTCATTTCTTTATGTTGTGGTAGACAAATATTAAGGTTAATGGTTGGACATATGTTTTTTTTTTAAGGTTTATGGGACATGTTTTCGTATTTTGGACAAAAATTGTTGGATTTATAGTTGTTGAATGAATGGTTTGTTTAGCTATGTTAAGTTTCAATCATTCCGCCGGAATGGTTTTGTTAAATTACATTGCTGACTAAACCAGGGCCGGCAAGGTTGTGAACTACCATACTATCGGACCTGACAGCTTCAATGGTGTAGTTACCTGGGTCAGTAAGGTAAGCAGTTTAATTCCCTCCCGGCTGTTGTACATCCGACAAGGTATTAAATTATAGACCCTGCCGACTATGTGTTGCAGAAAACACCTTCTCCTAATGCCTAAAATCATTAAGGTCGGCATGGTTATAAATCACGATCCTGCCGGCTATACAATTGTCGGCACGCTAATGTCCAAATACCTTCCCGACTGTTATACAGAAGAAATACAACTCTTGATGCCTAAAATCATACTAAGGTCGGCAAGGTAATAAAATTATGTAGTCGGCATGTTTGGGAAACATAAACCTAACCGGTGAATTCAAAATTCAAATTCTTGCAAGTACAAGTGCCTTGATTGACTACCATAACGGCCAAATTTGGGCACTATCCTATAAATACACTACTTATCTTTACAAAACAACATAAAACTATTTGCATATACTCTCTAAAGCTCATATCATCATACACTCCATCTAACTCACCCAATAGCTCTTTACATACAACAATGGCATCATTTGATTCAAATGAAGATTTGGTAATCACCAAAGCTTGGTACGCGGAAACTCGAGTTAGAAGGCAGTCCTCTGTAAGGTGGATGACGTAACCTTTTGGGCTAGGGTACATAACAAATATAGGCAAGAGTTTGGGAATCCAAATGGAAGAAGTGTTCAAAAAATCCATGCTAGGCACCTAGTCATCGAAAAAGCAATACTTGATTTTTTGGCTATCCAAAAACCGATTTTGAACGCTAGCCACTTTGGATTGTCCATTGTACAATTTGTAAATATTTTTGTGGTTTATTTTATGTTATCCATGTTGTTTGATATTCTAACTAAACACCACTGACAAAGTAAGTTTGTGTTTTGTTTTTGTAGCATGAAGTCGTCAAAGCAAGCTACTTGGAGGTAAAGGGGGAAGCATTCGCATTCGATGCAAGCTATCAATTTATGGTATCCAAAATTCCCAAGTGTGCTCCGGACCTCATGTCGGATGAATGGGACTCGGATTCCTCCGGCGAAGATTGATGGTTTTAGTGTAGGTTTTGTGGGTAGATCTCTATGTAAACCCTCACAAGACTATAACTCGTCCACTGGGGTCGCCTAGGGGTTCAAAGGCTTGATGCACATGCTAAGTGCATTCGTTATTCCGTGGAAAAGGATTTAGATTTTATGTTTCAATCAATGTAGTAACCAAAATTGCATGAAGTGAATTACATCTTCCCATATTATGTTTTCTATTGGGTATAACTACAGGTCGGCAAGGTTACATTTCCGACTTTTCAACAACCGACAATGTTAGAAATTATTCTCATACCGACTATAAGTCAGCCGGCAATGTTAGAAATTATTTGCATGCCGACCATAACATAGCTGGCCCAAGATAGTCGGCATATTCTTCATTCAAAGACCCTTCCGGCCTACAAATAGTCGGTTTTTTCTTCATCCGCGGACCATGCCGTCTAGATTTAGTCGGAACTTTATTCAAAATTTAACCATGCCGGCGGAACTTAGTCAGCACCTTATTCAAACCTCGACCTTGCCGACTTTTCACATTTTCAAAACCAAATTTTTTGATCGAAATCGAACTCATAATATAGACAAAAGGTTTAATCTACTGAATTCATAATTTCAAAATTTTAATCTAAACTCAATTAATTAACCTAATCCGAAATTTTAGTGTTAATTAAATAAGGGTATATTAGCCATTTAGAAAACACATGGTTAAGGGGTGGCCTATTTTACTTCAAAATGACCCAAGTTTTGTCTCATTAGGTATAACCCAATCAAGCCAGGATAAAGAATGCGCCATAGGAGATGCTAAAATTAATTGAGGATATAGGAAAAAGACAAAAACGGAATTTAATTAATGTAAATTATTATCATTGAATTTGTTGATGCAACAACATTAAATCAAGATATTTATGATTACGAAGGTTTAGGTGATGAACCAACCCAGGTAATTAAACAAGTTGAACATACAAGTGCTACAATTACTCATGTATATAGTACTAGAAATAACCAGTGTCGTAACGACACGACATGAGACGGTATAATTTTTTTGTCATAATGATTTAAATAAATACTATAAACTATGATAAGACTTAGTTTGACCCATGAGAACTTGTAGTTATGAAAATCTTAGATATTTGTCATCCAAAAAATTATAAACTGGGAACTGCCTTGATCAGATCTGTGATAAATGTATAAGTGTTCGTTACATTACCCGAGTCTTCTAAATTATTGGTGGTGCACTTTCAGGAAAAAAACTACCAAATGTTTCCTCCTCCGTATGAAGACCCTAATTGTAGTTTTGATAAGGACATAATTTGTGGTTTTATTTACTATATGGAATTTAAATAAATTTTTACTCTCATCAATTGTGATTTTATAAAACAGGTAAAAATCTGGAACTTGACAAGGTTTAAAAAATTAGAATTAACAAAAACCTTCGGGTTTAATATGAACTCATCTACTCTAGGAAGCGTGCACAGTAATTATGACACCCAAAAGTTCCTCAAAAGTTTCCACTAAACATTGAATACATGAGTTTGTTAAATAAATATCGACACATGAACAAAAAAAGATACTCAACTGTAATCTTTGTGCACCTTTATTTCAGAAATACGGTTAGTTCACACACTTGCGTAACATTAGAAATTAACATGCATACACATTATTTTTCAAATTTTCTTTTGATGGTACCTTATCATATTTAACTGTTCCCAAATGAAAAATATATTTGTTTTCTTATGTTTATAAAGATTCTAATGTTGTTCTTTCTTTATATATAGTTGGATGAAGGATGGCTAATTTATTATTGACAATCACATTAACTATACATGTTTTTAACTCCAAGAGATATAAATGATGGCCTTTATTTATTTTTTTGTCACATTTAATGTTTTTTTTATGATCATAATGATGAGGAAATCTAATCAATGTATATTTACAATTGAAGGAGGTTACAAATCTTATATCCGTCGGATGCCTTTGGTTGGGATGAGACTGGGATGGTCGGATGCGACGTTTGTCTCTCAAAATGTTATATGACCGTCCAAGCTCAAAAACCCCTTCTATTTTGTATTATAGATGATCCAATTACGTATGATCCAAAAATAAGCATATCGTAAAACTAAAAACAGAGAATTACACATCCAGAACACTATAGATACATTTATCATCATCATTAACAGCAAAATCATATGACAAAGCTACTTTGTTAAACTTTTCATGCCATTGCATGGAAAACTTCTTCAACCCATAAAGATATTTCACAAAGTTGCAAATCATTTTTTCATGGCCTGGTAATACGAAACCTTGAATCCTTCAGGCTGTTCCATTATAATATTGAGTACACATCTTATTTAACTGTCATATATTCACTTTTGCGAGGTAGAAATTTTATCTCAAATAGAGAATTCAAATTCCTCTTGAACCTTTCTGACCTTCTTGATTTAAAGAGATTGTTACATTCAGAAAGTTATCGATGCATGAACTAGAGTACTTTTCATTATTATTATTATTATCTGTTATGACAATTCGGATTTTATGTATTTAGAATTGATTATATTAACTACCAGTGCAGTACTAAATTTGCTATAAAAGGAACTCTTGATGTAACACCACATATTTTTCATGTGACACTTACTTGTAATGCATCATTGGTCAAAGTGATGTGCGATTGTGGGACTCTGTGATGTAAATTTCACACATATAATCATGTCTTCTTAGACCATTTTTGTGTGTATGTTTGTGTTTGATTTTCCTATAACCAGCTTGAGTTGTTAGTTTTATTTGAGACGAACTACAGCCGTGCTTGATATTTTTGCGTGGTTTAATAGTTGGTTTCTCATATCATCTTTTGACAGTTGATTGCAACAAGCTTAAGTTAATTCATATCACATGTCTCGGCGTGTGAGACAAAAGATGATTATCTCTTTTACAACAGTGGATAACGTTGATGGGGTAGTTCCAATCTAGTTATTGGATGTTCATGCTACCCATCTAATTATGTAATATTGGTCTGAGTCAATAGCGAATTGGGCATGGCTAGGAAAATAAGTCAACCAAATTACAAGTTATAAGCGAGCCTTTCCCGATTCTGTCACAAGAAGATGATGCACAACAAGGATGGCATGAGGCTGGCTATTGCATCCTTGAGAATGAGCAAGAATATTTGCATGCATATATCACATGATCGAACAGTTAAAAGAGATTGGTATTCACAGTAGAAAGATAAGGAATCATTCTACGACTTTCGATAACTCATGCAAAAGATTGATGTTCAAAGGAAATTGAGTAAATCTAGCTCCATAATGGAGTAAGGGCATGAAAATAAGCTTATACTAGTCTAAGATATGACAAAAGGCTGAATATTTCGGCCAGACAGGACGCGTGGTACATGGGGAAAAATTGACCAAAAACAAGAAGATCTCAGTGACATGGCTTCACTTTAGGATTAGCGATCCAAATAGTCATGTTCAAAGAACCATGTTTGTGAAGCACGTTGGAATAAAAAATCATGAAGTATTTTTTTGGTAAGAAAAAACTCGTCAGAAAAATGATAATAATTGACATCCATGTTAGTCAAGCGAGCGGCGCATCGGGAAATCGAATCTTACCACTTAGGTATTAGGAACAAATTTTTTCTAGTTCGTCGCACTTAAGAATTAAACTCTTCTACACGAGGATGACCATTCTAAGAATTATCAAATATTACATCTTTGTTCTATGGAACCTTCAAGGCCTCCCCATATAAAACTTAAAGATAATAGTGGAGGATTTGTGGATGTTTATATACATCATCTTACCCGAACTACCATTAACTGGATGTAGTGTATGTTGTTCAAAAATGTCTCTTTTTGGCTTTGCAATTGGCAATCTCAAAAATTGAAGTCGAATGCGACTCGCAACTCACCTTAACACTTGAAATCGGACAATTGAAGTGGAATGCGACTCGCAACTCACCTTAACACTTGAAGTCGAATAAGAGCAAATCACTTCCTTTTATTCTTTTTGAAATTACTCAAAAATATAGGGAAGCTAACTATATATATTAAACTGACTTTTTCGCCAAGGCGCGCTGCTGCCAAAAATATTTTGGCCGGGAAGTAGAATTTCGTTCTATCTTTAGATATATGTATAACATCCTAAGTGAAGACCTTATGGGGAAGAGACTACCCGATTATGCTAGGCATCAATTTCTTTTGTCGGCTACGACTTATCCAAAAAATAAGAAGTTATAACTCAAATGGTAACGACTCTAATTCCTCAAGTAATTCGCTCTTAGGTGAAAAAACTATTATTAAGTTTAGGGTTTTTGCTGAAATTGAATTTTTTATTTTATTTTCGTGGACTTTGATATAAGTCTTTTATATCGAGTCTAACACATAAATTGTTTTCAAAATAATCTTTATAGCATCGGTTTCAGTCTTGGGTTTAAGCTTGCCCTTGGTTTTTATGAAGAAGGTAAGAAGAAGAAAATGCAAGATAATTAAGAGTTTTAGGTTAGGCGATAAGGAGTTGAATATTTTTCTTTTTTCAATTACATTATGGAAGAGACCACGGATCCGGGGTTTACCTTTAATTAAATTTACAATCATTTGCTTAATTTGAATGCATATTTTTGTTTATTATGGAGATTATGAATAAAATTGGAGATAAGTGATAAAGAAAAGTAGAAATTTTGAGTAGGTAAAAGAGGGTGAAGAGATACCAAGAAAAATGTGGTTGAAGATGATTGATTTTTGACGTGGCATGAATGTCTCTGTAACACTCATAACACTCAGGCCTAAATGTTTAGATAAGTTTTTTTTTTTTTTTTTTGATCTTGTAAATGTTTAGATAAGTTATATTCATACTTGTAGTTGAAATGGCATCCATGTAAACAAATGCCTGCATTATGTTAGTCACTTCCATTTTGGGCATCATTAACTTAATATTTTGAGTTAAACGGTATAATATGCGAATCAATCATCAAAGTCATAAGCACGTTTATTCATAATAATGAGCCTTGCAATATTGACCGACTAAAAAGTTCACTTAGCTATGAGTTTTTATATTCCCAAATTCCCATCCCACATATGGCTTTTTTTGGCTTAGCAATTTCGTATGTGTCGCAGTGGGAGAAAAATTCCCATATATCAACGTAATTAATATTAATATTTCACCAGAAACGTAATTAAAGAATCCGTCCAAATCAAACGTGCTTTATAAGCAATTATAAATTGCGTCTGTTATACGACGCGATTTAAGATACCTCTTGTCTGTTAAACGTTATTTATAATTAGTCAAACGTGATTTTAAACTACGTTTAAGGTAGGCGCGGTTATAAATCGCACCCAGCGATAGACGCATTTTATAACGTCGTTTCGATAGGCGCTTTTTTAAATTCCGTTTCAGCCAGACGAGTTTATAAACAATGCGACATTTACAAAACGTAAACAAAAATAGCGTTTATGTATGCACGGCGTTTAAAATTGCGTTTGGTGTCCCACGGGCTTTATAATAGCATGTAGCTATATATAAGAATTGCCGAAAAAAAGTTCTCATATTTAGACACTTCAAGGAATATGGCACTTATAGCAACCCGGATTGCGCCTTGCTTTGTTGCCATAAATAGCTTTTGGCAACAACACTGTTGTTTCTCTTATGAGCATACGGTAGTGAGTGTTGAAAATTATACGTAAAAATCTTATTTTTACCTTCATTTTTACAAAAACATAAATGTGCCAATTATTTATTTAATTTGACATATATATGCCATATCCTGAGACACTATACTTTAAAGTCATACTTTTAAAATTTGATAAGTAATAGATTTGAATAAAATAATAATATTGGGGCCTAACCAAAAAAACTAGCTAAGATTTTCTCGAATAATACTCCCTCTGTCCCTAAATAGGTGACCTACTTAGAGCAATTTATATGGCAATGTACAAAATCAAATTTATGTTGAGCCCGGTAGATGGTTAAATGTGTTTTTGCACTATGGAAAAGAAGTGGGCGGTTGATTGTCAAGCGCTAGGAAGAAATGCAGCCACTGGCAGTTGTAGAAGAAATGCTGGCATTTGAACCAAGACTGCCAACGACTACTTTTAAACGGTCACCAGAACGGCTAGTTTCTTCCTCCATATATAAAGCTCGAGATTGATCTCACAACTTCACAACAATCTTTCATCCGGTCAATCTTTTCTTAATTTCAATCGCTTTCGATTTTCAACCATGAATCTTGATTGTGGTTCATCTGAGGAAGATATGGAGATGAGTAAAATGTTGTACGAAGAAGAGGAAGAAATGTGTATGGAGTTTTTGCGTCAAATGGATGAACATGCAATTCAAGATAGAAGAAGGCAAGAATTTAAGTTGCAATTACAAACCGGGATCATACCAAAACCTTTAGAGCCATATGAAGTTACGACTAGAATATGGATATGGCGAGATCGACATTTTTACAACGACGAGATGATGCATGATTATTTTAATCATGATTGTGTCTATTCCGATGAGGATTTTTAGCGACGATTCCGCATGAGCAGCAAATTTGCGCAAAGGATTATTGACGAGCTTTTTCTGGTATAACCTTTATTTAATTATAAGTATGATGCACGATATGTATGAGGCTTTAGTCCCGAAAAAAAGGTCACCGCGGACCTCCATATACTATGTTACGGGGTACCCGCGGATTCCACGGATTATTACATATGTATTGGGAAAACAACTGCCTTTAGGTATCTCAAATTGTTTTGCGAAACAATAGTCGAGAATTTTGGTCCAACCTTTTTAAGAAAGCCTACTCAGGAAGATATTCAAAGAATAACTGCAGAAAACACAGCGAGGGGTTTTCCAAGAATGCTAGGTAGTCTTGACTGCATGCACTGGACGTGGCATGCATGTCCGGTTGAATGGGAAGGCCAATATAAGGGTCATTATCCAAAACCAATTTTAATTTTGGAAGCTTCAGCTATTTATGATTGTTGTTTTTGGCATGCTTTTTTTGGACTTCCGAGTTCAAATAACGATCTCAATGTTTTGTATAAGTCACCATTGTTTGAAGATATTAAGAATGGGATCGCGCCGCACCGTAATTTCACCATCAACGGTCATCACTACACACAGGGTTATTATCTAGAATAGTCAACTATGGTTCAAGCTTATCATCAGGTAGGTTTTGGACCGACGACTTCTAAGGATATGAAGTACTATAACACCCAACAAATAAAATGCATAAAGGATGTTGAACGCGCTTTTGGCATACTGAAAAGGAAGTTTGTCATCATAGTTGGGTCGGCACGCTTTTTTGATCTTCAAGAAATTAACAAAATTATGTTGACTTTTATCATTCTGCATAACATGGTCATTGAAGAAACCAGACGTGACCCAACCTGGACTAGTTTTCCATATGAAGATTTGAGGCCGAATCTTGTAGTGGAGCATGAGCGTCCGACAAGAGAATATAGACTTGCCACTGAGAGACTCCAAAAACGGAGAATCTATGGACAACTAAGACAAGATATAACTAAGCACCTTTGTGTTTTAAAAGGAGCAAGATATGATGCGTGGGGGCGAGGCAGAGGCAGAGAGAGAGGCAGATAGATGTTATTTTCAATTTAGTGTTGTTTATTTTAATTAATGTGTTATTTAATTTAAGTTTGTTTTTTTTTAACTAAACGACTACACTTAAAATTAAAATTAAGGCAATTATATTAAAAGTAATTTTAAATAAATGATTACAATTAAATTAAACTTAACTACTAAACAAGAATTAAAATCAGTTATCAAGACTGTATTAATATTGTTTTCTTCTGAGGCATCATCTTCGTCTTCTTCCACATTCTCATACTGGCCAGTTTGTTGAGGGACTTGTTGTTGTTCGTCCGTATCCATTTTCTTAGTCCATACAACAAGAATTCGTGCATTCATTGTTGAAGTGTTCAAGGAGAGTAGCTTGTTTAGCGTACAATCCCTATAGTATTATTCTCGCGAAAGATGACTTTTTCGTTGTTGCTTTATAGCAATACCACGGTTTGTATCTATCTGCTTCTATCTTCAACTCGAATTCCTTGTGCTCAGCATAGTTGAACTCATTTGAACCCCCTTCTAATGCTCATTGGGATGCGTCTCTCGCTGCTTTTGTAGCTTTCTGACCCCCTCCTCTTCTTCTCTTGACGTTGGTGTTAACGTCTAGATTAGAGTTGTGTTGTTCCTGACTACTTGGAGACCCGGTATATGGAGATCCAGTTCCTTCGGGTAAGGAAACATGCCCACCATTCTGAAAATCCTGCGAGATTGGACCATGTGGTGATCTTGCAGGCACTTGATTACCTTCCAGCAAGTATGGATTAAACTTGTTAAGCACCCTCAAAATGGCGAAACAAGTTTCATGTTGGAAACTTGTTTTGTGGGACCTTTTATCACTCTTCCCGACATATTCGTTCTACTTCCGGTTCTCCTTCACCACTTTTTTTGTTACTCCACATTTGAATGATCAGAGCTACATATTCACTAACGGATGCTGAAATTGTTTGAAAACGATGAGACATCCCTTTGGCATCATGTCTATTGATGTTACCGGTTTGTTCACAAAAAATTTGGAAAAAAAATTTCATAAGAAGTTTTTTATTCTTGATAAATACCATTGATTTCATCTAATGTATATAATACATAATTCCTACAAATTGACTCGTCTTCATCCATCGTATACTTAACACCACGAATTCTTGTGTTTCTGGTTGTGTTTGTTGTTGTGTTTGTTGTTGTGTTCGTTGTTGTGATTGGTGCGATGAGGATGTCATATTTGTTAGGAATGAAATTTATAGAGATGATATTTTTTCTGGTAAATTTAGTTGATATGAATAGTTTTGTTTGAAAAAAAAAATGAGTATTGAGATGGTATGAAATTGTGAAATTTTGAGGCAGAGATGAAGAAGGTGTGAGTTTTAAGTTTGGATATGAACTGAATTTATAGGGAAACAAAAAAGAATAATAGCCGTTGGCGGTTTTGGGAAAAACGCAACGAGTTCACCAGAGATGCTGGCGTGTGATGGAATAACGTGCGATTTTGGGACACATGCCAGCGTTTCTGGCTCACACGCCAGCGATTGTGCCTCAACCGCCCAACATTCCATCAAGCGCGTGCCTGTTCTTCCACCTCACTTAACAAACCAACAAATTTGTTGGTTTTCCCATCCGTTTTTCATGTTTATTGAGTCCATAGTGGGATCAAAATGAACAAATCTTTGATTTGTTGAGTCCATAGGAACTGCTTTTAGTTTCAAATTTTGTCCCAAAATAGATGACTTATATCAATATTTCTAAAATTATCCTTTTAATTGATTATTGTTAGGATAAGAAATATGTATAATTTGATAGTCATGCTTATACTCGTTGTGTAGGTGTTTTAATTTTTTTTTCAATGGTACAAAGTTTGCAAACATCCGTTGTATAGTTTGAGAGATAATTCATTTCTAAATTTTACTAGTAATTATCCATAAGGGTATAATTGTGAAAAATACTAAAAAATTCTTCTCTCTCCTTCTTGACTTAAGAATTGTGCAAACTTGAACTAGGTCATCTATTTTGGGACGAACACAATATTTTATAGATTTAATCGTTTTATTTACCGGATGAATTCTCTATATAACAACAGAGTTTTTTTCGAGCGCTCTCATTCACCAGAGCTCCTGGTTTATTCTCTCTTATGGTTAATTCTGGCCCCACTAATTTTTCTTAATTTATTTAACTGGCCCCATGAGATTTATTTTATTGGAAAACAAATATTTTATTAGCTAAAGCAATTGTCTACAAAAATAGAATGCTGCCAAAAAAAATTAATACAAAACTCAAGCACACAATTTCATCATAAAATCAAAAAATTAAATTAATCATGTATCAATCGCATAATGCATAATTAATGAATAAATTTTTTTATCCAATGTACAATGTCCGGTTACATTTCTCAGAATCATTTTTTTTCTAATTACAACACCATTCTATCGGTCAAAACTAAATAAGATTATATTTTCAATGAGAATTAGAAAAAATAAAATTGATCAAATAAATAAAATTAAATTGAAAAATTAAATTGGTCGTGGGTACTAACCTTTGAATATGACGTTGTATCTTTCTTGCAAATAAAAGTTTTAGTGACCCTGTCCAAAAGTAGAGAATTACAAAATTGATTAAAAAAACCTGGCGAGATTGGGGGTATACCCATATTTATATGGACATGTGCCCTTACTAAGGAGAGGCCAAATATGGGTGCAATTACTTTAGTATCCCTAACCCTTTATAATTCTAATTACCCTAAATCAGTTTTATTATTTTCATTTCACCTTCCTTCTCTCTTCTTCTTCTCCTCCATAACCATACCGGCTCCTCCATCCCCCACCACCGAAACTCGTCGATTAATTCGTTAACATCGTTGATTCGAAAACTCCGATTAATATTCATCAATGGATCCTCCAAGACCTAGGGAGAGTCGTATGAAAGACGCTAATCAAAAACCCAATCAATACAACCCTGGAATTACAAAACTGGTTCAACATAAAGTGAAGAAAAAAACGGTTGCTGAAGAAGAAATTGAGCCCGCTCAAAACGAAGAAACAGTGTGATTAAGAAAGTAAGGGCCTACTTAAACTCACCCCAGTACTTCAATTTCATGTTTGCATGTCAAATTAAGCCAGAAAAATCGAATGTTTGAATTTGCAGTTATTTGGCCGGCATGGTATTATGTTATTGAACGTGCCGGCTTTTCATAGTTAGGGTTTGGCCGGCAGGCTCTTATGTTGAAGATCGTGTCGGCTGTTGAATACTTGTAACTAGTACTTATAGGGCCGACAAGTTATTCAACCTCAGACCCTACCGTCGGCAGTTTTTTTTGTTAGCTGGGTTGGTTATAAATTTTTACCTTGCCAGCTGTATTTGAAGTTTTTTTGTCTCCTGATGCCTTGAATTTTAAAACCGGAATTTTATTTGGATAAAACCATGCCGGTTTCTTTTTAACCGGCAATGTATGGGTAAAGGAACTTGCCGACTGGTTTTCTGAAAAATCCAGTTAAGTACTGTGTTCGTATTTGTTATACGCCGGAAGGTTATGCTAATCACACCCTCCAGGCTTATGTTTATCCGGCATGTATTTATCCGCCGGTTTAGTTATATGTATGTCGAACTTGCCGACCTTTAAAAAAAAAATCTTAATCGTTCTTGTTCAGGTTAAAAAAGGAAAAGAAGAAAGGTTTGAAAGCTCTTAGTCCTCCTTCGAGACCTCCTTTTGTTGGTGATAAACTCTTGACTTCAACACATCGAGGGGCATATGTTGTGCCGGGAATGCTCAAGATACGTGTACCGAATGATGATTATGAACCACCATCGGAACCCAATAATTCAGATGAGACTCCAGATGAAGAACAATCAATTACATCTGGTAAAAGAGGTGATGATGATGATGTTGATGAAAGAACTCCGGCTGCTGGAGGAGGTAAAAATGATGATGATGATGGTGATCAAGACATGCCTAATGTTGGAGGAGGTAATTATAATGATGATGATGATGGTAATGGAGATAAAGGTAAGGGTAGACAAGATGAAATTGTTGAAGAGAAAGAGGAAGAAGAAGAAGTTGGGGAACAAACTCAAGATAATGTTCTACTAACCGAAGCTTTAACTTCAACTGAAACCGGAAAGAAGAAAAGGGTTATCACTAAACCAGCTGATTCCCACATTCCTCCCCCTCACTTGATGGTTACACTGAAAAAAGATGAGAACCCAAGGGGGCCCCCAAAAGACGGTGGAAATGTTCTTTTTGGATACAAAGACTCATGGGCATGTACAATCCATAATACTATCGTAAGTAATCTCAATACATCTTTGTTTTTTATTTAAGTTTGTAACTATCTTAAATTTGCGTCAAGTGTTTGTATTTCTTTTTATTTTGTTTTTTTTGGTATTTAGGATCACAAGCATGTCGTCCATCTCATGAGGCGCCAAGCTTCATGTGCAGTGACTAAGACTTGGGATCTTGATGATGAATGTGAGGAGGTGAAAGTGATTGTCAAAAAACTCCGGGTTTTGGAATGTGGTGGAGAGTTCGAATATTGAGCATGATAGAGTTATCGTATCTGCATTCTGTGAGAGGTTCTACGGAGAGACTGATACAATGTTATTCCCATTCGGTGAGATGGACATAACTCCCGATGATGCTCATAAAATTCTAGGCCTTGAGGTTAAGGGAAAAGCAGTCTGTGAGGGCTTCGATAATAAGTTTTCTTTCATGAATATTTACAAATTGTGTCAGAAATTGTTCAGTTGGAATCAGATTAAGACGAAGTCTATGCTTGTGATGAAGGATGGTCGTCTAAGCAAGAAGTTTAATCTGAATAAGTTGAGGGACACATTATGTGACACCAAGAAAATCTTTGATGAGGAAGGAAGGGTGAACCCGGTGCGAATCAATGCTACCGCGTCAGGTTATTTGCTATACGTCATGGGCAGATGTATCTTCCCCGATAGTTCTAGAAGCTTAGTCGATGCTAGTTATTTGCAACTATTGGATCCCTTAGATAAGATGCGTGAGTATTCTTGGGGTACTACGGTGGTCGCCTTCTTGAATAATGAGTTTACAAAGGCTTCAAGGGCACTCACTTTGCTAGTTAACGGAAACATATGTCTCTTCCAGGTAATTGTATTGTCTAAATCATTTATATTTGTCAAATTCTCGTAAGATAAGATTTTTACTAAAAATTTTTTTACATAGGTTTAGATATATGAGCACTTCCCTTCTTTGGTGAAAGCCAACTCCTACGTCAAAGTGGATGCGAATGTTGCTGTTGATAAGCCAAGAGTACAAAGGTACAGTTTTAAGGGTAATCGGGATAAGGAAATGCTGCAAAATCCGAATGGACATCGACAAATTTACTGCAGAGGAGGTGATATTTGATCCGTATCGGGATGCTAGAAATCAAGGTTTAATCCAAAGGAGAGATGGAGTTGCATTATACTATGGACCCTTGTTGTTGTGCACCGAAGGATATTCAATGTACGATCCACATCGGGTAATACGATAATTGGGTTATGTGCAAGAAGAACCTCATTTCAATGAAGATAATCCGTTCTTTACTGTGAACCGGGATGACTGCACCACGTCCCAAAAAAATATTAACGTCTCTTACGATCCAGCGCCAACTCAAGAAAATTGGGATGATAGACGTGGCCGTAACATCGATGTGAGTCTTTTGGATGAGGTGACCACCGGTCATAAAGCTAGTGATAGATACATGTCGTGGTACTTTGGTTGGGCTTGTCCTAATGTGATTAGGGAGATGACTGCTGAAGAATTGGCTCGTAATAGGAAGATGGCATCGAAAGACCCAGCAACAAGTCTTAAGTTCTTTGTAAGTATTTTAGAGTTGTTCTTATTATTTTAAGATCACATTATCAAATTATTCTATTAATTTTTTGTTGTTTAATTGAAAATAGAATGAGCATTTGAAGACCTTTGCGAAGGTGTTGTGTTGCGCGATAGAAAGAGGAGAGCCTTTGTCTATTGAAGAGCAAAGCAAGCACATTGACTTTGTTAACAATGTTGACAATGAGGATGCCCATGAAATGTTCAAGAAAGCTGATGATGAAGTAAAGAGGGAAGAAAAATCCAGGAGGGAAGCACAAGCCAATATGAATGCTGACAAAAAGAGGGCTCGTAGTGGTCGTGTTCCTAAACGAGGCCGTGGTCGTGGTGGTGAATGAATGCATTTCTAGTTCATTTATTTATATTATGTTGGACAAATGTTAAGGTTAA
The DNA here is from genome assembly GCA_023529315.1 of Papaver bracteatum. Lineage (NCBI taxonomy): Eukaryota > Viridiplantae > Streptophyta > Magnoliopsida > Ranunculales > Papaveraceae > Papaver > Papaver bracteatum. The sequence continues at coordinate 566,907 of JAJJWX010003279.1, read as the reverse complement.
TGGTTGGACAAATATTTTTTTTAAGGTTTATGGGACATGTTTTCGTATTTTGGACAACAAGTGTTGGATTTCTAGTTGTTGAATGAATGGTTTGTTTAGCTACGTAAAGTTTCAATACTTATGTTGGCATGTTTTTTTAAGTTACCATGCCGACAAAACCAGGGCCGACAAGGTTTTTAAGTGTCAGACTGCCGGCCCTGACAGCAGAAAATGCTTACATACCAGGGTCGGCAAGGTAATCATATCATTACCAAGCCGGTTGTTATTCAGCCGGCAGTGTATTATGTTATAGAACATGCTGGCCATTTGTTGCAGAAAATACCTTCTCTTGATGCCTAAAAGCATCATAAGGCCGGCATGGTTATAAATTTGGTTCCTTGCTGGACCACATCATAGCCGGCAAGCTAGTGATCAGATATCGTTCCGACGGTTTAACAGAAAATTGCATAAACTCCTGATGCCTAAAAGTCATATGGCCGACATGGTAATAAAATTTCTACCTTGTCGACCTTATCATAGCCGGCAGACAAATGTCCATATATATTTCCAGCTGATACACAGAAGAAAATGTTCTCCTGATGCCTAAAATCATCATAAGATCGGCATGGTAAGAAACTACCCACCATGCCGGCCATACGTAGTCGGCATACTGGGGAAAACAAACCTCGCCGGAGAATTCAAAATTCATTTTTTTTCCAAGTACAATTTCATTGATTGACTTGTACTTGGGCACTATAACGGCCAAATTTGGCCACTATCCTATAGATACACTACTTCTCTCTACAAAACAACATACAAATAGTTACATATACTCTCCAAAGCTCATATCATCATACACTCCATCTAAATCACCCAATAACTCTTTACAAACAATAATGGCATCATTTGACTCCGCAGAAGATTTGGAAATCACCAAAGCATGGTATGCGGAAAATCGACTTAGACGTCAATCCTCCAAAATGGAGGATTCTACAACCTTTTGGGCTAGGGTACACAACAAATTTAGCCAAGAGTTTGGGAATCCTAATGCAAGAAGTGTTCAACAAATCCAAGCTGAACTTAGTCATCGAAAAAGCGATACTTGCTTTTTTGGCTCTCCAACCTCGGATTTTTAACACTCGCCCCTTCACCTTGTCCATTGCACAATTTGTAAGTAATTTTGTGTTTTTTTTACGTAACCCGTGTTCTTCTATCTTCCAATGAAACACCACTAACAAATATAAGTTTGTTTTTGTGTTTTTGTAGCATGAAGTCGTGAAAGCGCGCTACTTGGAGGAAAAGGGGGAAGCATACGCGTTAGATGCAAGCTATCACTTCTTGGCAGAAAGAATCCCGGAGGATAACCCGGACTACTTGGATGTCGTATCGTCTTCGGAGGAGGAAGATTGATGGATTTAGAAGTTTTTGTATAGGTTTTATGGGTAGACCTCTATGTAAACCCTCACGAGATTATAAATCGTCCACTAGGGTCGCCTAGGGGTTCAAAGGCTTGATGCACATGCTAAGTGCATTCGTTTTTCCGTCGACAAGGAGTTATATTTTATGTTTCAATCAATGTACGTAGTGACCAAAATTGCATGAATAAAGTGAATTACATCTTCCCATATTCTGTTTTATGTTTGGTATAAGTACATGTCAGCAGGGTTAGCAATCCTTAACATGTCGACTTCAAGTCAGACGGCGGTGTTATTACTTATGTGCATGCCGACTATATTATAGCCGGCATGGTAGGGAATATTTACATGCCGACCATTAGATTCCTGGCGCAAGATAGTCGGCATATTCTTCATTCAAAGACCCTTCCGGCCGAAAAATGGTCGGCGTTTTCGGCATCCAAGGACCATGCTGGCTAAACTTGGTCGGCTTCTTATTCAAACATAGACCATGCCGGCGATATGTACCCGGCACTTTATTCAAACGTCTACCTTCCCGACCTTTGACATTTTTGAAAACCAAATTTTTTGATCGAAATCGAACTCATAAGACGGATTAAAGGTTTAATCTACTGAGTTTTCATTTTCAAAATTTTAATCTAAACTCAATTAATTAAGCTAATCATATTTTTTAGTGTTAATTAAATAAGGCCATATTAGGCATTTTGAAAATATATGGTTAAGGGGTGACCTCTTTTACTTCAAAATGACCCTATTTTGTCTCATTTAGGCATTTTGAAAATACCCCAATCAAGCCAGGGTATACCCCAATCAAGACAGGTAAAAAAAGTGAAGCAATCATTAAAATCTAAAGCAAACAAATATTAAAACGAGCATACAAAAATTCAATCGAAAACAAAATAATAAACCTTATATTCACATTATTTTTCTTAATTTTTTTCATACCATAATTAACAGCAAAATAAATCTAAAATAAAAATATATTACAATAAAGCCGATTTCTAAAAGTGTTAAGTATTTTTATTAATATTTTATGACATAAAAATAAAATAATCTATGTTCCTAAAAATATTTCAAAGGATAAATATGGCTACCAAAAATAACCGTGGTTGCTCAATATTATTAAAGATGCATAAATTTAAGACTCGAATTTAATATTATTTCCAAAATATCTTATTCTATTTATGGAATCATTCATGAAAGTATTTCAAAAAATATATACGGGTACCAAAAGTAACTGTAATTGCCCAAAATCATTAAAAAAAACATAAATTTGAGACTATGATTTGATATTATTTCCAAAATATGATCTTCTATTTATGGAGAATCTGGGCATTGTAAAAATCTATATAAATCACTCGGCAAACTCTCATCATTTCCACAGTTGTTGTTTTTTTCTTCTTCCGTGCTTTTATTATTTTGTTTGTATTTTTGTTATTTAGTTGTTTTTTTTTATTTGGTTTTGCAGTTGTTGATGATATGTCCTAGCAGTTGATGATGAAACAATGAAATGGGATCTTTGGGTTCACTTTTAAGGTGATGATTTTTTTTTTAATTCTATAATTTCTGTTGGTTTTGATCATGCCTCGCAATGAATAATGAAGCCATGAAGTTAAACCTTACGTTTAGTTTGGTATTCTTTTTTCTAAACCAAATATAAGCGATCAAACTATTAATTTCGCAACATAGGAGAAACCCGGGGCATCTGAAAGATCAAATACCAATGCATGTTGTGTCAGTGTCGTGTAGGTTAAAATCTCTTATCCACACACTGCTATTAACCTCTGATTTCGTTTATATGTAGCAAACACAGGTACGAGTATCATCTGGGAAATCAACAAATAGTGGAGAAACACAGCGTCACCAGCCACAGATGACATCCAAATCCGAAGCAAATATCGAAAAAAGAAAGAAAAAAAACTCTAAGATGGAGATGGGCACTGATTAGAGGTGGAAAAAGATGATGATTCAACTGAATTTCTAATCGACCAAAAAGCTAAACTCCAACTTAGTAGAGAGAACTACTTATTTGTCTATCATATTTTTGCGATTTTTTAGAGATAATTTGTTTTTTAAAGCACATTGTTAAAACTATTTTGTCTTTGGTATAATCAAATTAATTGTGCTATGTGCTATAAAATTTTTAAGCTTATTATACCAAAATTTTAGAACGCTTTTTCCTTGGTAACATTTGTTATCCACTTCTCAATGGTTTTGGGACGTGGGGGCTAAATTTTACTTCTCGCTCTTGAAATGTGTAAGACACCATCCGGTGAAATAGAACTAGTGGAACACAATTTCTTGCATTGATCAAACTTGGAAATCTTTTCTATTTTTTATTAGCTTAGTTCGGCCTCTAAAATCCGAGAAACGGCTAGAATAAAAAAGACTTAGTGAGTCTATCGTAGAGTAAAAACAAATACGTAGATGTTATTTTCATATTAAGAATCTTCTAATAAAAATAAAAATAAATGATACTAATGGCAGAAAAAAAGAAATCTGAGACAGAATATGTCATGACAGTATAAAATAAGTATAAAATTAATTAATTTTAGCAATTACAAATTTTTAAGGTATAATATAGAACGCGCAATTGGGGGATATCCAAACTAATTGGGGGATATGAATTACTTCCCCCAACCAGGGGTGGCTGATAAGGGGTAACTTTTGAATATGAAAAATACCAAAATACTCTTTCCTAATTAAAAACCTTTATGAAAAGACTGTTATGCCCTTTCCCCTTTAAATCTAAAAACCAAATAAGTTTATCCCCCAATTTCATTTGATTGCCGGCACAGTTAGGGTTTTGATTTTTTTTTCTTCATCTTCTTCATTGTTCTTTGAGAAGGTTAGTGATTGCTGAAGAAGATGAAGAAGAAGAAGAAGAGGAGGAGGACGACGCGGCGAACTCGGACGATCAACCACTCGCATTCATGGCTTCTTTGAGAAGGTTAGTGATTTTGAAATCATTTATGATTGTTTTAATCGATTTATAGCAATGGGTTTAGGTTAGAATCGCCAAACATAGCTGAAACAGTCGAGTTACACAGAGTACCGGCATTCTATCTGGGATGAATACCACGCCGGTTTTAAGTACCGGCATTCGAACTGGGATGAATACCACGCCGGTTTTAAGTACCGGCATGTTCGATATAAATATATCCATGCCAGTAGTCAAGTGAAAAAAATAATCAAGTTTCTGAATACTTTTCATCATGTGCCGGCACAGAATTATAGGATGAATACCCCGCCGGAAGTGAGTTCCGGCATGGTTATTTAGGATGAATACCACGCCGGAAGTGATGAAGAACATGTCGGAAATGATGAAGACCACGCCGGAAGTGATGAAGAACATGTCGTAAATGATGAAGACCATGCCGGAAGTGATGAAATTCAATGCCGGTACTGAGTTCCGGCATGCTCGATATAAATCTTTCCATGCCGGTAGTCAAGTGAAAAAAAAAATCAAGTTTCAGGATACTTTTAATCATGTTCCGGCATAGAAATTTAAGAAAAAACCATGCCGGAAGTAGTTCCGGCATGCTCGAAAACTAGATTACCATCCCGGTACCTGTTCAAAACCAGAAAAAAAATCAACATTCTTAAGATCAAAACCAGAAAAAAATCGTGGCAATAATTTATGCACATTTTCAACAATGCCGGCATGGGTTTTTTGTTGAATACCATGCCGGCACCGAGCTTTTTCAGCTACAAAAGTGGTGGATTCAAAGACAAAAAATCAAATTTTCAACCTCTTAGCTGCAATTCTCTCATCACAATCATCTTCCATTTTCAAAAAAAAAATTCCACTCAAATTTTTTTCCCCTACTTCAACTCCTCACTCACACAAATTAAAATAAAAAATCAAACTAATCTATCCCCCAAATACTTAACATTTTTACTAATTATAACTATTCACTAATTAGGATTATTCAGGGCTAGATTAGGAATTAAAAAAATAATTACATAGGGGGTCACCCAGAATTGCTATTGGGACACCAATTTTGTCCTCTAGCTATATCCCCCAATTAGTTTGGATATCCCTCAATTGCGCGTTCATAATATATATCAAATTAAGTAGCAAATATTTATAGAGAGAAAGTAAACGAAAAACATTCTCTATATATCAAATTAGGTTTTATTTTTATTTTATTTTTTTGAAAGAGGGTATAATATATATATCAAATTAAGTAGAATTAGTGTAGTGTATTGACTTTATTTAAGAGGGGGAAATAATAAAAATCGGATTTATTTATTTATCTGAAGCAAGGTAAGATTGGTTTTATTTAAGAAAAAAATCAAAATATGTAGCATATATATATATTTACAGAGAGAATATATTATAGAGAGAATTAAATGTATATATAAATAAGGAAATCGTATCCAAAATTTACCTACTGGTTCCTTGATGTAGAAGTACTTTTTTTTTAAAGAAAATTTCCCTATATTACCATTGTTGGAAAATCTATCTACTACCTATACAAGAATATTGAATATCGTTGCACTATCTAGACTTCGAGAACACTAATACAACATGGAGAACCCTCAAATTAATCCATTTTCGAAGGATATGGTGAATGGAGCAAGCATAACTTCAATGAAGGTCAGAATAGTAGACAGGACATAGGAAACAAAAACATTGAACGAAAAATAATATTTCCAATTCAATACGATTTTGCTTCACAAAAATAGAAGTGGTTGCTACTGTGTTTTTTTAAATATAGTTCCTTCGAAAATAACAAATCCTTCAAAAATAACTAACCAATATAAACACTGAACATGAAGAACAAACACATACAATATGAAAATTACAGAGAAAAGTTTCAGGAGAAAAATATAACAATCTTGACAGATTTTTTGGTTCCTAATTTTAATGGAAATTATCAACACGTCCTTGGTTACTGAAGATGTTAAAAATATCCCACTGCATTGCTTTTAATTTTACGCATCTAGATGATATTTCAAAGCTCTATGCCAGTAACTAATTTCTTATGATCTTTGTATTTAGTTCTCGCTTTTGTACCAGCGATTTATTTATTCTAATTTATTATAAAATTATTTTAAGATGGGGAAAAGGATAAATGAAAGAGGACCGTCAAGCTACCAAAAGAAAACCAACGCTAGATGTCCATTTTAGCTTAACCAAATATCAACATATCATACGGCATCATTGAAATGGAAGAATTTATAAAGAATCAAGTTATTGAACGATATTTTTTCAGAAATATGATGTGTCCCGATTTCGATGATCAGGAGATGCAAAAGTATTTAAGTCAACAAGAATATAAGCCCTAAAATTTTAGTGAATATTAGGCGCTGAAGAAGGACTGGGACGATGTGTAACTTTCAATCAATTTATGGAGCTTCAATGAGTATTATACACTTTAAATATTTGCAATGAACTCTTTATTATTTTCTCAATAGGATTGGTTATCAATAGGATAGGTTTATTATTAGGTATTTGTGTTGGTTAATTATCAATTTTTAGATAACATTATTTACTTAATTAGTTTGGAATTTATTTTGTTTGAGTTTCATGACCAAGTATTTTGAATTAATGGGCAAGATTATTATTGGCACTTTTAATTTATCTATTATTGAACATATACGATGTGTTGGCCTTAATTTTACCTGTAGCTTTCATTGTTTATCAAGGCCTTCAGTGTTGATCATGGTACATTTAATCATAGACGATTTCATAAATGATGATACCAAGTGCAAATGATCCTAATGCAGTAGTCTTAATGTATGAGAAAAGGATTTTCATAAATGATGATACCGGGTGCCATTATAGAGCCGAATATTCCTATTTCCAGCTTGAGTAACATTTGAAGATCCTTTTCTCTATAAAAAAAACGGTATTAATATGCAAAGGCTTGGTCGGTTTTGGTGCTCTTAGTGTAAGATGATATTGTTAAGATAGTTTTGTAATGGATGGTCCTAATGTTTCAATATTTCTTATTCGTCGTATGTGTCGTATTATCTCTTTACTGGTGTTAACCATATGTAATTTGTTCGATAATGTATGGTTCCGTTGTATCACGTTGGAGGCGCAATGCCATGCTACAATGGATGCTATGCAATTATTCATGTCACGTGAATGCAAGGATCAACGGTGAATGACAAATAACATAAAATTATATTCATTTTATCAGACATATTTTTTCTTTACCAGACAAAGAAGAAACGAAAGAATGTGTTACATCCAAGGTAGTGGTCATTTCTAACATAGACAAAAATAGCTTTTTTACGGCAAGGACAAAGAAGATGTGGAGGAATGCTAAGAAGATATTCCTTTTGATTACAATGTCTCCCTTAGAATTTATTTTTATTTGTCCCTTTTTGTTTCATTTTATTTTTTTGCAAACCAACTAAGATATTAGCTTACTGGTTAGTAAGAAAAAGAAAATTATAATATTATTTATAAGAGAAAATTCTAATCACTCCTTCAAAACGAAGGAAGAACTACCAATTAGAGCTAATTTGATCCTACTATTAAGGTCTTTCTACACTCCTTCACCCCAAAATCTTTTATACATTCAGTTTTCCATGTGAATAAAAAGGCCAAATGGCAAACAATTATCTACCCACACAAAGTTTAGAATTTTTTTAGTAAATTTTAAACTTAAAGTCCCTCCTTTGGTTTGTTTATTATTTTATTTTATTTTTTGGTAAACGGCTCATTTGCCATCCAATGTAACTTTTACATTTTTCCCATAGTAGCGTGTCCCCTTCATATGACTACCCATAGGAATACTCTAACAAGCGTCCAATATTCCAAAAGCAAAAAACTGACATGTGCATCGCACGGGTGAGAAACTTTTTTTCCAATTTTGCATCGAAGTTTAGATGCCCAAAGCATGGAAAAGAAACGGAAAATGCTAAAGCTGGGAAAAATTTTATTTGGGCGCAGTAATGGACTGAAGTGGAAACGCAATGGCCAATTGGATCGTCGATGGGGAAGAAGACTATGCCTAACAGAGGACGTAGATATCTAACCCTAGTGGGTTATTTTAATACATAAACAACCCTAACGGTTTTATTGTTATGACTTTTTGGTGCTAGAAAAATATGAGTGGCTTACAGACAACACATGATGGGACATTTCAGTTAAAATTTACTATAGAAAGTCGTAGTTATTGTATTATTTTTTTTGGATAACTGGATAATTTTATTGATTAAGTTTTTTCAGGCTCAAAGAGCCTGGATAACAAAGACGTAATAAGTAGTTTATCATGGCTAAATTCTTCAATCACTGATCTATTTTTCCTAACTGATTTTGAAATTTAATCAGCCAGCTGATTGAAGTTTCTACCAACATGACTAATCTTAGAAAATTGAAATGAAGCTAACAAGAGTTTAATATCTCTTAAAATCTTCCTATTTTCCCATCTCACTAATAGGAGATTCTTATTGATGGAGTTGACAACGGCTTCTGCATCTGCAACTAGGTGTATCTTATCTATTTCCATAGCTTTAGCCCATTGCAGCCCTTCCAACACAGCTCTACATTCTCCAGCTTCAGCGTCAATCACTCCAGCTGCATAGGATCCTGTGAAGCCTGCGCAGTCACCTGTAGGATTGTATAAGACAATGCCAGTACCACATTCATTAGTATCCTGATCAAAAGAAGTATCAACTTGAAATTTAAAGACTTCTTCCTCTTCCATGAAATGCACATTGTAGTTATTATTTCTAGTGCTATCTAGTGACTCTAGATCTATTTTATCAGTTGAAAACTTATATGCACTATCATGTAATAGAGAACTGAAGTTTAGCAGATGATAATTAATTTTTGAAACAGTGGTCACAGGGTTTAGAGACTTATCCTGAAAGATGCAATCGCATCTTTCCTTCCAAATGACCCAACTTCCAACCATTAGTAATGTTCTCCAGTTATCCAGCTCAGCCATATTAACATTTTGAACATTGTGGAACCATGAAATAATCCAATCCTTTATTGTGGGGCAGTTGTTTTGTATATGTTCAATGTTAATATTGAGTAGTCTCTAGACTGCTTTAGCATGATTATACCTGATAAGAAGATGATAAAGAGTTTCTTCCTCTTGCTTGCATATCTCACAATGTGTTTCAATGGTATGCATGGCATGTGATAATCTAACTCTTGTAGGAATTATATTCTTCAAGCATTTCCATATGAATAGTTTCACACGATGTGGCAGCTTCATTTTCCAGAGATCCTTCCAAACTTCTTTTGGGACAGTATCAATTGCAGCCTGACTTTGTATTCTAGCTTCTTTGAGCTTGTTATAAGTTCTTTTTACAGTGAAATTTCCATATTTTGAAGGAAACCATCTGAGTATATAATCTTCTTGCTGAGATATCTGCATATTCTTTATCTTTTTCACCACCTCTGGTATAAAGAGTTCATGAAGTAGAGACACATTCGAGCTGTTAGTCTCCTGGAAAATCAACTCACTCACAAAAACATATTGCAAATGAGAAGGATGAAGAGGTTCAACTTTTATATGTAAACCAATAATCCATCTATCTACCCATATTTTAGTGCTCCTTCCATTATTTACCTCCATTATGTAATGTTTCTGTATAATAGAAAGACTCAGCTCAATTCCCTTCCAAGTCCAAGAGGAATTATTTCTTTCACTTGTCAGATGCATAAAGTATTCCTTCTTAAAGTATTTAGCTTTGAGTAATTTTGAAAGTAAGTGATCAGGTTGATGATAAATTCTCCAAGGTATTTTAGTTATGAGAGCATGATTCAATAATTCCAAATCTCTGAAAGCAATACCACCCAAATCTTTAGAAATACACATATTCTGCCAAGCTATTAAGTTCAGACCTTTATTAGAATTAAACCCCCACCAGAATTTTCTTTGAAGAGTATCTAGCTTTTAAAGCAGAGTCTTGGGAATCTTGAAAGTACTCATTTGATACATTGGTACTGAGTTTAGAACTGCCTTTACCATATTAGTTCTTCTAGCCTGATGCATATTGATTCCTTACCAATTACCTAGCCTTCTTTTAAAAGCAGTATGTAATTCTTCAAAAGCCTTAACTTTAGACTTACCAATGATAAGATGTGAGCCTAAATATTTCTCATTTTTCTCCATTGCTTTAACTCCTAAAATGCTACTAAAAGTATTGCAAACAGATGGATCCAGATTGTTACTGTAATGAACTGAAGATTTGTCAAAGTTAATGACATGAACAGATTGTGAACTAAAATCCTGCAAAACTTGAAGAAGATTGTTCACACTGGTTAAATTTGCTTGAGTAAAAATGAGACAATCATCTGCAAAAAGCAAATGATTTATAGGTGGAGCACCTCTTGATGCACTTATGCATTTGATAGCCTTTGAATTATGAGCTTCTACTAGAGTCCTTGAAAACCATTCCATTGCAATAATAAATAGATAAGGAGATAAGGGATCTCCTTGTCTAATACCTCTTGTAGGAGTAAACTCATAACAAGGAGAGCCATTAAGAAGAACAGGTAAATATGTAGTACTTATGCATTGGTGAATTAGATTAAACCAATCTTCACAGAAACCAAAACTTTTGAGAACTTTTAGAAGAAAAGGCCACCCTAACCTGTCAAAAGACTTTGACATATCCAGTTTGAGATCTAGACAACCACTTTCACCTTCTTTCCTTTTCATAGAATGAATCAATTCATAAGCAATCATTGTATTATCATTAATCAACCTACCTGACACATAAGCAGCTTGGTATGGAGATATAATCCTTTCCATGAGAGGTTTCATTCTAGAGACAAGAATCTTAGAGATGATTTTGTAAGAAGTATTGCATAGCCCAATAGGTCTGAAGTCAGAAGGAGTAGAAGCTTTCTTATTTTTGGGAATAAGAGAAATATAGGTTTTATTCAGTTTTTTTGGAAGAAACTTAGTAGAAAAGAAGTTTTTTACCATGTCACAAACATCATCACCTACTATGCTCCACTGGGATTTATAGAAGCCAGCTTGAAAACCTTCAGGACCTGGAGCTGACCAACTCTCCATGCTTTTTAAAGTTTTTACAATATCCTCATTAGAAGGTGGTAAGAGAAGGACTCTATTGTCTTCTTCAGTGATCAAAGTAGGGATATGAAGATAATGTTTCTCCTCAATAGTAATATTACCTGAAGAACTGATGCTCTGAAAATGATTAGTAAAGATTGCAGATATGTCTTCCCTTGAGTGTAACCAATTACCATTAGTATCTTGTAAGGAGTCAATATTATTCCTTGTTCTTTTCCTCTTAGTTAAGGTATGGAAGTAATGAGTGTTGTAATCCATGTCCTTTACAAAATTATCTCTTGATTTTTGTTTATAAAACTCATACTGAATTTTGTTCCATTTATCCAAATCTTTTCCAACCTCAGATGCTTTGACATTATTTTCATGAGAAAAAGGAAGTGCATGTATGTCTGATAATTGTTGTTGTAGAGAATCCACAGTCTGGTTAATATCACCAAAATGTATTATGTTCCATTTAGAAAGTGTACTTCTTGTGTATTGGAGCCTTTTTATGAGCTTATAACCAGGTGAACCATGCACTGACTTTTCCCATGCTTTAGCAACTTCAGCTGCACATGTTCTGTCTTGCAACCAGGTTTTAAAAAAATTGAAAGGCTTCCAGAGTTGTGGCTGAGAATAATCTGTAACCAGCATGATTGGACAATGATCACTGCCCACTTGAGAAAGATAGAGAAGTTTTGAGTCTGAGAAGCTAGTGTTCCAAGCTCCATTAACCAGTGCCAAATCAATTCTTGATCTTTTTTCACCTGTGCCAGTGTTATTATTTGACCAAGTATGCCCCCTTCCTATAAAACCCAGCGCGTTTGGATACACATCCAGAAGTAACTTTTTGACTTCTAGAAGTCAAAAATCAAGAAGTCAGTTTGGGTGTAGAATTTCAGAATGACTTCCAGAAGCAGAAAAGTCCATTTTTTGTGAAGAAAAAAATCTGGACTTCTGACTTCTGCTTTTGGAGAAGTACTTCTGACTTCTACTTCTGCATCCAAACATGAAAAAGTCTTCTAAACCAACTTCTTGAAGTATAGAATTAACCATTCCATCACTTGATGAAGAACTTGTAAAAGAAGAATCAAGAAAATGAAAGTTTAGATCTCCTAGAAGTACCCAAGGTTGAGATATATTTAAACCAATTTGCTTAATGAATTCCCATTGAAGTTTCTTTTTCGAATAATCACAGTAGCCATACATACAAGACAACAACCATTATGGCTGACTAGGATCACTTTGAACAGATGCATGAATCATGTTATTTTCACAGCTCACCACATCACAGATAAATCTATCTTTCCATAAAATTATTAGTCCTCCTGAAAGCCCAACAGGTTGCAGATATCTAGCGTTTGTGAATCTGAAGGGAGCTAGCAAAGATTTTATTTTTTCTTCATGTAACTTGGTTTCACAAAGAAAAATTATATCGGGATTTTATGTTCTAAGCAAGTCTCTTAAATGATCCCTAGTAGCTAGAGTGTTAAGACCTTGAACATTCCAGGATAACACTCTCATGATGTCAAAAGTTATGATGAAAAAACAAATGAAGACTAGAGCTATTACTTTTTTACTACTACGTAGTTTGTAAACAAATATGCATGGGAATAATAAAATGGAGTTTAAAAATCTATGAATGAGCAATAAATGCAGGATGCAAAATAGAATAAAAAGAAAACAGAAGATAAACTTTGGACAGTTAGCGTAATGCAACAATAAAGTTAAATTATTATGTATTTTTTTAAAAAAGAAAAGAGATGCGATTAGATACCTGGTTCCCCTCCTTAGCAACAGCAGTTTGATTATCTCTTGAAGTGACCCTGTGAACAATCTGGTCAGATGCTATGGAGATAGTTATGGTGCTCTGTGAAGAAGACTCAGATGGAGAAGTATTTTCAATGCTCAAGGTATCAATTCTATGTCTTTTGCCTAGCCTACTGTCTTCACTTTCATTCATATCAGCTTTGATAATAAAATCCAGGTTGATCACTTCACCATCCTTTGGAGGAACAAAAACTGCTTTTTTGACAAAAATTTTCTGATTGTTCTTTACAGCAGGAGCCTGGTTCGACTTGATTGCAGCGAAGTTCTTACGAATATTATCCACCTTACCAACGAAATAAGGCTTTTCATGAGCTGCTTTTAGATAAGTAGTCGCAGCCTTACAGACTTCTTTTGAGTGATTAATAATGTAACATTCAGTTCAGATGTTCGTCGGTTGTCTCTCATAGAAGAATTTTTGCCACTTTCTAAATCCAGCCATTGTAGTGCACTTAACACCCCTTCTCAAAGGCATAGAAAGATCTACATTCACACACACCTTCACAGGCGTACTACCAACTGGTCTGCCATCCTTGGGTTCAATGCCAGTAACTTCCCCCATAACTTCACCAATTTTTGTTACAGATGAGGCATTCATATGTTCTGGAAGAATATATTTAAGCTGGATCCAGAATTGTTGAAATCCCCAGTGCTTCTATGTGTAGATCATTTATGGAATGTAGTCGTGCACCACTAATAAATGCTTATTGATGATCCATGGACGTTCTTCTATGACTTTGTTCAACAGCTCCCAATTATTGAACTTGAAAATCATCATATTCGGTTCTACTTCTATAATTATTAGATTATCCATAGTGAGAAATGGCCAGGTGAAAGTGATGTATTTCTCAACAGTATCAAAACTCATCCTTCCTTCGATGATAATTTTTCGATAGCACTTGCTTTCCATTCAGAATCTTCTTCTTTTCCATCACCAGAACTTTGACTGACCACAATAACTTCACTAGTATATCCCAAATCCAGCGTAGCTTGCTTGAACTTGTTAACCAGATCAACCACATGACTAGTACTACCTTCCTCCATCGTTGTCAAGGACTGAAAGTTTGTCTTTTTCCAGTGTATCAAAAACAAAGGTGTAGAATTAACAGAAGGGATTCGACGACTTAAAGGGAGATATTGATTTTGAGGGTAGGTAGGGGAAAAGTGATTAGGGTTTTGAGGGTAAGATTGTACGAGAAGATATTTGTCGGATAAATACGAATTATAATCCGAGTTGAAACTATGGAAACAAAAATATGCTATATTTTACCAAAATTTGGTACTTATAACAGTTGTGCATGAGCGTATGTAGAAAAATTAGGCAGCAAATTAGCTGCATGCAGCTGACTTTCAGCAATTTGATTTTTTTTGAATCTTGACTGTGGCGGGATACGGGAAAATCGGTTGTAAATGAGTTCAGACGAATCTGAGTCTTCTTCAACACATCACCATTAACATAAGCTTTGAAATCCATAACATCTAATCCTGTAAGCAAAAGCTTGGAGACTAGTTCAGCAAAAGCTACGATCACAACATAAAAATTAGCAAAAACCATTGGAGATAAATTTGACTGCAAACGCAATAAGGGGAAACATATGAAGAAAATTAAGCTACCGTGATTCTAAAAGTTTTACCAAAAATACCTATGTAAATGAAAATTAAACTATGAAGTAAGATGGAAACAAAGAAATAAAGAATCAAAACAAAACAAAACATGATTCATAATAAAAACAAATTATCAACAAGTCTCTAATATTATTCAAACATTGATTCAAATGTGGTGTTTAGGTTGATGCTTCATCATGTGCTAAATTCTTGAGAGAATGAATGTTGTGCAACCCTGGTTGGAACATATAATTTGTAATATATAAATTAAGAAAACAATTCTCTAGGAGTTTGAGACCTAAATTGATCACGGCAAAAGGGTTGGAGTGGAATCCTAGCTATTTTCAAATGAATGTGAATGAAGTTGTCAAAAGGTGCCCGTTTTTGTAGTTATTGTATTATTACTGTCTAAATAACCTTTGTTGTCCGACTACAACTGTTTCTTCTGTGCAGGAACGAATCATCTTATCTTATCTTATCAAGAGTATAAAGCAGAGTTTGGCTAACTTTGCCTATCTGAGTGGTGGTCAGGATTTATCCTTGGCAAAGATAAATCAAAGGTTGTGGTTCTCCGTGCCACACCCTACAAGTCGCACACGTGGTGTTCATTCCAATATTATGAATTAAAAATGAATACTCAAGTAAAGATATGGAATTTCAAAAATTATAACGGGGAGGTTCGAACTCATGACCTATTGTGTCATAAGAGTGGCCTCTAACCATTGTTCCACCTTGGTTGGAATTGATAGAAAAGATAAATCAACAGTGGTTGTTTGTTCAACTTAAATATTAATTAGTATAAGTGTTTTATTAATTAGTATAAGTGATTTGTCTAGAGAGAAGATAAATCTATGGTTATGGTTTGTTCAACTTAAATATTAATTAGTATAAGTGTTTTATTAATTGATGTCTCATTAATTTCTCATGATAAATGATTTATGCATTTTTTTACGTATGAATATTAAATATAATATTTATTAATTATTACGTTTGAGCTTCCCTTAATTAATATTAATACATATCTCCATCAATAAATAATAATTTTGACAAAAATTATTTCAATAGATATTAGTGGTGGTGGTGGTATTAGAGGAAGAAGTAAGTGGTGGAAGCGGTGGAAGGTGTTACTAAGTGGTGGAGGCGGTAACATTAGTTTTGGTGGAAGAAATAGTGGCGCTGGATGGTTTTAATGGCGGTGGTATTGGTTTTTTCTTTTTGAATCAAAAATAATAATTTTTTTACATGACGGGTAACATTGTATTGTGAAAAGTATAGTTGGTTGTTTTTGACATGATCAAAAAAGGCGGATAACAAATACTTTTGGGATGATACCAAATCATATAAGACAAAATGATTGTTTTTGGTACCACTGCTATCTTTGGTAACCATTCGTACACATGATTTTCAGTATTAACAAAAAACATATAGTCGAATAAATTAATTGACGACCTAAGTTTGTAATTAAATCTAAACTTTATACATGACGTGTGGGATTAAAATTTATAAGTGTGCCCAATATTCTACGAGGGATGGAAAATGGTGGTGGTGGAGAAAGAAGTGATATCTGGTGGTTTGTGGTACTGGCCGGTTTTGATGAGTAGTAATTGACTATGTTAATTATGTGCTTCTACAAAAGAATAACACTATAAATTAGAAATGTGGTTGATCGTCTTAATGCTAATATAAACTCGGTTAAAATACATGAAAATTAAGAAGAAGAAAAAAACATTTGGATGTCACGTTATATAATAAATAACACTAAAAGTACACATTTAGTATCAAGGTTTCTCCGTCCAATAGATAAATCTAAGGTTGTATTGAGATCCCGTAAGCAGAGGGCGAGTTGGTCTTGGATTTCTAAATGATAATGAATATAATGAAACGCTCCCTCTCGGTTTCTCCAATGAAAACCGAAACCTTCTAAAAAATAATAATCAATCGAACAACACTTAGATGGAACGCATCACCACCAGTGTAAACTTCTCTGAATTGCTACATATCCAGTGGAATTTCTACTGATTAATCTGGTGATTTTGTCCTATCGTATTTTTTAACGAGGCATGCAATTAAATCTCTATTAGTGATTTAAAGGTATTTAATAATTACAAAATTCTCTTATAAGTTTTGTTTATGCAAGTATTGATTTAACTTGGGTTCTTTTATATTTTTGTGTTAAGTTGATGTCTTTTTAATTTGAATACATGTTTGGTTAACAAACTTTGATACATATAGGGTATTTTCTTTGTAGAAATGATGTTAGTCTCTCATTTTTCCCGTTAGCACTTTGTTTCGATCCCGTATTTGTAGAAATTTTTTGACTAATGTTGGGGTATTTGTTTAATCTCAAGGCCGATTAAACCCAATGTGTGTTGTATACATTGAAGGCGACAGAAGTTTGTGTCGGCTCTACCTTGAAACTAATAATTTTTCTTCGGAAGGTTAGTTGAATTTATGTAGATACAAATATCAATATGACTATGCCCTTTAAAACTCCAAATTACTTGAGTAACACTAGATGTGAGAACGTCATTCATGCACTACTTAGCATAGTTGGTGTGAAATCTTTTTATCCACGAATTTCTTCAATTTTATGTTATCAATATGATTGAAAAAGAATCTTACACATGTTTTGATTTACTATTATAAGTTTATTTTTTCAACTCACATGTGTATATCTCAGCCTTCCAATAGCCAAGGGTTCTTCATTTTTATAACTCTCACATTTGCAAAAAATAAATAATTAGTGTTTATCTATAGTAGGGAAAATATTATGGGTTTTTGCTTCACTCCTTAGAGCCTTAGTTATCAATAATTTCGGAACAAATGTATTCATAAACATCATGGAGTTGGATTGGAAGTTTATGTATATGTACTGTTAGATGAAATATTCTTTTTGAAATTTGAAATTATGGTATGATGGAACAATAAATGGGGAAATTTTTTATTTACTGTATTTTTTATTTTATTTTCATGTTGGCACAACATTATTACTCCGTCCAGATAATAAATTGGAATAACATGCTTAAGTAAAAAAAATAAAAAGATCAGGTAACCCATTTTGTTTCCCAAAACCTATTTGAATATCAAAATAATTGCTCACGAATAAAATGAAGCAAGAGAAATGTGAATAATATCGTATTAGAGACAAAACATCCCGTGCCGTTACGGCACGGGTTAAGATCTAATACTAATATAAGGAAAAGATCTCTTTTTAATAGGGGACCCCCTAAATTAATTGGTTTTCCCCATTTTCTACATATTTATATTTACGTAAATATCATTGTTTTAAAAATAGATCAATTTTTTTAAAAAACTTAATATCTTTCATAATATACATCGGATTTTTAAAAAAATTATATATTTGAAAAGCTTTTTCAATTATCTACGTGACGAGTGCAAATAAGAATAATAAATTTTTGTTTTAGGAAAAAAATTTGATGATTTTCAAATTTAATATTTTTGGATGAGTAAAAATTCAAACATGTGCATCCCACATGTGTCCTTACTAGTTATAATTATAATTACACCCTCCACGGTCACACCAAAAAATCTTATCTGGACTGGAGGCACCAACCCAGTCTCTTTTCTCTCTCCTATGTGCAGAGGACTGTCCAGGAGGAAGTATCTCCAAAAATTGCGGACAGAATAAAGAGCTCCAAAGCAATCTCTATTATTCTCTCTAAATCAACCAAAAACTACAGTGAACTCTGGTTTAAAACCAACTAGGCCGATTTTCTTTTGGGTTGGCTAGCTTTACCAAATTAAAGAGGGTCTTTGTTATGAATATCTCATCAGTTTGTTAATGTTGACAATTGAGAAAATTTAGAACGCTCTTTCGATAGTGTAAATTGTATATATAATTTGAGTCCAATTTAGAGAGCTGTGTTTAAAAGATGAACAAAGCTCAAATTCTAGAGTTTCTGGCCCCACTTGAGAGGATATATACAAATAAAAATCTTGGGTTTTGAGATCTTTTCGATGATTTTTGAAGCACACGAAATGGGGTGGGTGATCAAAACCCACGCTTATCAAACCTTCGCATAAATAAAAACCATACCCTAATTTTATTCTCTATATACGATACGATTTCCTATTCTGATCTTTAACTCTCACCTTTCCGCCTCCCTACTCTCTTTCTCTCGCTACACAGCCAAGATCATCCTTCTTTTCTTGCGGGAAGAAAACTTAAATCTCAAAGGTTTTTTGTTTCGAGTGCGAGTGATGAGATACATGACATCTGATACATAGCCCTAAAACAAGTTCTGCAATCCTAATCTTATTCTGTCGCTTTTTCTCTCTTATGTGTCTTCATCTTACGGGTTCCCTTCTGTTGCTATATTTTTCCCATCTATTGTTCTCTCTGCTCTGTTTTTTTTTCTTTTGTTTTGTTAGAATGATGTTTCCAACCGGCGGAGATTGAGGGATATTGATGCTTTCATCATATATAAACGTACAATTGTCAATACCATATGTGAGGTTTGAATCTTATTATGTATGTCATAATTTTAGGTTTTGCTATAGCTGTAACAATAATAAATCTTAATTTTTTGTAATGAATCTAGAAGAGATCTCAAGGAGGTTTTTTCGCTACTTGAATCAGGTTTTGTAAATCTTCCTTATTCATCTCATTGTTTTCAGTTGTGATCGACTATAATGGGGATATTAGTGTTGATTATAACTTATTACATTTAAAAGGGTTTGCCTACTAAACCTTAATTGTAAAATGTGTTTGATGTTTATATTTTGCCAAAAAGTAGGAGATCGGGGCTGCCAACTGAATTCTTCTAGAGTTGCGAGACATGCATGGTGAAATTAATTGTGAAGCAATTGTAATACTTGCTTTGGACAGAGACATTATCTGCCATCTTTCGGTTGATGGGATTCAATGGGGCTAATCTTGGAAATGTATGCACTGAAGCTAAGATTTTTGCAATCCATGTTCCAAGTGATTAGTCATTCATGAAGGTAAGCCACTAAAGCCACTTATGTATTATGATGTATTAACAATTA
Source organism: Papaver bracteatum (assembly GCA_023529315.1). Classification (NCBI taxonomy): domain Eukaryota; kingdom Viridiplantae; phylum Streptophyta; class Magnoliopsida; order Ranunculales; family Papaveraceae; genus Papaver; species Papaver bracteatum. Next base: position 547,073 of record JAJJWX010003279.1, on the reverse strand, counting down.
GGGTACCCTTCCGTTTACTCTATTAACAAACATAAGGCAGAAACTACAGCTAAATAGTGTGGTATCATATTATCTTCTGTTTCCTGTAAGTTAAATTCTAAAATGCAATCTTAAATTAAGTACATCACTAACTAACGGGATTATAATTTGCACTCTAAATTAAAATGCAAGAGGACAGTTTCTAACTATAGTAAATTTGATCATAGACCATATCCATTAAATAACTAACCTGTTCATAGATTTTACCTCATTTTTTTAATCTCGAAATACTTTCTTAATATTTTTGCGGTGAAAGAACGAGTTTTGGGATTTTCATTTTGAATTAATCTTGGAAGCTTATTTATGAATTTTTCTACATATTTAGGTGGATTGAATATGAAATCTGTATTTGTATAAGAGTTTTAGGATTTTAATAGCAGGTGTGATTTCTGATTGCCAGTACTCTTATGCTGACGAATACTGGAATTAGACTACGGAGTTGGGGAGCACTCAGATTTCATGTAAATTACGTGACTTTTCGAAGTAACTAAATGTTTTTCCATTGTGAAAAATCAAAAATAATTATTCATACCAAATTTAATAATTAACCTCAAAGCATGCAACTCTCCAATACCTTGACTCTTGCATCTCCAAACAATTTAGTTAGTTGCATGAGCATTGAAAATTTTTGAGTGCAGCAGCCAACAACATTCAGGAGGAAAGTATATATCGTAAACTAAGTGAGTAATGAATAAAGTATATATGATTATATATGCATGAAGTTTGTTTAATTTTGAGTTTTCAGGAAATGATACTAAATCTGAAATGTTATCACTTTTATCACCCGTCAAAGAGAGCATGTCAACAAATGTTTATCACAATCAGTTTTCTTCGGAGGTAGTGCCCCTACCTATGATTGTAGCTATTGCAATACGATGATGGTTGTAACCAATTCTGGCTTTTGACATGATATAGTTCATTAGATATAAAATAAATTGGGGTCCAGATGATTGGTATTAGTTGAACCTGTCTCATGTTCAAGTATCACTTGAAAAATTGGATCACGTTCAAGTATCACTTGAAAAATTGGATCACTTGGAAAATTGGATCACTGAAAATTCACTTATATACAGGGAAATAAAGAGCCAGAGGTTCAACCGTTCAAGTAGATAATGTACTGCGAACTTTGGCTGTCAACAATGGTGTCGCTGATTCGAGGTAGTTTCATTATAGTTGTCGTTTTATTCCGATGCTGAGAAGTAGAGGGTGAATTTTTTTTGTTTTAGTATGATTGCTATATTGAGTTACAAACTCTTTATTTCACCATTTTGAGAAAATTAGGCTCGCATTAGAGCTATATACAAGTTCATTTTGGAAAATGGGACACTATCTTATGTTATTTGCAGGTCAACAAGGGAATCATTATGCATCTTTGGGGATAATGACCTAACAACAAGAGCAATGTCGTTGGAACTGTAAGCAGACGGAGATAAGACGAAGATAACCACAAGAGCTTACTTTTTTCTAGCATCACATATTAGTAAGAAACGAAATTTGGCGTGTAGTTCATTTATTTGGCTTAATGGGGTTAGGTGCAATTTATTTGAGAAGAGAAGATGGTTTAGAAATGAAGAATAATATGGGAAGCTTACATTTTTGCGTCATAAATAGCAAAAGGGTTTTTCCCTTTGTAAAAACAGATTATACCACGACAGTTGAGTTCATTAGATTGGAATATTGGGATGTCTTTTGCTTACGTAGAGATTTTTAAACGGAGCATTGATGCTGAAAAAAATATGCCCTGTCTACTGTCAAATTAACTGTGCGCTCATGTAAACGCACTCATTGAAATAAATAAATTCCTAATTAGTACGGCTAGAGATAAACCTCAAAACAATTTCAACTAACATCCAAAATTGGCGAGCATTATGGCAGAAGATAATTTTAGAATATCACAAATTTGTCTCTTCATTTGCGGAATCTCAAATTAATAGCGCTAGACCGAGTCTAAGAATATGATGTATTTAACGCGCAATTTGAGGAAGGATGATCTGGAGACTTTGCATGTTCAAGTTAACACCTTGCTGACTAAATTTTTGGCACAGTTGAACAATATTTCTTGAATTGCTAAACATATGGGACTTGGCATGTTCAAGTTAACCGTGGCATCTTTCTCCACTCATATTGAAATATCGGGTTAGAATCAGTACAGGATTTTGCCTTTATCCATTTTAAGATTTGTTAGCAGCAAAATGTTTTCATCAGTTAACTTAAGCGTGCAACATTATGTCGAATTCAACGGAGTAGGGCAGGCAATGACGACGAGAAGGGTGCGGACTGCGTGTTTCTTTTTTCTCTTTTTTGAGGATAAGAAAATTGAAAAAAAGATATAGTCAATGGTAACAAATTACCCAACAAATTAAAAATATATTCCCAAGAAGTACACGCTTAAGCCCGTGTAACGCACGGACGAGACACTAGTAAAAAAATGATAGCTGAAACCCAATAGTAAAAATATTTACTAAAAGTCTAAAACTGGATACTCAATTATCATTCGAACCACCACACAAGTCCTTGCTTCTTTAAGGAATTTTGGGAGTCCAATTTTGTGCACACTCCTTTAAGGAGTGTCCACAAAACAAAACAATCATATTGGCTCTTCTAAATCAGCCGTTAACTAATTAAGTTAAATTGTTTTTTATTTTATTTTAATTTTATTAAAACTTAAAAATGGTAACTGGATATATATAAGTATCTAATATTACCTAAAATAAAGGATTTCTATAAAAATGAAACTCTTAATTTGTTAACAACTCCAAAAACGTGGTGGTGTATTGAGTTTGTTATAAAAATGTATCATGTTGTACTGATCATCATAGAGTCCACTTAAGAATTACTATTGATACCAACAATAAGTACATCCTTTGAAATAATATTGTTGATGGAATCCAACGAAGTCGATCGAGTAAGCGAAAAGATGATTTATGAAATGTGTTTTCTTAATCAGATTTTTTGGATCATTTTTCTTCAAAATATCAACTGCGATTTTCCAATGTTTTGATAATATGATATTTCATGTGAATAGAGTAATACTGGTTTTGATACTTCCAATTGCTTGGATGAAAATGTTAGTACTTGTGATGATAATTACAATTCAGAATCCTGTGATGGTAAGGAAACATCTGGCATTAAACAAAGTGCACCTATAGAAATGATAGAACCTCAAGTTGGAATGTTGTTTGATACTGCAAAAGAAGCATATGATTTCTATAAGAGCTATGTGAGAAGGATTGGTTTTAGTGTGAGAAAATTGAGAGCAAACCAAAGTGGCTGGCTCGATGTATCCATATAACATTTATTTGCAAGGAATTTTTCCCGGGAACATGTATCAGCAAGGACTTACTGAAATCGTCATGGTGTTTATTCTAGAAGCCATGTTCATCCATCCAATTTTGTTAGCTCTCAACATCAAGGAACAATCCCTCTGATGAACCCGTTCACGTCGCAACAGGTAGAAAATTATACCTCGCTCCATGTTTTACTTGCGCAACAAGAGTGCAAAACAAGAAGTGCTTGTAGGGAGGCAAAGCTACAGTTCTATAACATTGGCGCACTGAAAATTATGGCATTACTATTTTTTTAGATACACTTTCTGTAATCACCAAGAGAAACAGTAAGTTAGTATTTTCTATTCGATCCCATTTTTTTTCTTATTTGTAGTAAGGCAGTAAATTTTAATGGCCACCAAATTGGGGTTGTTTTCATTTTTGTATAAGCTGATGCCACTATAATGGGCGGAACGCTGGTCGATAGAAGGGTGCATCACCAACTGACTCTATGTACTTCAATGGTAACCATTTGCCTCACAGAAGTATCGATGCCAACCTCTGACGATCCCATTTAGGTAGTGATTATATATTGAAAAGTTGTGATTACATTTACAGCGCGTTTGGTTCAAGGAATTGGATTCCTGGTAATCCAATTCCGGGGGAATGTGACCAATTCCTTGAACCAAACGGTCCAAACCAACTCCATGTAATTGAGAATTTTGATTCCTAGGAATCCAATTCCCCCCAAAATAATTGATTTCCATTGCATTGGTCTAGTAGTGCAATGGAATTGGATTCCAAGGTAAAAACAAAAAAAATTGGATTACCTCAACCAAACGCTAATTTTTTGGAATTGAATCCAATTCCATGGAATTCAATTCCAAGAATTGGATTACCCCATAATTAAATTCCTAGGAATCCAATTCTTCCAACCAAACGAGGTGTTAAGTTAGCTTAATCCGTGAGAATATGGGACAGTTATTTGAAGTCATGTATATCTTTTTTAGAAATCCTTTATTTTAGGTAATGCTATTAAATATTAGTATATATATCTTATCTTATTACCATTCTTAAGATTTTAATAAAATAAAATAAAATGAAAAACAGTTTAACTTAATTAGTTAACGGCTGATTTGGGTGAGCCAATAGGATTACTTTGTTTTGTGGACACTCCTTAAAGGAGTGTGCACAAAATTGGACTCGAATTTTGGACAGGCTTTGCACCTCGCTACGGAGTGGCGCCAACCCAGAGATGAAATTCAACTGTACCGTCAGCATCACCACAAACGAGGTGATATGCTCCGCCCCATGCGTATTGGGGCCACTCCTTCAAATGTTGAGAGACACCATAGTGGGGTTTGGAGATCAGGTTCATCTCAGCGGAAGCGTAGTAGAACAGGCATAATCGACATGGAGAAGTCTGAAGCCACTGCCATGGATGACACCAATGAATCTCAACCGACTGATCCTTGGAGCCAAGATCTCCAGGCCGCCAATGCCAAAGCCGCTACCACTGTTCGGCAACAGGTGATATCTTTTTCCCTAGTTATTTACTGTTTTCACTCTACCCATTGCCACATATATTCTTTTTCTGCATTTCATATTTCTCTTCCAATGAAGATTTTTTCTTGGAATTGCCAAGGTTGTGGTAAACCTAATACTAGGGACTATTTAAAGCATTTCCTTCAGAAACATAACCCGGACATAGTTTTCTTATCGGAAACCAAAACCCCTACTCATAAAATGCATACTTACCTTCGCCACACTAATTATCCTAATTATTGGTGCGCTTCCTCTGTGGGACTCTCTGGGGGGATTGCTCTTGCTTGGAAAGATGGGTTTTATTTTGAAATTATGCATACAACAAGACATATGGCGAATGTTATTGTTAAATCTGGACCTAATAATCATGAGTGGTTACTTACATGTATGTATGCCACTAATGAGCCCGGAGAGAAACGTTTTCAGTGGCAATACTTGTTAGCAATGAGTCAGCATGTAGACATTCCTTGGGTGCTGATAGGAGATTTAAATTTTACATTAACTGATTCTGAAACAACAAGCAGGCATGTAGATCCTCATCATTTATTTGTTAGAGATTGCATTCACCAAATGGGATTAATATATCTTGGAGCCTCTGGTAATCCGTTTACTTGGTCAAACCACCATCAAGGGGATGCACACACTCAAGTACGCCTAGATAGAGCACTTTCTGATGCAAGATGGTTGAATTTGTTTAGTTCTGCCAAGGTGATAAATCTGGTTGCTCATGCCTCGGATCATTCTCCTGTTTTACTTGTCACGAATGTTGCTGAGCTTATGATTCATCATAGTTATAAGTTTTATAAATGCTGGTTAGCTCACCCAACGTGCAAGGATGTTATTCACTCTGCTTGGCAGCAAGAATGTGTTGGTTCTCCTCCATATCAATTGGTCCAGAAACTCCAGAATACCAAAAGGCATCTGCTCCATTGGAAGAAACATGAATTTGGCAATATAGAAACTAATATTCAGAGGGTTCAACACCAAATTCAGAAGTGTGAAAATCGAAACACATCAGTAAGTCGTTCGACACTTCCTTTGCTTCATCAACAGCTTCAGCATTGGCTTCAAGTAGAGCGAGAATTTTGGTTACAGAAGTCTGGGAAATATCATATTCAACATGCAGATCGCAATACAAGCTATTTTCACTCTTATGCTAATTTCAGAAAACGGCGTAATCATATTGATGCTCTACAGGATACTTTGGGCATGTGGTATAATGATAGCGATAATATTGCTCGTGTGTTACGCTCTCATTTCAGCTCTGTCACTCGCACCAATCATCCCCCACACCAACAACAAGTACTCAATCTCATTACCCCTTGCATTACAGATGAGGAAAATACCAAGCTGCTAGAACTTCCATCGGCAGATGAAGTGAAACAAGTAGTTTTCATGATGAAACCATGGACATCCCCAGGAAGCGACGGATTTCAAGCTGGGTTTTATCAACAACTATGGCCAACTGTGGGTGATAGTATTGTTTCTATGGTGCAACATTTTTTCAAGTCAAAGCACATGCTACAGGAGATGAACTACACATATCAAGTTTTAATTCCCAAGATTGATACGCCAACTCAACCTGCAGATTTCCGCCCAATCAGTTTATGCAACATTTCTTATAAAATTATATCCAAGCTCTTGGCAAATAGACTCAAGCCTTTACTCGACAAGATTATATCGCCTACTCAAGCTGTGTATGTTCCAGGCAGGCACATTCAAGATAATATCATCATTACCCATGAGCTAGTACACTCAATGAAGAAAACTAAAGACATGAAAGGTTGGGTTGGGATCAAACTAGATATGTCCAAAGCATTTGATCGAATTGAATGGAATTTCCTGAAAGATGTATTACATCAACTTGGTTTTCATGCTGATTGGATTCAACTCATTGATCAGTGTATCAGTACGGCTACCATCTCAATTCTATTAAATGGAACTCCAGGGGAGGCTTTCACACCAACTAGAGGTCTTCGGCAAGGTGATCCACTATCGCCATATTTATTCATTTTGTGTATGGAAGCTTTTTCTCGTATTTTGAACAATGCAGAACAACAAGGGCGCATTCATGGTATTAAAGCAGCGAGATCATGCCCTAGTATCACCCATCTTTGCTTTGCGGATGACATCCTTCTATTCCTCAAAGGAAAGCCAGCAGATCTCAGGTACCTGCAATCATTATTGGATCAATTTAGAAAAGCTTCTGGGCAAGTAGTAAATCTACAGAAATCTGCAGTGTTCTTTAACAAACATCTCCCTCGCCCAGTGCGTAATCAATATGCTCAGATACTTCAGATGAAAACCATAGGTTTAGGGGAGAAATATTTGGGCCTGCCTCTCCTTATCTCTCGCTCCAGGGTACATGACTGCTCTTATTTGATTAAAAAAATGCAAGCTAAGTTGCAAATCTGGCAAGGAAAAATGCTCTCTACAGCAGCGCGAAGTACGCAACTTCAAAGTGTGCTAGGTACTATGCCTCTCTACCCCATGCATTGTTTAAAGCTTCCTCACCATACCATTGATGCATTGGATAAAGTTCAACGTAATTACTGGTGGAGTCATACTTCTGCACGCCAAAAGCATTACAAAAGTTGGACAAAATTATGTCTGCCAAAGCGCAATGGAGGTATGGGATTTAAAAATTTAGCTGTTTATAATACTGCACTCCTAAATAAAACGGCATGGCAGATGTTACACAATCAAGATTCTCTTTGCGCTAAAATCTTACGGGGTAAATACTGTCCTTATGAAGACATGCTTAACTGTTCTCTCAAGCCCTGTACTTCATGGGTGTGGCAAAGCATCTATCATGGGTTGCAGCAGGTTAAAGGACTCTCAATTTGGCAAGTGGGAGATGGTAAAGACATAAACATTTGGAGACATCGGTGGATCCCCAACTCTGATGGAGCTCTTTTGCACCCAAATGAGCTGAATCTTAGTGACTACCAATCTGTTGCGGATCTCATTGATGAGGAAAATCACTCCTGGAAAGTAGATCTTCTTCAACAACTATTTACACAAGAACAAGTGCATCAAATACTTACTATTCCTCTGAATCTGACAAGAAAGGACAAGCTTGTATGGCCGCTAACATCCACGGGACACTTCACTACAAAGTCTGCTTATAACTCGTTGGCTATAAATAGCCAGACAAGTCACACTCAGCAAGCAGCGATTTTGCCTACAATATGGCTGAAGTTATGGAAATTAAAGATTCCATATAAACTTATACATTTTCTATGGAAGATTCTCCACAATATTCTCCCGGTTCGAACAAATATTTTCAACCTCAGGTCTCAACAAGATCAAGTTTGTCCAATGTGTCACCAAAATCCAGAGACATCAACCCACCTTCTCCTGCAATGCTCGTTTGCTCGCTCTATATGAAATGCATGTGCTCCTGATCTGGGTAATAAGGCTACTAGCTTCAATAGTCTTCAAGACTGGATTATCACCTGGGCAGATAAAACAAGCTGTATCACATTCCAGCATCACGAAACAATACATTACGTTGCATACATAATGTGGGTTATCTGGAAGCATAGATGTGAACATATTTTCGAGCATCACAATCCAAACCCACAACAACTCATTAGGCATATTAGGCATTATTGTTGTTGGCAACATCTTATGTTCAGCACTATCTCCACTAATTCTGTTTTGCAGCCCCGAAGCAATGTTAATCCTCATTGGCACCCACCGCCACAGGGTTACTTTAAATTTAATATTGATGCTTCAATGTTGCCTAATAATACTCTAGCTGGAATTGCAATTCTAATACGAGATCATGCAGGAAGATTTGTGGCCGCCATGGGACTCATTCAACATGCCAGAAATATAAAGCAAGCTGAAGCGTGGGGCTTCTTACATGCTATGCAGTGGGCGAATCAACTTCGTTATAAGAAGTTAATCTTTGAGAACGACAACTTGCACGTAGTGAAGCTCTTACAACAACCACAACTAGCTCCTCATTGGCAAGATGAATGTATAATTAGTAGGTGTTTAAGTTTAATGGGAAAAAACCCTCAATGGTCGTGTGTATATGTTAATAGAGTTTGTAATGTAGTGGCAGATAAAATGGCTAAACATGTAAGAATTAATAATCTAGCCAGAGTGATATGGTCAGTATGTCCCTCGGAGTTCAGAGAAACTCTAGAGGCTGAATGTATCAATAGTTTATCATAATATATAAATTCAGTTTTGTCAAAAAAAAAAAAAAAGTCCTTGCTTCTAAACGTATAATCCGTATAAAGCTTATTCATGCACCAAACTTGAAATGTTAATTGCGTTTTTTAAATGATGGTTCGTGTTCAAAATATACAGCCCCTTCTTAGTCTGGTTTACACTGCAAGAGAATCTAACGATTGGTTACCCTGAATTGAAGAAGTTCAGAATACCGTGGTTATGGCAGTGAATTCAGAGATAACAAGGACTACTTGAGATCAATTTTATTTCTAAAAAGGAAGTTGAACTCAAATTCAAAGTCTTACACAGGCAAAGTGCAGTTCCAACTGGAAACACATAATTCCAAGTGCAAGAATGATCATGAAAGATTCCTCTAATAACAGTGTTAGGAGAGAAGTTTAAATGAAAACATGAGAAAAATCAAAGTCAACACACGCCATAGTATTAATGAACCTCCTCTCTCTCAGGAGTTGATATCCTATCAGCCCATCACCATGTCCTTCAAGCATCTGCAGCAAAAATTAAAGATTCAGTTCCCTGAAAATTGGGCATTGTTTTCACAGTTCTTGATCAAAAACCCAAGGGAACACATTTGTACTAACCATTGGGGGATCGAGAACTGGTTGCAGAGAAGTCAGAGGAAGTCATGGGTATGGAAATGGAGAGCTGAGTAGTTGAGAAAGCAGATCGGTTGGATCTTTCGTCATCAAGATCAGACCACGAGTCTCTGGTTTTAGGCCATTCATCAAAAAACGGTCGAAGAGACTGTCCCTCCTGTTTCACGGGCTGCGATGAACTGTAATCACTGCCGAAGAAGCAATGTTGTTGTTGTTGCTGATGTTGTTTTGACAGTGCAGTGTTAATGCTAGCCTGACTGATATCCTGAAGTGAATGCATCTGTGAATAATCGCTCTGCATAAAAGACCCTTTTCTTGATTTTGTTTGAGGAAATGAGGACACTCGGGATGGCATCAGGCGCCATGAGTTATCCATCGAACTTTCCATCCCTAGTCCCCCCCTTGTATTTGCAGAAGCTTCTGAAAAGAAACTATGCCCGTCATTATCTGGTTTCATCCCATGGTAGTACCTGCAAATTCAGTCCGTTATAACGGTTTTACAAATATGCTAATTACAACTCAAAAGCATGAAGATTATCCAAAACTAGCCAGCTGTTCGCATGGAAATGTAGCCACCGTTCTAAGCAAAATGTAGCTCTAGGTTATATGGCTAACAGAAAAGACATGAAGAATCTATTGTTAACAATTATGCACTATCAGATATTGCATGACATCATAAAATAAAAGCTCAAAATGCATTTATGCAGAGCATGATTACACTAAATAATGGAGAGCAAAATTGAACATGGAAGGAAGGCAATGGACTGCAGTTATGGACCAATGTTAGGGTAGAGTGCAAATCACTACTTCTCGATTTCTACACAAGAACAACCCACAAACAACTAGGTAAACTTCATGAAAACTCGAGAACACCTATGCGACCCGATTTTGAAAACCAGTAACATATTCTCTATTGCTCTTTCCAGCCTTATGAAACTTTTCAGTACATCAATAGTACAATCCATTACAGCACAGAACTTAAATCATAGATAAACTTTTCACAACCCCCTTCCATGTAATTCAAGTGGTCATGCAATTCTGTCCACAGAAGTTTGTCAGAGTCAACAATAGTCTGATTTTCAAAACCGCCAAAAGAGTTCAATCAACGACAATGCTATTGTACTGGAGTGGAGTACAAATTAATGAAAGCAGATAAGGTGGATAAATTAAAGAAGGGAACCATAAACAACACCGACCAAGAAAGTTGGCCACAGCAGAACACTTAATCTAATGTGAGCATCACAACGCTAATCATTGCTTCACTTTCTGAGTAAAAAACATCATAGACAATTGCAGATCAACCAGAAAATTCCGTCCCTTAGAAGATTGATACAGACATCTTCAACCTAGGCAATTATTTGTATTATATATAAATCTAATGGGAAGACATAATTTACTTAAAATTAGGAGAAGAAAAATCAGTACAATTGCAAATGCACACAAAAGCACCAAGGGGTCTTCTGTATCTAGACAGAAATTAAGGGACCAAAAACTTTTAACAATAGATATGATTTGCAGAAGAAACTGTCCATTTTCTTTTTGCAACTAAAATCACAAGTCAAAAACCTACTCTTCCACACATAATGCTCTACTGCAATAAACACGGCAGCATCTCTAGGCATATTGTAAAGGTTGTCAGATACCATTTCATGAACAGAAAGGAAAAAATTCGCCATATACAAAACATAATCTGCAAAAAAAAAATATTGGTGAAACCCAAAGTTATACCCATTGAGGGAGGGCAGATAATAAAAATGGGTCCAAAACCAGTAACAAAAGCTTATTCTGTTCCTCAGTTGATAACCAAATCTAACAGTTGGCTGCAAGACTCCCATTAACCAGAAAGAAATTGTAAATGGGCCCAACAAAATCCAGAATTTAGCCAGTTTCAACATCAAAAGTTTTTTTTTTATCTGTTCAAATTTACTTAATCATCTCTGATACTCACAATGATGAAAATTCGACAAAAGATAACTCCAACGTACCTGTAATCTTTGCTAGGAATACCATAAGGGACAGAATCCATCTGCAACAAAGATGGATTGTTGTTGTTGCTACTGATACTGTTGTTTCCAGAACAAAGAACTTGATGATTACCCATTAATGGAAGATTTTGAAAACTTCCATTTCCGCTGCTCCCGCCACCACCTACGACACTTCCGACACAACTAACAGTGTTACCTCCATTGTTTCCGGTAGAAGCAGTAAGCGATGTAATAGTTGATGATTGAGAGATAGATTGGGTTTCCACAGGCTTTCTTGAACGGTTACGACCTCTATGCATATGTCGCTCACAATACTTAGAATCTGGGTATGCATCTTTAGAGCATCTCCACTTTTTCCCATCGGTTCTCCTACATCTTCCAGGTTCTGGGTCTGCCTTTTTTCCATAAAAAGAACAATATCCCACTGTAACATAAAAAAAAAATATTCTCCATTAAAAACTTTATTACTTAAAAAAAAAAAAAAAAAGAGTAGTCAGATTTATTAAATATGAGAAATAAAGTTTAACTAAACATTAAATAAATAATACAGCACTTCAAAACCCAAACTCTAATTTGTTTAATGGTATCTGAAACTCATCAAAGCATAATAAAATAATACTGAGTGTGAAAGAATAGAACAATGATTAGTATTTGTTTGGGAAAATCCAAAATGTTTTTTTTTTTTTTTTTTTTGTTGTTCTCGACTTTTTAATGGAGAATGATGACAGATAATTAAAACAATGTTGCTTAAAGAGGGAGAATCAATGAATGAATAGAAATTTAAAAAAAAAAAAAAATCTCATATTGTGAAAACGAAAGAGTAAGTAATGAACTGAAATAAACTAAAATCTTAATACGGGCTTTGAATGAAAACCTGATCAGGATTTTTGGTTTCGAAAATAATGAACCGAATAATAAAATTAATAGAGATTTTGGTCGCTGAAAGAAGTACTAAACTAAATGGATCTTAATAAGAAATCAAAAGAACAGCCTCGTAGAAAAGAATGATCTCAGTTAAAAAGTTGCAATGAGCTACAAAGTAAATGATTAAAGGATGAGATCTGCTATGAATGGTTGAGTCATCTTCTTACTGGTAGGATGATGAAAAAATCTAGCAGACATTGATTCAAAGCTTTTCTTAATGGGTAAAACAAGTTCAGGAGGAACAGGTAGTCCCGCCATTAGATACTTAAAGATCAAAGCTTGATGCTCTAACTCTTGCCACTGCGACGCCGTAAATGGTGGTCGGAATACATTTACAGTATCTGTAGTTACAGCCGTCGCCACCGCCAGTGAACTATTATTCATTACTATTTTCTTCTTCCTCTTTCTCTGTTTCTTCTACCAACACTACTATCTCTAGTACCTAGGGTTTCTCAAAAGCTGCAAGAAAGAAACTTGAGTTCAGACATAACTAAATACAGAGAAAAAGCTGAAACCCAGAACAAAAATGGTGGTCTCCTTTAAGGGAGAAATGCAGTGATTCGCCATTTCTGGTATTACTTTTTTTTTTTTTTTGAATTTCTGATCTCAAGATTTTTTTAACAGAAGAAGTAAGTGTTCATAGGTTTTACTTTATCCAGAGAGAATGAGAGAAAGATAACCAAGTTTAACAAAGATATGGAGTTTTCTTCTCTGATGAGTTTTATGAAAGTTCTGCCATACTTAAACAGAGAAATGGTTTTATTTTTTGGTTAATAGTTCTGTCTCTCTGGGTAGCAGATTGTAGACTTTATGAGTCTATCAGTTTCTTCTCTTTAGAAATAATATTCATTTATTTAATTCTACCCCCTCTCTATCTATTCTGTGTCTGTATCTCTGTCCTCTCTCTCTTTCTCTGTAAAACTGAGTAATGGTCGTAATGTGTTGGGAAAGGAGGCAGTATCTGTTCAGAAACCCAAAGTTATAAAGCAAACAAAATACTATAAAATAATAAAGTAATTTCATCTCATGTTTCTATTTTCTTTATTTTTCCCTAATTATTTACCGTAATTTATTAGTGCACTTTCTGATTATCTTTGATTAATCCTATTATTAATTGATCTTTGTTCTAACGACATCAATACTTTTCAAGACTTGTAGCACCTTTAATAGGCATAGAGGATTTGACCTACAAATACGTGTTGAAGATGATAGTCAGTATTTTTCGTACCCAAAATAAATTCTAGTCACAAAACACGATTATTTGATGATGGTTATATGAAAATTAGGATTACGATAGAATTAGAGATAAATAAAGAAGACAAAAATTTACGTGGTTCGGCAAGTGTTGCCTACATCCACGGGGGAACAGAGAAATATTTTATTACTTGTGATGATACAAAGGTTTTTCTCCGGGCTAGCTAACCTAAAATTCCATCATCTTGAGTTGGATTTTTAGCCTCTATTTATAGGCAAAAAACCTTAATCTAGTTCCATAATAACCCTAGATTTGTAGTCATCCAAAATAATCACATGGATTTGTACTTATCCTTTAATATTTGTGTCTATCCTTGAAGATGCATGTCTATCTTGAGAGATTCTTGTATATCTTCACATGATTTGAGTCTATCTTAACAGATCCTTGTATATCTTCATAAGATTTGTATCTATCTTGGAAGATTCTTATCAATCTCCCAAGATTTGTAGCTATCTTGGATGATTCCTGTTTATCTTCCAAGATTTGTGTCTATCCCAAAATGACTTTTATAATAAGTCATTTGGGCTTCCATAATAAGCTAGACCGGGCTTCCATAATAAGTCCTCTGGGTTTCCTCAATAAACCCAAGTGTTGGTTTCCTCAATAATCCTCCGGACTTCCACAATAAGTCCGGTCTGGGCTTTTGGAATCTTCTTTAACGGGCTTTCTGGGCTTAATTCACGGGCTTCTAGTGTATTTTATACACGGTACAAACATCGCCCCCTCTTAACCTCCAACTTGTTGGGGGTTAAGAAGTTTGTTTTTCCTTCTGCGTCGACCGTTGATAACGTAACTCGCCCCCAAGCATTTGTAGAGACATTGCGAAGACGCCCCCAACTGTGATAACCTACATAAATAAGTAAAATAATAATAATAATATTGCTCACGTGCTAGGCGAGACTTTTTGCCACGTGGTGGACTTGTGATGCTCGATAGATAGTCGAGTCTTGAGGAGAATGTAGTATGTGCTTGCGGCTGGGGCAAGGCCTTTTTCTCGCAACGTAACAAGGCTGTAGCTCTTGCTGCTCGGGCAGGCTGGCTGTATTTCTTGTGTTGAGTACGAGTCTTTGGACCAATATCGGGAATTGGGCTCGTGGTTAAGACGAGACTTTATGCTTGCGAAGGTGCAAGTCTTTGTACTCGCGTGCAAGGTGAGATTTTATGCTTGCAAAGGTGCAAGTCTTTGTACTCGCGTGCAAGGCGAGATTTTATGCTTGCGATAAGAACAAGACTTATGTGCTCACGTGCAAGGTGAGTCTTTAGGTGCTTGCGATGTGATGCAAGGTTAAATTTTGGTGGATCTAAGCAATCCTCAACTTGAGCTTGATCATGTCGCTATCCACGAACCTCGAACTCGATCATGTCGCTATCCACGAACCTCGAACTCGATCATGTTGCTGTCCCAAGTGCATACAAAAGCTTCTCCAACACTGGAGTTTTTGCTTCCATGTTGTAGGAAATTCAAAGAGGATTCCAACGAGCCAAAAATCACTTAATTCAGACTTAAAACGAAAAAGTTATTGACGAAACAAGGTTTGAAAGAAGCGCACGGGCAGCTGCATACGTGGCAGTGATGACTGGATCAACATGATGACGTGGTATTGCTGACAAGATTGTGGTTGCTGACGTGGCATCCGAACGATGCTGACATGGAAACTAAAGTCGCCAAAATTTGCCGACATGGCAGCCAAGTCGATGACGTGACTGCTGACTTGTGCTGACGTGTCCATCGATGAATGGTCCTTGGAGCTGACATGGCTGCCTGCTGTCGTGCTGACTGGACTGGTTGGATCAGAACTGAACCGGTTTGGCTCATGTCACCTTTCTGCAACACTTATTATCATTCTCGTGTAAACTGTTTCGCAACAGTTTCAAACATCGCTCACACGCTTGTTTGAATCTGTTCGCAATGAGTTTATTCAACCTCCGTAACGGTTTCTTCAAATTTGTAACAGTTTCTTCAACCTTGTAACAGTTACGGAAGAACCCTAATTATTATTTTTTTATTCTTTTTCCCTGCTCGTTTTCGCTGATTCTTTTCTCGGAATTCGTGCAGATTTCTTCATGACTTCTCTCAACAGTAAAACACGAAAATCTTTTCACGAATCCCCTTAGCCGGCGCCAATGTTCGTACCCAAAATAAATTCTAGGCTCAAAACACGATTATTTGATGATGGTTATATGAAAATTAGGATTACGAGAGAATTAGAGATAAATAAAGAAGACAAAGATTTACGTTGTTCGGCAAGTGTTTCCTACATCCACGGGGGAACAGAGAAATATTATATTGCTTGTGATGATACACAGGTTTTTCTCCGGGCTAGCTAACCTAAAATTCCATGTATGAATAGAAATTCCATCATCTTGAGTTGGATTTTTAGCCTCTATTTATAGGCAAAAAACTCTAATCTAGTTCCATAATAACCCTAGATTTGTAGTCATCCAAAATAACCACATGGATTTATACTTATCCTTTAATATTTGTGTCTATCCTTGAAGATGCATGTCTATCTTGAGAGATTCTTGTATATCTTCACATGATTTGAGACTATCTTAACAAATCCTTGTATATCTTCATAAGATTTGTATCTATCTTGGAAAATTCTTATCAATCTCCCAAGATTTGTAGCTATCTTGGATGATTCCTGTTTATCTTCCAAGATTTGTGTCTATCCCAAAATGACTTCTATAATAAGTCATTTGGGCTTCCATAATAAGCTAGACTAGGCTTCCATAATAAGTCCTCTGAGTTTCCTCAATAAACCCAAGTGTTGGTTTCCTCAATAATCCTTCGGACTTCCACAATAAGTCCGGTCTGGGCTTTTTGAATCTTCTTTAACGGACTTTTTGGGCTTAATTCACGGGCTTCTAGTGTATTTTATACACAGTACAAACAAGTATCACTGGTACAAAACCTCGGGATAATTGGTCAATTACCGCCTCCTACAAAAAAAAATCCGATAACTACAAGATCAAAACAAATGATATTCATCTGTGGTTTTGGGTACCACATACCCACAACAAATTGTAACCTAATTTCTTTTAATAAAATGCATGCTTCAAAAAAAAAAAAAAATATGTTGTTTGGGGTTTGGTTTCTTCAGACTCACACTCTTGCACAAAAATCACCAATTTAAACTTGACCCTAAGATATTGAAAATCGGAATTATTGATATACATGAAAGTAGATGGCTATATGCAGCTTTTTATCAAACGCGATACAGATCTTTAATACACTCCACTGTGCTTGAAGTTGTACACAAATGAAACAAGCATACCCCCGTATTAACAAAAACGGATCACATCAGTGGTCCATACGTCCTCCATGCATCAAACACTTATGTCAAGAAATAATGGATGAGGAAAAGAAAAGATGCCCGATCCTTGTGAGTTTTTTCATAAATAAAATTGATTTCATTATCAACTTCAAAAAAAAAAAAAAAACAGGCGACTTGTAAGAAAGTGCTATGAAATTTACCCTCAAAACAAGATTCCTTAAATTTGTGGGGCCCAGTTTGTACGAGGGTTATGATGGGTATGATAGATGGATAAGTATAACTAATTTCTTTTGGCATGCACATTTCATATTAAACTCTAAAAAACGGGGGTGATACTATTAGAGTTATACAAGCACCACCCATATTATTTGGGCTAAATAAAAAACCATATCCAATGAAAATGGAACAAAAACCCCATTTCAATTTAAATTAGTTAAATTTAGTTTTTAACTGATTTTTACAATTCCAATTCTGCCCTGAACCTATTATATACACGATCTTTATAATGGAAATTTTGGCGGAAACATAATTTTGAGATTTCTTTTTCGGAAATTTTGGCGGAATCATAATTTTGAGATCGGATTTATAGAGAGGATACGAGATATTCTCTATCGTAATCTTCCTGTATATAGATTTTAGGGTTCATATATACCAGATTTATACCAATTTCATCGATTTAAAACTTTTTCTATCTCTTTCTATGGTTCGATTTCATCTCAGAACTAATTTTGAGATCTCTTTTTTTGCTTCAGTTTAGTTGAATTAGAGAACATAACGCAGATTTCAATCTTTAGATCCAGATTGATTGAAGAAATTGAAAAAATATGTTTTTTAAGGTCTCTTTTTCGAAACCAGTTCAGCTTAATTTGAAGTAAAGAAGAGAAATAACAGTTTAATTCTTCGAATTGTCATATTTGAACTCTATCATCTTCAGATTGAGTAGTCGAACCATATTCAACAGTAACGCAAATTCGATTTCAGGTATTTTTTACTTATTTGATTTTTTTTGGAATTTACTAGTTGATTTCGTTAGAGAAGCTACAATAATTTTCCTACTTTTTCTTTGTTGTTCATATTGAAATCATTTGTTCTTGTTGATTATTTGTTGCTGTTGTTGTTCATATTGAAATCGATATGGATGTTTTTTTTTTGTTTCCACGTTTAAACAGAGTGAAACCGTTTTTGGTTCCATACTTTTTCTTCTGTAGATATGGACTCTGTCATTGCAGCTGTATGTCACAATGAAGCTTCATTGTCGTTTCGTATTGGTTTAAGATCAACTCTTATGGATTTAAAGGATAACGTCTGTTTAAACTGGGTCCAATTATCACCATTTGCTATTGAAATCATTCACAAATTCGGTGATCAACAAAAACTTCTTCAGTCTGATTATGATCTCCAATCAGCTGCTGTGTTTTCTCTGTTTAATAATTTTCCAACACTAGATATGTACATCATAGAAGTGAAAGTTCAAGTTCAGTATGCCACAGAGGTGAGAGTTCCAGTTCATCATCCCATAGGTCAGAAGTTGTGCATGTTAATCATCCACTAGTTACCAGTGTCACTGATTATGATGACCCTAAAGTAGTCAAAGAACCGTTGAAATCCGCTCGTTAGCTAGGTTTTTTTCACAGTGTTGAACAAGTGTTTCCAGGAGGTGTGAACCAAGTGCGTCACGATTTAATGAAATATCATGCTGCAAATGGCTATGCATATAAGGTAACAATAAATGAGAAGTTGTGGATTGCTGCTTGTCGTGCTAACAAGAAGAAGGAAAAGTGTGATTGGCATATCTATGCTGTTTCTTGTGACGGTGTCGAAGGAAGTCCCTTTATTATCAAGGAGTTAAATAATGAGCATACTTGCGTCGCTGGATTTATTAACGTACCACGTGTATCAAAGAAGCTAATAAGTTCCTTGATCAATGATGAGATTAAACAGAACCCAAAGAAGAAGACAACGGAGATTATGGAACAAATTACAAGAGAATATGGCTTTGACATAAGTCGTTATTATGCATACGGAGGGAAGAGATATGCATTGAATATGGCATATGGATAGGACGAGAAATCATTTGCTTACTTGCATTGGTTTACTAAGCAATTGTCTGAAACCAATCTTGGTTCTCATGTTGTTTTGGAAACTGACAGCGCTCGAAAGTTTGTGAGATTATTCATTGCCTTCAGAGCATGTATCCGTGGATTTAATTAATGTCGGCCCTTGCTATTCATGGATGCAGCATATTTGAAGAGTAAATATCTCGGTCACCTGATGGAAGCAACATCACTAAACGGGAATAATGGTAATGTTCTGAAACCTTTTTTCTGTTGGTTTTTTTCATAATTTTTTTTGATGAAACCTTTTTCCTGTCTTGTTGGTTTCATCAATTTTTTGCTGTGTTGTTTTGTCATTTTTACCTGTTTTGTTTGATTTTGCAGGAATTTATCCTTTAGCTTATGATGTGGTTTCATCTGAGACTGATGCTAACTGGAAATGGTTTATGGAGAAGCTCAGCGAAGTGGTTTCTCCTCAAAGATAACTTACATTTGAGAGTGATCGAGGTAGTGGTTTAGTCAACCAAATCCCCGTCGTTTTTCCAGGCGCATATCATGGTTGGTGTTACTGGCATATGACAAACAATGTTAATGCATGCTTGCCTAAGTCCGCCAAAACATATAACAATTATGTGTTGAAGTTGTTTGAGAAATGTGCATATGCGAATACATATGTAGACTTTAAGTAGAGTTGGGATGACTTGATGCTGGTTAAAAATCAGAAGCTACGAGAATATCTTAGTAGAGCTCCAGTTGATAAATGGGTTAGTTTTTTTCTCTCGGGCTGTCGATATGGGGAGCTGTGCTCAAATGTTGCTGAATCTTTGAACGGTTGGGTTAAAGAAGAGAAGGAGATGCCCATTGCTGTCATGGTTGATAAAATAATACAGAAGCTTATGGAAATAATGTGCGCCCGTCATGAAGAATCTGTGACATTGTTCGATTGGCGAGGAGTTTTGTGTCCAAAAATGGAAACTGAACTTTATAATAATAAGATGCATGGCCGTAATTACACTGTTACCAAGTCATCATAATTTGTGTATGAAGTTCATGCCTCATTAACACAAAGGGTTGATTTGAAAGAAAGGACGTGCTCTTGCAACCGCTGGAAAATCAATGGCTTTCCTTGCGCCCATGTTGTTAGGCATATAACGGGGAACGGAGAAGATCCTTATGAATATGTTTAAAACTACTTCACCACTAAGTTCTATCGAGATTCGTATTCAATACCTATTCATCCAGTTCCTACAGTTGAAAGGCCTTCGATAATTTCACCCAAGTATGTTGTTCATGGACCTAAAGTTTTGCCACAGTCAGGTCGCCCAAGTAATAAGAAAAGGATTCCTAATACAGGTTCAATTCCTAAGAAGAATATGAGAACTTGCGGTGGCTGCAATGAATTGAGTACTCATAATCGAAGGACATGCCCTAAGAAGCATATGTGAAGTCTTTTTGAGACTGATTTACTTTTAATTTTAGTTCAGACTTTTTCTATTCTAATAGCATTTTAGAATACAGTTCGTCAACTTTGAGTATTAGTTTTAGTTTAGACTACAATATGCTCTAGTCTACATTTTGAGAATTCATTTTGAGTATTTGACTATTATTGCTCATTTATCTTATTGTCTACATTTTTTTACAGTTAAAACATGTTCATTTTCTGCTGGTTTTCTATCTTTGTTTCATTTATATTAAATTTTCCTTGAAGGTTTCACCTACAATAGGTTGGAACCCTTTTTGGTTTCATTATTTCTAATGTTATTTTGTAACCAATACAGGTTGGAACTCTTTTTTGGTAAGAACACTGCTTTTTATAACTTTGCATTGTTTGAGTTGTCCAAGTAGTATATGTTGTAATTGGCTTGGCTTTTTCCTTTTAACTTTGTTGTGTTATGAATTATTTTCATGACTTGTTACCATTGTGTGGAATGTCGATCGCTAAGCTATCATTGGTGTGTTTTATGTTATAGTTTTATACTTCGATGTAATTATACTTCTCCCTTTGGAATATAAAAATGTTTCATGCCTTAAAATAAATCAATTTTTTTGTGTATAAACCAAGCCGTGATACGACCCATTTCCTTTTGGTTTCACCTGCAATATGGTAGAACCCTTTTTGGTTTCATCATTTCTGCTCCCTTTTTGGTTTCATCAAAAAAACAAACATACATAACATTCTGCTCTTACAGGTAGTTGACAATACTCTAATTGAAACCATTCATACACCATTTAAAGAAGTTATAAACTATTATAAGCATTCAAGTTCACAAATAGTTGACTGTATACTAATTTTGATCTCTTCATTTTTAAAATTGTTTGTGTTTTGTCCACCAGGATCATGTAGCACAAATTCATGCATCAAGGAGGATCTTACACGCCAACTTTGGTCTCATCTCATGCACCTTTACTGAAATATCATCTCCGGGAGACGCCATGTTTCCCTTAAAGAGGCTCTTCATGTAATAGCAAACATGAAGACCACAATCATTCCTGAAACAATATTAAAAATTGTCTCAATATTTAATATTTAAAACTGCCATAAATAAATAAATATTTTTAGCGAACTTCCAAACATAGGTGATGATTGTTCTAGCTTACCCTATTTGTTGACAACATGAAGGCGTGTGCATAGTATATGGTGGGGGCTGAGTTGTCTGCTCGTCACGGGGGAGATTTGCATCGTGATGTGCAAATGCTGATATTATTCTCTGTCTCATGCTTTCAGCACTTTTACTGCTGATGAGTGCCAAATATTGCATATTCATACACCTTTTCATTGGCACTTAACTCATCTTTCGCGCTTCAAAGTCATATATTATCCCAAATTCTGCATTTTTACCATTTTCAAGAATAAATATTTGTATTAATTAATTTTGTGTTTTTAAGTACTAAATAAATCTTGGAAGAATTGAGAAGACAAAAGAGAAGAAAGTTGGAAGCGTTGCAACCCGCTCGCGTATCAGTGGCAACCTGTTTACAAATTCATGGGATTAAACAACCCATGATCCAAAACCCATGTCCAAAACCAAAGACCCAAATCCATTTCCACCTCACCCCAATTGGATTCTTTCCAAAACATCCACCTCACCCCCATTGGATTCTTTCCAAAACATCCACCTCACCCCCATTCTCTCACTCAATCACTCCCAATTTGTTTCCCACAACCAAATATATTCCATCAATTAAGAAAACATGTTTTGTTGAGTGGATGAGTGCCAAAATTCGGATCCAAGTGCCTGAGGGAATTTTGTGTATAAATAGAGAGGGTTGTTGTGTTGAAAAACCATCCAAGAATAGCTTGTTCATGTTAGTTTATCAAATTTCAATTTTGTTGTAATGTTCTTCATGTTCTAATTTCATTTACTAGGGTTTAGATGAAGCCCTAATCTCATTGGTATGTATTCATATCTTGTATCTTGTTCTTGAAAGTTTAGAATTGTTTAAAGATATAATTTAATCCAAGTTTGTCAACATCTTGCTCTCACAATGTATGCCATGTATCCATTGTAGTTAGAATATCTCTATGTTGATTATGCTACAACTCATGCTTAACCAAATATTGATCTTTAGATTAGTTGTGCTTAATTAGACAATTAATGCTTTGGAGAAATACTTTAGTTGTGATTAAATTATCCATTGGAGAAACACCTTAGTTATACGGTAGACTTGAATCTACTATAAGGACAAGAATAATATTACAAGTTGAATGCATATCATAGGTTATTGGTGGATTTGAATACCCTAGTATCCATATTATCATTGTTTACATATCTTGTTATTTGCATCTTTTACTTTTATTATTTCAGTCACTTGAAAATCATATCGTCGTATCGACAAAATCAAACCCCTTTTGGTTACTCTCTGAATCAGGATTTAGAATCAACTTCTACACTCTCCAAGTCTCTGTGGTTCGACCTGTGCTTGCCCTGTGTTGCTTGTAGACACTGTGCACTTACAGTTTATACATAGAAGTAGGTATCTTTCCGAACCTACCAACTGCATTCTTCTTCAGTGGAAGCCAAGGAGTTGTAGTGAGAAAATTCTGCGGTTTCAGTATAAAAAGCTAGCAGTGTCCGATGGTCTACCCCATCTCTAACTGTTGTCAGCAACAGAACAAATAAAAATTGTACATTGTAGTCCATTTTGTCAATGAATGCTTCAATTGCACTACCACATCTCATTCCTAGCGAGTGACATGTCTGAAAAAATACAAGAAAATGAGTGACAGACATGCAAGTTCTTTTTTTTTTCTGACATTTGAAACAACTATCTAACAAAATGCAAGTGCTTTTTTTCTTCCTAAAGATTGAAACCAAAATTGGTTCCATCAAAATCAACTATTAGTTGGATTTATACAATTATGGTGTTTGTCAAAAAAAATTATGCTAGAGAATTGCAGAGGAAACTTACATAAGAAAATGTGCTTAGAAACACAGCTTTTTTGTACTTCAGATTACCATCTGGTTTCAACTCTTCTTTGAGCATGTTCTTTTGCAATTTCAAGATGTAAAACTCGATGATGTCTCATGTGAGGTCTCCCTTTCTCACCAACAAATCCAGCATCCTCCCAGATATTATTAGGTGGTGCTCCTTGTTCTCCCACATCGTGGAGCTGTAAAACTCAAGCTAGTGAATGCGGAATCTAAGAATGAAAAAAACATATTTTTTGATGAAACCATTTTTGGTTTCAACACTTACCTTTCATTATTGCTTCTGAAAAACCTGCTCACAAGGGGTCTCTTCCTTTGATCGAGTACCCTCATAATTTTTAAGTTTTCAGCTGCTTTCAACTTCACATTCTTCACCTAATACACCTCCTCATTCTTCCCCTTCTTCTTACTCTTTTCATTAGGATTTTTTCTTTGTGCGCATTTAGTCTTTGTTTTTTTCTTTTTCTCAGCTATATAATCCCGATATTTGACAGGTTCTTGCATTTTTATTTTGTTATCTCTTAGTCTTGTATTCATATTACTCAACTTTTTCTTGGGACTGATGTTTTGAGATCCCTGCTCACCGTCTTATTTTTCACTGTCACTCTGCGTCAGTCCTAAACTGAATCCAGGTTCACCGTTTTCTATATCAGCTACATCATCTACCATTCTTATAGTTGAGTAGTAGTATACACTTTACACCTTTGTCTTTGACGAACACCCTTGCTTTACATAAATGGATTCCAATTTACGAATAACATCTTCACTGTCCTCATCATATATAAACTAAGTTTCATTGTCTTCTTGTTCAATATTCTGCTTCAAAGAAAAACATTTCTTTGCCTCAGCTTCGACCTGTTCGGCCACCCTGATATCCTCAATAGTGTTTGGAGTTGACTCCAGACCCTTTTCTTGTTCTTTCTATGGCTTTGATGAAGAAAATTTCTTGGCCTCGGATTCGACCTGCTCGGCCACCCTGATTTCATCTAGAGTATTCAGAGTTAATTAGGCACCTTCTTCTTCTAGTTCAGTCCCGACCTCCGGATTTGATGAAGATTTCTTCATTTCAAATTCAACCTGCTCGGCCACCTTGATTTCCTCGAGAGTATTTGGAGTTAAATAAGAAACCTCTTCTATTTCTACTCCTCCTTGTCGTTGTTCTTTATCAGACTCTTCTATTCCTTCTTGTTCTGCATCTCCAGACAGTGAAACCCTTTATGGTTCCATAAAAACATCTTCAACAACATTTCCAGGTACTGAAACCTTTTCTGGTTCCATCAAAAATTCTACAAAACCTTGTATCATTTCTTCACTAGGTTGAAGCCTTTCTTATTCCATAACCCCATCTTCACACTCTTGATTCTTTCTTGCATCCTCTTGGTCTGTTCCTTCATGTAGTAAATGCTCTTGTTCTGTTCCTCCATGTATTAAATCTATCTCGAGTTCTATTAATGACAAAAACAAATACAAAACTTGCATATTAAACGGACTCTCACATTTTACTTTCAACAAAACTATTTTCCTATTTCATTCATGGACATGACTATTTAAACCTTTGCTTACCGGAAATATGCATCATTTCATCCTCCGCCGCTACATGTTTCACCCCCTGCAATACAAGGTTTAAGATACAAAGTTTCACATACTAACATACAAGCAATACAATTTTTAAGATAAAAATAAAATAAAATTTATTTTGAACGTTTGTCAAATAAAAATGTAAAATTTATAAAATAAAAATAAAAATAACCAAGGCATAAAAATGTAAAAGTTCTTTTTAATAATAATCAATAAGTAAAATTCGCAGATCAAATCGGTTTTTTAATTTTAATGACCAGGTTTCAATGAAGGTTTCGTATAAAAATGTAACATTTCTATGCAAATCTAAATTAACATATCACCTCAACATTTGAAACGTTTTCTGGTTCCAACCGAACATCTTCTTTGTGGAGTAAGTCTACTTGACCTCTCTTACGCTTCCTTCTGGAGTAAGTCTTCAATGAAGGTTGAAACCCAACCTCAGTGTCATATTTTGCCAATACTGCATTATCTTCTTCTGAGAGTCCATTGTTGCCAGCTGTTGTAAGGTTTTCAATGATCATTCTTGCCCACCTATATTTGGCCTCGTAATAGTTATCGTTGTTTGCTACAATATGGTCTGCAACATTGTCTTCAACTGGCGTAGGCACTTCATTTTCAGCAGTATGATATGCAACATTGTCTTCAACCGGCAATTCAATGTCCTCTTCATCTATACGCTCAACCAAGCTCTTTTCTTGTTCATCATATTGGAGCAAGAATGACCCCTTGCAGTAACGCATATTCTTCTGCAGTACACAAGAAAAATTGGTTAATCATGAAAGAAGAACCCTAAAGAAGGAACAGAACAAGAGCATTTACTGCATATAATAGAAATTTTACAATTCTGGTTAATCATGGGTGGTGTTGCTGGCACCATCATATAATAGAAGACATGGTTTCATATAAATTTTTTTATGAAACCAAAATTGGTTTCAGATAGGGGTTTTGATGAAACCAGAAAAGGTTTCATCGAAAAAGTAAATCTTTCTTGTTGGAGAAAAAGAATGATTACTGCATATTTACCTCAGAGTATAGATCTTTCTTGTCGATGAGACACTCGAAGTTGTCCAAATTTTGTTGGCAGACATTGATAAGGTTCCATCTAGCAAACCTTGGATACCTATCGAGCCCATCCTTTCTTTTTGCAATCATAGTCATCTCCGCCACCCAATACTGAAAAAAGAGAAAAAAGAAAAGAAAAAAACAAGATTCAAATTAAGAATTAATATTAGAAACATTATAAAAAACTTATGAAACAAAAGAACAAAATTAACTTACGTACCAGTGGGTAAATGACGCAACCTGATACCTTTTCAACATCACCATTATATTTTATTATTGAATCAAGTAGGTAGTCATGGAAGACATCCGGCCAACAAACTTTGTTCATATCGAAAAACATGTACAAGTACTTGGCAGCCAGACTTCGCCCACCTTTGTTGGGGACGAATACAGAAACCAACAGGAATATAACAAAAAACTTTACAAACTCATCTGCTTTGGTTTCATCCGTTGCGGCTTCCATCATGCAACGGTGAATATCGGTTTTGAACGTCTTCTTACTTCCATCAAAATACTGAGCGACGAAGATGTTAACCTTTTTCTCGAGCTCCTCATCTATCCCCACTTCTTCATCTACTTCTATACCCGTCATCATATGTAGACTAAAGATAATAGAGAAATGTTCTGGAATTGTACGCAGAGTCATTTTCTTCAATCTCGATAATCTGAAACACAATGGTAGCTTACCATCTTCTTTGCTTACAAGTGACTGTAAAACCATCATTATTGCTTTTGTCTTTTTGACGAGCTCTTCTACTTCCATTACACCATCATAGAATGGCTCAAAAAAAGTCCAGAATGGACATAATTTAAGAGCTAACAAATGCGGTTCTTTGTTCTTTAATAATGCCTTTAGTTCAACTGCTAGTTTGCATAAATGATGCAATGAGCATCTGTACGACCCCGTTTCTCTTTTTTACCTGTAAGTGAAACCAATAAGTACAACATTAATCAAGAAGTAAAAAACAACTTTGGCAGACTGAAATCTGGTTTCATCATCAATAAATAAAAATGATGCAACCCGATTTGGTTTCATCAGAAAAACTAGAAATAAACACGCTAAACAGAGAACACAAAGTAATGAACACACCCAAGTTATGTGAAGAATACATAAAACAAACATATGGTTATGGTTGGAACCAAAGTACAAAATGTGTAACCAAATATA
The DNA here is from genome assembly GCA_023529315.1 of Papaver bracteatum. Classification (NCBI taxonomy): domain Eukaryota; kingdom Viridiplantae; phylum Streptophyta; class Magnoliopsida; order Ranunculales; family Papaveraceae; genus Papaver; species Papaver bracteatum. Next base: position 519,681 of record JAJJWX010003279.1, on the reverse strand, counting down.
TTTACATGAAAAAAACCCTTGATCATCTTAGAATACAACAAACATCAGGAAATACAATTTCTGGTGGAACCAAAAGTGATGAATCCAAAAAAGGTTTCATCAGAAAGACCAGAATATACCTTAGCAAACATTATCAGTTATAGTGGAACCAATTTAACAATTGGAGAATGATGATACCAAAAATAGTTTCATCAAAAAAACAGATTATATTCTGTATCCATGTCTTCATATGCAATACCAGTAGCACCAAACCATCAAAAGATTATAAAACCATATGTTGATGAAGATGATGGAAACCAGATTTGAAATCAGCAGATGAAATCAGTAAACAACATCAGCAGACGAAACCTAAGATGATGGAAAAAATCTACTATGAAACTATAGAAACCTAAGATTGAAATCAGCAGATGAAACCTAAAATTCATAATCACGAATTAGGTGGAACAATTTCAAAATAAAATCAATAAAGAACATCTGAAGAACAATAAATTAGGTGAAATCACTAAATAAAACCAAAAATCGGTTATGATTTACCCTTCGGAGATCTTTTTACAACCACTTTCCTAATAGGTTTCCTCTTTCATCGTTCTTTTTCTCTTGCTTCTTCGCCATTTTCTTCTTCGCCTAATTTCTTAAGAACATTAAACTAGGTCAAAATAAGATGAAAATTAAACCTAATTTCCTTTCGATGAAGGTTATATTTCTTTGGTATGAGTTCGATGAACTGTTTTGTGGAGCAAGAAGATGAAGGAATCAAAAATGGTTTCAGATATGGTTTCTGAGGGAAGAGAGAGGGAAGTTTTGAGTGAAAAGAAATGTCGAACAGGGAAGAAAAAAGATGGGGTATGAAAATAAAGATAAGGGTGATTTAGTTAGTTCAGGTAAAATGGGGTAAATGTGTTGGTTTTATTTTGTTGGGTCTAATTTAGATGGACAAGGACCCCTCTGGTGTTATAACGCGCGCATTATACACATTTACCAGCTAGAGCAAAATTGACTCGTTCAGTTTCAACGACTCAGCTCCTTCTTCATTTTGCCGAATACTGCAATCTCTGAAAATCTAGCGACTACGTCACAATCCGTTAAGAGCAAGTCCAGCGGGAAGAGCCGGCCCTGAGCCAAGGTTACCAAAACTTTGTCTTGGGCATCACGGCCAAAAGGGCATCAAGTTGGTGAACTATTTAAGGGAGTTTGGTAAAAATAACAAAACAAAATTGGTGTATTATGTAAATAGATATAAAAGGTGGGGAAAACTCCAAAAACAGTAAACGGCAAAGTATAATTAACTAATGAGTTTTAGGGTCCCTTATTGATTATCAACAACCTAAAAACTCAATACCATCTCTCACTCCAGAATAAAAGTAGCACTGGCGCAGCTTACCCTTTCTCCTATTGGTTGGTGAGCGTAACCTCGCATTCTCATTGGCTAATTGAGAAACCATTCGTATTCGTCGGATGAAATTTCGTTAGATATGGTGCGTTGATCTGACAATGTGCGGTGTAAATTGGGTGGATTGTCGGGACACACGCGACGGACGTCCCTCATTATTTAGAAAAATTGATGTATTAATTTCGTGCATTTATTTTGAAAATCCAGAAAATAAAGAAAACTACTATACTAATTTCGGACATTTATGATTAAAATAAAAGGAAAATCAATTCAATGTATTTATGGAATAAAATAATAATATTTATGTTTTTTTGAATCTTTTTAGTTTCATGTATTTTATTATAAAAAATCCAGAAAATAAAGAAAATTATTATATTAAGAATATCGGCCATTTATGTCTAAAATAAAATAAAAATCAATCCAACATATTTATGGAATAAAAATAAGATTTATATTTTTTGAATCTTTTATAAGGAAAAAAAATCTAGAAAGGACTATATTAATTTTTAGTATTAATGATAAACATATAAAAAAATCTTGAAAACTATTAATTAATATGAGACATTTATAAATTTTCTTGGTAAATACGAGATATTAATTCCAAAAATAATATTCTTTCTCCCTGTATAAAAAGCCAAGCCGTTTTTTCTTTTTTGGTTGTCGTTTCTCTGGTATTTAAGTTTTTTTCTTATTCTTAATGGAAGCTTACGTTATGGACAAGTCTACTGCACAGAACATAGCGACACTATCAGGGGTTGGCACATACATAATAGTTGTATTTGGTTTTGCAGCCTTATCCCCATATGCACATCCACGGATTTGAGTAAGTTTTTCTGCGCATCAATCTCTCACATGAAACCAGCTATGAAACTAACTGTTAACATGAATCTTTAATTCCCCATTTCAGGTACATGATTGTATTTACACATTTCCAAATCCCAACGAAGTTATATGTAATAAAAAATTCAATCATTATACTAACAATTGTTGTTTTTATATGATTGTAGTTTAACTGTAATGAATGTAGCGGGAAAGACTGATTACACAGAATTAGAATTCGCTGATTTATCAGCTAAGAACTCTTTAAAGTTCCCTTTTGTTGTTTGTTTCACCATCAAAGATTATCTTCTTAATTTGGTTGCAGGTTTGGGGATTATTCAAATCGGTTATCAAACAAATTACGAGAGTCAGACACTGAAAATGATGCTACAATTAAAGATGGAGGTAATATTTTCAAAGTGTTTATTTCCCTCTTTTTTCTGTGTACGTAATCTTCTCATTACAAATGATGGCATGATGCTACGGTTAAACACCTCATTATGTTTACTACTTCAAGTATCATAGATTCTTACAAAACCATGGAGAGAACACAAAAATGCTACTAAATGCCTTGGTCAAGAGATCGTTTATAAAAGGCTTCCTACCAGGTATGTCGATCCCTCGGACAGGCAAAGTAAACTTCTAAAAATAAAAATTACAACATACAGAACCTGAATAAATTAAAGTACATAATGTGCACATCTTTACCGCTAAAATAAACTGTATCCATGTGTAGATACCGAGGACTTGAAATTGAAGTAGAACCCGATGTTACCCATACCCGTGGGATGTCTAGCATCTCCAGCTAACTGAGCCAAATTTCTTGGGGGCGACGAGCTTTTTGGCGGATGAAACTACGGCTGAACATTGCTATTACATATAAGAATGGTAAAGATGCAAAGACACAATCAAGGTAATCAAGCCTTTCTTCTATATTGTATATCATCATTTGGTGAGTTGATTATTTTTTAGTTGTGCCTCCAGTTGAGCTTGCTCACGATGGGGGTAAATTGGTAATCATTTTCTTTTGTTATTCATGGTAATTATGGCAGTGGTGGTGGTGCCGCCTGCTACTGTTGCTTATGCCCATGAGTTGGGTCTTGAAATTGGCCTCATCAACTATGTCGCTGGTATATATAATATGAGTTCCATTTTTTGTTGCCTAAGGCATCATAATAACTGTACATAAACCCCCCGCTTACTGTATCGGCATTCTATATAGGAGATAGAACTAGGTGATATTAGATGTTCCTGAAATAAGGTTTGTGAATCCAGTGGATGGTTACATATTGATCAAAAATGAGGGCATAAGGGTAGCACAACTATGTTTCATGGAAACCTCCGGGTCCATGATGAGAGAAGTGATTTGACGGGGAAAAAAAGTCTGCCCAAAGCTAAAACAATGAAATAAGGAGAGTGAAACTATCAGGTAATATCTTGAAATCTCTCTGTTGTCTTTTATGGATATGGACTTAAATTTGCAAATACCTTTGTTGCAGGTTCACTATACCCCAAGGTTCTCAGATGAACATTTCTGATACTATAACCATGCATGGTATAGATGCGCATTAGTGTTGGTAAGGTATTCACAAAATTACCAACGAAATCGGTTAGTTTTCAGAGAGATTTCATAGTTTAAGATCACCAAGTTGATAAATCAGTTACTTTTCCACGTGATCATCTGTTGAGGTCTAATCATTTTGTTAAATTTATATTTTCTTTCTTTAAAATTTTCCTTTTCTCACTCAAATTTGTGCTAATTCAGTTGTGGTAGTTTATTTGTTTTGATATATTATGAGGCCTTCTTATTTGCATGTGCTTCTCTTACTGCTCTTATGCAGATCTTTTAACTAAAGATTACAGTGGAGTTCACTCTTTACGAATGTGGAGCAATAGTTGGTTGTAATGCAGCATTTCTTGCACTTCAGAAATGGTTATTGAATATAATATTGTGTTCTTATTGTAGATCAATCTTAAATGACATCTAGATCGTCCCATCTTGGTAAATTTTGGGATATTTAAAAATTATGTACACCAGCGGTGGCATTTTACATTGATTGAATATGAATGTTCTATTTTCATGCTTGAATCAAAACATATTTAGTGAAACACTTCTCTATGCTAACATTTTTTGAAAAACGACACATATTCTCTTTCTTTTTTCACGGTATGGGAAAACAAATTGCCCTCCCAACCTTTTCATTACTATATTAAATGTTGTATGACAGTAATCATGTAAAAAAAACAGATAGGGAGTTGGTTTTTTTTTATTCTTAGTTTTTTTGGTGCATGAAGATATTGACGCGATAATTGATTGGATGTAGGTATACCAGACAGCTGAGCAAATAACTCTAAAAATTATAGGGTGACTGATTGTTCCATATATATAGTATATAGATTGGAGCTGAATAGGGTGAAAGAACCTTTGACGTCAATGGAGTTTGGCCAGTCCAGACATCTCCAAGAGATAGTGCAGTTGGTCCATCTGCGTTGGTTTCTTTAGAATAATTGGTTTAGAGGGGGAACCATAATTATATTACAGATTTTATTGCGATCAATTAATTGGTGCCACTACATACACTAAATACTGAGATATAAGGCTCGATAGACCTGAACTAGGTGATGTCGAATGAGGGAATATAGTTCCTATGAAGAACATCATCTTCCATTGGGGTTGGTGGATCTCTTCTTGAGCTCTAGGAGAAGTCACATTGCCCAGCCAAGAAAATACTAGTATGATCCTTATTAGAGAAAAACTCTCAGCTTATCAACCCCCAGTAAATATCATCTGAGATCAATCGGGGAGAGACAACAAGAGTTCGGACAACTTTTGTTTAAAAAAATACTATTCATTTAATTATCGGAAAATCATGTGTCCAAATATTTTTAAAACATGGTTCTAATGGACGAGTACAAATTAGTATGGGTGAAATGGACACAAAAAAAAATAGCAAGGATGAAACTGGATTCATCATGGCTTAAACTTAAAAAATAGCGAGGATGAAACTGAATACATCCTGATGTAAATTAAAAATAAAAAAAAAATATTTGAAAATGGGTAGATGAAAATGTTTACATCCTGGCTATTTTTACATTTTTTTCCATTTAAACAGTATCAAAATCTAGATGTCTTTTTCACCAAGAAATTGTTGATTTTGGTCTTTTTAACCAATTTTGTGTTTAATTATTGTGCAAGACTGTTGTGATTTTTCTTTATAGGTGCTAACTTTGAACCACGATCACGAGGTAATAGTTGATTGTGTAAATAAAACTGAAAATATCCAAAACAAGTTATCCGGAAGTCAAAAATATGGTAGCATATCCTCGGTTGCATACACACATATCACAAACGGAAACTCTAAGTTGTACAACCCGCGATAAACATACATATCACAAACGGAAACTCTAAGTTGTTCAACTCGCGATAACAAGATATATGCATATTGAATACCTGGTGCATTCAATCATATGGGATGGAAATCAAAAAGTCCCATTTTTGTTACTGATTTCTCTTGTTCTTTTTTTGATTCGTGTGTAGTGTTTATTCATCAAATTATGAGAGCCAGTTTGAAGGTTTGTCGGTTCAAATTGAATGGGAATTGTTTGAAGGTTACGTAGTAGCGGAGCCAGAGTTTAAAAATGGGGAGGGCTACATTTTTCTTTTATATAAATATAGGGATTAGGATGGACTAAATATAAATTACAAGGGGGGCTAACTCTAAAAGATAAGACAAATATAAAGTTTTTAGATGAATTTAGTGATTTTAGGAGGGGATAGAGCCAGGGTTAGTCAACCCTTGGCTCCGCCCCATAGGTTACGGGAATCATTTCATATGCTAACTTAGCACTATGTAGTGTTGCTAATCTATTTTACATTAATATCGATTTTTTTCCAGTATTTCTAATGTTAGATATTGATATAACTATATAGTCAGTGTGATTTTCGTTTAACTACAGGGTGTCGGAGCCCGAAAAAATAATTGAATTGGTCACCTGATTCTCAACACAGATATATAATTCCTTAAGAAAGATATATCAATACATTTCCTTGATTACATGCATCACCTTCAACGGGAAGAACTTCATATGCTTTCACTATTTAGAAAGTTCGCAATCTATTTTATATTTATATCATTTTTTTTAGCGTTTCTCATCTGAAATATTGATAACTAGGAGTTGGATCATGGAGGAATAGTTAACTTGGATACAACTATATAGTCATATATGGATACAACTATATAGTCATGTGATTTATCATTTAACTATGTGGAGTTTGAGACTGGAGGAGCAGTTGAATTGGTCGCTAGATTCTTAACGCAATAAGTATATGATTTCTGAAGAAAGATAAGTCAGTGCATTTCCTTCATTACATCTTCTCCGACGAGAAGCACTTCGTATGCTTTGCGCAATGTAGAGTTGGCAATATACTTTTTTTATTAACATTATGTTTCTTTGAAGTGTCTCTAATATCAGATATTGATATAAATATATAGTGAGCATGATTTCTCATTTAACTATAAAGAGTTGGAGCCTCAAGGAGCAGTTGAGTTGGCCACTTTATATGAACTTCTTCTTCTCATTTAAATATATAGTGAGCGTGGTTTCTCATTTAGCGAAAGTATATGATTTCAGAAGAAAGATATATTAATATATTTCCTTGATTACATATTCTCCGACGGGAAGCACTTCATACGCGGAGCGCGCTTTTTTGTTTAACTACAAATGAGTTAGCTGCTTGATTCTTAACGCACGTATATGATTTATGAAGAAAGATATGTCTGTGTAATTTCTTGATTACATCATCTTTTATGGGAAAGCACTCAATATGTTTTGCACTCTATTTAGAGTTTGCAATTTATTTTATTTTTTTAGTGTCTCTAATATCTGATTTTTGAATAAAGATATGACGGGAAGCGCTCAATATGCTTTGCACTCTATTTAGAGTTTGCAAAATATTTAATATTAATATTTTTATTAGTGTCTTGTAGATGTATTTTTACTACCAACTACATCCAAAGGATAGAAATCTTCTTCTTAAGTCGAATGAAAGTAAACACTTAACAATGAACACAAGATATACGTGGTTCGGTATGATTACCTACGTCCACGGGGGTGAAAGGGTGAATCTTATTACTTCAAAGTGTTACAAAGGTGTTTCTCTTAGTCGAATTTCCTTACAAAGATGAACTTATTTCTCACTTTCTTATCCTTGGTGAAAACTCGAGTGTCTCTCTCTCCCAATTACAACCTACCTTTCTTGAATACAAGTCACTCTATTTATAAGAGAAGTTTCATACAACCAAGTTAGGGTGTTGGTCATGTTACATCCATTTTGCAGTTCTGTACTCGGGATGACTCGTGTCGTCTCCTATGGACGACGTATCTTGATTCCTCGCCCGTCTTTTGTATGAGACGACCTCCTCGGGTGTTCTCTTAACACGATGTCGCCTGTCCAATCTGTTGCCTTAGCGATGGGCCGATGCATCACGTACTTTCTTATCCTTTTGACAGTTGCACCTGGTTTGACCCACCCTGTCCCGTATTGTCAGCTTTGTCAGAGGTCTGGGTCAAGTCTTGTCCGACAGTTGCACGCCCGATCCACGTGGCACCTTAAATCTCGCGCCTGCTGGTCTTCAATCTATGCTTCGCTTCCCTTCGTTTTTAGGTGCGCCAAGGATTGAGATGTTGCCACCTGGATCTGTGGATAATTTACACCTACATTTATGCCCCTTCTTTCGCTCGTATGGGAGACACGAGTGGAAGAACGTCGTCCCAACTGCCCACGTCTTCGTTCATGCCGCGAATCCCGCCATGCTTTGCCCCACTAACTGGACTTTATTACCTATAACCGTCGGCGTCGGTTACATCTCTTCCTCTTTAAATAGCCCGCTTATTTTTATCTTTCTTCTTCTTTATCCTTTCTCTTTCTGTCCTCCACTGTAACTTCCTTTCCCAGATTTGTTCATTACTTTGTGCTTCCAAAAACCCTAGCCTTCTTGATTTTCTTCTGCCATCTCATCCTTACTGATTGATACAGTAGCTGTTGTCGCCTCATCTTTCTTCGTCGAAAATCGAGCTCTGCACTACCTCCGTTAATGGATTCTTCTCCCTCCATGACTGAAAAAAGGTCCGTCGATGATGTTTTTTCCGAGTTTGATGCTTTCTCTCTTGCTTCTCTGTTTTCGTTTGATAGTCCTTCTAGGTACGATGACCGCGCCATGAGCTCTATATTTTCTGATAGTTCTCCTTCTATTTCGTGCAGGTCCGAGAAAAGGGTAAAATATCTCTCTGATGAAGAGTTCATTGAGCAGCTAAAGGATAAGTACGATCTTCAAAATTACGAAGTTACCCTTCTCTTGGGCCGAAATGGTCTCCTGAAGAAGTCCGATATGAAGAAGCACGAGCAATCGGATGATTGTGTGGTCATTAACCAGGGACAACTGGATCTAGGCCTACGTCTTCCCCTGTAAAACCCTGATATCCCTTTTTATTACGAGATCCTTTCTCAGATCAAGCCTTCTCGTGCTTTGGCTCAATGGACTGGCAATACTTTCCAAATTATGAATGAGTGGAGGGATCGCCGTGATGGTCACGGTTCTGTTGCCGAGTGGTCGGCCTACAAGCCCGAGGACGCTCCCGAGTATACCGTTGCTAATTTCCTTATAAACTATCGAGCTGGTACTTCAACCTTAGGCGATCTTGCCGGTTTTGATGCTAGTCCTCATCGGGTCAAGACTATGCCCGAGGGTGTTGAAAGGATGATGCTGGATGCCGATCCCATCGGCCAGGGTTCCAACAAGCGATCCCGCCATTCTAATGATCCGATCTATCCCCGAGTTCCGCTTCTCGTCCGAGGCCCCATTTTACATAGTAGCTTCCCGTCGCCTACTTTTCCTGTCGAGCCCTATTCTTTCTGGGTGGTTAATGATGACAAGGCTGATAAGGTATGCGCTTTTCTTGATTTTTATCTTGTTAGCTTCGGGCGTCAGTTAGTCATTTGTTGTTGTTTGAAAATCTCAGGTTGGTTCCACCAATACTGTCGGATCTAGGAAAAGAGGTTCTGGCACAAGGGTTGAGGAAGACCATGGGAAGGTAACAAACACAATGATTTTCTTATAAGTACATGTACTTTCCCCTGTTTTTTGCCTTCACATGTTCTGACGAGACAACTTGTGCAGAAACACCCTAGGCACGATGATGATGATGCAGGTGATGTTTACCCCCATCCTCTTAGGCGCAATCCCCTCAAAGGTAAGCAAGTCGCTAAGCCACCGCCGAAGAGGGCCCCAGTCATTGAACTTTCCGATGAAGATGAGATATTTGGTGAGAATATCTCGGGTGACAAAGGCGATGAGCAAGGTATGGGCGACCAGCAGGAGCCCTTGGAGACGCCCGTCATAGAGAAGGTTGTTACTGATGTACCGGAAGAGCTGCTTCGCGTGCAACGGATTACTGAGGGGTCATCTTCTGGCACTCCAATTTCATTTACTGTCTTTGGACCTATCATGAACTCTCTAGGTGCGCTCACTTCACCCGATTTTGGAGCGTATACTGAGGAAGAGATGTTGAATGCGGTGCCCCTCTATGGAGATATCGCCCAGACTCTTGACACAGTGGTGAGCGGCTCATTTTAGCATATTGGTGCCCCCCTATGAGTTCTTTTCTTATTGTCGCTTACAACTTACTCGCGTTTACTTGTGTTAGATCCTGAATCGGGTACGCTTGGATGCCGCCAGTCGACACAGATAAAATAAATTGTTAGAGTCTCTCCAACTCCAGCTACAGAATGAAAAGATCTGCGCGCGCGAGCTAGAAATTAAACTCGCCGACGCTCAAGGTATGCCATAATTCTGCGACTCTTAAATTATGTTGATTGAGGTTATCGTGTCATCATCCTGAGTCGGGTATCCTTCTGCTAGCTGAGGTAACCAGTGTAGGTTTAGACGCATATTCAGAGTTTAGGATCATGAAGAGGAAATGGGATATTGAGAAGGATTTGGTAGAGAATCTCCGTCGGCGAATAGCAAACAAAGATGACAAAATGGATCGCCAGGCTGGAGAAATCGAAGAACTCAAGGTTGAACTAGAACGGTATCGTCAGTTTGAGTACGACCCGGCTGAGATAGATAATTTACGAGCTCATCTGGGCTCTTCCCAACGCCTTGCTACTGAACAAAGTACTCTGGACACGAACCTAGAGAAACGGGTAAATGCCTTGCAAATACAGAATCGAGACCTACATGAAGATCGTCGACGAATATTAAGAGACAAAGATGTGGTGGAGCGAGCTAATAATGATATGCTAGGCCGAGTGAGTGAGTTTGATAAAGTGAGGGACGAGCTAGAGTGGAATAGATCGCAGTTGGCTGTGCTCCAGGTGTCGCGCAATCAGTTAATGGAGGATTGGAGTGAGCATAAGAAATATTGCCCCAGCAACGAGTTCAACTAACAATACTATAACGAGTTAACCATGAAATTATCCAAGGCCGAGGATGAGTTGTCTAAGTCGGTAGAGTCGCTTCAGTCGGTGTTGCCAGCCCTTTCAGGTCTCTTATATGATGTGTTGGGGCCGCTCCTTAGAATTAGATTACGTCTTATTCTTGCGAAATTGTTAAATCGTGCCCGACGAATAATGTTCTGTCTTCGTGGTTTTGTAGCCGAGCAAAAACGTTCTCAGGAGATGGATCAGGAGGTCCGTCGATTGAAGCAGGTCGAGGTCGATTTGAGCTCCCAGATAGCTGACGCCGAGGGGAATGTTTCTCAGCTCACCCAACAACTCGAGGATGAACGTGTCGCCCATGCGGACGAGATAGACGATAAGGTCCAGACGGGTATTGATACGTGGGTGGAGAACAAGTGGCGCGAGGTCGCATAGAAGAAGGCCGGCACTGTTCCTTCGAAGGCTTGAACTCCTCTTTTGTAGTGCTGCATCACTAAGTTTCAATTTTTCGTCGGGTTGTAAATCGCTTTGAACACTTGTCCCCTTTTTTATTTCTGCTACACTGCTTGCTTGTTTTTATGGGGGTGCTGCGTTGCCGACGTCGTTTGTTTTATTTCCGTTAAATTCTTCGTTTCGTATGGTTACACGACATTTTTCGTACTTTCTTACTTAGATGCTTGACGCAATCGAATTATACTTTGTTTCGCATGTTATTCCTGCAATTATTGTTCAAGTAAGTTAGTATTTTAATCATTTCTGTCGAACACACCCAACAAGGAGGGTCATCGGGCCCAATGCCATGTCCTGATTGGGGTATCTCATCACTATCTCTTTGGATTCAGTGGAAGGGTACCAGTCAACCTAGTTCTAGGCCCGACATTCCCGAGTGGTTATCGACCAACCAGTCTCGGGCAAGTGGACATGGCCACTTGCGATGGGGGCGACCTTTCAAATGTAAATAGGCCACCTAGCTGAGGAGACCTCGCGTCTCAACAACCTTTGGAACTGGTTTCCAACCACCAGAACCCTTAGGCTACCTAGGCACTTTCACACTGCCACTGCCCCGAGTATGAATAGCTAGGCGACTATAAGGCACCTCGGCACTTCCACAAAGGCGTTTCCCTGAGTACGAATGCCCATTCGAGTGTAAGTCACCTCGGCACTTCCACACTGGCTTTGCCCCGAGTACGAATGACCATTCGAGTGTAAGTCACCTCGGCACTTCCACACTGGAATTACCCCGAGTACGAATGACCATTAGTCACTCACGTCCTATCCCATACCCCTCATGGTTTCATAGAGATAGGAGGCATGTATGCTTACCGTTTTTCCGTATCGCCCGTCAAGGATGGTAGAGTTTCAAAAACTTGATGTTCCATGGTTTGAGCTCTTTTGTTCCGTCGAGTCGTAGTAATCGATACGATCCCTCGCCCGCCTTAGATTCAATTATATACGGTCCTCCCCATTTCGGCGCTAGCTTCCCGCCCTTTTTGTCTCGCTCCCATTCAGCCAGAAATTTCAATACTTGTTCCCCTGGGTTAAATTCTCTTGGTCGAACTCGCTTGTTGTATTCTCATTGTAACCTCCTTTGATAGTTTTCTATTTTTTGTAACGCTATTTCTCTTGTTTCTTCCAGATCGTCGAGTTTAGCCAAAATCAGATCGGACGAGACGTTTCGCCTCCAAGCTTCCGTTCTTGTGGTAGGGATCATGCCTTCTGTTGGTAAGATCTCCTCGGTTCCGTAGGTAAGCATAAACAGAGAGAATCATGTAGCTTCCCTTCGTGTGGTTCTTTATGCCCATAGGACATTATATAACTCCTCACACCAGTTGCCATATTCCCCATCTAGTTTCTTCTTCATGTTATCGGCGATAGTCTTATTAGTGATCTCGGCCTGCCCATTACTCTGGGGGTAAATCGGGGTAGCTTTGCTCTTTCTGATGTTGTAAGTGTTGAACAGGAGATCGATGTTCTCGCCTTGTAGCTGTTTTCCATTATCCGAGACGATAGCTGCAGGGACCCCAAAGCGGAAAATGATATGTTCCCAAATAAATTTGAAAACATCTTTGTCTCGGATATGTCTTAGCGGTGCCGCCTTTACCCATTTGGTGAAGTAATCCGTGGCCACGATCAGATACTTCCTTTGCCCTGTTCCTACATGTAATGGCCCGACAATGTCTACGCCCCACTTAGCAAAGGTCCACGGGCTTATAACTGAGTTTAAAGGTACTCCGGGAGCATGGATTTTCTTTCTGAAACGCTGACATTCTTCACAAGCTTTCGCCATTTGCTTCGCATCTTCGTTCATGTATATCCAAAAGTAGCCCATTGTTTTCGCCTTGGCCGACAAGCTTCTGCCCGAGCTATGGTTTCCGGCCGCTCCATAGTGTAGTTCGTGAAGGATTATGTGGCCCTCTTCTTTACTCAAGCATCATAGGAGTGGTCCTAGGTAAGATTTTCTGTATAAAATCCCTTCCCACAACTCGTAGGCGCCCGCCTTGCTTTTGATTTTGTTTATCTCGGGCCATCCCTTAGGTACCTCACCCGTCTCTAAGTATTGATGTATTGGCTTTCTCCAGTCGCCTTCTTTGTATTTTTTGGCTGTGTTAATGGTCACCTCAACCCGTACTTCTGGTGTTTCTGGGATAGACGGGACAAGAAGCCTCATGACACGTATGCCTTCGATGCTCGGGTCTACTAGTTGTGAGGCAATGTATGACAGGGCGTCCGAGTGCCTGTTATCTTTTCGGCAGATGTGGCGGAATCTAATGTTGGGTATTTGCTTGATGTAAAATTGAGCGAGCTCCCAATATTTTTGCAGCACAGGATCATGGGTAGCGTATTGGCCCATAATTTGCCGAATTACTAGTTGCGAGTCGCTAGTCAAGCGGACCTATTGCAGCCCCATCTCCATAATTATTCGTAAGGCATGGATCACTGCTTCATACTCGGTGATGTTGTTTGTTGACTTGAATTCTAGGCTGAACGAATACATGAACTTCCTCTCCTTTGGTGTGGTAAATACTAGCCCGAGGCCTGATCCATCTTTGTTTGACGCCCCATCGACGAAGACCTCCCACCGGGTAGGGCTATTGGCGGCTAATAGTCCACTGGTTCCTCTTGTTCCTCCATAATTCCCGGTACACCTTCTACCTCATCCTCATCACTAAGGGGGAATTCTGCCAAGAAATCGTCCACTACTTGTCATTTTATCGCGGTCCTCGTCTCGTATACAACGTCGTATTATTTGATTATGGCTCCCCACTTGGAGATTCTTCCTGATCGTCCGGCACTATCCAACACCGCTTCAATAGGCGATTTGGTGAGCACCCGTATTCGATGAGCTTGAAAATATGTTCGGAGCTTAAAAGCATCAAAAGATAGCACGAGTACCATCTGCTCCATTCTTGTATAGTTTTTCTTGGCCGGGCTTAATGTTTTACTAGTGAAATACACTGGATTCTCCACATTCCCCTCCGATTTTACTAGCACATCACTAATGGCATAAGGTGTCGCCCCTAAGTATAGGGTGAGAATTTCGGACGGCTCGGGCCTCTGAAGAACCGGGAGGCTAGCTAGGTGTAACTTGATATTTTGAAAGGCCTCTTCGCTAGCGTCCGTCCATTGGAATTTTTCTCCTTTCTTTAAGATTTCATAAAAGGCCTTGCATTTGTCCGATGACCGTGATACAAATCGCCCCAATGCTGCTATGCAACCATTTAGTTTCTGCACGTCTTTTACCGTCGCGGGAGACGGCATTTCAAGGACTGCCCGGACCTTCTCGGGATTCACTTCTATTACTCTAGGGGTGATGATATACCCCAAGAATTTCCCTGATGTGACCCAAAAGTCGCACTTGGCGGGGTTAATCTTCATCTTGTGTTTTCTCATTGTCTGAAAAATCTCCTGAAGGTCTCGGACATGGTTCTTGGGCGACGACTCTTGACTAACATGTCGTCCACGTAGACTTCTATGGTGTTGTGAATCTTATCTTCAAACATGTCCCCTACCAGTCTCTGGTATGTTTCCCCCGCATTTTTAAGTCCGAATGGCATTTTGGTATAACAATACAATCCCCTCGGTGTGAAGAAAGAAGTATGCTCCTGGTCCTCGTACGCCAATGGTATTTGGTTGAAGCCCATGTATCCATCCATTAAGGTCATCGCCTCGTATCCAACTATCAACTCTACTAGCTGATCTATGCTGGGGAGGGGGAAACTATCCTTCGGGCAGGCCTTGTTCAAGTCGCTGAAATCGATACATATTCTGACCCCTCCTTTCTTTTTTGGCACCACGACCATGTTAGATATCCACTGTGGGTAGTGAGATTTCCTGATTATTCCGAACTCCTGTAGCTTCTTCAGCTCGGCATCGACTGCTTCCTGCAATTCTGGTGCGATGCGCCTCATTTTTTGTCTAACTGGTTTGAACTTTGGATCAATTTTTAAGTGGTGACAGCAGACCTTCGGATCAATTCCATCCAAATCGCGCACCTCCCAGGAAAATGCGTCTAAGTTTTCCCTTAATACCGTTGTGAGTTGACTTGCTTGTTCGTTCGATAACAACATCCCGATCCTTACTACCTTTGGCGCCTCTACCGTCCCCAAGTTTACTTCCGAGTCGGTTCGACTGATGAAAAACTTGATTTGTTCTCCCGAAAGATAGCCGCTTCCTTTAATTTCTATAAGGGGTCCCTCTCTTGGGTCTCATACGCCATGACCACTTATGAAATCACCTCTTCCAATTCCTTTGCAGCTTTTACTTCCTCGGCTTTACTCTTCTCTCGCCTTTGCCGAGCTCTCCGATCCTCATTAATTTTTGCATCTACTTGCATGCATTGTCGTGCTTCTTGGGAGTCGCCCAAAACTTCAGCTATTCCCTTGCAGGTCGGGAACCTTAATCTCTGGTGGTATGTCGATGCTACCCCTTTAATTCCAGCGATCCATGGCCGCCCGATAATTGATTCATAAGCTGAGGCGACGTCGACTACACAAAAGGTAGTTAGTGTATCGAGGAAGCCTCCATCGTCCGAGACCCTCAGGGTTATCTCGCCTCTGGGGATAGTTATTGTGCCATTGAAACCGTAGATGCGATACGTTGAGGGGACGAGCATGTCGTCTGATAGTTTCATTCTTCTGAACGTGTCGTAGAATAACACCTCGACTAAGCTTCCACTATCCACAAGAATCATTCTTACTCCCCAATTTTCGATCAGTAAGGTGATGACCAATGGGTCACTGTTTGCTTGTCCATTTGCTAGGACATCCTGCCGAGAACGAAATGGGTTGCACCATCCAAGGCTCCATAGGTAGGGCCTTAGCTATGCTAAATATTTCCTTTCCATCCCGATCCCTTTTATGGATCCTAGAAGTAATTACTGGGCCGAGAGTGTAGTCTTAAATGACAGAGTGTGAAATGGTACTCACGAACTGAGTTGTTCTATCGATGCGGACTTGATGAACTGGTGCATCAGGTGTTGTTATCGGATGTGGTGGGTGCCGAATAAATTGCCTCAAATACCCATCTCGGATGTGGTGGGTGAACGATATCTTTTACTTCTCGGCAGTTGTTGGTGGAATGGCCCCTATACTGATGGTAGTGACAGTACTCGGGGTGCTCCCTGGTATCTTGGAACTGAACTCCCCTCGACGCTGGGTAGTTGATATCGTTTATCTTCTCGACTTCCTTGAATACCTCCTCCAGGGGATCATTTAGGGGGGTATACGATCGGGCTTCCTGCCTCGGCTTCTTCCCTTTAGCGATCCACTCTCTCTTTTCACTGCTTCTAGGGGGTGGATCCGATCTCTTTTCTGGTAGCCTAATAGGATCGTCTGTGACCGCTTTAGCTTCAATACCCGCTTCAGCACTAGCTTCTTATATCCCTCTATCTATTGACTCGGCCTGAATTTCTTCCAAAGCGATGTTATGCTCCTGGATTTTTCTCATTTCCTTTAAGGTTTTCGGATTCTCGGAGAACATGGCTATCCAGATGGGGTCCAATCTCCCTAACGCGTTTTCAAACCCAAAGATGGCCTGATCTACCGGCACCTTCCCAATGTCAGTACATAGCTTCCTCCACCTATCGGTCAGGGTTCTTAAGGGCTCCCTGAAACTTCGGGCGAGGGTAAACAACTTGTTTAATCTAGGCCGAGGTCGACTGTTGTGCATGTAGGTCTCAAGGAAGGCTTCGACTAACATATCATACCTATTAATCGACCCAGGTGGAAGCGAATAGAACCAGTCTCGTGCCTCGCCCTCCAGGCTGGCTGAAAATAATTTACACATGACTACCGGGTTGTTCTTCCATTGGATTAGTAAGATAGTGTACATCTTCAGATGCTCGATCGCGTCTCCTGTTCCGTCGAACCTAGAAGGAAATGTAGGTAATGTACACTTTGGTGGGAACGGCATATGTTCGAGTTCTTGAGAGAAGGGCGTCTTCTCAGCTTCGCTCATGATTTCTGCCAATTTGTTCTCTTCGCCTCCGCCCGAGAGCTCTTTGATTTTTGCCTCCAATTCCTTGAATTTGGCCTCTGTTGCTCGTTCCTTTCGCCCATCTCTACCTCGCCTATCCTCATCAGTGGACGAGTCCTCGGGTGGCCCATATCTTTGCGTGGGGGGTACCGGAGGCGATGGTGGCTGTCCTGATCGGCCGGACTGATTAGTGTTGCTCGGCCCCGCCATAGGTGGCGCGTGACCTGATCGGTCATGGTAGATCGATGTTCCTCGGCTGGACGAGCCTCTTGATCTGGTTCGCTGATTTCTCAACTGATAGTTCTCATATTCCAAAGCGAGGTTCCGTTGCTGGATCTCTCTTAGTGCCGCTTCTTGTATCCTTTGACTCACCAAAATGGCCAATAATGTCGGGTCCATGCTTTCATGACTAGAATTCCCATTTGGGTTGTGTGGCCGAGGCTGTACAGAACGGGGTGGTGGGGGTATTATCGGACCGGTTATGTGGCCAACCGTGTGAACAAGTGTTGGGCCGATATTGTTAGCTGTTCCTCGTCCCAGCTGAATCTGCCTGAGACGCTCTTGCTCTTTCGCTAGGGATTCCTGGTACTCTACTTGCTTCCTCGCTCTTTATCTCTGGGATTGTGCTGCAAGCGCTACCTCATCGTCATCGGTGTCTGAAGCTGTGAGCCCATCAATTTGTTCAACTCTTCTCTGAGTTAAAATAACTTGGTCCAAGGGTAGGGTGTTATCGTCTCGCCCCAGATCGACCTCCTCATCGACAGTTGGCATTCCTCGCGCAGCTGCATGAGATTCCTCGGGCGGTGGTTGTCGACTGTCTTCTATCCTCGGCCAAGTTACCCCTGCCTGCATGCTGCTGCTATTTACTGTATGATTCCTCAACATCCTTCTCGTTCCTGAAGTGATAGCCATCGGGTACTTCGCGTAGTCAGCAGAGTATCGCCCCAACCTACGTCAGCAAATACAAAGAACACCTTACTTTGACCTGATTTTCAGAACACAAGTTCAAACAAAAAACCTAAAAGTTCGACTGACTCCACAGTTACTACTACGCTTGCCCTTGGTGATAGAATTTCTTCCTATTACTCAGGTGGGTCCACCTATCTATCATGTTCTGATCCTATGCTGAATCTGTGTCAGTCTTTTCTCATTCGTCCGTATCTCTCCGTACGACGTCGCTTTCAATACCCGACCTATGCATTTAAGTTGGTTTGTCCTTTGTTCTACATGTTCCAAATCATTGAGATTATGCACATGATGCTTAAATGGTACGGCACGCAACCCCAAGACTCAAATTAAGTTTGTAATGGCTCCACTTTCTTGAGACCTAATCATGACCTTTCCGACAACCTATGTTACACCGCCGGCAAAATCTCTAATTGGTTAGCATCTTAACACACTAGGAGATATTGGTAGGCTCGGAAAGATACCTACTTCTATGTATAAACTGCAAGTGCACAATGTCGACAAGCAACACAGGGCAAGCACAGGTCGAACCACAGAGATTTGGAGAGTGTAGAAGTTGATTCTAAATCCTGATTCAAAGAGTAACCAAAAGGGGTTTGATTTTGTCGATACGACGATATGATTTTCAAGTGACTGAAATAATAAAATATGCAAATAACAAGATATGTAAACAATGAGAATATGGATACTAGGGTATTCAAATCCACCAATAACCTATGATATGCATTCAACTTGTAATATTATTCTTGTCCTTATAGTAGATTCAAGTCTACCTTATAACTAAGGTGTTTCTCCAATGGATAATTTAATCACAACTAAAGTATTTCTCTAAAGAATTAATTGTCTTATTAAAGCACAAATAATCTAAGGATCAATATTTGGTTAAGCATGAGTTGTAGCATAATCAACATGGAGATATTCTAACTACAATGGATACATGGCATACATTGTGAGAGCAAGATGTTGACAAACTTGGATTAAATTATACTTTAAACAATTCTAAACTTTCAAGAACAAGATACAAGATATGAATACATACCAATGAGTTATGGCTTCATTAAAACCCTAGCAAATGAACTAGAACATGAAGAACATTATAACAAAACTGAAATTTAAGAAACTAACATGAACAAGCTATTCTTGGATGGTTTTTCAACACAACAACCCTCTCTATTTATACACAAAATTCCCTCAAGCACTTGGATCCGAATTTTGGCACTCATCCACTCAACAAAACATGTTTTCTTAATTGATGGAATATATTTGGTTGTGGGAAACAAATTGGGAGTGATTGAGTGAGAGAATGGGGGTGAGGTGGATGTTTTGGAAAGAATCCAATGGGGGTGAGGTGGATGTTTTGGAAAGAATCCAATGGGGGTGAGGTGGATGTTTTGGAAAGAATCCAATGTGGGTGAGGTGGAAATGGATGTGGGTCTTGGGTTTTGGATCATGGGTTGTTTAATCCCATGAATTTGTAAACAAGTTGCCACTGATGCGCGAGCGGGTTGCAACGCTTCCAACTTTCTTCTCTTTTGTCTTCTCAATTCTTCCAAGCTTTATTTAGTACTTAAAAACACAAAATTAATTAATACAAATATTTATTCTTGAAAATGGTAAAAATGCCGAATTTGGGATAATATATGACTTTGAAGCGCGAAAGATGAGTTAAGTGCCAATGAAAAGGTGTATGAATATGCAATATGTGGCACTCATCAAATACCCCCAAACCTGAATTTTACTTGTCCTCAAGTGAAACAGAAATCCAGAAATCCTAACTATACCACTGTCGCTGGTCTCTCGAATGCATTTAGCGTATGCACCAAGCCTTTAAACCCCTAGGTGTCCCTAGTGGACGAGTTGTAGTCTCGTGAGGGCATACCAAAGAAGTACCCACAAACCCTTCTCCAATATCAGAGAATCCATAGAAATGTCTTTGTCTTCGGTCTTCAACTGTAGATGATGAACTTCGGAATTTCGTAGAACCTTGATAATTTGTAACCATTTTTTTTAAGACCCGCTACACAGCTGATCATCATATTTTTTAGTGACCCGCTACACAGCTGATCATCAGATACCAAACACAAGACCCGCTACACAGCTGGTCATCATACAAAAAATTTGATTTTTGATTTATTTATTTTTTAATAAAAGACTAAAAAATCTATATGCAAAACACTACAAAAAAAAATCCTACAAAAGACCCGCTACACAACTGGTCATAGAAAAGAAGAAAAAAAATGCAAAAGACTACAAAGGATCCTACAAAAGACCCGCTACACAGCTGGTCATAAAAAAAATGCAAAAGACTACAAAGGAAAAAAAAAACATACAAAAGACCCGCTCCACATCTGGTCATCCTAAAAACAACAACAAATAAAATGCAAAAGACTAAAAAAAAAAATCCTACAAAAGACCCGCTACACAGCTGGTCATCAGAAAAATTTTGATTTTGATTTTTTTTTTTTTTAATAAAAGACTAATTTGATTTTTTTAATAAAAGACTAAAAACTCTATATGCAAAACACACCCCCAAACCTAAATCTAACATTGTCCTCAATGTTTCAAAAGATGATAAGAACACATATCAAGAGAACAAGGTAGAGAAGATTTAAAGGAAAGAGATTACCCGATGCAGAAAGGGTGGTGCTAACCATAATTGAATGAATGCTTTGAAAGCAAATAATATGAGCGCAAGACAAAAAGTTTGGTTAGCACACAAATATATCAACAAGATTCAAAATTTTACCTACTAGATTATACAATGATGACTCACCATGTACCAACAATCTAAAAAGTTGAGGATCAACCCAAAAGACGTAGTGCGGAAACATCAACAGCCTTACACAATTATAACAGGACAGCAATGCAAGTGAGACTGCATATGTGAATGAGTTACCCCCCAAACCTAGATTTTTCAATAGATATATTTTTGGGTACAAAATCTAACAATTTCAGGGGTGCACCATGCACAAGATCTAGTTCAAAGTGGATTTTGTCAGGGATGGATGGAGAGACATGAGTGAACTCTAATTGTGGCTCATCAAAGGTATTATATTTAACTGCAAAATAGTCCAAGAGGACTTGAGAGGCACACAGTTCCAATCCTAGATTAGGTACTCTTAGAAAAGTAGGTTTAACAATAACTTTACAAACCAAATCTAGGTTGGGTGCAAGATTACCAGTTTGTGACATGGGCAGGGAAGTAGGCACATCATTATTAGGCACATCTATAACTCCTAAATCATTTGCCAGTGTCGCAGCATGCTCACATTCATAGAACAATCCATCAAGACCCAAATAAGTATCATGCTCATCCAAAGTTTTATTCTCATGCATAGACAAATCCAAAGAGACATCACAATGTGACCCAGGCAGAGAATCAGACACGTCAATTATGTTTTTATGCATAAGATCATTAGTGTTGACAGGAGATTCAACATTACCTATGTCAGACACAAGTACAACATCATGCTCATGCTCATAAAACAAATCAATAAGCCCCAGTTCACAATCATCCCCTAGAACTTCAGTTTCATGCATAGGAATATCACAAGAAACTTCACACTGTGACTTAGACAGAGAATCAGACACATCAAAGTTATTTTCATGTATAGTATCATTAGTGTCTACAGAAGATTCAACATTTTCTAAGTCACAAACAAGTTGTGTAGCATGCTCTCTTTCACAGGACAACTGCACATACTCAAGATTAGTAACCACATCACATGTAAATGGAACATTAGAAGAAACTTCATCCATTAAGGTCGAGGCAGATAAGCCTAATGTCTCTGAACCCAAAGGTTCAACAATATTTTCAGTAAAAACATATTCTTCTAACATAACATCATCATCATCATCATCATAGAAATGCATTTCCTTATTTAAAATCGTAGTATTTCTAGTCCCTTCATTTAAAATAGGTTCATATGCAATATCAGCTGCACAAGTAAGACTAGGCATACTATTTTCACATTTTATTTCATTAGGACAAACAAATATTTCATCCTGAAATTCCTCCTTTCCTACATTTTGTAAATGAATCAAATTCATTTTTAAAAATGCATTAAGTTGTTCAATGGAAGGAGAGTCTTCAACAGTAGGAAATTCATAATCAATGTTATATGGTTTATCATGCAATACACTCCTAGCATTATTTTGTTCGAAGCTTCTGAGATTTTCCTCCACATATTGAGAAGTACAAAATTGTTCAAATTCCCACTGTGGTGGATGATACATGTGTGCATGGTCATTAGGGTCTATAAAATACTGATCGCAACCTTCGAAAGGTTGATTATGGTCCCAATGACTATCATCTTTGTAATCTGTTGGCATTTCATATTTTGGATTTTCATGATATTCTCTAGATTGCCTAAAATCATGCAAAATATAGCAATTCTCAGCAGGATGGCCTAAGCCTCCACATAAGGTACAAGCATAGATTTCAGATTGCATTTCTAAAGCTGTGATTTTAGCTTCTAACTGATCCAAAAATGATGACTGTGAGGGTTGGGCACTGTCAAGATGTTCATTTTCACCCTGTGGTGGATGATACATGTTTGAATAGTTATTAGGGTCCATGTATTGATGCTCAGGATTGTGAAAATGTCCATAAAAATCCCTATAACTATTGACATCATGGTCTGTTGGAGGCTCATAATATGAAGCATGCCTATAAGCAAGCTCTCTAATGAATTTGTTTTCATCCTCACCTGCAGACCAAAATCCTGACATGATCTCTAACTAGCACTAGGCTTGTTGCAGAGATTGGGAGGTACACACTGAAAACAGACCAATATTTTTTTCATTATTTGTTTTTTTGTTTTTTTTTGTTTTTTTTTTTTTCAAGCCCGTTCTCTAATGACCTCGGGCATACATTAGAAAAACAAAATAAAAGAAGAAATAAACGGAAGGGAAGTTCTATGCAATCGCAAACAAGGATGACTCCACCACAGTAAACCTACTGATTTCTAGCAAACAAAAAGCATGATGGCTCCACTTAGATTGTTTTCTAGACCAGCTTCTAATCCTTCGAAAGGGAATTCGTTACAATCTGAGTAAACCTCTCTGGAATCAATATGAGTTTAAGTAAATTGAATAGAGGCGAGGGAAGCTGCTAGAGATTTGATACCCAAGACCTCACCGTATTACAAGGCGGCGCAGTCACGCATTCAATTTACAGAAACCGTCATGAACTTCGAAGTATGCTTAGAGAGTAACCAATGTTTTTCGAACGACTCTCCTACTAAGCTCGTTACCTTATAGGTCTCGTTTTATTTCAAATTTTAATGCTTAGGTTCACGTTAGGTATTATATTCCTAAGGCGGGCAAGAAGAGAACGGTGATGAAATCCGAACCCTTATCTT
Source organism: Papaver bracteatum (assembly GCA_023529315.1). NCBI lineage: Eukaryota > Viridiplantae > Streptophyta > Magnoliopsida > Ranunculales > Papaveraceae > Papaver > Papaver bracteatum. Next base: position 496,229 of record JAJJWX010003279.1, on the reverse strand, counting down.
GTATGGCCAGTCCTTGCCCTTTACTAGGAAAATAAAACAGCCGTATTCAAATCCTCAACATATATGCAACCGAAGGAATACAGTAACTCGCTAACAGGGGATTCGCGAGTGTTTCGACAAACTTACCTCCCGTACCAGACGGGGGATGAACCGTTGTTGTCGACTCGGGCCACGACTCCTATGTCATGAACGAACCCGAGGGGCCGAGGTGATATTGTAATCACCGTCCTTCTCTACAAACAGTTTGATATTTAATACTACCCTTCCGTAGGGTTTAAAAATAAAAATAAAAATAGAATGTCCAAGTCCAAGTCCAAAGTCCAAAATAAAGTGCAAAAGAAAAATAAAATTACAAGAGTAAAGGAATCCTAATACAAACTAAAAATAGATAAATAAAATAAACTCTCTCTTTTTTTTTTTATTAAAATAAAAACTTCTTCCGCTTTCTTTCGCTTCCTTTCCTTCGCCTTTACAACAGCTACTCAGGCACCTGTTGAGCTCAAAAGAGGTAGTTAGGGTTTCGAAGTTTTTTTTTGTTTAAAAAAAAAAAAAAAAAAAAAACCGAATGTGAATAGTTGCTCTGCTACAGTGATATGTGAACAGTACCATGTGAACAGTTCCAGGAGATGAAAATGAATATTGACAGGAGATGAAAAATGAACTACACCACTACCGAGTCCCCGGCAACGGCTCCAAAAACTTGGTAGGCTCGGAAAGATACCTACTTCTATGTATAAACTGCAAGTGCACAGTGTCGACAAGCAACACAGGGCAAGCACAGGTCGAACCACAGAGATTTGGAGAGTGTAGAAGTTGATTCTAAATCCTGATTCAAAGAGTAACCAAAAGGGGTTTGATTTTGTCGATACGACGATATGATTTTCAAGTGACTGAAATAATAAAATATGCAAATAACAAGATATGTAAACAATGAGAATATGGATACTAGGGTATTCAAATCCACCAATAACCTATGATATGCATTCAACTTGTAATATTATTCTTGTCCTTATAGTAGATTCAAGTCTACCTTATAACTAAGGTGTTTCTCCAATGGATAATTTAATCACAACTAAAGTATTTCTCCAAAGAATTAATTGTCTTATTAAAGCACAAATAATCTAAGGATCAATATTTGGTTAAGCATGAGTTGTAGCATAATCAACATGGAGATATTCTAACTACAATGGATACATGGCATACATTGTGAGAGCAAGATGTTGACAAACTTGGATTAAATTATACTTTAAACAATTCTAAACTTTCAAGAACAAGATACAAGATATGAATACATACCAATGAGTTATGGCTTCATTAAAACCCTAGCAAATGAACTAGAACATGAAGAACATTATAACAAAACTGAAATTTAAGAAACTAACATGAACAAGCTATTCTTGGATGGTTTTTCAACACAACAACCCTCTCTATTTATACACAAAATTCCCTCAAGCACTTGGATCCGAATTTTGGCACTCATCCACTCAACAAAACATGTTTTCTTAATTGATGGAATATATTTGGTTGTGGGAAACAAATTGGGAGTGATTGAGTGAGAGAATGGGGGTGAGGTGGATGTTTTGGAAAGAATCCAATGGGGGTGAGGTGGATGTTTTGGAAAGAATCCAATGGGGGTGAGGTGGATGTTTTGGAAAGAATCCAATGTGGGTGAGGTGGAAATGGATGTGGGTCTTGGGTTTTGGATCATAGGTTTTGGATCCCATGAATTTGTAAACAAGTTGCCTCTGATGCGCGAGCGGGTTGCAACGCTTCCAACTTTATTCTCTTTTGTCTTCTCAATTCTTCCAAGCTTTATTTAATACTTAAAAACACAAAATTAATTAATACAAATATTTATTCTTGAAAATGGTAAAAATGCCGAATTTGGGATAATATATGACTTTGAAGCGCGAAAGATGAGTTAAGTGCCAATGAAAAGGTGTATGAATATGCAATATTTGGCACTCATCAGATATATAAATCGTGTACTCTTGGTAAATCTAAACGTTAAACTCCATTCCGTAGCTAGATAACGACTTGCTTGACGTCACAGATCACTCAACTATCGGAAACAAACATTCTTCCTTTCAACAGATTCTTCATCTAGCTTCTAACCCGAACTGTTAGTCGCTGGTGAGCTTATGAAGACTCTTTGCTGATCGAACTGTTGACGGGCGAAGAAAATACAAGAACTGTTACTTTCGAAGACACTACAACTGTTCTAGCCTTACATGCACAGCAAATGACTCAAAGCAAACATTATTTCGGCCAACAAAGTTCATCGTAGCTTCAACCACAACACATTAACGTGTATTTGGGAGATTTTGATCGTCTCTAAAGGTCTCCACGGCAAGGTATCCGGAGATATTAGTCGTGAGTCCCCTTAGTCGGCGCCATAATGTAGATGTATTTTTACTACCAACTACATCCAAAGGATAGAAAGCTTCTTCTTAAGTCGAATGAAAGTAAACACTTAACAATGAACACAAGATATATGTGGTTCGGTATGATTACCTACGTCCACGGGGGTGAAAGGGTGAATCTTATTACTTCAAAGTGTTACAAAGGTGTTGCTCTTAGTCGGATTTCCTTACAAAGATGAACTTACTTCTCACTTTCTTCTCCTTGGTGAAAACTCGAGTGTCTTTATCTCCCAATTACAACCTACCTTTCTTGAATACAAGTCACTCTATTTATAAGAGAAGTTTCATACAACCAAGTTAGGGCGTTGGTCATGTTACATCCATTTTGCAGTTCTATACTCGGGCCGACTCGTGTCTTCTCCTATGGCCGATGTATCTTGATTCCTCGCCTGTCTCTTGTCTGAGCCGACCTCCTCGGGTGTTCTCTTAACACGATGTCGCCTGTCCAATCTGTCGCCTTAGCGATGGGCCGATGCATCACGTACTTTCTTATCCTTTTGACCGTTGCACCTCGTTTGACCCACCCTGTCCCGTCTTGTCAGCTTTGTCAGAGGTCTGGGTCAAGTCTTGTCCGACAGTTGCACACCCGATCCACGTGGCACCTTAAATCTCGCGCCTGCTGGTCTTCACTCTATGCTTCGCTTCCCTTCGTTTTTAGGTGCGCCAAGGCTTGAGATGTTGCCACCTGGATCTGTGGATAATTTACACCTACATGTCTCTAATATATGATTTCTGAAGAAAAAAAAAATGACAAGAAGCGCTCAATATGCATTGCACTCTATTTAGAGTTTGCAAAATATTTAATATAAATATTTTTCTTAGTGTCTCTAATATATGATTTCTGAATAAAAATATGACAGGAAGCGCTCAATATGCTTTGCACTCTATTTAGAGTTTGCAGAATATTTAATATAAATATTTTTTTTAGTGTCTCTAATATATGATTTCTGAATAAAGGCATGTCAGTAAATATTTTTTATTACATCATCTTCGACGGGAAGCACTTCACATGCTTAGCACTATTTAGAGTTTGCAATATATTTAACATTATCTTTTTTTTTTGTGCCTCTAATATCAACTATTGATACAATTATATAGTAAGTGTAATTTTTTTATTTTAGTGAGGCAGGTTGAAGTTGGAGCCTGAAGGAGCATTTAATCGAGTTTGTTATTTGATTCTTAACAGAAGTATATATGATATAACACGTAAGACATATGCGGAGTATACATAGGGTGAAGTACAAACATGATTTGGCCGACCTAAAAGCCATTATTGGGTTTGAGGTAGAATAACCAGGACTTTGTTTCTTTACTTTCAATTTGCAAAAGTTGATTGACCAAGAAATTCGTATTTTAAAATCTAACAAGAATAAGGGTAGGTACAGTGGTACTTTGAGTAGCAAACTTCAAATCTAGCCTTAACAATTATTTTTAAAGAAATGATGTTGGCATTGTTATGAACTACTTACGGACTCAAATGTTTGGTATAACTTTTCAGTTGTGTTTCCTCTAAGAGATCTAAACAGTACATAATAGGTGAATTTAGTTTTAACATTCAATTTACTAAATGATAATTGTTGTAAACAGCATGTTAATTATGAACCCTTTGAGACAGGTGCGGAGAGAAAACCTGCCTCACCAAGGTAAGCCTATTCCGGTCATACCCGACGCGTATCAATGATTAAATACTAAAGAAATATTTAAACTATTTTACTTTTGAAATCACTCAGGTCTATTTATTTTAGTTTATTTGTAAAATTGAATACTAATTTATTAAATTGCTTAAAATTAGTTTTTAATACCACGTGAGAGCTTTAGATTACCAATAGTATTATACATTTTTTTTTATTTGTAATTATTATTATTATTGACATAGAAACAAGTAAAAGGTCTATTACACAGAGTTTGTTGGTATCCTAGCGACAAGCTAGGCACTAACGCCTTTCTGAATTGCCATTCCTATTCTATGAAATAAAAATATTCCAGAATCACCATTAGCATCGTTGTTAGCCAAACAGTTCTTAAGTCTCTTCAAAAAATATATGGTGTCGTCGCCTAATTCGCCTTGGGTAGTGAAGGATAAGACTCCAAAATAGTATCCATTACGTTCGCAGGTTTGTAAATATTTGTTGCGTTTGCGGAGGACAGCTTTGGAGATGGCTTGTCCCAGGTCAAAGTATCCTGTGAACGGTGAGACGCCAGTGACATTGAGGCATGTGTCTTTACCATTCTCCCAGTTGTAAACTAGCAGGTCTGCTGGCAGTAGTGTTATATTCGCATCAGAAACTAAGCCAAGTGATACCTCCTTTCCAGCCGGAACAGCCACACGGAAGCAAATATCAAAAAAGACATCACGAGCCAAATCATGCCTGAACTTGATCCCTACATCACTGGAGCAGTGAAGTGCGTGATCGCCATAGATGTCAATTTCCCTGTTGCAACTAGTGCAACGAGTACCATCAGCAAAAATAGGGATGCCGAGACGGTAGCAGAGAACGCTTCTGAATTGTCTAGGACCGATGGTTTGGTGAAGACCACTGATGGGTATGTCAAGTAAGTAGTCCTGTGCATGTTTGATACTGTTGCTTTGACATAGAACGTGATCTCTTGTTGACATCTGGAACGTGGTTGGTATTAGCTTCTTCACGGCTGCAAAGTAGGTTACCGCCAAAGAATGCATTGAATGCATGGGAGGGGTGGCAGTGACCTCAAAATTGAGTGAAGAAGGCTCGATACCACATGCCTGAGTGTAAGTCCGTAGAGCATCTTTGGAGTGAAGACTTGGTCCGTTAAGTGCAATGTTCTGCAAGATAATGCCTTGTACAGCCTGAGTTTGAAACTGAGAAGCAAGATAGCAATAGTGTGCTGTGTCCGTGATGGTATAGATTCCCAGACTGCCGTCTTTAAGAGGAAGAGTAGCCAACCGGTATTGCAGGGGGCCAAAGCCAGATCCGTCTGCCGTTATTAACTGCCTCAAGTACCGAAACAAGTGGTCGTCAAAATGTTGTTTGGCTTCCTCCAAAGCAGGTGGACAGGTTGTGCGCATTGTAAAATATAGTTTGGAAACACCCACACAGTTGCGCAATAATAGTAACTCACACTGAGGATCTCTCAGTTTCTGAACAGCAGTCATGAGGTGTAGCGTCTTGTCCACTCTACTCCTTACCATTTCATTGCAAAATTGGAGGTCCAAACTAACAGGGCCTCCTAGTAGTTTGACACCGGAGGAGGGTCTGCCAATGTTACTAGGGAAGACATGTGGATCGAGGCTCCTGGGATCTGTTATCGGCCAAATATTTCAGTTTTGCTGATGTTTAGATGTAGCCCTCTATGAGTACCCTCCGATTGTATAATGTGTAATGCTTTCGAAACCTCCAAGGTATCCCCAATGATGGTACCATCGTCTAGATACCAGGCTTGCAGGTCTAAGCGACATTGGGAAGCGATATTCTTCACAACTGGATGTAAAGTAAGTGCAAAAAGTAATGGTCTGAGTGGATCACCTTGTTGTACTCCTTGTGCGGAAGATAGAATGACATCATTGTAATATAGACTGGCCGGTTGCGCATAACAAAACTCCACCCAATGTGAAATTTCCGGGCATTGCTCTCTGACTTCCCTAATTAAGGTGGATCTGTCCAGTAAATTGAAAGCGTTAGTGAAGTCGATGAGCAGCATGGATATGTCATTCCTGTGACCCTTAAGTTCCATAAGCCTATTAACTGCGTGAAGAATACTTTCCCCACCACACGGCACGCCGACGCCGAACTGATAATCGCTAAGGTATGTTGTCATTTCCTTGCCCACTTTGGTGGTGGCCATCTTGGAAATAAGTCGCCTCCAGATAGTGCCTACAACGATAGGTCGAAGACCACCACTGGCTTTTGTAAGGGGGTGAGGGGGGCACTTGCGATATATTCACCAAGAGCAACTGGGCACTTACCAGAAAGCCAGAGATTGGCTACTTTAGTTATTGAAGCCAACAGTTCATCCGCTACGGCTATGGCAGAACCACTCATAGCGTCCAGGAGGTGTTGTGCTCTCAATCCATCGCGGCCGCAAGACGTACCCTTAGGGAAGCTCCGTATGGCCTTGAGAACCAATCCGGCATCTACTGTCATTGCATCACAGGGGATAGGCTCAGCAGGAAGGTCTGGTGGGGGTGCACCGGGGTGTTTTTGCTTCAGTTCAGCGAGTGTCATATCGTCATAGGGAGCAATACCATCGGAGGACAGCACTCTAATGGCTGCTGTGTAATGTCCAAAAGACAATTTCTTCCTACATGCTTGTACATTGGCCATGTCCTGTGTTTGTTTACTTTTTGGCATACTCAGTTGCTTGCGCTTTGTCTGTTCCAACAGTTTGTGGACCAATGTAATACAGCCATCAGATTGTCTCCATTCCAGTAAAGCTTGATTGATGGTTGCAATTTGCAGCTTCTTCCGTGTGATGGCTCTTTCCTCTGTGGAATTCTTGGGAGTGTAGAGATTAAGAGTGCAGATTATAAGGAGCAATAATTTAATCCATGAAGATAAATCCCTAGGGTTAAGTACCACCATATCCAAACTAGATTTTAAGGTTCTGGAGAAGTTCAATCTACAGGGGGGTGGTATACAGGCAATGGTATTAAACTGTCTCTGGAAAACCTCATTTAGTAACTCCAGGGTAAGATAAGCAGAGGCTATAACAGTCTCCGTTGAAGTGCTTGGACCAACATTGAGAGGGGTAGGTTTTGCAATGTCAGAGATGAGGAAGTCAACAGACCTGCCATTGTAAGGCCCTGGAACTGTGACATTGTTATGAGTGCAGGTTTTTTCCATGCATGTAGAACCATACACTGACTGCATAACCAACAGCGTAATTGTTGCAGAACTTATTCCCAAGCAATGTACAAATCCCTGTCTCTACTCATCCGCTCTCTACACAATTGTTTAGCATCTGCCGTGGGGAAATGCCTGTCGTGAAGATGTCTTTGGAAAGAGCTTCGTACGTACCCACAGCCATTAATCCCATTGTTACAATCGTCGTAGTTCGAAAACGGACACAGGATACGATCACCCTGATTAGAGGGTCTCGGTACAGGACTATAACGAGATTCAGAATCTGGTGAAGTCGGAGATGCCACATGATGGGATATAGAAGATGAGGATGAAGAGCATGTTATAGGCATGAAAAAAACTGCTAGTAACTGACGTAACCAACCCACGGTGATGAGAACCAGCAGAGAAGAATGGCATCATTCAAAAGATAATAACAAGGGGAATTGAGAGAAGAGGGAATCAATGAAAATCTGTAGAGGAATTCCAGTAATAATGCCGGAAAGGTTTCCCAAGCTTTCAATCGCCTGAGAAATCGCCGGACGTTCTCTCTCTTCCGTTTAATCCAATAATAGCTTATAAGAGCTCTTATTAGGACGGATACGGGGCGAAGGCCCGCCTCAATGGATATGAGCCAGCGGTGTAAAAAATTCCATGCATCCCGGTGCGTAGCACGGACTTCAAACTAGTCACACTAAAAACAAAAATCAAAAATGGAAAATCAAATATTCTCAAACTATACCTTTTTTCTGTCTTGCAAATCTCAATTTCTCTTTCTCATTCCTATTAGAGCAAGGGCTATGGAGTGAGTGTTTATAACACTCATGCACTGCCAAAATCAGTGAGATTCTAGCTGAAATAGTGATTTTATGACTGTGGGAGAGTAGATTTATAGACTAGGAGGCTGAAGTTTAGCCATTTGGAGAGAATTTTTCTTCCTAAGAGGCTCAACATGTGCCTCCTAGGTGTTTTTTTTATAAAACTCCAATGGGTCCCGCATAAAAGAGTTTAAATAAAATAAAAAAACTAGAAAATCTCTTCAAACGGCAAAAGTTCAGCCGTTTTGGGTATGTTTTTAATGAGCGGCACATCTTTAGCCTCCTAGTAAGGACTGTCGGACACTCATCCAACTGAATGAGTGTATGAATGATTTTGGGTGTATGGGTGAGAGCTCTCATCCCAGTAGCATCAAATTTGATATATTTTGATCAAACTCTTTCAAATCCAATGTGGGCTCTCACTCCATAGCCCTTGCTCTTAGGCTAACAACAGATCTGCCACCGTTGGTGGTGATCAAATTCTTCCAATAGATTATCAAATGCATAAGAATGATTATTCTGTTGCAGTGGAAATATAAGGGAAAGTAAAGAGGCAGAAAGTAGTTTCTATTGAACAACATCATCGGGTTACATGGAACAATATCAATATCATATATATATATATATATACATCTAGGAAGAAAACCCTAGATATTATATTGGGCCGCACATCCATGGGATATAAGCCCTACAACATATTCATCTTTATTAGTCTTTGTGTTACGTTTTTCCCAAGCCACCAAACAAATATATTTTTCCCAAATTATACTTTTAGGGCCAAAACTTCGTATTCCCAGTTTTTTCTAATTTAAGTTTAATGTTCTAAATTTGTTAATCGAATCTATGCATATTATGAAAATACCAACAAATATATGACAATGTTCATATGTTTGTTTATCTCTTGGTACTCGCTTATTATTATGTTTGTAATTACTGTTTACAAAAAAACATACTTGTACAGAAGAAACTACTTGTAAAGAGGGGCAACATTTTGAAGTTTTTCTTGGATAACATAATTATCAGGGCCGGCCCTGCCAGCGGGAGCAAGTAAAATTGTTTATTTGCCTTGTCACCTGTATGGGTAAGTTCATTTTTCTTACATAAGGAAAAGAGTATACTGATGGCCTTTGAGGCGATCGTCTGTAATTGAGATGGTCGTGCGAGGTAAAGCCGACGCTCGATTCAATGAGACGAGCCTCGGGTCAACTGGAGCTGACCGACTCAACTATAGACGAGAACAATTACATTATCCAAAAACTATTTCTCTATCCTACCTATATAAATCACCTCTCATCCACCAATAAACATACAAAACTTCTATTTACTTGCAATTTTCAGGAAAACTCATCCAATTTCTTCAATATATTAAAACCACCTGACAACCCATTTGTTTTTGAATATTCTCATTTTCCTGACTAAAATGCTTATGTATATTCCCCCAAAGCGTATTATGTTGTTGATGAGCATTGTTGATACATGAAAATTATTACCCCTTAACAGGGCTAGGGAGCCCCTAAAGGGGTGCCAAACCCAACATGAACAAAGGGGACTTAGGGACTAAGGCCCAAGTCCACTAAGAAGTGTACATAAGGAGAAAAGGATAATGAGGGAATTAAGGAAAAAGAAAGAGGTTGAATTAGAGAAGGAGTGGCATTAGTAGTAATTAAGGAGGTTTAGGACATGTGGCATGATGTCACAAAAGGAATAGCTTTTGGGAAAGTCTACAAAAGGAGGTACATAGTACAATGGAAAAAAAGTTATGTCTCATACCATTCCTAGAAAGTGTAGTCATTTGGTGTGGCTAGGACGGGTAGGACCAAAATCATATTCACCCCTCAACATTTGGAGACCGCACCCGGAGGCTCGTGCCTAGATCACCATGACGCACCCAGGGAGCACTAGCACAGGCGCGCTAAGAAACCAACCGGCGGGTCAGCCCAGTAACCCCGACCAGGTAATAATAGAAGAAGAAAATGAAGATAGCGAAGAAAAAACACCGGCACAAGGCGCGGATAGACATCGGATAGCACACGACCCGGAATAAAGAAGCGGGAGCAATACAAGGAAAGGGAACACAACAAATGACACAACCACCGAAGCCCTCGCCTTTAACACTGCAAGACATACGAAAGGAGTTGGAAACATGCGTACAAAGGAAACAGAAGATGAAAGAGTAGATGGAACATGCTACAATAACAAACCAAGACATCTCTGAAGGAATGGCAGTGAATGAAGGGCACAAAAAATACGATCCTATGATAATGTCACAAGAAGTTGTGGCAAGATACCTAGAGTCAAATTACCGCGTGGTGAGACAAGACGACTACGACACCATGAACAACCCCTACCCAGCGAGCATCAACGAGTATCAATACCCGGAGGACTACTCATCACCAAAGTTTAGAGCATATGATGGGAAAGAAAACGCACGAGAACATCTTAGTCGATTTTGTCTGCAATGAATAATAAGGCTTCTAACGGAAAATTATGCTTGAGGGAATTCCCTAAATCACTCACGGGAACAATGTTTACTTGGTACGATAACCTAAAGCAGAAAGTGTGGACTCGTGGCAAACCATGATCTTTCTCTTCCTCAAGAAATTTTATTCAGCCAAAAGAAATATCACGTCAATAGACTTGATCAGGTGCATTCAATGGGTAGGAGAAGAAATAGGGAAATACATCTTCCGATTTCGGTATCTCGCATTGGACTGCGACGAGGACATCAATGAAGGAGCGCTAGTTGAGATTTGCATACGCGGGATGGCGTCTTCCTTTCAGAGGAGCCTGATCAACTTCATATTTTAAACGTTTTTCTAGTTGGAAGAAGCAGCAGAGAGGATCTCCGACTGTGTTGAAGAAACACATACAGACCACCCCTAGCAACACACAATCAATGTTGTCTCTGAAGCACCACATAACGTAAGGTTCAACATCGGTAAAGGATGGAAGGATTCGTTCCAAACCACCGAGGGAAACCCAGGGGGACTCATAGGGACGAGGCGAGACAACCCTCCACCTCTTCTCCATGCAGCCGGGAGCAGATAATCAAAATCTAGGAACAATAGGTAAGGAACAAGGAAATCAATCTTCCCCCGACGGTACTATATGTCAACAAAATAGACAAGGGCGCAACCAGATACTGCCATTATCATCAAATGTTTGTTGATGTAATTTTGAATAGTAGTAAGTAGAGTTGTCGTTCACTCGGACTTGATGAGATCGATTTTAAGAATTAATAAACTAAAATAATAGAAAAATATATACAAAATATGTCACGGGATGAAGAATTATCTGGGACTTGGGATTTCACTGTATTTCATATTCAAGTGGTTCAAAAATTAATCCTAGGAAATTATAACTCAAAACAGAAGAAATATTAACTCTATTCTTTGCCAAAATAGATTTCTTAAAACATCAATTGTAAATTACAAGCATAGTGTATCAAAAGTACCTAAGACTAAGCATACACTATCAAACAAGATGACAATTGATTAATAAAAATCTTAAATCATTTAAAATCGGTGCAAAAAGTAAATAAAAGAATTAATCAAATTACCACATTGATGAAATCCAGCTTCCTTTGTTGTCCCGATGTTGGGTTTAGCTTCTCATGTTGTAGACACGCTCAAAATGGTTTTTCATTGCTCAAAATGTGTTTACAAAGAAGAAAATATAACAAAACTGATATTTGCAACGCTGCAGTGGCGTAACAAAATACTATAATAGGGATCGATATAAATTATGTGTGGCTGTTACTGTTCAACAGTCGCGGGGAACTGTTACAAAACCGTCAATAAACGACGGTTATTAACAACAATCTTCTGCGGTTTAATGTTCTTGATGTTCTTCCCAGCAGCAGCAGCAATAGAATCTCTGCAACTCGATCAATATTGCTTTGTATTACTCCCCAAACTCTCCATCCTCCTTCTTTGCGATCCCAACACCTCTTTTATACTCGACAGGCCCCAAAATCTCCAAAATATCTTCATTTAATCTTCCTTATTTCTTTCCTTCTCGGAATATTTTCTTTCCTTTAATTGTCATCTCACGCGTCTGTTTGTGTTGGTTCATGGCATAATATCCTCTTATAGCGTCTTCCGAATCCAAATTACAGCTCGAATCCCTTAAATACATGCAGCACACGCTTCCACTCACTCGATCTCGTGGATGACTTCTCGGTTAATCATACTTCCATGTTTAGCAAAACACCGTGTACTTCCTTATTTTTTCTTAATTCCATCTCACTATCATCGCTGTTTTAGCAGTAACATGGTGATACCACTCCTAGTCCAACAGACACTCCGGCTATATTTCTTCCAAATCGAACCCATAAATCCAAGAATATTTCTCGTCTCTGTTTTAACTCCAATCGGATAATCTAACCCAGATTTTCCGAATCCAAAAACTCAGGCAACCCTGTTAACTTTATTCAAGTCCAGTCCAGCAGATTTCGATGGTTGAATCTCCACAGAACATCTCGATAAATCAAACCAAACCCGAGAGCAACTAACCTCCCTTGTTTTGCTTCACTCGGTCATCTAGCCCAACTGGGTAATACAATGATTATACCAAGCCTGATTGACGTTAGCAGGTCTAACTAAACTGAATCCAGCGATTGAATCTCCCTAGAAGTCGCTCGGAAATCAAACCCTAATCTGGAACTTTGCTGTACCAATTTTCCTGCCAAAATCAATATTTGAATTGGAGAAGATGACCTCCCCCTATCCAATCCTGATCTTCCAACAGAAGTTTCCCTGGAAATGGGATGCCCCTTATCCAACTAAGGGGTGCCTTTAGTAGTTCCTCCATTGGGGGGGGGGGGTGTAAATACCACTTTTTCGAGCCAATTTCTCCGCACAAGCGTATTTCTCCAAAAACACCTACAAAAGCATAAAAAGCAAAATAAGTACAAAAATCGAGACTAAGAATAGAGATATTGAGGACAATTCAGACACAAAAATGTGTCTATCATTAGTCCATCCAATAATAGAGTGATTCGCCATTAGGAGTATTTTCGATCGCAAAAGCGCAGCGGGAGAAATCGAAATAGCAGAGCAAGCAATTGGAAACGACACTCTCCCTCGTCATTGAACCAAAACTAGGAACGACATATGTAAAAACACACACACCAGTGAAGAACCGCGGACCCCCTCTTAAAAATCCAGCAACGAACAATGGCGTCCAGCAACTAAGGCAAGCTGTATTTCCCTTTTATGTCCCCATGAATGATAATTTATAATAATAAATAGAAGCATTGGCAAAAAGAATTAAAAAAAGGCTACGAATGCATAGACATCTGAATAGCTGACGAATTTACAAAATGCCACGGGATGGATAGACATCCGGTCGGCTGACGAATTTACGATAGGCTACGGGATGCATAGACACCTGGTCGGCCGATGAATTTACAAAAGTCTACGGGATGCATAAACACAAGGATAGCTAACGAGTTTACGAAAGTCCTGAGATGCATAGACACTCGGATGGCTGATAAATTTACAAAAGGCCACAGGATGCATAGGCACACGATCGGCTAACAAATTTACGAAAGGCTACGGGACGCATAGACACCAGATCAACTAACGAATTTACGAAAAGCCTCGATATGCATAGACACTCGACTGGATGATTTATGAAGGGCTTGAGATACTAAGAACACTCGAACAACCGATTAGCTCAGAGAGGTATTAAACCAAACGCCGTCTCCCATATAAAACGAACATAATAGGGAGTAGACGCGCTCTAACTCCATTATTCCTTGGAGAAAGGTATAGACGTGTTCCCCATACGCCCTGACTACCCAAATGCCGCTCTCTACTCAAATAAAAATAAGGGGAGAGTAGGCGCGTTTCACGTAACATGCCCTACTTGAAAAAAAAATCATGGGATGCATAGACTCTCAGCTAGCTGACAAATTTACTGAAGAATACGGAACACATAAATACCTGATCGATCAACGAACCCATAGGATGCCAAAGGCACCCATTGTAGTCTATGAGATACTTAGAACATGCCGGAAACTAATTGACTTGCAGAGACACTAAATCAAACGTTGTCTCCCATATAAAACAAACAAAATAGGGAGTAGGCACGTTCAAATAGACGCCACGCTCCTATCACACTCTACTTTAAATATACGCTCCATCCAAACCCACCGCTTCTATGGAAAATGGGAATAGGCGCGTCCTATGTCGTTTCCTTCCTAAATATAGGCGTGTTCGAATACATGTTGTACTACTTCACATCCTAAAGAGAATGGGGGATAGGCGCGTCCCCGATATACGCTCCCTCCAAACCCACTAAATAAAAATGCACCACCACTTCCATAATAAGAATAAGCGCGTCGAACCCTCTAAGGCAAAGCATAAAGTCGATGCCTTCCTATGGAAAGGTGCATCCAAGTACACTCCGTCACGCTCTAAGGCAGAGAGTACCGCGATCCAAACATCCGTCTAGTCTATATTTTGACAGACGCTAAAGAATATAGGATACACACCACGCAGATCAGGGGACTTTATATATGCAACATGACAAAACAGAGTTAACAATAACAAACATAAGATTAACTGAAGAAAGCACAGACTACGAATCCCAAGTTTAAAATAACATAATACCCCACCTAGTTTAAGTATCCACAAACAACCAAATAGATAAATTGTTCAAAGAATAAGAAAGCACACGAGATAAATAAAAGGAAAGTATGGGAAATAAAAACGGGAATGCGTTATGCGGACTGATACAACGACCATTCCTTCATTTTCTCCTCAAGCTCTGTACAAACTTTCTTCTCTGCAATCTCCTCCTGCTGAGCTACAACAGCCGTTGCCCCCACGCTGGCAGTAAGCTGACTCAACGCAACCTTCTTATCAGCAGTAACTTGGAAAATACGGATTAGCTCCTCCCCGAGCTTAGAAATCTGACCAGGGAGATGTACGTGTGGGTCACTACGATCCTTCACTTTTGTCAACAGCTCGTCCAACCATTTCACGCAAAATTCGAGGTTAGCTGCAGCGCGAATAGTATTCTCCCAGTCACGCAAAACACCAGTATCAATGGAACCATCCCCTAACCGCGTAAGCTTGTCGGAAACCTCGAGAAGATTCTTATTTATATAACACAACGTCCTTATATCGAGAAGATCCCCCTTCACTGTGTGACCACCGCATCGCTCCACAATATCCCTGTAAGTGACGGCAAAAGAAGATGGCACCCAAAAGCCATGAACTAATTTATAAAGGGAAGGATCGACGCCAGCCTCAGCGGCATATACCACATTTGGAAAGCGAAACTGTGCATCCTCGGGAATCGACAACGGGTCAAAAGTTTGGGGCGTCTCTCCGGAGGCCCACATAGCGCAGAACTACTCCCATCTAATCGAGCGCGTTTCACAGACCCCTCGGCAGGAATCATGCGCCTCCCACCTTCGATACTAGAGCCCTCATTCTTACCGGTTTATTTATGCTTGTGACCCATATCCTTTAAAGCGATATACACGCAAATGGAATTACGATGGTGACGAGTAAGCACTAACGAATGCGGGAAAAAAAACAATGAATGGGAATGAGAAATACACTAAGGGTCGGGCAAAAAGAAACCAACCTCGGGGGCTAGTGGAGAATCGTGAGGTTTCTGATGAGACGCGGAAGAGGCAGAAGAAGACTCGGAGTCACTCGTAGAACCTACAAAATGAAGAATAAGTGACATTGCGAAGAAGAACTCGAATATATATGAAGAAAAAAAAAGTTGGAAGACAAAAGATTCCATTAAATAAAGATACACATCTCAATGAGTAGTCACCTTCAGAATGATCTAGATGGGGTGCCATGTGAGCCATGGACCCACCTGGAATCGACCGATTCGACCCGGAAGGACTCATCGAATATAGCACGTCACTAGGAGACTCCAAAGATTGGCCCTGGACACGAAGGGTCTCTGCCCGCAAAGTATTGACAGATGATATATGAAGGCGCGGAGATACCCAACCAGCCCCTTTAGATAACTTGACGCCAAGATTTTTCATAAGATCCACGAATGAAGGGGTAAGGCTACCACCAGTACCTCGCTGGGACCGTGACGGACTATTTGGCCGAACCTGTATGGGATGCAGAGACGAGACATCAACATAAGAGCAAGGGCGGGGAATAGAAGACTTGGCCGCTTCCCGTCTGACCTTCTTAGTAAGACTCTTCTCGGACCAATCACTTATTGGGATGTTGAGGTACTCCTTCATCAAATAAGAAGGCGTCCTCCACCCCATAAGATTGGACAAAGGAGCTTCATGAGATCATAGGATTTTCCACTTTATTAATAAAAAATAGAAAGAAATAGAAGAGAATATGATGAATGAAGAAGAAGAAATAAATTACCAGCGACGCCGGCGAACTGGCAGCAGGCGTATGAATATGGAGTCGAGGAGGCTTCCGATGAGAATAGGGTTTCACCACTTTATTCTTATTGATAGGATCATGACCCTCAGGAGGATCCCAGGAAGTTACCAAAGTATCCAGCGGACGACCTTTAGTGCCCGACTTAAGACCATTTTTTTGGGTTATCGTCTCATCGAGCTTAACCCGACCAGACGCGTGTAAAATTTGGAGATCTTTGAAAGATAAGTTAGGAAGAGAAGACGGATCACGAAGAAGAAAATTCAAGGCTCGGAGATGAACACATAGCTGATACTCATGATCCAATTCAGTAATCTTCAAAGGGAACTCAGTTATCGGCTGTTGAAAAGAAAAGATAATCCCTAGGTCGATTAGGCGTGTCGGATCCTTGAAGACAAAATGATTGAAACTAGCAATGATATATGCGTCCTCATAGCCGCTCCAAGGTAGGAAGATAGAAGTGTCCCCTTGATCAAACCCAACTTGACGAGCCTCACGATCAGAATTATAAGACATGGCGATGAACTTGCCAACATAATGCGCTGCGCCCCTTGGAGTAATAAGTTGGCCATCAGCTGTAAACCAGGCAACACCGCCATTACCAAATCAAAATCGGGTGCCTATTAGGCCTGCGTTGAATCCAACTTTGTGCCCTCCAATGGTGAGGTAAAATCATAGTGCCTAGGACCCGAACGAACATCATGATAAGGAAAGGGCTCGAAGTTCTTCGCCACATCCATAAGCTTAGCTATAACCTCTTTAGGCACTTTTCCTTTACCATTCCAAAGAGCGATCCTCATATAACCATATGAGACGTCTAGTACCATCGTCTTGCTTGACATACTCTTCATGATGAACTACGAATACATGAGGATCAGAGGAATATTCAGTAGGATGCTCCAAGGACCACGCCTGCATTAAGGAAGTGGGAATGTAGGTCTCGACCTTATGAGTTACATTAACTATACGAATGTCGTGTAGAAACAAATATAAATGACGATACAAGCCGCCCAAAAACATCGGCGCAAGAGGAAACGAGACTCCCCAAGATAGAAACACAGCCATAGGCAAAACTTCACTCTTGATGGTATCCTGGGGACTACACTTGAACATATCGTGACAGATCCAGAAGAAAATATAAGCAGCCAACTCAGCACGAGGCCGCGTTTATCTCCTCCGAGGAGGAATAACCTTTTCATCCACCACTGGCGGGGCCCAATACTTGATCCAAATAGGAAAGGGGGCATGCTTATGACGTTTAACAAATGACTCAGGGCTGGTTCGTGCCGATGGAACTGGATGGCCTCATAAGCGCGAGTAGAGATGGAAAGAAATCGTTCCCCTATGTGAGGTGATGAGTAATGTTTGTTACCCCCGACCACTTTAGTCTTTCCCTTAGCAACGGGTGATGGTTTACCTTTTTGCTAGCATTCACATCCTTCCCTTTGACTTACTGCCGTGCCGGTAGCTGATCTTTCCTTACTTGTTCATTACGAGAGTCATCTTTACAATTCAGTAGATACGCCCATAATTCCCTATCCCCGTAAGTAAAGGCTTTAAAAACGTCCGCCTCATCATACGAGTGACTACCATGGATGGGAAATCCTGTAAGACACTACGTCCTCTAAAACTATGGTAGCCTCTCCCCATGCAAAGAATAAATTATGAATAGGAGACACCCAATGACAGAATAGTTGCGTCATATTACACATACACCTAACTACTTCTCGCTTGAGAGACGAATTTATGGCTTCTTCGATATCCACTGAACAAAGAACGACCACGTGGTTTGTATTAGAGCGGATGTAAGCTGTCTAGTGCAGCCATATGGATGACGTGGCAGATAAAGACCAAATCTCGATAACAGAAAGATCATAATCACCACGATGGATATCCATCCGTGGAACCTTTTTGAACGAAAATGTGTCTAGGGTATCTGCCTCAGGATACATGAGCAATCCAGAGGTAGGAGGATAACCTGACACATGAGGGTTGAGAAGGCGCGAGACGAGAACATCATCCATAGGAAGGACGCGCTGACCATCACGGAGACCTCGCAGTTTTATGATCACTGTCGTATGCGTCAAAAATAATTTACACTTTCTTACTACTCAAAATATAAATATAGCAAGGGAAAGAAAGGATCGATCCTGCAGAAAGGTCTAGGTTGTCAATATATTTTCGGTTTCCTATCAATAACACCGGGGGTTTTCTGATTTTTATGCAAGTAATATAAATTTAAAGCAAATAAAGAAATAAGCAAACAAATCAAATATATGAGATATTGGTTAAGGATTCATCTTCATTCACAAATATGTTCTTGTCATAATAATTAGAATTGATATTTTAATCTCAACTTCTATCAAAAGCCCTAGAATATCTTGATCGCAAGAATATTCCGCTAATCTCCTTTTGTCATCAACAAACACATTAAAAGATGCGAATATGAATTCTATCTTAAAGAACAACCTAACGTGTAAAAGCACTAATCAAGTTTAATTCCCTAGATGCATTAAGTTCTATGATATCAGGCCAATCAAAGCAATTGAACGTGGAAAGCGCACTAATTCAATTTAACAAAGGTTATGGTTCACATATGATTATAAGGATGCATCACTACAAGCTATAACCATATTCATGCTACTTGTAATCAGGAATCTATCACTTTTACGTATAACAAACCCTAATCTAACAATAAAGATGAAAACAAACTCAACCGATTCGCGACTCGATCAAACAAGCATTCAATTCATGTAACAATATAAACAGTGAATCATAAACGATAAAGTATGGAGACAAAACTAATTAATCATATCAAAGAATCATGCTTTGTGAAATCCAACTATTCCATAACCAATAATAAACTTAAGTACTCATATTCAAGGAGTTCAAAACAAGAATAAAGAGAAACCCTATCATGTTCTAAACCCTAGAACAAAGTAGTAGAAGATATATGATAAAAGATAAAAAGATAAAGATATTTTGTTTTGAGAAAAGTCTTCTCTTTTATAGCTCTTCTTGTTCCAAATTAGGTCTAGCCTTCAAAGTCCAAAAGATAGAAGTCCACCAAGCCTACAAGTGAGAGAAACCCGTGTAGAAATTCTGTCCCAAAAACGCTCACCGGAAAACTGGGGATTTGGCCGAAATCCGGCCATCAGAAAGTTGCCGCCGGTCATCTGAATTCTTCACCGTCACTGGTATATTCGACGGAATATTCCGTCAGTCTACCGTTAGAGATAACTGTTGACTTAACGGTCTTCTGTTAGTCAACTTGGTTAAGGGAAGGAGTCAACTCGGGTCAAACTCTTCTGACTGGGTTGAGTTGCTAGGCCAACTCAGTTGTAATTGTGTAGTGCAGTCACGGCTAAGATGGCCCTACTTCACTGCCTCATTCCCATCTTTCAATATCAAACTGCAACTCAGTTTAATTCATGCCAAGACATTCTTTCCACTCAAGCCATAACCCTTGTTGTCTTGCACCTGTGCTTGTAGAAACAAAACCCATTGCACAACACCATTTGAACCACTTTGTACCTGAAAACCTAGACATACATCTATAAAATTCAGGCCATCTAACTCCATATCAATTTATTCATCATCTCATTCATACCCATCCATCTACAGTTAACACCATGGAATTCCCTGGCAACTACACACACAACCTGGAACTGCAACATGCCTTCAACTCTTGTAACTCTGCCATAACTATTTGCTATCAGTTCTACTAGTTCAATCTAAACCCATTATAAGCAGCAACAGCTATAACTGGCAGAAACTCAGCTCCTTCTTCCATTTGAGCTTCAACAAGTTCAAACCATCCTCCCTGCGATATTCATTGTAATTCCACCAGTTTCAACCTTCACTGCACCTTCTGCAATTCCAGTTCCTTCAACAAAATAACACCAGAACCACCATCTGCATCTGAACACAACAGCTGCAATACCTAACATTCATCTATTCAATTTTCAGTATAGCTTTCCTGCAACACAAGCACACAAGACCCAATTTCCATTCAACCACTTTGCCATGACTCCTTGTTATTTCTTGCAACTACAGCTACTCTGCAAACACAAACTGCACATGAAAGCTCCTGGCATTCCTTCATACCCATTGTCCTCAATTCCCCATAATTCCTTTCTAACATAACTGCACAACAGCACCAGCATTCCCTTTAGCGCCTTTAGCCAACCAGTCCACTGCAATGCTCTTGAACCATAAAATCCAGCTGCAACACCAACTGAAGTTACATACTTTCCACTACATTGTTGTGCAATTCACTAGTCTCTTGTTTCCACTGCAATACTGCTTCTCTTGCAATTTCCTGTGCACTGAACTCAATTCAATCACCTTCACAACAACTAGCAGTTTGGGTCTCTATCTTATCATTCTACTGAACTCAAGCCTCATATGCCACCAGAACTTCAACTTCAATCGAACTCAAACCCATTTGCCAATTATTCGACACACCCATACCATTTGAGAATGGAATTTCTTCCACCAACCCATCTTTTCAGAATATCCATTAATCACACCAAACCCTAACCGATCTCTGATTTCTTAGTTTGAAGATTCAAATTTGACACCCTAATTCTTCTCATCTGTTGATTTCAAAACCCACAGATCTCCTTCTTCATTTATTCAACAGCGAAATCATATCTTCTCTGGCAGCAACAATCTCACTTTCTGCATCTCTGATTACACTCTCGGTTTCCAGTTCACAATGATTGAGAATGATTTGAGAATTTGTTTCTCAATTTAGGGTGTAGGAATTAGGGTTAGATAGTCACACCCTAATCATTAGATACCCCATTGGGTTCCCTATAACAGATGGTCACCCCTTAACATCAGCTAGCTATTTTTAGGACTCCTCTGAGAGAGTTGCTTCTTAACCTTGGCTCATCTCCCAATGGTGTTCGCCCATGAAATGACGACTTTGTCCTTTTCGCTCTAAATGAGTAGTGTCTCCTTCTTTTGCTCCCAATGACTCCAAAGCACCTATGCAACTCAAAAGCGAACATAAGATACATAATTCACACGAAAAATAGCAAAGAAAGAATAAATACTAAATATAAAATACGGTGTATTCTACACCTATCAAATTCCCCCACACTTAGACTTTGCTAGTCCTCGAGCAAATCAAACAAAACAAAAACATACATACAACTCCGTCTCGTCGAGGCTACTGTCACTTTTACAATAAATAACAAGCCTTTAAACCCCTAGGTGTCCCTAGTGGACGAGTTATAGTCTTGTGAAGGTTTACAATAGGTCTACCTACAAAACCTATATTTCCAACTTCGTCTAATTGTGACAAATCAATGAACGAATCCAAAATGACTACAGGAGGAGGTTGCGCAAATTCAATTCATATATTAGTAAATAAAGCTCTAATTAGATATTCGAATAAGCCACAATACTCGGAAACTAACAAACCACAATCACAATGAAAAGATTAAGAAGATGGATAAAGATGTAGATGTTGGCGAATGTTCACAAGTGATCGATGTTTCCCATATCTGTCTGAATGTCACTACCAAGTTGAACCTATGCCTATTGGATTGAGCTACTGGTATGAATTCTACATCAACTCACTGGCATATACAAGGGAACCAGGAGTGACTTTATTCAACCAAAATAATAATTTCCTTTCTTTTTCACTTTTTTTTTTAGACGGCATGATTAGATCTTTTTGGATCCAAGCGCCTGCTTCTTGTTAGCAAGAATGTGATAGTTGCCTTGGATCCTGCATTCCACGCTTGTTTAGGCGATGGATACAGGGACTACGTTTCACACATACTGCTATTCCCAAGTGTTATTTTATTCCGTTTGGTCTAATTGGTCGGTCGGTCTCTTTTTTTTTTTTTTTTTTTTCTGTTTCTTTTTCTAGTAACTCAATCACTCTATTTCATCCTAGCAGTAATAACAAGTCGATGTTTAGTGACCCACCAAAGCACTTAGAGAACAATAGATAAATATGGAAAAATAAAAATAGAATGCGATATGGTGATATTCCGAGATATGGTAATAACTATCATGTTATTTGTGATTTCTGAGCTATGTTCGTCCCTTTTAGTTAATTGGTTCCTCAACTCCTGCAATTAAAATGGTTTCATCCACTAATGGTGTCATCCTAAAGGCACAAGTTTCTAGATTTCGGAGTTCAAAAAGCACAAATTTTTCTTGGTTTTTCTATTTTTTTGATTTTTCTTTTTTTTTTAGACACAAGGGAAAAATAACAAGGCTAAAAACGCTATATGAGAACACTCCCCCACACTTAAACTTTACATTGTCCTCAATGTAAAATTTAGTCATTCAAAGTAAAGTTCAAGATGGGAAATTCATAACATGATATATATACACAATAAGAAAATAAAATGCATGATAAAAACTCATTACTCTAACTCATAGCTATTTCGGAACAATAGAGGATAAACACTAAACAAGCTATTTAGTTGGCATCTAATCTCAACTCAGCCAATATATACACCTCACCGAAAAGAAAAAATGCCATCTACTTAGAAAGGCGAGTGCTTATTCTAGATTGTTCAAATATCTCTAAAAGTTGGAGTTTTGATATGCAAATATACAAAATAAGAAAATAAAGATAAAAGACTTAAAATAAAATAAAAAGATAGAGATAGATACACAAAACCAGTGGGTTGCCTCCCATCAGCGCTTGGTTTAAAGTCGTCAGCCCGACATGCAAGTTGAATTCCTCATACACCAATAATCGGAAAAGTTGAGGATCCACCCATAGAACTTGTTTTGCAAACACTAGCTTCGCACAAATATTAGTACAAGAAAACAGAATTGAAGCCATTAACCGATAAGAGTTTCCCCCACACTTATTCTTGTCCACACTTGGAAGTGCATAAAGAATATAGGAGTCGGGTATTTCCATGGTGTCTTGTTCACAAACCTGCATAGTATGAGAATCAAGTATCTCTAATGGAGGATATCGAGAAACAAAGTCATCTAACAATGTTCTCGAAGCACATATATTCAAACCAATAAGAGGTAAAGGAGAAGAATCAATATGCAAAGGGTTAGACAAACCGTGCACAATCTATTTTATTACGGAATCCTCTTCATCCTTGAAAAACTCAAGTGAATTATTCACCTCTTGTATATCATGGTCCTCTATCAAACCTTGCAACCATTCTTCTTCCGTTTTTTCCTTAACCAAAATCTCAGCATCAACATCTTCATTACAATCATTTGCAAGCTCAATTGGGTCTTCCACAATATTGGTCATAACGGTCACATTCTCAACATACTCCTCTTTGATGTAAGGCACATACTCCACTGCGGATTCAAGTTTGTCCATAAGGAATTTCTTTAGAACACTCATTGCATTATCCTCAAGCTCTACCTTTTGAATAGGTTCTTGATCGTTATAAAGATAAATGCTTGAGTAAGCTAAACTAGTGTCATTATATTCCTTTTCAACTTCAACTTGATTGCAAAAAGACTCCATTTTACATTCCTCGGGGATGTCACCATAAATTGGTTCAAGCGATGTATTTTCATAATCATCGTCACTATCATAATTATCATAAGATTGGCTACCACTTCCCAAAGATTGGTCTTTCGCAGAATTTTGCATGTCCTCTTTGTATTCTTCAATGCCTTGTCTTAAATTGGAAACATCTTTTTGAAGCTCTTGGAGTGATCCATTCAAATTATGAAAATAGGTTTCCATTTGTTGGTAAAACTCATTCGAGAAAGACAAAGTAGAATTACTTACTTCAGTATTGCTAGGCAAATTATCTTCCCTTTGAATGGGTGAAGGATAATAACTACGATCAGAAATTGGGCCAAACATACTATGAGTACTTTCGGTCGATGAAATTGGTTCCACGCTTGGTTGTCTACAAACTGACTCCATGCTGACCATAAATCGTTGCATCTCATCTACCAAACTAGAGAAAATATTTAGAGAAGCACAAGTATTCTCCCCTATTTGTGGTTGCTCACTTACATAACCACCATAATAAGGTTGGTATGTATGAGAATAACTCAAAGGGTACGTGGAGTATTGACCATAACCAAAGGATTGGTTTTGATTGTACTCCCCGTAAGGGTGATAGTTGTCATATTGTTGTTGAGGTTGATACACGTATCCATTGTTCCAATATGCTCCGTCCATAATAAGTACCTGAAATACGATTCTCAAACCAAGGTTAAAAACTAGAAAATAAGAAAAAATAAAATAAATAAGAAACCAAAAACAAGTGACAACCGTTGCCTCCCCAGCAACGGCGCCAAAATTTGATCGCTGTCGTATGCGTCAAAAATAATTTACACTTTCTTACTACTCAAAATATAAATATAGCAAGGGCAAGAAAGGATCGATCCCACAGAGAGGTCTAGGTTGTCAATATATTTTCGGTTTCCTATTAATAACACCGGGGGTTTTATGATTTTTATGCAAGTAATATAAACTTAAAGCAAATAAAGAAATAAGCAAACAAATCAAATATATGAGATATTGGTTAAGGATTCATATTCATTCACAAATATGTTCTTGTCATAATAATTAAAATTGATATTTTAATCTCAACTTCTATCAAAAGCCCTAGAATATCTTGATCGCAAGAATATTCCGCTAATCTCCTTTTGTCATCAACAAACACATTAAAAGATGCGAATATGAATTCTATCTTAAAGAACAACCTAACGTGTAAAATCACTAACCAAGTTTAATTCCCTAGATGCATTAAGTTCTATGAAATCAGGACAATCAAATCAATTGAACGTGGAAAGCGCACTAATTCAATTTAACAAAGGTTATGGTTCACATATGATTATAAGGATGCATCACTACAAGCTATAACCATATTCATGCTACTTGTAATCAGGAATCTATCACTTTTACGTATAAAAAACCCTAATCTAGCAATAGAGATGAAAATAAACTCAACCGATTCGCGACTCGATCAAACAAGCATTAAATTCATGTAACAATATAAACAGTGAATCATAAACGATAAAGTATGGAGACAAAACTAATTTATCATATCAAAGAATCATGCTTTGTGAAATCCAACTATTCCATAACCAATAATAAACTTAAGTACTCATATTCAAGGAGTTCATAACAAGAAGAAAGAGAAACCTTATCATGTTCTAAACCCTAGAACAAAGTAATAGAAGATATATGATAAAAGATAAAAAGATAAAGATATTTTGTTTTGAGAAAAGTATTCTCTTTTATAGCTCTTCTTGTTCCAAATTAGGTCTAGCCTTCAAAGTCCAAAAGATAGAAGTCCACCAAGCCCACAAGTGAGAGAAACCCGTGTAGAAATTCTGTCCCAAAAATGCTCGCCGGAAAACTGGGGATTTGGACGAAATCCAGCCATCAGAAAGTTGTCGCCGGTCATCTGAATTCTTCGCCGTCACTGGTATATTCGACGGAATATTCCGTCAGTACACCGTTAGAGATAACTGTTGACTTAACGGTCTTCTGTTAGTCAACTTGGTCAAGGGAAGGAGTCAACTCTGGTCAAACTCGCCTGACTGGGCTGAGTTTCCAGGCCAACTCAGTTGCAATTGTGTAGTGCAGTCACGGCCAAGATGGCCCTACTTCACTGCCTCATTCCCAGCTTTAAATATCAAACTGCAACTCAGTTTAATTCATGCCAAGCCATTATTTCCACTCAACCCATAACCCTTGCTGTCTTGCACCAGTGCTTGTAGCAACAAAACCCATTGCACAGCACAATTTGAACCACTTTGTACCTGAAAACCTAGACATACATCTATAAAATTCAGGCCATCTAACTCCATATCAATTTATTCATCATCTCAGTCATACCCATCCATCTACAGTTAACACCATGGCATTCCTTGGCAACTACACACACAACCTGGAACTGCAACATGCCTTCAACTCTTGTAACTCTACCATAACTATTTTCTATCAGTTCTACTAGTTCAATCTAAACCCATTATAAGCAGCAACAGCTATCACTGGCAGCAATTCATCTCCTTCTTCCATTTGAGCTTCAACAAGTTCAAACCATCCTCCCTGCGATATTCATTGTAATTCCACCAGTTTCAACCTTCACTGCACCTTCTGCAATTCCAGTTCCTTCAACAAAATAGCACCAAAACCACCACCTGCATCTGAACACAACAGCTACAATACCTAACATTCATCTATTCAATTTTCAGTGTAACTTTCCTGCAACACAAGCATATAAGACCCAATTTCCATTCAACCACTTTGCCATGACTCCTTGTTATTTCTTGCAACTGCAGCTGTTCTGCAAACACAAACTTCACATGAAATCTCCTGGCATTCCTTCATACCCATTGGCCTCAATTCCCTGTAATTCCTTTCTAACATAACTGCACAACAACACCAGCATTCCCTTTAGCTCCTTTATCCAACCAGTCTACTGCAATGCTCTTGAACCATAAAATCCAGATGCAACACCAACTGAAGCTACATACTTTCCACCAAATTGTTGTGCAATTCACCAGTCTCTTGTCTCCACTGTAATACTGCTTCTCTTGCAATTTCCTGTGCACTGAACTCAATTCAATCACCTTCACAACAACTAGCAGTTTGGGTCTCTATCTTCTCATTCTACTGAACTCAAGCCTCATATGCCACCAGAACTTCAACTTCAATCGAACTCAAACCCGTCTGCCAATTATTTGACACACCCATACCATTTGAGAACTGGAATTTCTTCCACCAACCCATCTTTTAAGAATCTCCATTAATCACACCAAACCCTAACCGATATCTGATTTCTTAGTTTGAAGATTCAAATTTAACACCCTAATTCTTCTCATCTGTTGATTTCAAAACCCACAGATCTCCTTCTTCATTTATTCAACAGCGAAATCATATCTTCTCTGGCAGCAACAATCTCACTTTTTGCATCTCTGATTACACTCTCGGTTTCCAGTTCACTATGATTGAGAATTTGTTTCTCGATTTAGGGTGTATGAATTAGGGTGAGATAGTCACACCCCACTCATTAGATGCCCCAGTGGGTGCCCTATAACAGATGGTCACCCCTTAACATCAGCTAGCTGTTTTTAGGACTCCTCTGAGAGAGTTTCCTCTTAACCTTGGCTCATCTCCCAATGGTGTTCGCCCATGAAATGACGACTTTGTCCTTTTCGCTTTAAATGAGTAGTTTCTCCTTCTTTTGCTCCCAATGACTCCAAAGCACCTATCAAACTCAAAAGAGAACATAAGATACATAATTCACACGAAAAATAGCAAAGAAAGTATAAATACTAAATATAAAATACGGTGTATTCTACACCTATCATTTTAACACACGCTTCAGTTTGGAATTGCTCGTGATTTTAGAGATCGCGTATGCTTCCCCATCCGCTGGTACTGGTATATAAAATTCTTCGTGGTCCATATAGCCCACCACTTCGGAATCGGTGCTCATCAGTTCCTCGGATCCTTCTTCTTCTTCTTCTTCCTCCTCCATGGATGAACTACTACTGGTAAATTCGCTAGACATGACGCATGTATGAGATGAATTGGAATGATTGAATAAAGTTGAGGAGAAGGAATAATTCAGAGGGCCTACATATAGGCTATGTAGAGACCCGAACGTGGCAATTATGAGGAAATGAAAAGTTTCTTTGCACAAAATGGGAGAC
Organism: Papaver bracteatum; assembly: GCA_023529315.1. Lineage (NCBI taxonomy): Eukaryota > Viridiplantae > Streptophyta > Magnoliopsida > Ranunculales > Papaveraceae > Papaver > Papaver bracteatum. The sequence continues at coordinate 468,144 of JAJJWX010003279.1, read as the reverse complement.
CAACCATCACATGATGACATAGGAGTGGAACAAAGATTTTTTCTTAGTATAAAGTGGAAAATGTACACGTGGGAACCAATTAACTACCGGGTCATTTGAAAATTGACCTAATAGTCAGGGGACTAATGTTGATACATGAAATTATTACCCCCTAACAAGGATAGGGAGTCCCTAAAGGGGTGTCAAACCCAACATGAACAAAGGGGACTAAGGCCCAAGTCCACTAAGAAGTGTACATAAGGGAAAAGAAAGAGGTTGAATTAGAGAAGGAGTGGCATTAGTAGTAATTAAGGAGGTTTAGGACATGTGGCATGATGTCACAAAAGTACGGGCTTTTGGGAAAGTCTATAAAAGGAGGTACATAGTATATTCTTCTATTGTATCTTTCAAGAATAGAGTTTTCTTGATTCTCAAGTTTTCTTAGCTTGAATTCTAACCAACCAATGGTCTTCAAAAAATAATAAATAGAAATGATCTTTTAACTGTAAAAAAAATCCCTGACACTTTGTGTCCTAGTTGATTCTACAGTCGTCCTCTGTTGACTTAGGTTTCCTCTGAGAAACATAAGTAGGTCTATGACTAAAATACTTCGCTTTGGGGATTGGTGAAACCAGGTCCGACTATCTTTACCTTGATAGTTCATGTATCATGATCTTGCTTTTATGTTATTGAGGTTCTCATAACCTCTTTCAGGCAAGAAAGATAGCAAAGTTCTCTTCATTTCAGACTTTGTGATTCCCCAAGATAGATATCTGAAAAACTGATCTTAGTTGATTTTTTGAAGATTGTTCTTGAGAGGTGGTTAAGAATCTAGGATGCTCTTCGGGAGTCGTAAGTTCTGGATTTATGAGGTTTTCTAGCTTCGTCTATTTCAAACAGATTTCCGCAACTTAATCTTTGGTCTAAACGAAAATCAAATAAGCTTATCTATTAGAGGCAGATTTTTATCAAAAGTCTTCACTTCGGCTGAAACAACTCTTAAGCTTTAAATGATATCATCTAAGGTAATCAAGTACGTAGAGACTTGCGAGGTTCATGAGACGTAAGGAGCGTGATTATAACTGAATCACTTAGAGTGTGGGTTCGGTCTCAGATGCATTCTAGTCCGAAGTCTGATAGTAGGCTAGTGTTTTTAGTGGCTTAATACAATGTAGTGTTCGAATATGAACGAGGTCTAGGGGCTTTCTGTTATTATGGTTTCCTCGTTAACAAAAAAATTTGTGTCTTGTTTTTTTTTTCCTCCGCATTTTTTTGTTTATCTTTATAATTGGATTTTCATAGGTTTTTACGTATTCAATCTAAGTATATATGTCTGCTTAATTGTAATCAATTACGAGACTTCTTTCTTGTAGAAATCGTATCTTAAAAGATAGATGACAAGTTTAATCACTTGGCAGAATTCCGATTGGGGATACTACTAGATTGGTCTTGGATATTTATTCTTTGGACCGTCCTAGTACTCTGCTTAACAATCAGGTTCACGGCCTTGTATCTATATACATACTGATTGGGTTGAGATATAAAATCTATATACATATCGTCAAGGATCATTCAATTGGTCTACTGGCTATCTTATTAAGTTTTGTCTATACAGGTTGACGAACGAAAAAGTTGGGTTCGTATCCCCTGCGTTTTCACCTATAACCAATCTGGCTAACGCACGTGAATCCTATGATAAAGTCCACTATCTTAAGTTACTTCAGCCGTTGTGAATACTTGAAGCACTTAACTCCTTTGGATCTTCTATTAAACAGTAAATGATTAATCTGTTTGGTAGCCACTTTATCAATCTCAAGAAGTTAATCAGAGGTTTTTATTGAGTACGACAAAGGCTCTTCCGTCCAAACTAATAAACTCCCTTGTACGGTTTAGATAAATCAAGATCTACATTACTGAAATAATCAGATCCAGATTTATAAACTTTCAAACATGCATACTGAAGAATACCACCAAATGATAGCTTTCCTATCTACTACGACAATCCAATCGATCATCTATCAAAGATAAATAAGACATAGTCGGATCCCAGCCGATCAAGTTTGTGCACGAAGCAAATTATAAATATACGAAAATAATAAGAAATCTTCTTGTCTTAAAATCTTCAATGTCTTCTTCTATACCTGCATAACCAAACTTGATTCCAACTTATGATCGATCATGCATAAAACGGATTCTGTTAACAATGGATAATCACAAGTCAACATCAGATCTAAAGATAGATCTGAACTGCCGCTAATCTTTTGAGTTAGTTTGAGTGACCTTATGTCAGAACAGAATGCTCTCAAGAATAATAAAACTAGATGCAATCAAGTGTTAGCAACCAATAGTCAATCAAATCAATAATCAAACACTAAAATAACAATGCAATTTTAGTTTCCCACAAACGGTACTAGTAAACGCTTCTTGATCCCAAAAAAGTCTTTAAACTAGCATGAGTAAGATATTTCTCCTAATTAAGTTACTCTCCTCTCCAAGATAGTATTACATATAATAATATTAGTCTGCTAAAACATTGACTACAAATGAAGTGCCTTGCTTAGGATGAGTTTGTAAGAACAAAAAACTTCATTATTTATAGACCAAGGTAGTTTGAACACCAAGGAATATCCAAAATCGGAAATATTCTCAAGATATACAATAAAACATCTAGATTCGGTTTTGTCTAATTCCAACCAATATCGAACTGTATAACAGAGTTTCTCTTGGATACAACTCAATATTAGCTAGCTATAAGATACTTAACTAATATATATTCCAGAGATATGTTTTCTTGCTCGAAAAACAAAACATATACATTTGAAAATCTTAACAAAAAGATTCTCAAACATTTAGGGTTGGATCTCACCTTAGTGGTGAGCGTCGTTTACTCAACAAAATAAAAAGATATTTCCCACTAATTAAATATAATATAGCGGTAGTAAGAGATCGTTCCCACGAAGATTAATGCAATTGATATGTTATCTAAATCGGCGAAAATAATAAATAAGGATAAAAAGAAAAAGATATTGAAGAAATCCTTCGCCGTTACTAACCGTTAACTCAACATTATACCCGTTTATCTCTTGTTAGAAGCAATTGTCACCAACCGTAGGAAAGCAGGTACGCTTAGCAATCCCCAAAAACTCCTTGTATCACCGGATACGGAAGCGCTCGACTACCTGATTCTATTCAAAAGAACCACCTTGACACGGAAGCGCTCGACTACAAGATGTAATTCCCAGAATGCAATAAGGTTTGTGAATTTAGGTTTGATCCCAAAGAAGAAAACTCGATGACGCTTCGGTCCACTTCATCGGTGTTATCTTTACTCGCAATTGCTCCACAGAATCCCTCCGTAAGGTCTTGCAATTTCTACTTTTGTAGGAGATGAGAGACAATTACGGATCGACTCACCTCTCTACTAGCATTAGAATGATTAATAAACTAATCTGGTTGAGCACCCAAACCAATCTAAGAATCAATCATAAACCTTCGATATAGTAAAAACAATCCACAATGAATCAATTTAAAACTTGAAACAAACTTGTAAAATAATTGAGCTTCACAATTAGAACTTTGAATTCATCCTTACAATATAAAAGAGATAGTTCTCCCCCCTAAGGGGGAGAAAAATGGTGAAAAAGATATGTGTCAAGAAGATATGATTTAAAATTGTGCCTAGGGTTCTCTATATATAGAGTTTTGTAACCTCCTTCTTAAGAAACTAGAAAACCTAGCAAAAATAGGAAAGTGCACCTCCTTAATGTCCCGTGCATAACACCCGGTCGAAGTAGGTTCCAAAAACCCTTTGCGCACTCACGGCTGAACCCTTAGTTCTGTTCGTGTAAACATTTTGGATCAAAGCCTGTTGAGCTCGTGAACTCAAAGTCTAGCCGGCCCACTTGGTAGCTTAACTTCACAGAAGTCATGGGATGCTGGAAAGCCCAACCTATTATCTTCATTGGCCTTCTCGGCCTCAGAAACCCATTACCATCTCGTGTAACAGCTACAAGTTTTGTCGACTTGAGCTCGATAAATATCATTGTTCATCTTCTGCTAGTTACTCAATCGATCATCTTTGCTGCCTTACCCGAGCAACAGCTCAACTGCCATTCATTGTTATCCACTGGCATCTTCCCATCGTTCCATGCTCTAGCTTAACCCAGTGGCCTTCCAACAACACTCACCGTAACAACTGCCATAACCACCATTATCAACCTCATATAACCAATGGAGATGCTATCTTCCATCAGAACTCAGGCGTCTACAGCTCAACTAGACCAATATCAAAACCTTGTGCTCTGCCAAACGTAGTCCGTAATTTCGTCTTCCCTGACTCGTCTCCATCTTCACTTCATTATCGGCCTCGAACATGTACTGCCATGAAACAATCACAAATCTTCCAACAGCGAAGCTAATCCATAACCATTGTACTTTCTCAGCTGCAGACTCCAGACTCACAATTCTCCCTCGGTATTCAGCACAACCCAAGCTATTCATTGAAAGCCACAGCAGCACCTTCGCAATGGCAGCATCTCGTTTTGTTCTCAAACCCCGAACTCACTTCTCATCATTCCTGAACTGCTCTCTCAACTGCCATGCACGAATCCTATCCATCACCAGTTCGAGTCAACTCCAGCTCCATTTGCTTCAGCTTCTGTTACTGCCATGCTATCAACTATCAGTTCCAGCTGCAATACCAACATCACAGTGTCACTAATATTGGCAGCAGCCAAACTGAACTCGTGCAACTTCAACTCCTCCCTGTCTTCCACTGCACTATCACCTCCGACTATATTACTGGCTAGTCACCATCGTCTCGTCAGCTCAGTTAACAGCCACTACAGCAAATTCCTATTCCCTGTAAACCAAAAGCTCGAGCTCTTCCACCTGCTCCAACTTTCATCGAGCAGTGGCACGTCTCAGCCACCAACTCTTTCTCGAGCTTCACTGCCATTTATCATCACTACAGGCAGCACTTCCCTGTTTAAATACTGCCATCCAATACGTCCCTGCCAATAGCTCATCTCTGTGCTTCACCAGTAACTTTCATTAGCTGCAGCCTACAACAGCAGCTTCAAACTCGAGCCGTTCATCTATGCCCAGTTGCACGTGCTCAAAACATCAACATGGTTCCGGCACTCTACCATGAACCACGGATGCTCACTGGCTTCACCGGAAGAAACTACGTCTTAACTCTCCATGCATATTCTCAGCAGAATATTCCATCATCGAATATGATCACTCCATGCATGAAAGTCATCAACCAGCAACTCGAATTGTTGAATCCATACGAACCATGCATAATACAGCGCATGTTCTTCTATCTCATTGCCATTATGACCCATTCCATTACTGCCATGCTCGAGTTACACAGCACCCTTAAATAGCCTATTGGGCTCAATCAACTAATCACCTTAGCCCATTTATTATTACTGCCTTGTCAGGCCTCTGCACCATAGTATTACTCGGAAGCCCAGCTTGTTATCGTCATTCCCTGTGGATCCAAACGCACTGACAACAGAAACACAACTCGAGCAGCAGCATCTTAATCATTCCCAGTTATCCAACTCGAGTCACACCGTTACTGCTAATAGTGATTTCCCATGCAATGATAATTCCGCCTCTCTTTTAGGAAATTAGACGATTTCTTGTTCTTTTCGGGAATAAGCTCCAAAATTCCCGTAAAATATAAAAAGAAAGATAATAATGCAATTTCACACGAAAACTAGCCAAGAAAGCATAACCAATCGATACTTAGAGAGGTGTTTTTACACACCTATCACTTAGGTATCAAGTAATATCTTTGAACAATAGAATATAATATTTATGCACATGTTTGAATTACTCATTATATCTATATCTTGAAATTTCCTTTTTAGTAAACCCAATTTCCAAAATCACACAAACTCTAAAGTGTACATGACTAGAGAAATCGATTTTTCATATGGGGATCGGTTCTACCATGACTCCTGATGTAGGTAGGGATTGGTTATACCTTGATTCCCATATAGGTTAGGATCGATACTACCTTAACTTTAAACATAGGTAAGGATAGGTACCACCTTGACTCGCAACATAGGTAAGGATCGGTTCTAGCATGGTTCCTAACATAAGTAGGTATTGATCCTTCCTTAGATCTTCAATGAAAACCGGACCACCAATACCATTGATTTCTTTCAACTAAAAAACAAGTTCGTAAGTCTACTTCCTTAAACTCATGTAATCAAGCATAGTTTTCTAGGCATGAAATCAATCCTAAGTTCATTACACAATCCAGTAAACAGGTTACAAAGATTATGTCCATGTCGCAGTTACGAAGTTCAAAAAATAAGAGTTATACTTCATAATTCAATATACTTAAGTTGTAAAACAACTTGTATATTCTTCCTTGACACTTTGATCATAATAAGATGACCAAGTCTCTAAAACTAGAGTTTTATGTATATAACTTTGCATGTTATGTTTTCAATCTAAACAACTTGAAAGCAACCATATAGAAATGGAAACAAGTCAAATCTTGTATTACTAACCTCAAGTAGAAGGATGATGTCTTTGCTGAATTCGATTCGTCTTCGGAGTCTTCATGTATTCAGAGTAATACTTGTATGTCTAAACATTTCTAGACTTCCTACTCTAACCTAACAAAGTTGACTATAGAAAACTAATCAAGCGACTTTTGAGTTTTGATACTAAAATATGACAACCAACCTTGACATAACAACGGTTGGTGGGTTCAACCGAGCAATGCTCTAACAATTTAGCAGCTGAAATCCAATACGATAAGATGCAAATTTAAGATCACCCTTAGGGAGATTATGATCAACAGGTTGATTCTAATCAATATGGGTGGGATTAATCATCATTGGTGATTGGTAATTACCATATCATTTACCTATGTCAAGGTAAATTAGGTAATTAGAAATTTTCATCTCTCCAAAATTCGCTCTTATAAAACAAAACAAAAACTAATCATTTCATTCAATGATAAACCCTGGCTCCACATGATGGACCACCTAAATAAACAAACTTGAGAAATATATTCCTAACTTAACTAGGTATCCTAATAGAAATTATGTAGTATTACTTAGCACCCGAAATCCAATATGAAAGGATGCGAATTTAAGCCCTTATAGAGATTGTGATCAACTAGTTGATTCTAATCAATATGGGTGGGATTAATCATCAATGATGATTGTTGATTTCCATATCATCCCCCTTTACCAAAGTAAATTAGGTAATTAGAAATTTTCACGAATCTAAAAAATCGCTTTTATAAAACAAAAAGGAAACTAATCATTTCATTCTTCAAAAAAAAAAGGAAAAAGAAAAATAAATACTAATCATAAAAACAATAATAAATACAAGATTACAATATATCTCTGCCAATTTAATGTTGTAATTCAGTGCTCATGGATTTTGGCTTTTGATTAATCATATTTTATCATGAAGAATTATATATGTGCATACAAGTTTTTGATCAACCCTTTTGAGTTGTGTTTATTATATATGAAAGGAACTTTTTTTTACCAATGTTTTTTTGCTAAGCAATAAGAATTCATGTAGGTTAGCCGAAACTAGCCAATCAAACTATATTCTTAACCATTTCCACATAACACTTTAAGACTTCTCTTGAATCACGCATATGATCAAAAATGTCTAAATAGTGTTTTTAGAGAGTTGTTTAGATGCCGATTATCTCATAGAAATAATTCTGATGCATCTGAAAATATTCGACAGTGTAAGTACGCAACTGGTACGTGTACTATACCTGTTCGTGAATGTGTTTGTCATAGTACGTGTACCGGGTATGGATACCCTTAAGACAAAAATGAGTTCAGGAACTCACAGATATTTTATGGTTTTCATACTGGGTATGCGTACGGTTTTCCGATTTTGAAACCAACAGAACTTTTCCGGTTTGCATACTGGTTCACGAGTCATGGACTTTTTATGGTATGGATACTGGGTATGCGTACCACAAAGTCGTTTCCAAACTATAGCTATGCCGGTACGTGTACTTCGTCTCCGGACTTATAATAGTTCTCCCTATATGTGAACTAGTATGCATAATGTCCCGTATCCAGATTTACAGTAGTTCTATATTTCTCTGATAATCAATATGAATCATTCCCGAATAACATCAACGACACATATCACTGTTCCAGGCTATTTTCAAATGATTAAATCTTGAATCATAATTAGGTTACAAACAATAATGTTCTTAAGCATAAATAGTCATATTTCGAGAACAATATTCAAGATAAACTTGACTCGAAATTTCTATTATGCATGTACTGTCTAATTTAGTCATGCGACAATGTCTCATAGATAGAGAGGTGAAAACTTGAGAAATATGTGGTTCAGTCTCCACTTACCTTTTGATGTTGAAGTTCTCCAAATATCCTATTGATCTTCGCCTTCAAACGGTAGAACACATTGATATCTGATTCTCAACTACACACTTCTATCCTAATCCGAGACCTGATAAATGTATACTAGAAATCAAGATATAGTTTTGACAAATAAATTTGACAATAAGCTTGAGATAGAAACACTTGTGAGTTCAACCGAGCAATGCTCTAATAATATCTTCTTTTAGAATCAAATGACTTCAGTTTCTGCAAGTCATATGAACTGTTCCACATAGGATCTTTCATCCTAACTACACTTTCATATATTAAATGCAATACCTTATTTCTGTTTGTAGTTGACATTTTCAAATATACATTTATTTCTCATGTACCATAACTCTCTCACTATGATGAAATCTGTTATTTTCCATATTTCTTTCATTGTAGATCTCTTGTTCTTAGCTAAATGAAGCATTTATTCAAACGATCTAGGATTAATAAAATTAAAAATCCCTCTTAACTATCTCTAAAAGATTTCAGTGAATTTATAGTACCATAAAATATGATATATAGGTTCTTCCTCATGTTTGCAGAAGATACATCTTGAAGTAAGATTAAAATTCCTCTTCTTCATATTCTCATCTGATGCACAAATCTTTCTAACTAATTTATAAACATTACTAGACACACTTGGATGAACATAAATATGCCACACCTTTTTTGTCAATTCCAGTGTAGGATATTTATATCTTATGCTTTCTATTGCAGAGGAAACTGAGAACTCTCAAGAAATAGTACTAGTCCAAACCCTTCGGTCTGTACCTCCACATATTACTAAGAAATTCTTGAGTTCAATCATTCCCAATAGTTCACTTGGTATTACCCAATCTCCCTCCAGAATAAAATTGAAAACTTTTATTTCAAGTAATTGAATCATATAAGCATTATCAGAATATATTTCCTTTATAGTTCTATCCAATGCCCATTTATCATTTCAAACCTAAATGTCACTTTTATTAACAACCAACCACGTTGTATTTTCTTGCATGTTGCTTGCAACCAATTTAATTCCTGGCCTAATAGATGAGTCTTATAATATGAAATCCACTATTCTTGTTTATTTTTATATTTAGCTTGAAAGGATTTAGACCATCCATCTGATCTATTTTGCATTTTCCAAAATAGCTTTATAACTAAAGCTTTATTTATCACTTCAAGACATAAAAAGTTCTTGATTACTCTCCCACATTCCTTTAACACTCTTTGTGGTCATCTGCATAATGATATATAATTAGATATGAATATTGCAGGGTACAATGTTAATTAGAATCAACCACTCTTAGAAGGGGAGTAACTTCCCTTTCTATCATGCCAGCTTGTCCTGCATAATATCCACATAAATCCAAACATGATTTTATTTTATACACCCTGGAGTAAACATGACACCCAAGTATTTATTTGAAAATTCATCCAAAAGAATGTTACAATCTTTTGAATTATGTATATTTATACTCTCATTAGCAACTCCTATGAAGCATTTACTCTTCTCCAAACTTACTTATTAACTTCAAGAAGCTTGGTAAGAATTTAGAGATGTTATTAACTTTCTTACACTTCTCTTCTCTCAATTGAAAAATAGAAATATATCATCAGCAAAGAAAATATATAAAGGTTGAATGCCACTTATATTTATCATTGGCTTTAAACTTCCATCTTGTATCATGATGCGTGTCGTGAGTGCAATCAAATTAATAATCTTATTTCCACACAATTAACTGGTAATATAATGGAAGTAAGGATCGTTCCCACGAAGAGCAGTGAGTTTTAGTTATCAAAGTGTCACAAAGGGGGGTTTTGTTTTAGATTTCAATAAAGTAAATAAAAGCAATTGAAAATAATAAGTTGTAAGCAATAGAGAGAGATATGATCGAGGAATCCTTCTTCGTATATAAACCGTCAATGAGTTAATGTATTCATCTATTCTTCATTAATCATAGATTATCACCAACCATAGAAAAGTAGCTAGAGCAGTGTTATTATATAAAGTCCTTTGGTCACTGGGTACCGAAGTGCTTGAATACCAGATTCTATTCGTCCAAACCACCAAGTATTAGCGCACTCAAGGTGTAGCTTGGTCGAATGCTTTATGTTTTGTGACTTAGGTTAATCCTAGTAGTTAGACTCTTAGCGCAAGGTCCACTTTCTAGTGTTGTTTCTACATGCGATTGCTCCATAGAACCCCTCTGCAAGGTTTCACGTTTTCTACTTGTGTAGGGGTTATTCAACAATTACACGGATATCCTAACCCTTTACTAGATTTAGATTAATCAATAAACTGATTTAGTTGGCCACCTAGAACAATCAATCAATATAATATTTAATCATAGTAGAAACAAATGATAATCATATGAAGAAATCAAAATAGATTCATATATTAAATTAAATTAAGTCTACAACTTAGAATTCACCCTCAATCAATAGGTGTTTAGCTACTCATAAATGTTGAAACATTCATGATATACATATGAGAAAAGTAAAGAGATAACGTTATGATTGATAATCGCTCCGTGTGATGTTTCTCCTCTCCAAACCCTAACAATTTCGTGACCTTATGATATATTTGTTTTACATAACCTAATACCTTTTTATATGTTTACATTACTTGGTCTTCACGTATTTAGTTTGGATCAAAAACTCAACCTAAAATAACGAAATAACATTCCCAAACGTGCCCTTAAGCCTTCCAAGGAGTTTATACACGTTTCCCATTTGTGAAGTTTGCGAACCCAATCCGCAAACTTCAAATTCCAGCAGAAATTTTCGGAAATACATCTGCGAACCCAGTCCGCAAACCCAGTTCACGGACTGCACTATCTTCGGTTTTCAATAGAAACTGCTTTGGCCACAACTTCTTCATCCGAACTCGGAATGACCTCATTATTTTTGAATTATTTTTATATTTAAATTATATTCAAGATGGTGATGATAAATCCTTAATTTAAATGAGATAAGATCGGTCTTTGGCCCTTCTCTTGATTATGAGCGTTTTGCTTCTTTTCGTCGCTTTTCTTCCACTTCTCTTGGACTTAGGCGCTTGGATACCTGGAATACTTCTCTTCCTAGATATTTTCAGAAATTTGTAGCTCCCTTTTGGATGATTCACCTATTAGAGGCAAATAAGAGAAAACAAGAGTAATAATACGAAAATATGCAAGAATAATAGCTAAAGCAAGTATGGAATGGACACTAAAATCATATGAATTATGCACTTATCAAATTCCCCCACACTTAGACTTTGCTAGTCCTCGAGCAAACTAAATAAAACTAATCCTAAATACAACAACTCCATCTCGTTGAGAAAACAGTTACTCTTAGCATGAATAACATGCCTTTAAACCCCTAGGTGTCCCTAGTAGACGAGTTATAGTCTCGCGAGGGCTTACAAGAGGTATACCCACAAAACCTACTCCAATCTCTTGCCTTGGAAGAACCACTAAGGATGGACACAAAGTAGAAAGCCAAATAATTAGTTTGCATAAGTTCTTTAGCTGCAAACATCCCACATACATTCTAATCCGCACACACAAGCAATTACTTACGTATGATATTCAACATGATTGCAAAACTCTACTAAGATAGTTATCATACTTGTTGCAACGTTTGCCACAACATCGCATACTGAAATCACATGGATATATAAGAAAATGGAAATAGAAAAGTGAAGTGTGCAAATGTTGACTTAAGTGAAAGATGTTACCCACAATACTTGTGTGAATGTCGTCAAAGGATATGTATTTATAGCGCGTAGTTAAGAGAAGCACCTATTTAACTTGACCACGTGATTAGATACTCTAAGTGCATGTTCCTTTTCAGCAAGTACATGATAGTTGCCTTGGATCCTGCGTTCCATGCTTGTTTAGGCGACGGAGACAGGGACAATGTTTCACACATACTGCTATTGAAGTGTCGAGAACCTCATCCGTAGTCTTTTTGACTTGTTATATAATGATGATATGGTTTTTATTTCATCAACTACATGATTATCCACGATTCCGGACCTATCATTTATTAGCGTCGATAAATGAAGAGGAGCTTATATATATGTTTTTTTTTTTTTTTTTTTTTTTCGGCTCACTCTTTAAGAGTGTAAGACAATAGTCTTATGGGCCTTTCAAGTACTCAACCAATGATTACCTTGCTACAACATCCACGGCAGTATCAGGATCCTACCAAATCACTATTAAAGAAATATAAAACTGTAAAAAATAAGAAAAAAAAGTGATTCAGTAATGATTAATTGCGAGGATGAATATTTCAAACGACTACCATATATAGATGAGTTTCACATTCAGTTATGAACGCATATAATTAAGGATTATAGCCATAAGAACTGTTTCAACCTAAAAAGGTTTAGAGTGTCATCCTAAATAGCTCATAATTAACTCCAAAAGATGAAGTCTCAAGAATACAAGAAATCAAAGAGTATGATTTTTTTATGTGTATATTCATAAAGTAAGATACTAAATGCTCCCCCACACTTAAACTCAACACTGTCCTCAATGTTCAAAACCGAAAATTCTGATTTCTGACATAACAGCCCTGAAAAACACGAAAACTGTAGCAATGGGTAGGGAACTAGGAAAAAAATTCTAAACAAAAGTTGTTCGCCTACGTATTTTATATAAGGTATAATAAGGGCACAGTATTTCGATATATGGTCTGACTTTTATGGTCTCCGAACTGACTGACATGCAATCTGAAAAAGTTCTGGAAAACTCCGAAACTTAAATGTTCAGGCCTATCGCTCCAACTTAACAGACTCCGAATTCAGATTTTATTTTTGGAAAATAAAGGTATGTCTTTCATATTTAAAAGTTAGGGTCAACCACTCAAATCGGACTCCGTATGAAGTCTCAAGAGCTATTTTGGTGACTACTGCGCAGTCAGAATTTTCTGACGAGAATTCGTCAAAACTTTCTTATAGATATAGGACTTGTAAAATCTAAGATGAGAATGCAAAATATGATATGCACAACTAAAAAAATTAAAAACAAAAGGGATAAAGATACAAAACCGATGGGTTGCCTCCCATTTAGCACTTAGTTTAATGTCCTCAACCCGACTTGGCATTCCAATGATGCTACTCCTCCAGAGGGAGTGAATCTTGAAGTTCAATTACGTCTACATTCTCTGTAGGGAAATTTTCGTAATATGGCTTCAATCTGTGGCCGTTGACTTTAAAAATTGTCCCTGTAGTGAGACTAGTAACCTCAACTGCACCATAAGAAAAAACATTAGTAACAACAAATGGAACCAAAGACCAATGTTCAAGTGTCAATCAATTTATATCAACTAGTAGCAACTAGTATCACACAGGAGGTGTGGGGATTAGGTTTCCTAGTTGCTAGAGTTCTCCCTTATATAGTCTTCAAATCAGGGTTTGCAATCAATGTTACCTTGGTAACAAAGCATTCAATATTCACCGTTAGATGAAAACCTGATTAGACTCAAGCTAATATCTTTCAACCGTTAGATCGAACTTAGCTTGTTACACACAAATGAAAACTGACTTCATTTATATATGAGTAACCATACCTAAACGTGTACACCTTATTGGCTCAATAATAGTTAACCGAATTTATCCCTATGAACACTTTCATATCAACCTAATTCATCTTAACCATAATTATTTCAAATGACTCATATAAAACTAGTTCTTGAGTTTTTCAATTGTTTATATTCTCATAGAAGTATACAAGACACAATTGAAGCAAAATCGATTTTGATTCACTCGAATCAATTCATGAACAATATAGACAAGGTTTGCAAAAGATTTCATTCCTTAATATATAAATGTATTATTTCATGAACAAACCGATTTAAAACATAACCTACTCAGGTATGCAAATTGGTACGCATACCTAAGTGACCGGACTAAGTTTGGGTTCGTCAGTATGCGGACGGGTACGCATACCTTCCAAACTCAGTTGAAATTTCGGACATGAACTTTACGCCAGTACGCATACGGGTATGCATACTATGGTTCCCGGACTTGGAATAACTTGCAATAGTTAGCATACAAGTATGCATACTGTGCTATATCCAATTATGGTTATTTGTTCTAAACTCACAATTCAATCATTGAAATATTCTTGGAAGACGACAATAGCTGTCTCACACAAACTATTAGCTTTAAAGCAATTTTCAAGTGATCGAATGATCAACACGAAAAATTCCGAGTCTACATCAAATGACTTCTCACACAAATCATGTAAGATGTTACCAAGCAATTTTCACATGATCATCTTTTTACTTTCATTAAGAATATAAGATGAACATGGTTGAAGCGAAAGCTTACCAACACATATTTCGAGAAATATGTAAGCGAGTTAAACTCAACTCGAAATATCAAATGTGTATAATAGAAGTCTATATAGATATACGACTTTTGTCTCAAATAGGAGATAGAGTAGATAGACTTTTGAGTGATAGATGAGTTTAAGTCTTCACATACCTTTTGTTGATGAAGTTCCACAAGCTCCCCTTAGTAGTTCTTCGTCTTCAATCGATGAATGTCGTGAAGTTTAATGCTCAACTACACTTCTATTCTTATCCTAGACTTAGCTATAAGTAGACTAGAAATCAAGACTTATAGTTTTGGCAACTAAATTTGAAAACAAGTTTGAGATAACAACACTTTCGAGTTCGACCAAGCAATTCTCTAACTATCTCCCCCTTTGTCAATTTTAGTGACAAAACTATCAATACATTTGAATTACAAAATAAATAAACTTTGCAGCTTATCATGCAAATGCTTGATCTCCTTGGTTCTTCAATATTATTCGAAATATTTTTCACTTCCAAGTACTCCAGTGATTCTGAACGTGTTCAACTCATCATCATAGTTGTTGAATATCCGTAGCTATAACAATGAGAAAACAGTAGCTCTCAATCATTGTTATACAGTGTCATAGTATTATTACACAACATCAAAGTCCAATTGTATCACAACTTTGACAACAATACTATGGTGATATGTATCACTCCCCCTTAGTCAATACTTCATCTCATATGAAAACCACTCCCCTTTACATAATGATCCGTAAACCATATGTATTTTTAGTGTGAACTACACATTAATTCTCCTCCTTTTTGTCAATATTAATTGGCAAAGGTACGAAAACTAGTGGGATCATAATGAAATTCTCATAGAGATACTTCATGACTAAAAGAGAACATATCAACTTTGTTTCGATGATTTTACATAGTTGAAACTTAGTGTATTCATCAAGGAGTTTATAAAGATACATGAAACCTCCTACAATATTCCACAGCTGCACTCCCCACAAAGATTTGGCAATTAAGCACAATTCAAAAAAGAACTCTCCCCCATATAATGTCATTCCCGAAAGAACAACAAGAGCGACCTTACTTTTGCAAGAAAAGAAGGATATCTTTGGACATTACAAATTACATGAAACATGAATTTGTATCCAGAAAATTCAATTAAATTAACCACAAGAGAACCTATGATTAATTTAATCGGAAATGCTCAACATAAGAGAACTTACGGAGCCACACAGTACTTTCACATAGAAGTGGATCAATACTGCGAAATATTCAAAGATTCATTCTATTTTTCATCAATATTTGCATGAGGACATATAATAGACTTAATCTTTGTTATTAAAAGTCCATCCTATTTTCCATCAATATTTGCATAATGACATAATAGGCTTAACTTTTGACATATATGGGACAATCACAGTTGATGGATGCAAACACTCATATCCCATAACAATTTTTGCAATATATAAAACCAATAAAGATTAATACTGCAAAATCATCTTCCAAATAAACTTTAGAATTTAAATAAATAAATATAAAAACATTGCAAGATGAAAATCGTTGCCAATAACTATGTGTAATCACAATAATTGTTATTCCAAACCCTAGTTATCCTTCTTAAAACATAAGAATAAATTCTCATAAGAAGTTTCCTAGACATTAAGACTTTTGAAAAATTCTTTATCATCCTTGAACTCCTTGTCGTCAACAGCCATTGGAACATAAGGTTCATGAACATAGGAGTCAATTCCAACAAACCTTCTTGACGGATGCCTAACCAGGGCCTTCTGAATTTCAAGAGTCCTAAAAACAACAACTTTTATTTTCTGTATCTTCTTTCTTGTTTTCTTCAACTCTTCAAGAACACCAGAAAACTTCTGAAGATTTGAAGGAACAACCCTTGGTTTCCTCACATTCCTTCTTTTTTCTTTTCAGGGAAGAGGGTACCGGAAATATATCTTTTTCCTTCATGATTGATGTCTTAACAATCAATTAACATCTTTTCCGTCAGGAGACATAATGCTTGGAGTCTACATAAAAGTATGTGACAGTGAGAGGAATTCACAAATCAGGCTCAACAAGCAATCTTGTGATAAAAAGAGTTTTTTTTCAGAGAAGGAAAAAAAGAATGTAGGGATACGGAACCTTTATACAAAAGAAGATTCACGTACGCACAATTTTCAACCCCAAAGAAGGCAGAATTGTCAATTTTAACCCTATTTTATTGATCAAACAGGGAAAGTCCTTTCAATATCAATTAGATATGAAAAGATTGAAAATTTCCAAACAGGCGAAAAAATAAAACCAAAAATAAAAAAACAAAAACAAAATAAAATAAAATTTTCTTTTCCTAAAGCCTGAAATGTGCAATCTCTTATCTCTTTTGAACCAGGCAACAGAGACAAGATACACCAACATCACGATTAAGTTGAGCTGGGATGAACAATAATCTGTCCACCATAACCTTCTTGAATGGAATTCTTAGAACCCTGTTTCTCAGATTTTTTAGACCGTATTTTTCTCTCTAGTGGTCTAATATTTTCTTTGGAAATTAACTTCTTCGGAGAAGAGATGAGTTTACATACCCCAGACGACATCTGACAAGTTTGAGCTTGTTTGGTAATCGATTTGCTCTCCGTTGAAGTTTATTGACATATCTTATTTTATGTTTGTACTTGTAACACTTAAATAGTTCATGACCCATAAATATACAATAAGAACATGTCAATTTGGAGGATAGTTCGTACACCATAGCGGAGCAAGATGCTAGACAAAATGTGGTACCTGAAATATTAGAAATAGAACTTCCAGTAGACAGAGAAAAATCTATTTTATCCTCCAAAATAGTTGAAGAAGTTTTTCCATGAAAAGGCGAGGGTACCCAAATATACCTCAAGCTAAAACTTTTCCTTCCTATAAGTCCTTTTTCCGAAAGTGATTGTCTATTGACTGAGTCGAGACAATACAACAAATCGGTTCACACTTCGTGTGATCGTATATGAATATGAGATCGAGACAATATAACAACGAAGTGTGTTTACTTGATACAAAGGTTCGTACTTAACCGAAGAAAATAGGATTATGTATCAAGTAAATATGAATTAATGTTTGTGCAATTTTTTACTTTAATTATAATAAAACAATTATAATGCGGAAATATAAAGTAAATGACATAGCAAGATTTTGTTAACGAGGAAACCGCAAATGTAGAAAAACCACGGGACCTAGTCCAGAATTGAATACTCTCAGGATTAAGCCGCTATACAAAATAAACCAACTTCGTATAGTTGAGACCAAGCAACTAAACCTATAGTTCACCTAGTTCCGTCTGTATTCCCACGCCTCCAACCTGTAAAACAAGTCACATACTTGGACTAATTCCTTTGGTTCGTATTCCAAACAGTAAAGGAACAACACATATGTTTGGTATCAACTCTCGTCAACCAAGTGATATAAGTTGCACAAAGTCTCTTCTATTTATCTTAACATAAACTCCTTTGCCAGGTTCCAAGATCTATCTTATGTTCAATCACCAAAAGGTAATCTTTAAGATTTTTCAATCAATACCTCTAATCCCAAGGAAATGTATTGATGTCGATCTACACAACTATTCAATCAAAATACCAAAAGGATAAATCGATTATAATTTGATCTTCTATTATAGAAACAAGTATTATGCACACCAAAGATTTATATAACCAAGTCAGAAATCTTCTATCTCTTCTTTGTCTTCAAATCTTCTTAGATCTTCAATAAACACCTGCACACAACTACTTGGATCTCTTGTGATCAATCACTCAAAAAATGGAGTCTGTTAACAATGGATTATCACAAGATCATCTTTATATCTAACAACAGTCTAAAGATCCATGTCGAAACCTTGAACTAGTTTGATTAAATCTTATATCAGAAGAGAAGATTCTTAAGCATAAACAAACTAGGTGCAATCAAAGTTCAACCACCGTTAGTCTATCAAATCAATATGAAAACTAAACATAAGCCACAATTATCTAGTTTCCCACCAATGATACACACTAGAGCTTCTCAATCCCAAAGAAGACTTTAAACTGAGCGGCCGTAAGAGATTTTTCCTAGTTAGGTTACTCTCCTCTCCGAATAGGCGGCTTCACCAGTAACAGTACAATAGAGGAAGTTTACTGTCATGAAGGATTAGCTTTCTAGAAATCCATACTCAAAGTATTTATAGACAAGGAAGTTTGGACACCAAGGAATTTCCAAAACCGAAAATATTCTCAACATATTCAATATTATTCCAAATTCGGTTTTCATAATTCCTGAGAATGCTCTGTCCAAATTAACGATCGAAATCTCCTTGGAAAATCTTTAACCAGTAAATGCACATTACTAATTCTTATTTTCCATATATAATTAAAAACCTTAATTAAAAGATTCTTAACTTATTTAAATTCGATCTTGAGATTTATTTCCTTCTTAGCTGTTAAGAAATATCTTTGAACAATAAAAGATACACATTAATGCACGTTGTTTGTAAGGTAAAATTACTTTACCCCAAACGCAGAAATTGTAGGATGCTTTCGCTGTGAATCGATCGCTGCTTCAATCTTCAATTGAATTATGGATGAAACGGGGGGTACCTGCAAAAAAACCTCTGATGCTAAAGTCAGTTTTAGGATTTTCTACAAGAGTTTTTGTGGAATCAATTGCTTACCTTTTTGGTTGTAAAACTCTCCATTTATATGTGTCAAATTTCAGTTTTATTTCTTTAATTTTATGGCAGATATCAATTGCCATAACTGGCCCCTGCATGCCTCCCTATAATAACTGTCCCTGCATGTCTCCCTGCAATAATTCTCCTGCATGACTGCATGCCCTGGCTTCCTCTGCATGGCTCCCAGAATGTTCCAGAAACTTCCATAATGGTTAAGGAATTATAATGGGGTGTGGATAACCAATGGTGTAAGAGAAATGGGTGTAAGCAGATGGGGCGTAAACATCCTTAGAGTAACAGGATTGGGGCGCAAATATCCGGGGTTACGGGATTAAACAACAACGTTCTACACGGAATCGGATCTACGAGAATAAGTTGCAGCATGCTACACCGAATCATCTAGGAATGAATCGCCATTTAATCGCCGAACGTCCTTCATAACTTGTTAATCCCCGATTAATCTCCATTTAATCGCCGGATTTGGCCGCCGGCATTCTGCTGATGCAACTGTCCGGAGAAGGTATCATCGACGATGACGTTATACTGACGTTGAATGGTGATGTGGCTGACGGCGTTAACTAACACCGTTGTTTATAACGGAATATTCGGCGAATATATTGACGGCGTCTGTAACGGTAACATAATATACCATTTTGACGGAATCTCTCTGCTGCTGACATCACCACC
The DNA here is from genome assembly GCA_023529315.1 of Papaver bracteatum. Classification (NCBI taxonomy): domain Eukaryota; kingdom Viridiplantae; phylum Streptophyta; class Magnoliopsida; order Ranunculales; family Papaveraceae; genus Papaver; species Papaver bracteatum. Next base: position 448,086 of record JAJJWX010003279.1, on the reverse strand, counting down.
ACCGTGCTGCTGACTGGTCTTTTCTGCTGACTGGTCTTTTCTGCTGACGTGTCAAGGTGACCTGTCAGCGCTTGGATGACGTGGCAGGTTGAGCATTTCATTTTGCTGACATGGCGGTCACCGGTTGGTCAAACCTAGTGATGAGGCATGATGACGTGGCACAAGTGAGAGGGCTTCCTAGTTGCATGATTTGAGCCTATACACATGGGCTTCCATGCAAGGTGTTTGTTAGGCCTAGTTAGCACTACTTGGGAAAACAAGGGAAGCACCTTAGGCCCAACGAACCCTCATTTGCTACTAGTAGGAGCTTTGGAGGCCTAGGTTAGCCCATTTATTTGTGTAGAATATTAGGGGTACAAACATCGCCCCATCTTAATCCATAAATGGTTATAGGTTAAGAAGTTCGGGTTCCCCTCCTTTGTATGGAATGTTACATAACTCGCCCCCAAGTGTGCTATTCGGAGTGTTATGCAACTCACCCCCATGGATGAGTTGATTGCGCTAGAGTGTCATATATCTCGCCCCCGAATAGTCGAGGTGACATATAACTCGCCCCTAGTGTGTTTTGTGTCATGCTGCTCAATGCTCGCGCATGGGTGCACCTTCCTGCTGCATTTTTCTCGCGCATGGAATGAAAAGTTAAGTTTTTATGTTATCTTGAATTCGCGCAGGGGTCCAATCCAGCTATTCAAGATGCGCGCAGAGTTTGGGATGTATACATTTTCACGTGCATGGATAGATAAAAATGTTTGCCACATTTGTTGTTGTCCCGTACGATAGGGATAAGATTGAGACAGGGTAAAGTTGCTCGAACTTTGCACCCACCCTATCTGCGAGGTGTCTGAGACGTTGCTGACAGTAGACTCGATCTGTACCGTTTTGTCATTCAGGGTTGGCTGCGGATTTAGTCATCTGCAGTAGCTTATAATTAACACGAGTAATATCGATAAAGTATGAAATACCAAAATAATGTGGAATTAAATTTCTGAATCGAAATAACAAGATAAATACTTACTACTTCGACAACAGCTGCCTCATTAAAACCTTAATGTGGAAAACCAAGTGGGATAAAACCATCAAAAGGGAAAAAGAGTGCAGCACAATAGGATTTGAAACTACTTCTAATGATAAAACTTCTTCAAGTGGAACGAATTCCATGGCTTCCACGGCTTTGAATCCTCAGTTCCATCGAGGTTCCTTAAGTAGTAGGACCCACGAGATGCTGGTCTATCCACTATGTATGGAGCTTCCCAGTTTGTTCCGAGCTTCCCACAGTTCAGTTCCATTATGGCCGCTCGGGTTTTCTTCAAGACATATTCCCCTGTCTTGAATGACTGTTCTCTGACTTTGCAATCATATCTCAGCTTGATTTCCTGCTGGTATCGAACTAACTGCTGCAAGGCTGTTTCTCTTTGTTCTTCCAGCAACTATTTATCTAAAGCCATAATATTGTCGTTTTCCCTGATTTGACAGCAGAGTTTTGGTAGTCTTGAGTTGTACCTCGGTGGGTATGACCGCCTCTGTCCCATACACCAATGTAAATGATGATAACCCAGTGGATATTTTTGGGGTTGTTCGATAGGACCATAAGACTCCAAGGAATTCTTCGGTCCATTTTCCCTTCGCCTTCTCCAGCCGTTTCTTGATATTTTCTATAATAACGCGGTTGGTCGCTTCTTCCTGCCCGTTGCTCTGATCATAGTAAGGAGATGAGAAATTGTGGCGAATATTCAGGCCCTTGCAGAAATCTTTGATCACCCAGGAACAAACTTCTTCCCATTATCTGATATTATCGTGTCTGGGATTCCAAATCTGCAGAAGATATTATCCCATATGAATCTTTCCACATCATGTCTAGTAACGTGTACCAGTGCCACCGTTTCGACCAATTTGGTGAAATAGTCAGTTGCGGCTAATACGAATCTGACGCCTCCAGGCGCTTTTGCAAGCGGTCCGACGATGTCTAATCCCCACATAGAGAATGTACAGGGACTAAAAACTGGATGTAATTCGTTAGCGGGCCTTTTCGGAATTGGAGTGTGTTCTTGGCATGGCACACATTTCTGCGCATATTCGCGTCTTTCTGCATGTATGTCCAGAAATACCCCTGGGTAAGTACCCTGTGTGCGAGACTGCGCCCTCCAGAATGGCTGCCACAAATTTCCTCATGAGCCTCTGCCATTATTAGTTGTCCTTCCTCGGCTGATACGCATCGCAAAAATGGCTCCAAAGATACAAGTTTGCGGTATAACAGCCCTTCGATCATTGAGTATCTCCATGAATTCTTTTTCACCTTTGCAGCAAGTTTCTCATCTTCAGGGAGTTCTCCAGTTGTCAGGTACTGGATGTAAGGTTGACACCAGTCTGCAATGTTTTCAACATGATCGCCTGAATTGTCTGTCACTGGACTGTCAACATCCATATTGCTGTCGATGTTCTCTATATCTCCCTGTGCTGATGTAGCTTCCCTCTCGCCCCCACTAGAGTGTTCGAAATCCAGAACAAAATGGCTGTCAGAGATGCTAGGTAACTATTGGAAATCTACTACAACGAAATGGGCGGTATCTGTTTCGACTGCGGAAGAAAGATATGCTAAAGCATCTGTGTGCCTGTTCTCCAATCGTGGTCGTTACCCAATATAGAATTGGTCGAACTCATTTTCCATCTCTCTCATATGATCCAAATACAGGGTCATTCTCTCTTCCTTTGCTCTGTAGGTCCCCAGAAATTGGTTAACTACTAGCATGGAATCAGTCACCAGCTTCACGTTCCTCGCATCTAACTTCTTTACATATTTTAAACCGATAATCGCAGCTTCGTACTCAGCTTCATTGTTTGATGCTTGGAAACCCAGCCTGGTCATTTTCTCGATCCTCGAACCTTCGGGAATAAGGATGACGCATCCAACTCCAGCACCACTAACTTTTGATGACCCATCAGTAAATACGGTCCATAATGGTTCTGGTGTATCGATCTCCATTGCAGAATCTCCCCCAGTATGATTAGTGACTGGATCAGTTGGTTTGAACAACTCCTCTTCTTATCCAGCAACCATTTCTATATCATTCACAGGAAAATCTGCCAGCAATGCAGCCAGTGCGTGTCATTTTTCTGTAGTTCTGGTTTCGTACTTGATCTCATACGCCCCCAGAAAATTTGACCATATGGCTAGTCGACTGGAATCATCAGCACGTTCCAAGATTCTCTTCAGCGGATATTCCGAGTATACTACGATCTGCCTTTCTTGGAAATAAGGCTTGAGGCGACGAGATGCATGGAAAAGTGCAAGTGTTATCTTCTCAATTTTCTTGTACCGTGTTTCCGCCCCGTTAAGGATTTACTGACGAAGTAAACAGGTTTCTCATGTGGATCCGTAACAAACAGCACTCCACTCACAACATTCTCCGTTGCAGCCAGATAAACTCCAATTGGTTTTCCAGTTTTTGGACTCACCAAAACCGGGGGGGTTGACAAATACTGCTTGATCTCATCAAAAGCCCTTTCACACTCAGCCGTCCAACCAAAATTCACTGTTTTCTTCAAAACGTCAAATAATGGCTTGAATCGATCCGATGAGCGTGAAATGAAACGGTTTAAGGCTGCTAATCGTCCTGCTAGCTTCTGGACCTCCTTCTTGGTTCTTGGGGATGGCATTTCTCTGATGGCTCTGATTTGTTCCAGATTCGCCTCGATTCCTCTGTGTGTCATCAAGTATCCAAGGAAATTTCCCGATGACATCCCGAACGAACACTTTGCTGGATTGAGCTTCATACGATATTGCCTTAAGATATCGAACGTCTTTTGCAGATCAAGAAAATACGATTCCTTTTGCTGAGATTTCACTACCATATCATCGATGTATACTTCCATCGACTTCCTAATCAGATCCTTGAACATATGGTCTACCAAGTGCTAGTAGATTTGCCTTGTGTTCTTTAGCCCGAACGACATTACAGTATAGCAGTAAACTCATATGTCAGTCATGAATGCAATATGCTCTTGATCGTCCTCGAACAAAGGTATTTGGTTATACCTAGAAAAACCATCCATGAATGACAGTCTCCCAAACCCTGCGGTTTTATCCACCAAATCTCTTATCATTGGCAGCGGGTGCGGATCACTCAGACATGCTTTATTCAAATCGGTAAAATTGATACATACACGAATTTTTCCATTCTTCTTTGGAACGGGTACCACATTTGACAGCCAGCGAGGATATTGCACTGGTCGAATAAATCCTACTTCCAACAGCTTTTCGACCTCTTCAGTAACTCCATCTTTTTTGCTTTGCGCCATATTTCTGATTTTCTGTCGAACAGGATGGAAATTCTCATCGATATTTAGCATATGGAAGGCTACATTCAGATCTATCCCTGGCATCTCAGCAAAACTCCATGCAAAAACGTCGACGTTTTTCCTTAGAAATGTAATCAAACCATGGCATTCATGTGCAGGAAGATCTTCCCCTACGAATGTTGTTTTGTGCTCCTCATCTCCAATCTGGACCTCGATCAGTTTCTCAACTGTTGGGGGTTCAGCTGCATCCTCTCCCCTATATGATTCTGGAGGGAGAGGATTCTGTAATTTTTATTTCTGCTCGACTCACATGATCTGGTTGCCACTGACTTCTGACTTCTTGTACTCATCCATTGCACTCTCATGACACTTATGGGCGGTCATCTGGTCACCTCTAACTTTCACAAATCCTTCTGGGTAATAAACTTCAGGCGTTGATTATTATATAATGTGACTTCACCGATCTCATGCAGCCAATCTCGTCCTACGATCGCATTGTAGGGTGCTCGGCAATCCAGCAACAAAAAAGTGCCCAAGACGGACTTGTCAGCCACTGTTATCAGTATCTTCAGTTTTCCAATCACCTTTGTAACTTCACCGCTGAAACCGATAATTGGATTTTCATCCACCTCGATCAAGTCGTGTGGGAGATTCATTGAGGAGTAATCTTCTGAAAACAGAACGCTCACTGAGCTTCCTGTATCCACTAAAATCCGGTGCACACGAAACATGCCAATCCAAGCAGTTATAACGACGACATCATTGTGTGGAGCATATACACCTATCATGTTTGCTTCAGAGAACTCAATCTTTTTGCATCCAAGCTCCCTAGTTTCTGCTCCATTACCGCTGACAAAATCAATATGATTTGTCAGGTACCATTCTTTCAACTGTCTGAGCTTTCTCCTGGTCTCGTCTTCCGATGCCCGCCTGGTCATTAAATGGATCCTGGCATGACTGATGTTAATCACACGAGCGTTAATCACATGTGCAGTGCCAAACTGACCAGGACCTTTCCCAAAGTCCTTTTTCACGAACTCTTGTAGATTTCCAGCGTCGATCATTCGCTGGACCTCGATCAGTAAAGATCGGAAATTCTTGGTCTTGTGACCATGATCCTTCTGGAACTTGCAGTATTTGCTCCTATTACATTTATCACGTGTCTCAGCTGGCAAAGGAAGAGGGGGGCTAAAATCCTTGCTGATTTTCTCGTACAATTCTGCAAGCTGTATGTTTAACGGTGTCAACTTCATATCCTGGAATTTCTGATATCCATTTTCCATTCTTTCACTTTGGTTCTTATCTCAGACTTCTCCTCGGTCATTATGCTGGCCGCTCGAATGGTTATTCGATTTATCTTTCTTCCCATCACCTGGATGATTGGATGATCTGCTGACATCCCTCGTTTCTCGAGCTTTGGAATTATCTTCCACTCAAGCATATTCTTCAACTCGATCATATAGTCCTTCCAGAGTCTTGGGTGGTCTCTTGACTAAGGATCCATACACCCCTCTTTGATCGTGCAGGTATGCCTGCTTGTAATCCTCGATGACAACTTGGTCGTTGGCACCATCCACGTCGGCCAATTCTTGCTTGAAGCGCCTAGTAAACAGTCTGATGCTTTCATCCTTCCGAATTGCAAGAAGGAACAACGCATGACATCCCTTCCGATCACGTCTGCTGTATTTATAGTGAGAGCATAATTCTCCAACCAGCTCATTGTAAGTACTAATCGACTGTGTTGGGAGTCGATTGAACCATTTTATTGCTCCTCTAGCTAATGACTGTGGAAACATTTTGTACATCAATTCATCACTGTGCTTCCATAGAATCATGGCAGTTTCATAGTGCAAAACATGCTGATCTGGGTCATCTATTTTCTCATCGAATTCTGGCAGCTTTGGAACTTGAAAATTCATCGACGGTCGGAATTCTCTGTTATTCAGCTTAAAAGGGGCCCAGCAGATCGGTGCAACTGGTCCAAGTTTTCTTCTCTGGATTGATTTTTCGACATTACTTTCTTGATCATCTTGCAGAGGCAAGCTTCTATTATTGCGTCCACATCACCATCTGAGGAAATGTCTTCCTGCTCATAATCTTGGTCCTCTGAAATATGAGTTTTAGATCTCATTCTTTTCCTCTGCGGTCCAGCAGGTTCTTTTCCAGCTTTTTCTTGCTCTGAATGAGCATAGTAATCCTGCGAAAATTCCCGATCATCGTGCCAATCTCGATATTCATCCTCATCGATTCTGAGGCGTTTTGAACTGATGTTGGATCTGGCCGCACTCTGCTGAGTTGTAGCTGGCCGGGTCCTTGATCGGTGTGGTAGTACACGCCTTCGTTTAGGTAATTCTCCAGTGGGTAACAGGTTTCTCTCTGGTTGATCAACATCGATCACCTTTCTGTTTGGTTTTGCAGCTTGAGGGTCAATTCAACTTCCAAGGCATTACTAATCTTAGGTCGAGACTGGTTATGACGCTCCAATCTCATGAAAGCATTCTCCTTCTCCAACTCGTTTAACCGATTGCGCAACAGTTCCTCCTCTGTACTAGGAGTCGCGGTGCGTCCGTCTCGCAAATCATGTCCATATGCATTCCTCCTAGATGGGCTTCCGAACACATGCCCTCTGTTTCCTCGAACTAATGGGTTTTCCCCACCAACATCCATTTCTTCGACATCGACCACTGGTTTTTTTTCCTTCCCCGATTTAGATCCGGATTTCTGTCACGGAAATGATCTCGATCTCGTCCTCGATCCAGGGATCTGTTATGAGCATCATCTCGATTTTGACCCTGCCTGTTTCCAGTGGGTACTGCTGGGGATGACTGAACTTCAAATTCGTGTCTTTCAGCCTCGCTCATGTGCTGTCGAGGATTGTTAACAGAATCTACCCTTCATGCAGTTTGTTTGATTACTGCCATAACTCGATCTAGTAAAAGACGATTATCTTTTCTCGAAACCATTAGTCGGCGCCACTGTTTGTAAGGTAAAATTACTTTACCCCAAAAACAGAAATTATAAGATGCTTTCGCTGTGAATCGATCGCTGCTTCAATCTTCAATTAAATTATGGATGGAACGGGAGGTACCTGCAAAAAACCCTCCGATGCTAAAGTCAGTTTTAGGATTTTCTAGAGGAGTTTTTGTGAAATGAATTTCTTACCTTTTTGGTTGTAAAACTCTCCATGTATATGTTTCAAATTTCAGTTTTATTTCTTTGATTTTATGGCAGATATCAATTTCCATAACTGGCTCCTGCATGCCTCCCTACAATAACTGTCCCTGCATGTCTCCATGCATGTCTCCCTGCAATAATTCTCCTGCATGATTGCATGCCCTGGTTTCCTCTGCATGGCTCCCAGAATGTTCCAGAAACTTCCATAATGGTTAAGGAATTATAATGGGGTGTGGATAACCAATGGTGTAAGAGAAATGGGTGTAAGCATATGGGGCGTAAACATCCTTAGAGTAACAGGATTGGGGCGCAAATATCCGGGGTTACAGGATTAAACAACAACTTGCTACACGGAATCGGATCTACGAGAATAAGTTGCAGCATGCTACACCGAATCATCTAAGAATGAATCGCCATTTAATCGCCGAACGTCCTTCATAACTTGTTAATCACCGATTAATCTCCATTTAATCGCCGAACGTCCTTCATAACTTGTTAATCCCCGATTAATCTCCATTTAATCGCCGGCTTTGGCTGTCGGAATTCTGCTGCTGCAATTGGCCGGAGAAGTATCGTCGACGATGATGTCATACTGACGTTGAATGGTGACGTCACGGTGACATGGCTGACGGCGTTAACTAACACCGTTGTTTATAACGGAATATTCGGCAATATACTAACGGCGTCTGTAACGGTAACGGAATATGCCGTTTTGACGGAATCTTTCTGCTGCTGACATCACCACCACCGTGCTGCTGATTGGGCTTTTCTGCTGACATGTCGAGGTGACCTGTCAGCGCTTGGATGACATGGCACGACGCCATGTCACCATGTTGATGACGTGGCAGGTTGAGAATTTCATTTTGCTGACGTGGCAGGTTGAGCATTTCCTTTTGCTGACGTGGCATGATGCTTTAATTTTGCTGACATGGCGGTCACCGGTTGGTCAATCCTAGTGATGAGGCATGATGACATGGCACAGGTGAGAGGGCTTCCTAGTTGCTTGATTTGATCCTATGCACATGGGCTTCCATGCAAGGTGTTCGTTAGGCCTAGTTAACACTTCTTGGGTAAACAAGGGAAGCACCTTAGGCCCAACGAACCCTCATTTGCTACTAGTAGGAGATTTGGAGGCCTAGGTTAGCCCATTTATTTGTGAAGAATATTAGGGGTACAAACACACGTCAACATCTTTCCTCTTGTAAGTCCTTTTTCATACTTACTCACTTGAAACCGATTTACCACACTTAAACAAGTTTATAATTGGTTCATCTGACTTTCAAGAACTATGTGATTGATCAAGTAACACTCAATCACAAACCATGGGTTCAAAGGTTCTACCAAAACAAGTTTCGGTCCTACCTCCATGTGAGTACCGTGCATAGTCACACTAGCTAACCAAAATTCGGCTGACTAGGGACTAGGATCGGTTCCCCACATATATTTGGTATCTAACTTGTATGCACTACACATTTCCATAGGATCTGTTCCCTCTTGCTAACTGTAGATGGTGGATTTTCGACAAAGGCTAAAATCGTAAACCCATAATTACATGAACCTCTGACTCAGCAATCAGGAGTAAATATGGAGACACGGGTGTCTCATCGAATCCTCTGACGGAGAATACTTTCTCTCAGAGTGCATATAGATATGTAGTCTCACAGCTGGACAACGGCATATCTCATGAGTACTGAATACTTCAGTCATAACTTCTATCACGGGATGAACAACTCCCGAACGACTTGCTCTGCTAGTATAAAGTCATAAATTAATCATTCCTAAATTCTTGGATTCATCCGCAGAATTCTTGAAAATATTCAAATATTTTCGCAGATATCTCATTACGCAAACCATGGTTCTTCCCAGAAAAAGTACATGGATTAGTAATATTGGACGCACGGGCATCAGGGCTACCGCCTGAGCGAGCCCTGTCTCAAACCTAAATTCTTGGATTCATCCGCAGAATTTCTGAAAATATTCAAATATTTTCACACATATTTCATTACACAAACCATGATTCTTCCCAGCAGAAGTCTATGGATTAGTAATAAATATTGGATGCACGGGCATCAGGGCTACCGCCTGAGAAAGCTCTGTCTCATATGGTGCAATTGTATTCAACAATGATACATTAACAACCGAGCAAGTATTTCAAAATACGACGAAACGATGAACCTATGCAAAATAGGACGAAGAATAATAAATAAATAAAAATTGACCAAGGCGCTGGGAACATGGACCCACTGACCGTGCCGTGGTCAATCCCACACCAGTCTCATATTTTGTTATTTTTTCTGAGTTCATGAAAAAACCTTTCGCTTGAACAAATATCTTTTTTTTTTTTGAGGAAACTCCTCAACTTCATGGTGCTTCCTCCGCGCGGAGGAAATAATATAAAATCAAGGAGAGCATGAGGGGGCGTGACCATTGGCCAACCGGCCATGCCTGGTCCAAGCCGGCCCCACACTTCATATTTCCTCATTATTTTATTAATTGCCCTAATTTCATGAAAACTCCTTAATCTCATGATTTTTCCTTCGTCCCATGAAAAATAATAAAACTTAGGAAACCCGTGTGCACGAGTCATGGTCGGTCGGCCAAACCCTAGATGGCTCACACGTCCCACTCTTTTATTAGCATATTTTTCATGTTTTCCTAATCCCATGAAAATTCCCTGATTTCATGATATTTCCTTCAAATTATGAATATTCCTTCAAATCATGAAATAATGCATAAAATAGGGAAAACGCACGGGACCGGTCCTTGGTCGGCCAGTCATGATCTAAGCCGGTCCCACACGCTCACACGTCCCTTATTTTATTATTTATGATTTTTGATGTTTCCTTCGTCTCATGGAAACTCATTTATTTCAACAAAACTCTTTCGTTTCATCATATTAGGAAAAATGTTATGGGACCGGCCCCTTTGATTTTTCCTGAGTTTTACTCTCTGGCTGGTTTCACCTCCCGAAAGAGCTTAAAACCTAAATACTCGCGCATTGGGAGATAGGAAATTCTTTTCCGTACGTAATGGAGGGGCGTACCAGAAAAATCCGAGTTCGTATGAGAAATCTATGCTGATTCTACCAAAGGACGCTGATTAGGGTGTCAACCAATCTGGGAGTGCTCGAATGATCAACATTTGATCCCGTGACCACCCATGGCCGGTTTCATGACCCCTTGGTAGGTCCCTCAGCTCTTCATAATTCCTTCACTTTTCATTATTTTCCTTCATCCGATGAAGTTTTGACGGTTTTATCAGAAAACCTTAATTTTGTCATATTTTCTCAAATGGTCGCTCAAACGAGCACCAGAAAATATCAAAATTCTCAGAACTGAGACACGGACGTCTCAACGATGAAAGCATGTTACCTTGACCGACCAAGTTTGGCTTTGTGGCTCGCAATGAACCAATCCCATGTGTTTCTCACAATCTGACCTAATTTGCACAATTGCACGTATTAGGTCCAAAAACTCTCCAAACAATTTCGGAATTCGACGGAGCGACCGTCATTTGATCCCGTGACCACCCAGGTCTGGTTTCACAACTCCTTGGTCGGTCCCTCATGTTTTAATAATAATTAATTAGGTTCTATCACCTAATGCTGAACCCAGCAGTAATTCAGTAAATGATTAAACCAGCATTTAATCATTCTTTCAACAACTCACCAACTCTTCAAAGAGGTCTTGGATTTCGCTCACGTGAGCATATGAGAATTTCATGGTTGATCCACGGTCCCATGAAGCAGGTTCTCCTTCATTCTATGGTTAATTTCAAATAAATCATCAATTGGTCATCAATTGATCAAATTAGGGTTTCTGAATCCAAGGATCATGATTCCAGATTCAAACACTAATAATTTCACACTGATCTCATGATCAATATTCTTATTAATTATGCTCGGTTAAATTACCAGCGCTTTAATTAATATTTTATTTTGGTCACGCTACAAATATTTCATCAGACGAGCAACACTTGCTCAGATGAGCAATATTTACTCAAATATTTCATCAGATGAGAAACACTTGCTCAGGTGAGCAATATTTACTCAAATTAACGGAAATATCAATATTAAATAAATTAGCGAGCAACATTTTCTCTCCTCAACGTGAGGATCCTATCACTGTCTCATCAGACACGTTCGATTCATGAGTTGCATAACATTTTACAAAATCATGTTTAACTCAGCAAATACGTGGACTCATCGTCCCACGAAGTCATGAAATCAGCAACTGGCTTAATTAACCACGAGACATCAATCGTGTCACTTGGGGGGATATCAACTAGGGTTTTGGTCTGGCGGTCTACGGCACGTGTGTTCAAACACACGATGAAATGTGAGCAAGTCGTGCAATCAGTTGAGGAAGTTAGAAAAGTAGTGGATGGAAAATCAACCAAGTCTCCGCACGATGAGCGCAACTGGTTTTGAGCATTATTTCCATCTCTCCACTCCTTCACTCCATCAACTGTCACACTTCATGGGATCATGGTGTTTTCAACTCCGGCATTATATAATGTTTCTGAATCCCGATTGAAGGATAAGATTCGAAGAGTTATCAAACATTCGAACAACAATCGTCTGAACGAGCAATTTCTCAACAAAGTTCATACAGACGCTCATTCGTCTACACGAACTCACAGAAATCACTCTCAATCAGGCAATATTCAATCATTTAGAGCATTACATGGAAACCATAACACACCTACAATCCCAGATCACCATTGATCTCACACATTTCTCAGCTTCCCTCCTACAGACCAACCCATCTTCTCTTGTGACCGAATTTACTCTGGAACGGCCATTGTCTTGGTTTAGGCTGGAGTACTACAGATTGGTATCTCGAACTAAAAAGAACCCCCTTCATAGCGGTGCATCTGTGTGAGGTTGAACATTTCGCTCGGTTCAAGGAATCTCCTCCGCACGGTCGTCCTCAGTTCCGCAAAAACCAGCAGATCGTTTTTCCCCATCTACAGATTTGCGACCACAGTGGGAGATCATTCTCTCGGTTGCAATCTCTCATTCTCACAATATGGTTGGTCTAAGGTCAGGAGCGTTCAAAAACCCTAACGCAAACATCGCTAGTACTAGCAACAATGAAGACATCCCGGAAACCGTTCCGGCCACTAACACTGATGGTGGTGACATCACTCCTCCTCACGACAACGCAGAAGGTCATCCTTTGTTCGGCCGACAGCCTGAAGAAGTCAGAGGAAATCCACCACCAACTATGGCTGATCTCGTCAAAGCGCAAGAAATTCTTGCAAAAAATCAGACAGACATGTGTAGGTACTGAATATCGCAAGATAATAGTTCACGAGTATCGTAATAAATAAAGGAGGAAAGAGTTATAAAATGATACGATGATAGAAGTAGTGCGGGGAAATATGAAGTTTTGCGAGGATGAATTACGATACTTCGCAATTCATATACATCTGCATAAGTTTTACTATAAATAGGAGTTCAAATGTAAAATTCGAGAGGTTCTTTTAATGAGTGTAAGAAATTATCTTAGGAAAGAGAATAGAAAAAGTTGTAACTATTCTAGTTCCATTTTGATAATTCTATGTAATCAACTAAGAGAATTAATAAGAAAATTATCATTCACCATCAAGAATTTCTTGAGTTTTTACTAATTCTATTGAGGGTGTAGTTGTAGATTATTCTGCAACTACATAATTGGCGCTAGAAACAGGGAAAATATGGAAAAGATGCAGATTTAATACCTTCTACTTACAGAATTTATGGTTTTAATGGAACTGCTAACAAGCCCAAAGGAGAAGTGAGCATGCGAATTCCATTAAGTGGAATGCGAACTAAAATTCTGTTCTGCGTTGTTGATGTCGAATCACCATATAATGCTTTGATAGGAAGACCATGACTTCATGGAATTCTAGGCGTAGATTCCACTCTACATTAGTGCATAAAGTTTCCTCATATGAAGGGTATTGGAATTATCAAGGGTGATTGGGCTGAGGGAAAGAAATGTTACGATACAGAAGTAGAAGTTTGCGAAGGAAAAACTACTGAGAAGGAAAATTGGAGAAAAAGAGCAAAGGTTGTGAAAAGAAGTGAAAATTTAATGGCGGAGGATTAAGGCAAAAGAGAATAAAATTACGATGATAATCATACAAGAAATTTACGATGATAATAAGGGGTTGTGATTTGCGAAGAAAGAAGAAGGAAAATAATAAAACAAGAAGGTAATCAGTATGTTTACTCGTGGAAATGAGGTATGTTGCAAAACAAATTTTTTTATTTCGTGATAAATTTTACGAATATTGTTTGCTCGCAGGAAATTGGGAAAAGTTACGAATTTCAAAATTTATATTGCGATTAAACTTTCATTAATTTGTGAATAAAAGACCGCAATCTGTGATCAGCCTCCAAAAAAGAAAGAGAGCCGCAGAAAATTTTATACAGGCAAACCTTTGTGGCGTACACCCTAGTTCGCGAAGCTATATTTCGTAAGAGGCAAAGTCCTAAAGTACGTCATTTAAGGGGGTATCTATAAACATGGCTAAGGGTAACCGGAACACCACCAAGGGCCCTTAGTACATGGTAAAATTTTAGGGGTACAACCCAATAATGGGGTACCTATCCGGGTTAGACACCTTGGATTCTCACCTAATCTAGCGACATTACGCAATATAAAATGAGGTGTAAGAGGATTTAGGTTGGGAGACTAAGGCATACTGTCTTTCCCAAGAAGTGCAGAAAACGATCAAGGCGCTGAGGTACACGGTTGAGTCAAGAGTGCCGGGTGAGGTTGAACCACATCTGCCATTTTTGACAAGTCTTGGAAAATGATGCACTTGGCCCAAAGATACCCCATAGGGTGCAACCTCGTAACTATAAGCTCTATAGGGAAAAAGGATAAGAGGTTGCGATCAAAAGCTGGTTGTTGGCAGAACCGGATGGGAAGAGCTAACCTTGTATGGTCGATGTACGCTTCCTTGAAGGGGCAACCAGGGGGAATATAAAGGGCAACACCCTCCATTAGGGAGCTGATACGTGCTATAAGACGCAAATGTCACGAGGCTTCTTGTTTGCGAAAACATAAAGGCTTGTCATATTTGTGCAACAAATTAAGTTCTGCGAGCATTCTAAAAAAAAAAAAAAAAAAAAAAAAGAAGGAAAACATACAAAAAGAACTCGCAGAATGAAACAAAGAAGTTAAGATGAGATCAATGGGTTATTACATGAAAGTGTAAGAAATCGCAAGACGATAATGTCACGAGGTTGTATGTTCGCAAGAATGTTCAGACTTGTCATATTATCGCAAATACAAAAAATTACTACAAAAGAGGTGGCAAAATAAGACCTTTACTTAGGAAGGCATGATAAGACCACATAAATTAATGAAATTCATTACATCAAAATCATTGAAGAAATTATACAAGAATATACATTATGAAGATCTGAAAAGAAGACAACTTCGTCGATATCATTGAAGAAATTTTACAAGAATATACATCATGAAGTTTTGAAGAGAAGACAGCTTCGTCAATATCATTGAAGAATTTTTACAAGAAGTCCTATCAAAGAAGATAAAATCATTGAAGAATTTTCACGAAGACTTAACAAAAGATGCGATTTTGATAGCAATCAAATACAGATAAGTTCATACTCGTAAAATTTCACGAGAATTACATACTTCTTATACTTCTCCATATATTGAATATTTCTCCACAAATTCAATACTATTTATACTTCTTCAAGAATATATCATATTTATTATACTTCTTCAACGGATATTTAATTTTGCGAAGGTTAAGTACTTATTATACTTCTTCATACAATGAGTAATAATTCTTATACTTCTTCATATATTGGGCAATTCTTCATGAATTGAATACTGCTAATACTTCTTCAAAGATATTTTATACTTCTTATACTTCTTAAGGGTATTTCATATTTCGTATACTTCATATTTCGTATACTTCAAGGGGAGATTTATTATTTACTTCGCAACATTCCGCAAAAGGCAAAAGGCTTATATTTCTTATACTTCAAAGGGAGGAATTTTTATTCATAATCACAATAAGACGAAACTTAGTAAGATAAATTGAGAAGGATATTCTAATACTTCCAGCGATAGTTGATCATTTGAAGAGAAATAATAAGGGGAAGGGGAATACTAAGCTAAGTCTTTAAGATGTATTATTTCTCTCCACATGATCAAGTTATGCGAATAAGGGAAACAATCAATCAAAGAAAGATTAATTCAAATTAAGCTTTGAAAAAGAAATTGTTGGATTGATTAAAAGTGCAATCAAGAAGAAAGTGTTGTATTGAAAAGAAACAGAACAGACATACAAAAAAGAGTGAAGTTACAGAACAGATATACAAAAAAGAGTGAAGTTATTTTTTCAGGCGATCTATTCCCATCAAAATGATCTTCTTCTTCAACTTCACTATCATCTTCAACTTCACTATCAGAGATTTCCGGATATGGAGTATCTTCAGGAATTTCTTCGGAAAGGAGCGTATGGTACTTCTTGAGAGGAATTTCATTATTTTCGCAAATCTTGCGAGTCATCTTAGCTCGAAAACGCTTGACATATAAACTATGGTTATGCTGGGAAATTAGAAGCTGAGATCTCAAATCAGAAATTTTCTTATTACGGTTAGCAAGGATAGTTTCCAGATCGTCATTCATCTTCGCATAATTTTATGCACCAAGGAGAGAAATTAAGGAATTGGTTAGAAAATTACGAAGGAAAAGTAATCAAAATAATTACCATCGCAAAGAATTTACCTTCTAATTGCTTCTTATCATTACGAAGAGAAGAATTTTCAAGCTTTAATTGATTATTCTCCTTAAGAAGAGAAGAATTATCAATTGCGATGCTCGCAGATTGTGAATTATCTTCGTGAAGGGATGTTAATTCTGCATTATCCATACTTAAATCCTCTACTTTCTGACGGAGATTTGAATTTTCAACCTCTAACTTCTTACAACGATTCAAAGTTTTCTTCTCAGCAATAGAATGACGTCTTTCCCAATTAGAAGCAGCTGCACAACTAACTTTTCCAACCTAAACAAGAAAAATTGGGTTAGAAATCAACAAAATAAGGGAAATAAACAAGGAATAGAGAAGAAACTTACCATGCTACCTAAAGCATATAATGAAGCAGGAGAGACGAATCTTGAAATGCCTTTGAGGGAGTTATTATCAATTACAGTAGGAACTTTACAATCCTTCGCAATAAGTTTGCGAGCATTCGCTGTAGGAGAATTTCCTAATCCACGAGAAGAATGGAGGAAAGCCTCAGATATGCTAACCATTGATGAGGCAAAAGTTTCTGGGATACTGGAATCTTCATTTTCACCTTCATCAACATCATTATCATCATCTCCTTCGTCGGAAAGGGTATCGGAATTAGAACTAAAGTCCTTCTCAAGAAATTTATCATCTTCATCACCAAGATCTTCCTCAATATTCTCATTAGAAGAGATTACATTGGAATGAGACTTGGTTGAGAGTTTCTTGTTTTTCCTCCTCTCGTAAACAACATCTTGAAGTTTCCTTTTCCCTTTGCGAAGAGCATCATCTTGACTACCAGAAGCTTGGGTAACCTTCGCAGAACTAAGAGTTTGTTGTCTTGCAGTAAACCTTTTAGAAGAAGTAGAACTCTTATTTTCACTCACAAAGAATCTTAGGAAGAAGTGGAACCTGCAAATTCAAATAAGGATAAGAAACAGAGGCAACAATATATTGTTTAGAAAAATACAAGAGTGTTTCTTACCTCATTTGAAATTAAAGGGTAACAAAAATATAAGGAGATGGAAGTACATCCATTTCTATAAACCCAAGGTTGATAATGGCGGTTACGAAGGTTCGAAGGAAGTTTTACTACCCCAGAAATATAAGAACCCGATAATATTAAAGGGTACTTATACCAATCTTCATCATTAGAACGACGAGGTGTATTATTATTTCCTGAGGCATAATCAATATTGTGCATGAGAAGATCATCTGCTGCGATATTAGCTTTACGATGAAGACGAACACCCCAACGATTATCTTCTTTCCTCGCAGGAATTAGTGTGTAATTTTTGAAGAAACCCACAACTGTATAATTCGCAGCAACAATTTCCATATTTTCAAATCCAGGTTTCCTAAAATCAACTGAATACAAAGATTTCCCAAAAGCGGCACGATTTGCGAATTCAACTAAGAGGCGAATACAATCACCAGTCAATTGGTAAATGACACAAGAAAAATTGGGGTGGGAAATAATTTCATAGAATAGAGGAAAGTTAACATCATAAAGAGGAAGAGGAAGACCTGCGAGGATTTGACCTCGTGAGATTAAAATTTTCTGATCATCCCAAACATAGTTGGTAAAGAGCTTCACACAGAGAGAAGATTTATTATCATAACCTTCAATCTCAGAGAGAATGAGGTCCCTATCTGCAAGTTCTGCATTAATCTGTTCAATAGTTTTCTTCTTTGGTGCCATTGAATATAAGATGGAAAATATAAAGGAAAAAAGATAAAAGAGATTGCAGAGGCAGAAGTGGTGAAGAAAATGAATAAGATAAGAGAATAAAAAGCAAAAACAAAGGATAATATTTATAAATAGAGAGAGTTTGATGAAGATAGAAACTCATTAATACGAGTAAGCGTGAACGGTTGAAAAGAACGGTTACGAAGAAACGTGTCAAAAAGGTAAGCGAAAAGTAAAAAGACGTGTTGCGAACTTGATGGGTGGTAATAACTACACTAAATTTACGAGAATAGAGATTCTCATGACATTTCTTCTTCGTAGAATTGACATGAGAAGAGGCAAGATGTAGGTACTTAATATCGCAAGATAATAGTTCACGAGTATCGTAATAAATAAAGGAGGAAAGAGTTATAAAATGATACGATGATAGAAGTAGTGTGGGGAAATATGAAGTTTTGCGAGGATGAATTGCGATACTTCGCAATTCATATACAGCTGCATAAGTTTTACTATAAATAGGAGTTCAAATGTAAAATTCGAGAGGTTCTTTTAATGAGTGTAAGAAATTATCTTAGGAAAGAGAATAAAAAAAGTTGTAACTATTCTAGTTCCATTTTGATAATTCTATGTAATCAACTAAGAGAATTAATAAGAAAATTATCATTCACCATCAAGAATTTCTTGAGTTTTTACTAATTCTATTGAGGGTGTAGTTGTAGATTATTCTGCAACTACAACATGGCCGCAGCACAGGAAAAGCTATTTGATCACCTGAAGACCCTTGCTGATAAATTGTCAGAGAAAGTTCAAGACAATGGGAAATAAAAGGAGAAGTCCTCAGACGCTGCTGATCCTGAGGTAACTCCGATTCACACAGTGAATGACGATGAAACTGACAAAACCATGAGCCATTCGTCAAAAGAATCATCAAGTTTCATCACTAGAGAAGACTTGGAGCGCCTTCTGGAGAATCATGGGAGAGACAAGACACCACATGTCCATCGTCACCAACCTCCTTATCCTACCGCTACACAAAGGACTCCGCTTCCTAAAGGTTATATCTCCCCAACTTTTACTCTGTATGATGGAACTGGTAATGCCCGAGAGCATGTATCTCGCTTCCTTGAAGCCTTAAGAGAACATGAACATAACCACATCGTCCGTCTCAAGGAATTCTCAAAATCCTTGAAAGGCAGAGCATACACCTGGTACAACAACATCGCACCGGGGACCATCAATAATTGGGGAGAGATGATTAACGCCTTCTACAGAATATACTTCTTCGTGTCAGAGCAAGTCACTCTCTCTGACCTTGGAAGAATGTTTCAAAGGGTTGGTGAAAACCCAAATGACTTCGTGAAAAGATTTAGAATCCAAGCCCTGGATTGTCATGATCCAAACGTCACTGAGCAACAACTGGTAGATTTTTGCATCAATGGAATGCTCCCAGTCTACAGAGATATTTTGGAGAACCTCTGATTCCAGACTTTCTCAGAGCTCCACGAAGCAGCAAAGAGGTCGGCGACCACTGCGCCTGCTCTGTTAGAAAGAACAAAATCCACAAAGGCTGAAGAAGCACGAGATACTCGGGGAAGCAGACGCCTAGTCAATAAGCAGTACAGTCTGCAACCTTCCGCAAATGCTGTCACAGAGGGGAGCAAACGGAAAGCCGAACCACAGCACAAGCATGCTCCTTCCATCCCTTCAAAGACACAAAAGAAAGAAAATGTGGAAACGGCTCCTCAGCATATGGAAGATCCAGAAGCACCTGATTTCCCCTGTTCCATCGAAGAAGTCATTGAATTTATAGAAGCCTGGATTCAAGATGGCGCAATCAAATTGCCATATGTCAAGAAAGAACCAACTGAAGAGGTAATGGAAAATCCTCGGTACTGTCGCTTCTATAGGTTCATCGGCCACCCCACAAATGCTTATAAGACTTTGAAGCGCATATTTAAAGAAAGGGTCGAGTCAGGAGAACTTAACCTGGGGACTGAAGGAGTGCACAGAGATCCACTTCCTGTCAGAACTTTCTCTATCTCTGAAGCCCCAGTCAAGGAAGCAGTCCATTCATTAGTGGAGCATGTGTGTGAATTACTCTATCTATCGAAGGTGCAACGAGGAGATATGTTTAAGGCTTTGAATCACATAGTTTCCGAGAAACGCCTGCTAATTTCAGATATACCTCCTGAACCCTCAGCCACTGACAAAGAAATGAATGACTGGGGACTGCTCGCCACAGTGCACGTCAAGGGAAATAAATTCAAAAGGGCTTTTATTGATGTTGGTACTGCTGTTAACATCATTCCTTTAAAGACTCTTAGAGCTGCTGGCATCACTCGACATGAGGCTACTCACGTTCCCACAACAATCAGAGATCATGAAGGAATTCTCAAGGATGCATATGGCTTCATCAACCTAAAAATTGTGAAAGGTTTGACCTGCACTGAGACCAAATTTTACATAATCCGGGAAGACCCTGGATATGATATGATTCTTGGGCGCCCATGGATCCACGATGGAAAAGTTGCACCAACCTCTTCGGTTGTACTTTCATCCGCTGAAAAAACCTATGACTCGGAAGAGGAAACAGAAGATATCTCACCATTTGAATATCTAGAGGAGGTCAAAGCTTTGACAGAACTTGCACAGAATTTTGGAGAGCATCCAAATGCTTTTATCAAGAGATTCCACGCTCAGGCAAGTCTTATTCCTTCTCGTATGTCCATATCGTCAGTTTTCAAATATGCTCATTTGGTTCAAGGGCTTCACTCCACAAATGATTTAGCAATTGCAAACTACTATGCGTGGATCATTACACCGCAACAATATTTTACCCAATGGATGAATCCATAGCCTCTTCAAGTTGATTATCCAATCGGGCGATTCATTGTAGAAGACACGGCTAAACATGACAGGCAATATGAGGGATGCTCCCTTTTGCACGAGTGTCCATATGTGCCACAGCCCTGGAGTCACATTGCTCGAAGGATTCCAAATCAACAGAAGATATTCAAGGCACGGATTGCAAAGCCAAATAAGTTCAAAGAAGGAGATTTGGTTCTCAAGGCAACTAAGCGGGATCTTCATTCTACAAGGAACTCCAATTGGGAAGGACCATTTATGATCGCTAAGTCCATGATCGAAGGATATTACAAGCTGATCAACACAGATGGACGGACCCTACCAGTAATTCACGAAAATTGGCTTAAGGCGTTTGTCTAAGATTACGGGACATTCGAGGTACTGGGCGCTTGAGCATTCATGACGTCTGGATTTGGCATTTTAGGATTTTCTTTCATTGTATTTCAATTCCTCCAAAACGTTTGCAACACTTACAATCAGTATTTGAATTCATCAATTTATCAGAAATTCAGTTCATATTTCTTAAAGGAAAATCTCTATCAAACCCAAAAGAAAATCCTTAACCATCTACCAATCCAAAACCATGATATCAAAACCCAATTAAAACCTCACATCTCTCAGAAATTCTTAAGCCTAAGAGAAATGAATCAAAGAAAATCGGCAAAGAAAGATTTCCGTGCCTCTGCGTCCTTCAAAGCTTGCAAAGCCGCCTGCTCCTTAGTCAGCTCTTCAGTAAGCCTGGCGATCTTGTCTTCCTTCTCCATCATAGCATCATTTGGAAAGGGTATGTTATTTTCACATGAATCTTTAATAGCATTCATCTTATTACGAAGCCACTTCACATTGAAGCCAAGTATCTCAGAATTCTCCAAGTTGAACTCCCAATCAAAGAGTACATCTGGAGTTACAGCATTTCTGGATCTAGCGCATATGTCGCTTACAACACGCAAGAGTACAATTACCTGCATTGTTAAAGCATAAGCACGCCCAGGGTTCCTGTCAACAATTATATGGCCAAACTTCTCCCATATTTTCTTGTACAAGCCCGCATACCCAATAGGAACGCTGAATCCACCAACTAACTCATGATACGGGAGTGAGGCGTCGAATGGAGGATCAAAATCAACTCCTGCACTTGGGTATTCATGCACGATCATACGGTTTTCAATTACTGGAGCAACTTCTACGGTCAAGGCAACAATTTCTTCAGTATTTTCTGCCGGTGTCCTGGATTCTTCAATTACAGCAATAATCTGAGCCTCCATGACTCCGTCAACAACACTTTCCTGACCTTGAGGAGAAGATATGGTAGCCTCCCTATCAATAGCCTCAAACTCGCTCGTTTCATCATTTTGGGTTCCTTCATTCTCAACTTCAGCATTCTGTACCTAATACGAAGATTACATGATATTAGGCTCATCCAAGCACGAAACCAAAGGAAATCATGAATTACAAAATGAAATCAGTTTAACATCATTAAAGCATTTCATTTTACATGATATATGTCGGTAAATAACGTGAAAGTCACAAAACCACGTTTTGCAACAAGTCCGCCTGAGGAGATTTTTACACTCCCCTGTACAACGCGATGAACTGGGAGCAACTGGTGAAGAATCAAGGGTTGAGTTATATACCATTCTCTTCGTATGGGTATTACCTACAATAGGTCAAACTTTCATAGCAATCGGATGAACGGACAATAAGATGTGGCCAAAACATCAACTGATGCGCAATCTGAAAAAGTTCTGGAAGTCTCCTGGAAGTTTACTATTTCTCCTTTTTCAGACTTTAAACGCGCTCAGGACTTAAGAACCTTCTTTGTTAAAGCTTGGAAATTTCCTGGGCTTGAATATGCATATGCTAATCAGCAAAACCTGACATCAGACGAAGATTCTACAACGTTTTTCCTAAAGTGCTGAGTTCTGAATTTTCTGACGACGTATTTTCAGCAAAAGTTGTCATATTCACAATACTTTCTCGTTCAGTCATTTATGGAGCAGCAAGTTTATACTTTTATGGATGAAATACAAGAGAAATACTTACTTGGGTAGTTCCCGAAGCATTCAAGGAACCAGGATTGCTCACATCAACGTCGACATCTCCGCTACCTTCATTCAGTCTTGAACCCTGAGAGTTCTCTTTATCGCCATCCTTCGAACAACCGTCACCGGTATTCTCTACAACCATGGAATTATTTTCCTGGATATATCCCCAACAATCAGCATTTCATTCGTAAAACACCATGATTACTGAGGGGGAGATACTTACAACTTCTTCATCGCTCAAGTCAGAAATTGTTTGCTCAGAAAAACGAAGACCATCGATACTTGATGGGGCAAAGTTCTACAACGGAACAACAATATCAGTTTCATGATCCTAACAATACGGCCGAGAAAGGGGCATAACAAAGAAAATACTGGAAACTCACCAAGACGCCGGCTGGGGACTTTATTGTATTGGTCAACAACTTATAACTCTTATGCCTTCCTTCTCCGCCATGAACGACGGCTTCAGTCTCTGAGAAATATACACAGATTTGAGGTCTTATGATACGACCGTCCTGTGATAGATTCCAGTAACATAATCAGAATACAATTGTTATGATTTTATGAAGATTACAAAACAAAACGTACCTGGGAGCATCCTGGAGACAATTTTCGCTTATCACCAGAGAGATACTTCAATCTCGGTCGACTGGCAATCAACTCATCGGAGGGACGATTTTTTACTGGAGGCTGACCGACCATTACATATTCATTCAATCGCTCAAATTGATTATCCCAGAAGTCTGCATAACCCGGAGTCATATAGGAAAGTCTATCGGAGCAGGGAAACCAGTAGTTACTTCCTTCCACATGGGTATGGTCTAAACGGGTCATGAGCTGCTCAACTGATGGTTTCCTTCTTCGAATAGTTGGGACACACTGATCCATCCCCATTTGTTGGGCCTCTCTATCAATATTATACTCTTCCACTGAAAATTCTCCGTACGAAACTGACAGCAGATGACCGGGGGTGCAACTCAACATGAAGGACCTCTCCATCGTTCATATCCGCACCAGACAGAAAACTAGTGCTCTCTCCAGTATTGAAAGTCACCGGTTGGGAGATATAAGAAGGCACTGACACCCAAGGACGAAAAGAAAATTCAGATTCATCATCCAACACGTCAATGAGGCGCGCCCTACACCGAGGCTGCTTTATGGACCAACGCATGATCCTAGCATTGTCTTTCTTAGGGAAAACATGGCGAGCATCATTGTTCAGTCCTTGCAAAATATTACGTGGAATGGGTGCATAATTCTTGAAGTGTTCCCACATCATAGCTTTAAGAAACATGGTGTTAGCATAACATTCAATCTTCATGAAGCTATTCGACACACTGGAGTCTATAACCAAAGAATCCAAGTTGTAATACAAGGAGCCCAATAACAAGCTACCTATTGGGAGTTGCTCACCTTGAGCCATCTTAATAGCAAAGGGAATCACAAAAGGTTTCAACAAGTTTCCGCTGTCTTCAAAGATATCTCTGGACAACCATAAACATAAGAAAGCAGCAATGGGTAACATACCATCGATGGGTTTATCAGAAACTTCGTCTTTAGGCCACCAGCGCGTCAACCAGAGAGCATAGAATCCTTTACCGCTAGCCTTATTTGCTACCTCCATTGCAGCTGTCAAGATATGAGAAACGGAAGTCTCCTCATCTGAAAGATACCCTGGAAGATTACTTGTGATTGGGAGATGCATCAAAGCTACCACGTCTTCCAAGGTAATGGTAAACTCTCCCCATCTGCATATGAAGGTATAAGTAGGAATACACCAGCGATAAAGCAGAGCTACAATACTTCTCGCATCATGGTAAATGAATAACTCCCCAGAAGCTTGAATAGCCCTTGTCACCTGCGCCTGATCGAGCATAGCCCTCACATGAGGAAAACCAAGCATATGCCTCGCCCATCCAGCAAACTTCTCTAAAGGTCGACGAGGAAGCTTAAATTCTATAACTGATGCAAGGAATACTCCACGTTTAAGAAAAAATCGGATAACTTTCTTGGGAGTCACGAATTTCTTCTGAGTGACAGTCCTGGGATTTATCAGCAGACGATACGCTGGAGATTTCAAATGTTTTTCAAATACTGCAGGATCTTCCTCAAAAATGCATCATCGATATTTGGGATGTTCTTAATCCCGTGGGTTTCATCTTCATCTTCACCAACAGAAGCTTCGTCTGTACATGTCTCATCTCTAGAGATATCATCATCAATGCACATTTCATCTCTTGAAGAGTCGTTAACTTGGGAGCCGGTCATATTTATGAAGTAGCTGCAAAATTCATATTACATTCTACTCCAGCACATCATCCGGAATCAAGGAAATACTAGCGTCTAACGGTAATTCTTAACTCTTACCTTTTTACGCTTCCACTAAACAGTAGTGAGAGTAATGCTAGAGTTAATGCTCCCGAATCGTATGCTTCTTCAATACCTACAAAAGACGTTCAAAACTCAGATTTTTCATAAAATCATCAATTTTCTACTGAGTGAACATTCACCATAAAATTCTGAAAATTAAGACATTATTTCATCATGAATAATCTTTATCTCTAAGCAACATCACATGAAACTCAAGTTTCGATTTTTAGAGAAATAATATATATTTGCATATATATATATATATGTAAACGAAACGTTTATTTACTCATGTAAATAAATAAATATTTTCAACATGAGCCAGGCTCGTAAAAAATAAATCGTGGATACTCCACGGTTTCAAAAAAAAAAAGAAAAAAAAACCTTTTCATGAACCGACCATGTTTTTACAAGAAAACTCGTTTCCTTCGTGCCGTCATGTGTATTTGAAACGAAGGTTTATTTCAATTTTGTGAAAACTCACGCATTACATGATAAAGTTTTACATGAAAGCTCATACATCAAATTTTATCACTGTACACAAGCTTATATATACAAAAAGAGGAGAACCCGCTTCTCCGCACCATCGTTTTTCTTTAAAACGAAGATTTTACTACGGTTTTGTGAAAAATTCGCTTTTGTGATAAAACTTTGTCTCACGTGAAATCTCATCAACATAGTTTCATCACTGAACCTACATATTCATATATGAAGGAAAACCTCTCCTAAATCAAGGATTATTACTAGTTTTCAAAAATTAACGATTAAACGAACATACGTTTTCAAAAACGAAGGTTTTTCAACGAAACCCACAATCATATATACACGGGTATATAATTTTATCGTGATCAATATGTGAACAACTCATAAAATTCATGAGCATCAGCAAAAAAAAATAAAAAAAATTGACGCATACATGTCGGCGCCGGTGAAGAACCGCCGGAAGGTGACGGCAACGGTGGTGGCGCTGGAGCTCCGGCGAAATTTTTTCCCTTCTCTCCTAGTGTTGGCGTGAAGATGATGAGGTGATGGGAGCTTCTGGTCGCGAGAAAAAAAAAAAAAGAAGGAGAAGCAATTTCTTTTATGACAAACTTTGTTTCCAAAACCTAATTTTCCAAGGATTTCCTTATTGGGCCCGGCCCGCGAATCCCGAACGACCAAGGTCCCGTTACTCAAATCAGCGGTTCAACACCAACTCATGCTCACCAAACGAAATTATATCATGCCACAAGAGTCCGCTTTCAAGTCATGATATGCTCGTGCGATCGAAATCCGGTAACATCTTAACTTACGACTGAGTTCAATTACTTGCACTGTTATGACCGGAAAATCACCATTCAATGCTGACTGAGGAACACGGCTTTCCTAACTAAGCAAGGGACTTAATGTAGATGGTGGATTTTCGACAAAGGATAAAATCGTAAACCCATAATTACATGAACCTCTGACTCAGCAATCAGGCGTAAATATGGAGACACGGGTGTCTCAACGAATCCTCTGACGGAGAATACTTTCTCTCAGAGTGCATATAGATATGTAGTCTCACAGCTGGACAACGGCATATCTCATGAGTACTGAATACTTTAGTCATAACTTCTATCACGGGATGAAGAACTCCCGAACGACTTGCTCTGCTAGTATAAAGTCATAAATTAATCATTCCTAAATTCTTGGATTCATCCGCAGAATTCCTGAAAATATTCAAATATTTTCACAGATATCTCATTACGCAAACCATGGTTCTTCCCGCGAAGTACATGGATTAGTAATATTGACGACGGGCATCGTGGCTACCGCCTGAGCGAGCCCTGTCCTCAAACCTAAATTCTTGGATTCATCCGTTGAATTTCGAAAATATTCAAATATTTTCACACATATTTCATTACGCAAACCATGATTCTTCCCAGCAGAAGTCTATGGATTAGTAATAAATATTGGACGCACGGGCATCAGGGCTACCGCCTGAGAAAGCTCTGTCTCAGATGGTGCAATTGTATTCAACAATGATACATTAACAACCGAGCAAGTATTTCAAAATATGACGAAACGATGAACCTATGCAAAATAGGACGAAGAATAATAAATAAATAAAAATTGACCAAGGCGCTGGGAGCATGGACCCATTGACCGTGCCGTGGTCAATCCCACACCAGTCTCATATTTTTATCATATTTTGTTGTTTTTTCGGAGTTCATGAAAAAACCTTTCGCTTGAACACATATCCTTTTGTTTTTAGGAAACTCCTCAACTTCATGGTGCTTCCTCCGCGCAGAGGAAATAATATAAAATCAAGGAGAGCATGAGGGGGCGTGACCATTGGCCAACCGGCCATGCCTGGTCCAAGCCGGCCCCACACTTCATATTTCCTCATTATTTTATTAATTGCCCTAATTTCATGAAAACTCCTTAATCTCATGATTTTTCCTTCGTCCCATGAAAAATAATAAAACTTAGGAAACCCGTGTGCACGAGTCATGGTCGGTCGGCCAAACCCAAGATGGCTCACACGTCCCACTCTTTTGTTAGCATATTTTTCATGTTTTCCTAATCCCATGAAAATTCCCTGATTTCATGATATTTCCTTCAAATTATGAATATTCCTTCAAATCATGAAATAATGCATAAAATAGGGAAAACGCACGGGACCGGGCCTTGGTCGGCCAGTCATGCTCTAAGCCGGTCCCACACGCTCACACGTCCCTTATTTTATTATTTATGATTTTTGATGTTTCCTTCGTTTCATGGAAACTCATTTATTTCAACAAAACTCTTTCGTTTCATCATATTAGGAAAAATGTTATGGGACCGGTCCCTTCGATTTTTCCTGAGTTTTACTCTCTGGCTGGTTTCACCTCCCGAAAGAGCTTAAAACCTAAATACTCACGCGTTGGGAGATAGGAAATTCTTTTCCGTACGTAATGGAGGGGCGGACCAGCAAAATCCGAGTTCGTATGAGAAATCTATGATGATTCTAACAAAGGACGCTGATTAGGGTGTCAACCAATCTGGGAGTGCTCGAATGATCAACATTTGATCCCGTGACCACCAAGGGCCAGTTTCATGACCCCTTGGTCGGTCCCTCACCTCTTCATAATTCCTTTACTTTTCATTATTTTCCTTCATCCGATGAAGTTTTGACGGTTTTATCAGAAAACCTTAATTTTGTCATATTTTCTCGAATGGTCGCTCAAACGAGCACCAGAAAATATCAAAATTCTCAGAACTGAGACACGGACGTCTCAACGATGAAAGCATGTTACCTTGACCGACCAAGGTTGGCTTTGTGGCTCGCAATGAACCAATCCCATGTGTTTCTCACAATCTGACCTAATTTGCACAATTGCACGTATTAGGTCCAAAAACTCTCCAAACAATTTCGGAATTCGACGGAGCGACCGTCATTTGATCCCGTGACCACCCAGGTCTGGTTTCACAACTCCTTGGTCGGTCCCTCATGTTTTAATAATAATAATTAATTAGGTTCTATCACCTAATGCTGAACCAATGATAGATTCAAGAAATGATTAAACCAAAGATTTAATCATTCTTTCAACAACTCACCAACTCTTCAAAGAGGTCTTGGATTTCGCTCACGTGAGCATATGAGAATTTCATGGTTGATCCACGGTCCCATGAAGCAGGTTCTCCTTCATTCTATGGTTAATTTCAAATAAATCATCAATTGGTCATCAATTGATCAAATTAGGGTTTCTGAATCCAAGGATCATGATTCCAGATTCAAACACTAATAATTTCACACTGATCTCATGATCAATATTCTTATTAATTATGCTCGGTTAAATTACCAGAGCTTTAATTAATATTTTATTTTGGTCACGCTACAAATATTTCATCATACGAGCAACACTTGCTCAGATGAGCAATATTTACTCAAATATTTCATCAGACGAGCAACACTTGCTCAGGTGAGCAATATTTACTCAAATTAACGGAACTATCAATATTAAATAAATTAGCGAGCAACATTTTCTCTCCTCAACGTGAGGATCCTATCACTATCTCAGCAGACACGTTCGATTCATGAGTTGCATAACATTTTACAAAATCATGTTTAACTCAGCAAATACGTAGACTCATCGTCCCACGAAGTCATGAAATCAGCAACTGACTTAATTAACCACGACACATCAATCGTGTCACTTGGGGGGATATCAACTAGGGTTTTGGTCTGGAGGTCTACGGCACGTGTGTTCAAACACACGATGAAATGTGAGCAAGTTGTGCAATCAGTTGAGGAAGTTAGAAAAGTAGTGGATGGATAATCAACCAAGTCTCCGCACGATGAGCGCAACTGGTTTTGAGCATTATTCCCATCTCTCCACTCCTTCACTCCATCAACTGTCACACTTCATGGGATCATGGTGTTTGCAACTCCGGCATTATATAATGTTTCTGAATCCCGATTGAAGGATAAGATTCGAAGAGTTATCAAACATTCGAACAACAATCGTCTGAACGAGCAATTTCTCAACAAAGTTCATACATACGCTCATTCATCTACACGAACTCACAGAAATCACTCTCAATCAGACAATATTCAATCATTTAGAGCATTACATGGAAACCGTAACACACCTACAATCCCAGTTCACCATTGATCTCACACATTTCTCAGCTTCCCTCCTACAGACCAACCCATCTTCTCTTGTGACCGAATTTACTCTGGAACGGCCATTGTCTTGGTTTAGGCTGGATTATTACAGATTGGTATCTCCAACTAAAAAGCACCCCCTTCATAGCGGTGCATCTGTGTGAGGTTGAACATTTCGCTCGGTTCAAGGAATCTCCTCCGCACGGTCGTCCTCAATTCCGCAAAAACCAGCAGATCGTTTTTCCCCATCTACAGATTGGCGACCACAAAGGGAGATCATTCTCTCGGTTGCAATCTCTCATTCTCACAAGATGGTTGGTCTAAGGTCAGGAGTGTTCACAAACCCTAACGCAAACATCGCTAGTACTAGCAACAATGAAGACATCCCGGAAACCGTTCCGGCCACTAACACTGACGGTGGTGACATCACTCCTCCTCACGACAACGCAGAAGGTCATCCTTTGTTCGACCGACAGCCTGAAGAAGTCAGAGGAAATCCACCACCAACTATGGATGATCTCGTCAAAGCGCAGGAAACTCTTGCAAAAAATCAGACAGACATGTGTAGGTACTGAATATCGCAAGATAATAGTTCACGAGTATCGTAATAAATAAAGGAGGAAAGAGTTATAAAATGATACGATGATAGAAGTAGTGCGGGGAAATATGAAGTTTTGCGAGGATGAATTGCGATACTTCGCAATTCATATACATCTGCATAAGTTTTACTATAAATAGGAGTTCAAATGTAAAATTCGAGAGGTTCTTTTAATGAGTGTAAGAAATTATCTTAGGAAAGAGAATAGAAAAAGTTGTAACTATTCTAGTTCCATTTTGATAATTCTATGTAATCAACTAAGAGAATTAATAAGAAAATTATCATTCACCATCAAGAATTTCTTGAGTTTTTACTAATTCTATTGAGGGTGTAGTTGTAGATTATTCTGCAACTACATAATTGGCGCTAGAAACAGGGAAAATATGGAAAAGATGCAGATTTAATACCTTCTACTTACAGAATTTATGGTTTTAATGGAACTGCTAACAAGCCCAAAGGAGAAGTGAGCATGCGAATTCCATTAAGTGGAATGCGAACTGAAATTCTGTTCTGCGTTGTTGATGTCGAATCACCATATAATGCTTTGATAGGAAGACCATGACTTCATGGAATTCTAGGCGTAGATTCCACTCTACATCAGTGCATAAAGTTTCCTCATATGAAGGGTATTGGAATTATCAAGGGTGATTGGGCTGAGGGAAAGAAATGTTACGATACAGAAGTATAAGTTTACGAAGGAAAAACTACTGAGAAGGAAAATTGGAGAAAAAGAGAAAAGGTTGTGAAAAGAAGTGAAAATTTAATGGCGGAGGATTAAGGCAAAAGAGAATAAAATTACAATGATAATCATACAAGAAATTTACGATGATAATAAGGGGTTGTGATTTTCGAAGAAAGAAGAAGGAAAATAATAAAACAAGAAGGTAATCAGTATGTTTGCTCGTGGAAATGAGGTATGTTGCAAAACAAATTTTTTTATTTCGTGATAAATTTTACGAATATTGTTTGCTCGCAGGAAATTGGGAAAAGTTACGAATTTCAAAATTTATATTGCGATTAAACTTTCATTAATTTGTGAATAAAAGACCACAATCTGTGATCAGCCTCCAAAAAAGAAAGAGAGCCGCAGAAAATTTTATACAGGCAAACCTTTGTGGCGTACACCCTAGTTCGCGAAGCTATATTTCGTAAGAGGAAAAGTCCTAAAGTACGTCATTTAAGGGGGTACCTATAAACGTGGCTAAGGGTAACTGGAACACCACCAAGGGCCCTTAGTACATGGTAAAATGTTAGGGGTACAACCCAATAATGGGGTACCTATCCGGGTTAGACACCTTGGATTCTCACCTAATCTAGCGACATTACGCAATATAAAATGAGGTGTAAGAGGATTTAGGTTGGGAGACTAAGGCATACTGTCTTTCCCAAGAAGTGCAGAAAACGATCAAGGCGCCGAGGTACACAGTTGAGTCAAGAGTGCCGGGTGAGGTTGAACCACATCTGCCATTTTTGACAAGTCTTGGAAAATGATGCACTTGGCCCAAAGATACCCCATAGGGTGAAACCTCGTAACTATAAGCCCTATAGGGAAAAAGGATAAGAGGTTGCGATCAAAAGCTGGTTGTTGGCAGAACCGGATGGGAAGAGCTAACCTTGTATGGTCGATGTACGCTTCCTTGAAGGGGCAACCAGGGGGAAGATAAAGGGCAACACCCTCCATTAGGGAGCTGATACGTGCTATAAGACGCAAATGTCACGAGGCTTCTTGTTTGCGAAAACATAAAGGCTTGTCATATTTGTGCAACAAATGAAGTTCTGCGAGCATTCTAAAAAAAAAAAAAAAAAAAAAAAAGAGAAGGAAAACATACAAAAAGAACTCGCAGAATGAAACAAAGAAGTTAAGATGAGATCAATGGGTTATTACATGAAAGTGTAAAAACTTCATGCGATTTCATCGCAAGACGATAATTTCACGAGGTTGTATGTTCGCAAGAATGTTCAGACTTGTCATATTATCGCAAATACAAAAATTTACTACAAAAGAGGTGGCAAAATAAGACCTTTACTTAGGAAGGCATGATAAGACCACAGAAATTAATGAAATTCATTACATCAAAATCATTGAAGAAATTATACAAGAATATACATTATGAAGATCTGAAAAGAAGACAACTTCGTCGATATCATTGAAGAAATTTTACAAGAATATACATCATGAAGTTTTGAAGAGAAGACAACTTCGTCAATATCATTGAAGAATTTTTACAAGAAGTCCTATCAAAGAAGATAAAATCATTGAAGAATTTTCACTAAGACTTAACAAAAGATGCGATTTTGATAGCAATCAAATACAGATAAGTTCATACTCGTAAAATTTCACGAGAATTACATACTTCTTATACTTCTCCATATATTGAATATTTCTCCACAAATTCAATACTATTTATACTTCTTCAAGAATATATCATATTTATTATACTTCTTCAACGGATATTTAATTTTGCGAAGGTTAAGTACTTATTATACTTCTTCATACAGTGAGTAATAATTCTTATACTTCTTCATATATTGGGAAATTCTTCATGAATTGAATACTGCTAATACTTATTCAAAGATATTGTATACTTCTTAATGGTATTTCATATTTCGTATACTTCATATTTCCTATACTTCAAGGGGAGATTTATTATTTACTTCGCAACATTCCGCAAAAGGCAAAAGGCTTATATTTCTTATTCTTCAAAGGGAGGACTTTTTATTCATAATCACAATAAGACGAAACTTCGTAAGATAAATTGAGAAGGATATTCTAATACTTCCAGCGATAGTTGATCATTTGAAGAGCAATAATAAGGGGAAGGGGAATACTAAGCTAAGTCTTTAAGATGTATTATTTCTCTCCACATGATCAAGTTATGCGAATAAGGGAAACAATCAATCAAAGAAAGATTAATTCAAATTAAGCTTTGAAAAAGAAATTGTTGGATTGATTAAAAGTGCAATCAAGAAGAAAGTGTTGTATTGAAAAGAAACAGAACAGACATACAAAAAAGAGTGAAGTTACAGAACAGATATACAAAAAAGAGTGAAGTTATTTTTCAGGCGATCTATTCCCATCAAAATGATCTTCTTCTTCAACTTCACTATCATCTTCAACTTCACTATCAGAGATTTCCAGATATGGAGTATCTTCAGGAATTTCTTCGGAAAGGAGCGTATGGTACTTCTTGAGAGGAATTTCATTATTTTCGCAAATCTTGCGAGTCATCTTAGCTCGAAAATGCTTGACATATAAACTATGGTTATGCTGGGAAATTAGAAGCTGAGATCTCAAATCAGAAATTTTCTTATTACGGTTAGCAAGGATAGTTTCCAGATCGTCATTCATCTTCGCATAATTTTATGCACCAAGGAGAGAAATTAAGGAATTGGTTAGAAAATTACGAAGGAAAAGTAATCAAAATAATTACCATCGCAAAGAATTTACCTTCTAATTGCTTCTTATCATTACGAAGAGAAGAATTTTCAAGCTTTAATTGATTATTCTCCTTAAGAAGAGAAGAATTATCAATTGCGATGCTCGCAGATTGTGAATTATCTTCGTGAAGGGATGTTAATTCTGCGTTATCAATACTTAAATCCTCTACTTTCTGACGGAGATTTGAATTTTCAACCTCTAACTTCTTACAACGATTCAAAGTTTTCTTCTCAGCAATAGAATGACGTCTTTCCCAATTAGAAGCAGCTGCACAACTAACGTTTCCAACCTAAACAAGAAAAAATGGGTTAGAAATCAACAAAATAAGGGAAATAAACAAGGAATAGAGAAGAAACTTACCATGCTACCTAAAGCATATAATGAAGCAGGAGAGACGAATCTTGAAATGCCTTTGAGGGAGTTATTATCAATTACAAAGAGGAACTTTACAATCCTTCGCAATAAGTTTGCGAGCATTCGCTGTAGGAGAATTTCCTAATCCACGAGAAGAATGGAGGAAAGCCTCAGATATGCTAACCATTGCTGAGGAAAAAGTTTCTGGGATACTGCAATCTTCATTTTCACCTTCATCAACATCATTATCATCATCTCCTTCGTCAGAAAGGGTATCAGAATTAGAACTAAAGTCCTTCTCAGTAAATTTATCATCTTCATCACCAAGATCTTCCTCAATATTCTCATTAGAAGAGATTACATTGGAATGAGACTTGGTTGAGAGTTTCTTGTTTTTCCTCCTCTTGTAAACAACATCTTGAAGTTTCCTTTTCCCTTTGCGAAGAGCATCATCTTGACTACCAGAAGCTTGGGTAACCTTCGCAGAACTAAGAGTTTGTTGTCTTGCAGTAAACCTTTTAGAAGAAGTAGAACTCTTATTTTCACTCGCAGCAATCTCAGGAAGAAGTGGAACCTGCATATTCAAATAAGGATAAGAAACAGAGGCAACAATATATTGTTTAGAAAAATACAAGAGTGTTTCTTACCTCATTTGAAATTAAAGGGTAACAAAAATATAAGGAGATGGAAGTACATCCATTTCTATAAACCCAAGGTTGATAATGGCGGTTACGAAGGTTCGAAGGAAGTTTTACTATCCCAGAAATATAAGAACCCGATAATATTAAAGGGTACTTATACCAATCTTCATCATTAGAACGACGAGGTGTATTATTATTTCCTGAGGCATAATCAATATTGTGCATCAGAAGATCATCTGCTGCGATATTAGCTTTACGATGAAGACGAACACCCCAACGATTATCTTCTTTCCTCGCAGGAATTAGTGTGTAATTTTTGAAGAAACCCTCAACTGTATAATTCGCAGCAACAATTTCCATATTTTCAAATCCAGGTTTCCTAAAATCAACTGAATACAAAGATTTCCCAAAAGCGGCACGATTTGCGAATTCAACTAAGAGGCGAATACAATCACCAGTCAATTGGTAAATGGCACAAGAAAAATTGGGGTGGGAAATAATTTCATAGAATAGAGGAAAGTTAACATCATAAAGAGGAAGAGGAAGACCTGCGAGGATTTGACCTCGTGAGATTAAAATTTTCTGATCATCCCAAACATAGTTGGTAAAGAGCTTCACACAGAGAGAAGATTTATTATCATAACCTTCAATCTCAGAGAGAATGAGGTCCCTATCTGCAAGTTCTGCATTAATCTGTTCAATAGTTTTCTTCTTTGGTGCCATTGAATATAAGATGGAAAATAGAAAGGAAAAAAGATAAAAGAGATTGCAGAGGCAGAAGTGGTGAAGAAAATGAATAAGATAAGAGAATAAAAAGCAAAAACAAAGGATAATATTTATAAATAGAGAGAGTTTGATGAAGATAGAAACTCATTAATACGAGTAAGCGTGAACGGTTGAAAAGAACGGTTACGAAGAAACGTGTCAAAAAGGTAAGGGAAAAGTAAAAAGACGTGTTGCGAACTTGATGGGTGGTAATAACTACACTAAATTTACGAGAATAGAGATTCTCATGACATTTCTTCTTCGTAGAATTGACATGAGAAGAGGCAAGATGTAGGTACTGAATATCGCAAGATAATAGTTCACGAGTATCGTAATAAATAAAGGAGGAAAGAGTTATAAAATGATACGATGATAGAAGTAGTGCGGGGAAATATGAAGTTTTGCGAGGATGAAATAATTTTGCGAGGATGAATTGCGATACTTCGCAATTCATATACAGCTGCATAAGTTTTACTATAAATAGGAGTTCAAATGTAAAATTCGAGAGGTTCTTTTAATGAGTGTAAGAAATTATCTTAGGAAAGAGAATAGAAAAAGTTGTAACTATTCTAGTTCCATTTTGATAATTCTATGTAATCAACGAAGAGAATTAATAAGAAAATTATCATGCACCATCAAGAATTTCTTGAGTTTTTACTAATTCTATTAAGGGTGTAGTTGTAGATTATTCTGCAACTACAACATGGCCGCAGCACAGGAAAGGCTATTTGATCACCTGAAGACCCTTGCTAATAAATTGTCAGAGAAAGTTCAAGACAATAGGAAATAAAAGGAGAAGTCCTCAGACGCTGCTGATCCTGAGGTAACTCCGATTCACACGGTGAATGACGATGAAACTGACAAAACCATGAGCCATTCGTCAAAAGAATCATCAAGTTTCATCACTAGAGAAGACTTGGAGCGCCTTCTGGAGAATCATGGGAGAGACAAGACACCACATGTCCATCGTCACCAACCTCCTTATCCTACCGCTACACAAAGGACTCCGCTTCCTAAAGGTTATATCTCCCCAACTTTTACTCTGTATGATGGAACTGGTAATGCCCGAGAGAATGTATCTCGCTTCCTTGAAGCCTTAAGAGAACATGAACATAACCACATCGTCCGTCTCAAGGACTTCTCAAAATCCTTGAAAGGCAGAGCATACACCTGGTACAACAACATCGCACCGGGGACCATCAATAATTGGGGAGAGATGATTAACGCCTTCTACAGAAAATACTTCTTCGTGTCAGAGCAAGTCACTCTCTCTGACCTTGGAAGAATGTTTCAAAGGGTTGGTGAAAACCCAAATGACTTCGTGAAAAGATTTAGAATCCAAGCCCTGGATTGTCATGATCCAAACGTCACGGAGCAACAACTGGTATATTTTTGCATCAATGGCATGCTCCCAGTCTACAGAGATCTTTTGGAGAACCTCCGATTCCAGACTTTCTCAGAGCTCCACGAAGCAGCAAAGAGGTCGGCGACCACTGCGCCTGCTCTGTTAGAAAGAACAAAATCCACAAAGGCTGAAGAAGCACGAGATACTCGGGGAAGCAGACGCCTAGTCAATAAGCAGTACAGTCTGCAACCTTCCGCAAATGCTGTCATAGAAGGGAGCAAACGGAAAGCCGAACCACAGCGCAAGCATGCTCCTTCCATCCCTTCAAAGACACAAAAGAAATAAAATGTGGAAACGGCTCCTCAGCATATGGAAGATCCAGAAGCACTTGATTTCCCCTGTTTCATCGAAGAAGTCATTGAATTTCTAGAAGCCTGGATTCAAGATGGCGCAATCAAATTGCCATATGTCAAGAAGGAACCAACTGAAGAGGTAATGGAAAATCCTCGGTACTGTCGCTTCTATAGGTTCATCAGCCACCCCACAAATGCTTATAAGACTTTGAAGCGCATATTTAAAGAAAGGGTCGAGTCAGGAGAACTTAACCTGGGGACTGAAGGAGTGCACAGAGATCCACTTCCTGTCAGAACTTTCTCTATCTCTGAAGCCCCAGTCAAGGAAGCAGTCCATTCATTAGTGGAGCATGTGTGTGAATTACTCTATCTATCGAAGGCGCAACGAGGAGATATGTTTAAGGCTTTGAATCACATAGTTTCCGAGAAATGCCTGCTAATTTCAGATATACCTCCTGAACCCTCATCCACTGACAAAGAAATGAATGACTGGGGACTGCTCGCCACAGTGCACGTCAAGGGAAATAAATTCAAAAGGGATTTTATTGATGTTGGTACTGCTGTTAACATCATTCCTTTAAAGACTCTTAGAGCTGCTGGCATCACTCGACATGAGGCTACTCACGTTCCCACAACAATCAGAGATCATGAAGGAATTCTCAAGGATGCATATGGCTTCATCAACCTCAAAATTGTGAAAGGTTCGACCTGCACTGAGACCAAATTTTACATAATCCTGTAAGACCCTGGATATGATATGATTCTTGAGCGCCCATGGATCCACGATGGAAACGTTGCACCAACCTCTTCGGTTATACTTTCATCCGCTGAAAAAACCTCTGACTCGGAAGAGGAAATAGAAGATATCTCGCCATTTGAATATCTAGAGGAGGTCAAAGCTTTGACAGAACTTGCACAGAATTTCGGAGAGCATCCAAATGCTTTTATCAAGAGATTCCACGCTCAGGCAAGTCTTATTCCTTCTCGTATGTCCATATCGTCAGTTTTCAAATATGCTCATTTGGTTCAAGGGCTTCACTCCACAAATGATTTAGCAATTGCAAACTACTATGCGTGGATCATTACACCGCAACAATATTTTACCCAATGGCTGAATCCATAGCCTCTTCAAGTTGATTATCCAATCGGGCGATTCATTGTAGAAGACACGGCTAAACATGACAGGCAATATGTGGGATG
Organism: Papaver bracteatum; assembly: GCA_023529315.1. Classification (NCBI taxonomy): domain Eukaryota; kingdom Viridiplantae; phylum Streptophyta; class Magnoliopsida; order Ranunculales; family Papaveraceae; genus Papaver; species Papaver bracteatum. The sequence continues at coordinate 409,576 of JAJJWX010003279.1, read as the reverse complement.
CTCCCTTTTGCACGAGTGTCCATATGTGCCACAGCCCTGGAGTCACATTGCTCGAAGGATTCCAAATCAACAGAAGATATTCAAGGCACGGATTGCAAAGCCAAATAAGTTCAAAGAAGGAGATTTGGTTCTCAAGGCAACTAAGCGGGATCTTCATTCTACAAGGAACTCCAATTGGGAAGGACCATTTATGATCACTAAGTCCATGATCGAAGGATATTACAAGCTGATCAACACAGATGGACGGACCCTACCAGTAATTCACGAAAATTGGCTTAAGGCGTTTGTCTAAGATTACGGGACATTCGAGGTACTGGGCGCTTGAGCATTCATGACGTCTGGATTTGGCATTTTAGGATTTTCTTTCATTGTATTTCAATTCCTCCAAAACGTTTGCAACACTTACAATCAGTATTTGAATTCATCAATTTATCAGAAATTCAGTTCATATTTCTTAAAGGAAAATCTCTATCAAACCCAAAAGAAAATCCTTAACCATCTACCAATCCAAAACCATGATATCAAAACCCAAATAAAACCTCACATCTCTCAGAAATTCATAAGCCTAAGAGAAATGAATCAAAGAAAATCGGCAAAGAAAGATTTCCGTGCCTCTGCGTCCTTCAAAGCTTGCAAAGCCGCCTGCTCCTTGGTCAGCTCTTCAGTAATCCTGGAGATCTTGTCTTCCTTATCCATCATAGCATCATTTGGAAAGGGTATGTTATTTTCACATGAATCTTTAATAGAATTCATCTTATTACGAAGCCACTTCACATTGAAGCCAAGTCTCTCAGAATTCTCCAAGTTGAACTCCCAATCAAAGAGTACATCTGGAGTTACAACATTTCTGGATCTAGTGCATATGTCGCTTACAACACGCAAGAGTACAATTACCTGCATTGTTAAAGCGTAAGCACGCCCAGGGTTCCTGTCAACAATTATATGGCCAAACTTCTCCCATATTTTCTTGTACAAGCCCGCATACCCAATAGGAACGCTGAATCCACCAACTAACTCATGATACGGGATTGAGGCGTCGAATGGAGGATCAAAACCAACTCCTTCACTTGGGTATTCATGCACGATCATACGGTTTTCAATTACTGGAGCAACTTCTACGGTCAAGGAAACAATTTCTTCAGTATTTTCTGCCGGTGTCCTGGATTCTTCTATTACAACAATAATCTGAGCCTCCATGACTCCATCAAAAACACTTTCCTGACCTTGAGGAGCAGATATGGTAGCCTCCCTATCAAAAGCCTCAAATTCGCTCATTTCATCATTTTGGGTTCCTTCATTCTCAACTTCATCATTCTGTACCTAATACGAAGATTACATGAGATTAGGCTCATCCAAGCACAAAACCAAAGGAAATCATGAATTACAAAATGAAATCAGTTTAACATCATTAAAGCATTTCATTTTACATGATAGATGTCGGTAAATAACGTGAAAGTCACAAAACCACGTTTTGCAACAAGTCCGCCTGAGGAGATTTTTACACTCCCCTGTACAACGCGATGAACTGGGAGCAACTGGTGAAGAATCAAGGGTTGCGTTATATACCATTCTATTCGTATGGGTATTACCTACAATAGGTCAAACTTTCATAGCAATCGGATGAACGGACAATAAGATGTGGCCAAAACATCAACTGATGCGCAATCTGAAAAAGTTCTGGAAGTCTCCTGGAAGTTTACTATTTATCCTTTTTCAGGCTCTAAACGCGCTCAGGACTTAAGAACCTTCTTTGTTAAAGCTTGGAAATTTCCTGGGCTTGAATATGCATATGCTAATCAGCAAAACCTGACATCAGACGAAGATTCTACAACGTTTTTCCTAAAGTGCTGAGTTCTGAATTTTCTGACGACGTATTTTCAGCAAAAGTTGTCATATTCACATTACTTTCTCGTTCAGTCATTCATGGAGAAGCAAGTTTATACTTTTATGGATGAAATACAAGAGAAATACTTACTTGGGTAGTTCCCGAAGCATTCAAGGAACCAGGATTGCTCGCATCAACGTCGACAGCTCCGCTACCTTCATTCAGTCTTGAACCCTGAGAGTTCTCTTTATCGCCATCCTTCGAACAACCGTCACCGGTATTCTCTACAACCATGGAATTATTTTCCTGGATATATCCCCAAAAATCAGCATTCCATTCGTAAAACACCATGATTACTGAGGGGGAGATACTTACAACTTCTTCATCGCTCAAGTCAGAAATTGTTTGCTCGGAAAAACGAAGACCATCGATACTTGATGGGGCAAAGTTCTACAACGGAACAACAATATCAATTTCATGATCCTAACAATATGGCCGAGAAAGGGCTATAACAAAGAAAATACTGGAAACTCACCAAGACGCCGGCTGGGGACTTTATTGTATTGGTCAACAACTTATAACTCTTATGCCTTCCTTCTCCGCCATGAACGACGGCTTCAGTCTCTGAGAAATATACACAGATTCGAGGTCTTATGATACGACCGTCCTGTGATAGATTCCAGTAACATAATCAAAATACAATTGTTATGATTTTATGAAGATTACAAAACAAAACGTACCTGGGAGCATCCTGGAGACAATTTTCGCTTATCACCAGAGAGATACTTCAATCTCGGTCGACTGGAAATCAACTCATCGGAGGGACAATTTTTTACTGGAGGCTGACCGACCATTAAATATTCATGCAATCACTCAAATTGATTATCCCAGAAGTCTGCATAACCCGGAGTCACATAGGAAAGTCTATCGGAGCAAGGAAACCAGTAGTTACTTCCTTCCACATGGGTATAGTCTAAACGGGTCATGAGCTGCTCAACTGATGGTTTCCTTCTTCAAATAGTTGGGACACACTGATCCATCCCCATTTTTCGGGCCTCTCTATCAATATTATACTCTTCCACTGAAAATTCTCCGTACGAAACTGACAGCAGATGACCGGGGGTGCAACTCAACATGAAGGACCTCTCTCCATCGTTCATATCCGCACCAGACAGCAAACTAGTGCTCTCTCCAGTATTGAAAGTCACCGGTTGGGAGATATAAGAAGGCACTGACACCCAAGGACGAAAAGCAAATTCAGATTCATCATCCAACACGTCAATGAGGTGCGCCCTACACCGAGGCTGCTTTATGGACCAACGCATGATCCTAGCATTGTCTTTCTTAGGGAAAACATGGCGAGCATCAGTGTTCAGTCCTTGCAAAATATTACGTGGAATGGGTGCATAATTATTGAAGTGTTCCCACATCAGAGCTTTAAGAAACATGGTGTTAGCATAACATTCAATCTTCATGAAGCTATTCGACACACTTGAGTCTATAACCAAAGAATCCAAGTTGTAATACAAGGAGCCCAATAACAAGCTACCTATTGGGAGTTGCTCACCTTGATCCATCTTAATAGAAAAGGGAATCACAAAAGGTTTCAACAAGTTTCCGCTGTCTTCAAAGATATCTCTGGACAACCATAAACATAAGAAAGCAACAATGGGTAACATACCATCGATGGGTTTATCAGAAACTTCGTCTTTAGGCCACCAGCGCGTCAACCAGAGAGCATAGAATCCTTTACCGCTAGCCTTATTTGCTACCTCCATTGCAGCTGTAAAGATATGAGAAACGACAGTCTCCTCATATGAAAGATCCCCTGGAAGATTACCTGTGATTGGGAGATGCATCAAAGCTACCACGTCTTCCAAGGTAATGGTAAACTCTCCCCATCTGCATATGAAGGTATGAGTAGGAATACACCAGCGATAAAGCAGAGCTACAATACTTCTCACATCATGGTAAATGAATAACTCCCCAGAAGCTTGAATAGCCCTTGTCACCTGCGCCTGATCGAGCATAGCCCTCACATGAGGAAAACCAAGCATATGCCTCGCCCATCCAGCAAACTTCTCTAAAGGTCGACGAGAAAGCTTAAATTCTATAACTGATGCAAGGAATACTCCACGTTCAAGACAAAATCGGATAACTTTCTTGGGAGTCACGAATTTCTTCTGAGTGACAGTCCTGGGATTTATCAGCAGACGATACGCTGGAGATTTCAAATGTTTTTCAGCTACTGCAGGATCTTCCTCAAAAAATGCATCATCGATATTTGGGATGTTCTTAATCCCATGGGTTTCATCTTCATCTTCACCAACAGAAGCTTCGTCTGTACATGTCTCATATCTAGAGATATCATCATCAATGCACATTTCATCTCTTGAAGAGTTGTTAACTTGGGAGCCGGTCATATTTATGAAGTAGCTGCAAAATTCATATTACATTCTACTCCAGCACATCATCCGGAATCAAGGAAATACTAGCGTCTAACGGTAATTCTTAACTCTTACCTTTTTACGCTTCCACTAAACAGTAGTGAGAGTAATGCTAGAGTTAATGCTCCCGAATCGTATGCTTCTTCAATACCTACAAAAGACATTCAAAACTCAGATTTTTCATAAAATCATCAATTTTCTACTGAGTGAACATTCACCATAAAATTCTGAAAATTAAGACATTATTTCATCATGAATAATCTTTATCTCTAAGCAACATCACATGAAACTCAAGTTTCGATTTTTAGAGAAATAATATATATTTGCATATATATATATATGTAAACGAAACGTTTATTTACTCATGTAAATAAATAAATATTTTCTACATGAGCCAGGCTCGTAAAAAATAAATCGTGGATACTCCACGGTTTCAAAAAAAAAAAGAAAAAAAAACCTTTTCATGAACCGACCATGTTTTTACAAGAAAACTCGTTTCCTTCGTGCCGTCATGTGTATTTGAAACGAAGGTTTATTTCAATTTTGTGAACGCATTACATGATAAAGTTTTACATGAAATCTCATACATAAAATTTTATCACTGTACACAAGCTTATATATACAGAAAGAGGAGAACCCGCTTCTCCGCACCATCGTTTTTCTTTAAAACGAAGATTTTACTACGGTTTTGTGAAAAATTCGCTTTTGTGATAAAACTTTGTCTCACGTGAAATCTCATCAACATAGTTTCATCACTGAACCTACATATTCATATATGAAGGAAAACCTCTCCTAAATCAAGGATTATTACTAGTTTTCAAAAATTAACGATTAAACGAACATACGTTTTCAAAAACGAAGGTTTTTCAACGAAACCCACAATCATATATACACGGGTATATAATTTTATCATGATCAATATGTGAACAACTCATAAAATTCATGAGCATCAGCAAAAAAAAATAAAAAAAATTGACGCATACCTGTCGGCGCCGGTGAAGAACCGCCGGAAGGTGACGGCAACGGTGGTGGCGCTGGAGCTCCGGCGAAATTTTTTCCCTTCTCTCCTGGTGTTGGCGTGAAGATGATGAGGTGATGGGAGCTGCTGGTCACGAGAAAAAAAAAGAAAAGAAGGAGAAGCAATTTCTTTTATGACAAACTTTGTTTCCAAAACCTAATTTTCCAAGGATTTCCTTATTGGGCCCGGCCCGCGAATCCCGAACGACCAAGGTCCCGTTAATCAAATCAGCGGTTCAACACCAACTCATGCTCACCAAACGAAATTCTATCATGCCACAAGAGTCCTCTTTCAAGTCATGATATGCTCGTGCGATCGAAATCCGGTAACATCTTAACTTACGACTGAGTTCAATTACTTGCACTGTTATGACCGGAAAATCACCATTCAATGCTGACTGAGGAACACGGCTTTCCTCACTAAGCAGGGGACTTAATGTAGATGGTGGATTTTCGACAAAGGATAAAATTGTAAACCCATAATTACATGAACCTCTGACTCAGCAATCAGGCGTAAATATGGAGACACGGGTCTCTCATCGAATCCTCTGACGGAGAATACTTTCTCTCATAGTGCATATAGATATGTAGTCTCACAGCTGGACAACGGAATATTTCATGAGTACTGAATACTTCAGTCATAACTTCTATCACGGGATGAACAACTCCCGAACGACTTGCTCTGCTAGTATAAAGTCATAAATTAATCATTCCTAAATTCTTGGATTCATCCGCAGAATTCCTGAAAATATTCAAATATTTCCTCAGATATCTCATTACGCAAACCATGGTTCTTCCCAGCAAAAGTACATGGATTAGTAATATTGGACGACGGCATCGGGGCTACCGCCTGAGCGAGCCCTGTCTCAAACCTAAATTCTTGGATTCATCCGCAGAATTTCTGAAAATATTCAAATATTTTCGCACATATTTCATTACGCAAACCATGATTCTTCCCAGCAGAAGTCTATGGATTAGTAATAAATATTGGATGCACGGGCATCAGGGCTACCGCCTGAGCAATCTCTGTATCAAATGGTGCAATTATATTCAACAATGATACATTAACAACCGAGCAAGTATTTCAAAATACGAAGAAACGATGAACCTATGCAAAATAGGACGAAGAATAAAAAATAAATAAAAATTGACCAAGGTGCTGGGAGCATGGACCCACTGACCGGCCGACCGTGCCGTGGTCAATCCCACACCAGTCTCATATTTTTTTATCATATTTTGTTGTTTTTTCTGAGTTCATGAAAAAACCTTTCGCTTGAACAAATATCCTTTTGTTTTGAGGAAACTCCTCAACTTCATGGTGCTTCCTCCGCGCGGAGGAAATAATATAAAAACAAGGAGAGCATGAGGGGGCGTGACCATTGGCCAACCGACCATGCCTGGTCCCAGCCGGCCCCACACCTCATATTTCCTCATTATTTTATTAATTGCCCTAATTTCATGAAAACTCCTTAATCTCATGATTTTTCCTTCGTCCCATGAAAAATAATAAAACTTAGGAAACCCGTGTGCACGAGTCATAGTCGGTCGGCCAAACCCTAGATGGCTCACACGTCCCACTCTTTTATTAGCATATTTTTCATGTTTTCATAATCCCATGAAAATTCCATGATTTCATGATATTTCCTTCAAATTATGAAAATTCCTTCAAATCATGAAATAATGCATAAAATAGGGAAAACGCACGGGACCGGGCCTTGGTCGGCCAGTCATGCTCTAAGCCGGTCACACACGCTCACACGTCCCTTATTTTATTATTTATGATTTTTGATGTTTCCTTCGTCTCATGGAAACTCATTTATTTCAACAAAACTCCTTCGTTTCATCATATTAGGAAAAATGTTATGGGACCGGCCCCTTTGATTTTTCCTGAGTTTTACTCTCTGGCTGGTTTCACCTCCCGAAAGAGCTTAAAACCTAAATACTCCTGCGTTAGGAGATAGGAAATTCTTTTCCATACGTAATGGAGGGGCGGACCAGAAAAATCCGAGTTCGTATGAGAAATCTATGCTGATTCTACCAAGTGAAAAATACTAGAACCCCCTATTATATGGGTTCAACATTTACAAGCCCCACAAAATGGATCTTCCGTCCTCAACTCCATTTTTTCACATTTTGATATTTCTAGGCCCAAAACTTTTATTTTCAAGGCTTGATAATGAAGTGATATTTTTATAATGTCAATTTTACCCTTTTCAATATAAACAAGAGAAAAATCATAAGATTTATTCATTTCTACATTTTCTTTCTCTCTCATCTCTCTCTCTCTCTCGGTTGTAGAGAAAAAACTTTTAGATCTTCATTTTCATCTTCTTCTTTTCGGTTGCAGAGATTCATTTTCATCTTCTTCTTTTAAATCTTAGATAAGTATACAGATAAGTATCATCATCTCTTCTGTCATGATGCTTCAATTAAGAAAATTCCAGATCTGTTCTTCATGTTTTAGATTTGAATTTTTTTATTAAGATTTCGAAACCTAATACATCGATTTTGGTTCAGTTTTATTATATGATTCATGACTAGCATTCAGATCTACTTTCTCCTTCTATCTCTCTTCATTTTGAGTTAGAAATTTCGAATTTTTTTTGAAAAAAGAGTTTCCAGAACTTTTAGGGTTCTTCGTCGAGAATCCGTCGATCTATTCTATCATTAACCTGATGGAAAATCAGACTCCATATTTGTAATCCTCATGTGTGAATCTGTGTTACCCATTTAATATTTTTGTAGACGAAGTAGTTTAATTTTTTTTCTACCTGATATGATTTGTTGATTTTGTAGATTTCTTTGTGTTGGATTTGAAAATAGGAGTCAATTGATGAAGATGTTGCTTCTGTTCTGTTAATTCAAGTTAATGCTAGATGTAATAACGAAGGTGAATTCATTTAATGTTGTGAGAATACGTATATACTTATGTTGATTGAGTAGATATGAAATGTTTTTGAACATTATTTGTTGTTGTTCAATTCGTTTGAGCATATCTGTAGCTGTAACAATTTCAAAACCATATAAAATTGTGAATAAGAATCACAAATCTAAGAATTTTGTTATGTGACTATTATGTACAGGATGTGTAACTTTCGTCTACACATCCAATTTGCATGTGTAACTTGAGTTTACACATTCGATTAGCTTGTGTAAATTTTATCTACACATCCAGATAGCTTATATAGCTTTCCTATACACATCAAATTAGCATGATAACTAAATATCCTCATAATAATCATTGAAAACCACATTCTATAACCACTAGTTACACATCCTGGGATATAAAGTTTATGTTCTATATATTTCATTCTTTCCATTAACTTGAGTGTTTCAAATTTCAGTAACAATCTTGCTCAAACAGATAAGCTACATGTTCTGTGATTCTCATTACGTTAAAGTCAATCTATACTTTTGTGCCTTTGCAAAAGATAATTTAATTCAATATAATCTTATAATTCTTGTCCATGAATGCAAGTTTCTGAGTTTCAATTGATAAGACATGAAGCAAAGCATATCTTCAGTGTTTATGTTTTCAATTGCTACGACAATATTGACCAAATGAAGTTTCAAAAAAATAAGGTTCTTAATGATTTTATACATTGTTTACGTGTATGTGTGGATTGCAGGGAGTGGTGGTGTTGATATTGATACCAAAAAAGTGGTTAAGCAGATGAGGATGGTGTTGTCGAGTGAGCTTCAGGTAAACATGACTCCATAAAATTTGATTGTGATTGACACATTTCTAGGTATCTATATATGTTGGCATATGTATGTCTAACTGCTAGTTATCTGAACTATCATGATGTGTAATTGCTAGTTACACATTCTGGGATATAAAGTTTATGTTCTATATATTGCAGGTTCTTATGAAAAGGTATGTCATGCATATTGGAATGAACTAGCATATGGATGTCTAACTGCTAGTTATTTTGAACTAGCAGGATGTGTAACTGCTAGTTATGAAAAGGTATATCATGCATATATGTTGGCATATGGATGTCTAACTGCTAGTTATCTGAACTAGCAGGATGTGTAACTACTAGTTACACATCCTGGGATATAAAGTTCTATATATTGCAGGTTCTTATGAAAAGGTATATCATGCATATTGGAATGACTAGATAACATTGGTTGGCAGTTGCTTTATGGACAACTTGTTCTCAGTAAAGGACCATCATTCGTTTTGGATGATGAACTAGTATTTATATGGATGTGTAACTAGTAGTTACACAAGCTATATGGATGTGTAACTGCTAGTTACACATCCTGGGATATACTATTTATTGCAGGTTCTTATGAAAAGGTATATCATGCATATTGAAATGAATTTACAACATTGGTAAGCAATTTCTTTATGGACAACTTGTTCTAGGTAAAGGACCATCATTCGGTTTGGATGATGATCTATCTAAAGAAACGAGTAAAGCATGTCACTTCTTTATCCTAAAACTCTCTCCCTCAACTCTTCCTTGAAAAGGGAAAAAATTATTCAATGTTCTCAAATTCTTTTTGAAGTTTTATTCACTTTTAGTTTTTGATTTTCATTTATACATGATAGATTACATGAAATGGTGGTACGAATTTAGTTGAGTTGAAGGATTTAGAGAAGGATTTTGAGATGGTGGTGGTGTTGGAGCTGTAGGTAGTATGAGTGGTGAAGAAATAAGTAAATTGAATCCAGACACGATTTTGTTTTTTATTGTTATTGTTTATGTTGTTGTTTTAGGTTCAATTTGTTGTTTTTTACATTTCAATTTGATTTTACAGGGTTGATTAATGGTGGTGGTGATAATTTTGATGGGGAGGTTGAATAGTAAGTGTATAAAATTGAAGGAAAATATGAGAAGAAAGAGGATGAACCATGTTTAGTTTTTGTTGCTGGTGCTGGTGAGCAATTACAAAGAATTTGATTAATATTTAATTGTGATTGAGTTTCTCAAAGAATGTGATTGTTATGTCCATTCATTTTAGGTGATTATGTATCCATTTTACGTTAATTGTTGGCTTACGCTACTGGTTTTGTGTAGGTCAAAGGGACAAGCATACGCATGTGTAACTATAGGTTACACAAGTTAATTGTTGGCTTACGCTACTGGTTCTGGATGTGTAACTACAGGTTACACAAGTCCTTTTGTGTTTCTAACTGCAACTTACACAAGCATACACATGTGTAACTATAGGTTACACAAGTTCTTTGTGTTTCTAACTGCAGGTTACACAAGCATATGCATGTGTAACTACAGGTTACACAATTCCTTTGTGTTTATAACTGCCAGTTACACAATCCATATGCACGTATACCTAATAAGAATCTGTAAGCATTGTTTACACAAGCTAAATATATGTGTAACTTTTATTTACACATACTGACTGAATGTGTATTTTTTCATAGAAACATTTAAATCACTCTCAGACGATAGTAGGAATCTCTTTGTTCGACTACTTACTTGAAAATATTGCATTCTTTCCATTAATGTTGAATTCTTTTCATTCTGGTTCGATTTTAGTTTGCTTATCTTGAGTCTTGGCCTACAAATATGTTGTTTGATTAAATAATTTGTGGTGGTGTTGATGGTAGAGGTGCAGGTGCATGTTTTGGAAGAGGATAAAGAGGAAGTGGTGGTAGTGCATCAGGTTTGGAGGATAATTCGGATTTGGAGTTAGTGGTAGTGTTTTGGTATGAAGAAGAGAGGTTTTCTATGGATGCTGGAGTTGTACTGGACACTGTAAGTTGGATCTACTTTACATTCTACTTGTATTGTTTTTTTTTTATATATGTTGGTAGTCATGATCTTGCTAGAACATGTATGAACAATAGTAAGTTGATACTGGTTCTTCAGGTCGACTATTTATTGGTTTTAAATGCTAAATATCTTTTAGCATTTGTTGAAGTAAGTGTATGAAAAACTAGTGAAACAACAGAAATAATCAACTTGTTGTGAACGCTTATAAACTATTAGCTTTTAGTATGATTCCTTCAGACTTTACGAGTATGCAATGATAATTGGATGTGTAACTGCGAGTTACACATGCTAATTGGATGTATAACTGCGAGTTACACATTCTAATTGGATGTGTAAAAGTTTGAGTGAACCAGAAATGATGAGAAGTTCTGTTTATTAATTTTAAGCTTGTGAATATAATGAAGGTTTTTGTTTTGGTTTCAAATGATTTTTGGTAGATTTTGTATGAACATGTATGAACAATGGTAAGACATTAGCTTACCAATAGAACCAAGAACATTTATCAAAGCTCTGGGATATTCTTGCAGTTTATTGCTGGATAGATAAGGATGTTGGCTAATGTCCAGGTGAGAAGTGATAATTCTTAGCTTTTTTTAGTTGAAAATGTGTGCTTTCGGTTACTCCTAGTTACACATGCTAAAATGAACAAACTTGCAACCAAAAAATGTGATTTTTGTTTTGATGGATCTGTCAACTCTGTAGGTATCTTCACCTATCATTCTTTTTTTTAGCTCTGGGATACTCCTAGTTACACATGCTAAAATGAACAAACTTGCAACCAAAAAATTCCACATGCTAGGTATCTAAGTCATATGCATGTGTAACTGTCAATTACACATGATAGATGCATGTGTAACTCCAAGTTACACATGCTAAGATGGGTTATCATGTGTCTTTTCTGTGATCTTTGTTCTATAAATTTGCCTTACAGTTGTCCTATAATATTATTATTTTTTTGCTTTTTATTCATCCAAGCTAATCCATGGATGTTTATTTCGTTGCAGATATGCAAGCATTTTGGAGTGAGGAAGACAAGAAAGAAAGGCAAAACTTCTAATATAGATTTGAGTGGCTTATTTCTAGTGTTTTAACTCATTTATTGTGTTTAGTAACAACCGATTACTATAGCTGGTAAACAGAGATATTATTGTAAATGAATATTAATGCGATAGATGTATTTTGTATATATTTTTTTTTCTGTTGTGTAACTGTTGACTACACATGCCATATGCATGTGTAACTTGTGGATACACTTGTCATATGTATGTGTAACTTCTTATTACACATGTCATATGGATGTGTAACTTTTAGTTACACACTATTGAATACACAACATGAATGTGTAATTTTTATACATGTGTAACTTCGAGTTACACTTGCAATATCAATGTGGTAGGAGGTGGTGGTGAGCGGTGGTCGGTCGACGGCGGTGGTTGGAGGTGGTCGGAGGTGGTTAGTGGTCGGAGGTGGTTAGTGGTCGGAGGTGGTTGGTGGCGGTGGTGGTCGGAGGTGGTTGCCGACAATGGTGATCGGAGGTGGTTGGTGGTGGTTGGTGGCAGTGGAAGACGGAGGTGGTTGCCAGCAGTGGTGGTCGGAGGTGGTTGGCGGTAGTTGTGGTGGTCATAGGTGGTTGGTGTTGGTCGGAGGTGGTGGTTTCCTGCAGTGGTGGTCGGTGGTGGTTGCCGGAAATGGTGGTCGGAGGTGGTTGGCGGTGGCTGTGGTGGTCAGGGGTGGTTAGTGGTGGTCGGAGGTGGTTGGTGGTGGTCGGCGGTGGTGGTGATCGGAGGTGGTTTCCGGTGGCTGTGGTGGTCGGAGGTGGTTGGAACATCATCATATAATATTTTAATAATTTTGGGCTTAAATTTAAATTTTATTTAATTATGGGCTTGACAATATGCATAAGGGTATCAAGGTCTTTTAATAATTTGGGGCCTAGATTTAAACTTCTTTTAATTAAGGGTCTCATATTATGGGTTATCCATGGGTTGGGCCTTAGCCTAATTTTCCCTTCTACCAAAGGACGCTGATTAGGGTTTCAACCAATCTGGGAGTGCTCGAACGATCAACATTTGATCCCGTGACCACCCAGGGACGGTTTCATGACCCCTTGGTCGGTCCCTCACCTCTTCATAATTCCTTCATTTTTCATTATTTTCCTTCATCCGATGAAGTTTTGATGGTTTTATCAGAAAACCTTAATTTTGTCATATTTTCTCAAATGGTCGCTCAAACGAGCACCAGAAAATATCAAAATTATCAGAACTGAGACACGGACGTCTCAACGACGAAAGCATGTTACCTTGACCGACCAAGGTTGGCTTTGTGGCTCGCAATAATCCAATCCCACGTGTTTCTCACAATCTGACCTAATTTGCACAATTGCACGTATTAGGTCCAAAAACTCTCCAAACAATTTCGGAATTCGACGGAGCGACCTTCATTTGATCCCGTGACCACCCAGGGATGGTTTCAAAACTCCTTGGTCGGTCCTACATGTTTTAATAATAATTAATTAGGTTATATCACCTAATGCTGAACCCAGCAGTAATTCAGTAAATGATTAAACCAGCATTTAATCATTCTTTCAACAACTCACCAATTCTTCAAAGAGGTCTTGGATTTCGCTCACGTGAACATATGAGAATTTCATGGTTGATCCACGGTCCCATGAAGCCGGTTCTCCTTCATTCTATGGTTAATTTCAAATAAATCATCAATTGTTCATCAATTGATCAAATTAGGGTTTCTGAATCCAAGGATCATGATTCCAGATTCAAACACTAATAATTTCATACTGATCTCATGATCAAGATTCTTATTAATTATGCTCGGTTAAATTACCAGCGCTTTAATTAATATTTTATTTTGGTCACGCTACAAATATTTCATCAGACGAGCAACACTTGCTCAGATGAGCAATATTTACTCAAATATTTCATCAGACGAGCAACACTTGCTCAGGTGAGCGATATTTACTCAAATTAACGGAACTATCAATATAAAATAAATTAGCGAGCAACATTTTCTCTCCTCAACGTGAGGATCCTATCACTGTCTCAGCAGACACGTTCGATTCATGAGTTGCAGAACATTTTACAAAATCATGTTTAACTCAGCAAATACGTGGACTCATCGTCCCACGAAGTCATGAAGTCAGCAACTGACTTAATTAACCACGAGACATCAATCGTGTCACTTGGGGGGATATCAACTAGGGTTTTGGTTTGGCGATCTACGGCACGTGTGTTCAAACACACGATGAAATGTGAGCAATTCGTGCAATCAGTTGAGGAAGTTAGAAAAGTACTGGATGGAAAATCAACCAAGTCTCCGCACGATGAGCGCAACTGGTTTTGAGCATTATTTCCATCTCTCCACTCCTTCACTCCATCAACTGTCACACTTCATGGGATCATGATGTTTTCAACTCCGGCATTATATAATGTTTCTGAATCCCTATTGAAGGACAAGGTTCGAAGAGTTCTCAAACATTCGAACAACAATCGTCTGAACGAGCAATTTCTAAACAAAGTTCATACAGACGCTCATTCGTCTACACGAACTCACAGAAATCACTCTCAATCAGGCAATATTCAATCATTCAGAGCATTACACGGAAACCGTAACACACCTACAATCCCAGATCACCATTGATCTCACACATTTCTCAGATTCCCTCCTACAGACCAACCCATCTTCTCTTGTGACCGAATTTACTCCGGAACGGCCATTGTCTTGGTTTAGGCTGGAGTACTACAGATTGGTCTCTCGAACTAAAAATCACCCCCTTCATAGCGTTGCATCTGTGTGAGGTTGAAAATTTTGCTCGGTTCAAGGAATCTCCTCGGCACGGTCGTCCTCAATTCCGCAAAAACCAGCGGATCGATTTTCCCCATCTACACCAACAAACGTGTTGCACGTATTCATAGGATCGGTTCCCCTTTCTACTATAAACCTTGTTGCACCTCATACAAGGATCTATTCTCCTTTTTATGTGTTGCACCTCTTACTAGGATCGGTTCCCGTTTACCCAGTGTTAGGTCTTACACACACAACTCGATCATACCCCAGGTGATTACTTAAGATCGGTTTCACTAATAAAAGTCATACCAATACATAAGTCAGGCCTCATGTGAATAGTTTTACCAAGAACACAAACAAGTCATGAGCGGTTATACTAATCACACATATTGGTCGTTCATAAGATATTCAATAAAGAGCATCCCCAATAATGCCTGGCGATTTCATTTTCGGTTCACAACACATATCATGAACTTACGTCCTTAAAACACATGTAAAAACATTGTTTCCTAGGATGAAATCCTCACCTCATACCCATACATAATCAGAATAGCATTCATACGATTGTGTCGATGTCTTATATACAAAGTTTAATGGTTAAGCAAGAAATTTCATATTGTATTCCTTAATACTATGTCTATCTAGAGTGTTCATGCTTCGCAGTTTTATGTTTTCAATAAGCACGACTTGAAAGATACGTTAGGGAATGAAACAGTTCAAGTCAAATATCACTAACAAGTGGAAGGATGATGTTGTGGTTGTAGCTTTGTACTTCTTCACTTCTTCAAGTCTTCGCAATACTTGTAATGTCTCATCCTAATACTTTCAAGCTAACCTATACGAAGTCGACTCTAGTACATTTAAATCAAGTGACTTTTAAATGAGTTTTGGTTCACTAAAATATGACAACCAAACTTGACATACCTACGCTTGATTCCCGTTCAACATAACGGAAATACTCTAACAATGTTTACTTTATAATAGGTTCCCCCCCCTTAGACTTAAAACCAAACTCTCTTCCCTAGGGTTTGTCTATCAAGTAAAATAGACAACATTAACGTTTGTGTATTTTTCCACTTCTAATTATAATAAAACAATTATAATTGCTTTTGAAATATAAAAGTAAAAGACAAACCAAAATCAAGATTTGGTTAACAAGGAAAAGACCAAAACAAAGATAAACTCCAAATGCATAAAAACCCTTTAGATTTTAAACAAGACCTAGTCCTATCATTTCCTTGTTTAGGCAATTGAATAATCTCCACTTTGATAAGTCTAATTAAGATCAGAATTAACTTAGTTTATCTTATCCGGAATCGAATTGGACTAAATAACTCATCCCGTCAATATATGCATTCGTTAATCCATAAATAATTCATACAAACCAACAAATCAACTTGCATAATTATTCACCTCAACCGGAAGCAATTGAAACAACATATAAAAATTTCCACTATTGTACCGAAATTTTGTAAGCCTTAACAATTGATACTACACAATAAATCAAAATAACAAATGTTTTACTTAATTGGAAGCAATTGAAATAACATAGACATTAAAGCACCGCAATCGTACCAAAATTTTGTAAGCCTAAATAATTGATATCACATAACGAAGCAAGATAACAATAGTTTTACTTAACCAGAACCAATTGAATCAAACATACACCCATACATTCATAATGGAATAAACATATCAATTGTACCGACAATTTTTTTTAAGCAAAAGCAATATATATATCAAATAAAAACATGCTTTTCTTAAACAGGAAAACAATTAACTAACAAGATTGTTACCTCAATTTCGCATCCAACTTCTCCAATATGATCACATCTTCTTCCTCTAGGGAGAATTGATATCGAAATATCATTATGTTGTCATCCTTATGCACAAACAAAATAATAACAACAACCAACCTTTACCATAGAAATGTTGAAAATCGGTTTTAAATATTGCAAGCAAAAGTTGAAAACCGTCGAAACACATATGCTTTTATACTAAACCAAAACCGATTCAACATATTGTGACTTTTTCACATGTTGTTTCTATAGGAACCCCTCATGATCCTTTGATAAAGCCTACCAATATGGGATAGAACATAATCCTGCTAAATCAAAAAGTCACCCAAACCATAAGGGTTCACAATATATTATGAGATCGAATATCAAGGTAATAAAACCGGAATCAAACATCCCATAAAAACAAATGCAATACACCATAAATATTCAACAAATAATCAAGTATTTCAATTAACTTTTCTTTTAGGAAATTGAATTTCGAAAACAACGCAAAAAGAATGAGGTCATTCCGAGTTCGGACGAAGATGTTATGGGCAAAACAGTTTTACACTTCTTCGTATGGGGACCTCTCACTAGGATCAGTTTCCCCCATTGTACCTATCACTAGGATCGGTACCCAAAGTTTTACTTGTGATTGATCACAACACTAAACTGTTTTTGACATTACTTTTGCATACGATGTCTGAATTTAGTGATTTTTGGCTCGTTTTAACCGTAAAAACAAGAGCTACACATATATGACCAGTAGTTATCAACATCATAAACTCACAATTACCATTTCTATCGAAACCTTAAATATAGATAGAGAAAGTATGAGTATAGAAGAAAGGAAATCTCCCTAAAGATGTTAATTAGTCATATAATAACCGAGAAATCATGTGCTCAGTTTTTTTTCATTTGCTTCCTCACCTTTAAAAAGATTGAGCACTAAGGTGAGCATGCACATTCTAACACAACTAGATTGTGTTGAGTTGATCCTTGTCCTGTTCATCACGAGTAACTAAGACAGAATCATCATTCTTGAACTCTTGCTTGGTTTGTTTTCTCTTGTTCCATCTCTTGTTTTTCTTCTTTGACTCGTGATGAAGAGTGTCATTATCACAACCTTTACTAGTACAAGAGATTTCAGACATGATGTCTTTCTTTAGTCTTCCAAGAAGACTTTTGTAATTATTGTCACCAATAATTAACAGCTGAGAGTCATTCTTGTGACTAACTTTGGGTCCCTTCTTGTCTATGGAGGATTTAGGGACCCATTTAGAGTTGGTTTTCGCAGGAGCATCTTTATCCTTCATACCACTAGGATCAATGTCCTTTTGAATATTTTGCAAAACATTCTTTCTCCAATTTGGAACATCAGGCCTTATCTTTGCATTTACAAAGTTATCTCTCTTTCTATTTCGGGTCTTTTATGAGATGACCTTGTCGAGTTATATGCAAAATTTGAACTATCAATATAATAATTCCTTTTCCTAAACTTAGGGCAATACCGATCTGAGTTCTTATGAGGAGAAAACTTAGCCAACTCGTTTGATACAATAGAAAGTGTATCTTGCATCTTACGAACTTTGCATCCCCATTGCAAGTGTCCTTTATTACCATAATAATAACAATGCTTAGTATAAATATACGAAGTATGAGTTTTAATGTTACCTTTTTGTGGATCCTCTTGCATTGGAGCTCGACGAGTTTTCTTCTTCTTATCCTTGTTCAACGTTGTTGATTTCTTTACATTAGCAGAAGTGCTCTCTTTTATTGTTGCTGGTCGAACATAATTCTTAGGCTTGACTAGATTCACCTCTTTTCAAGAAATAGTATCATTTTTGACATTAGTGGAAGCCTCTGGTTGAGAAGAATTTGTAGATTTAACAAATTTTACCTCTTTGTTAATATTTGAAGCATTTATTCCCTTATAGCCCAATCCTCGTGTATCACGATGATTTCTACTTGCTTCCAACATTGAGATTAAATTGGTTGATCTAACATTGAACTTTTTAAGGTCCAAAATTTATTCTTCCAAGGTCTTGATTTTATCAAGAACACCAGCTAAATCATCCTCAAGGTGTTTTTCTCGAGAGAGAGATATAAACCTTCTTTCTCTTCAAAACTCTTTTGTTGAGAGTTAGTCCTTGCATCATATTCAACAAGTTTTTCTTCCAACAAGTGAATTTTTTTAAGAGAAACATCACACTCTTTCTCTAACAATTTTATTTGAGAGAGACTATCACTGGATTTTTCTTCAATACCCTGTATTTGTCGAGAATTAAACACAGCTTCCGATTCAGCACTTTCTTTTCCGACAAAAACAGTTCTCTTCGAACATTTTCACATTCTAATATCTTAGAATTTAGATCGTTTGTACGATATTTAAGAAGAGAATCTCTGATGCGGTTACCCATATAATATCCTTGGAAAATCCTCCTATTGATGGTGGATTTTAGTTCAGGGCTAAAGTTGTAAAACCAATAAGTGATGAATACTTCTTCGCTTTATTAATTCACCTAGAATGGAGCATGTAGCAACAATCCCCACGAATATTCTGTGAATTTTAGCATTATTGATTAATGCATAAAATGCCTTGTATTTCCTGTGTTGTTCCTAACAGAACTCTCATTGTTGGTGCGGCATGATGACTGATTGTTACTCGCAGCAGAGTAACATGAATATCCAAGTTCCAACAGTGAGGCATGCACGAAATGCCCGTACAGGCTGTCACTCTCGGAGTGTTATACTAGCCCGATTGAGCATACATCTCTCGGAGTGTTATACTAGCCCGATTGAGCATCCAGACTGTCCATAGCATTCTAGGAATGATCATGATCATCCAACTTTACCAGCATGATTGGATGGCCCAGATCGAATCCATGACCCCAAGCAGGTATTGGAAATTTCACTGCCGACCCAACACGGGTCCCGCGTAGTCGGCCTCCCCAAAATGGGTGGCATAGCTTGCCAAACCGTCTAACCCAAGAAGGATGGACAAGAAACCCTAAATTAGGGTTTGCGGCACATTACATGTGGCGCAAAACGATCTCAACCATCCATCTTCGCAGGCATAGATGGAGGGTGTAGATGTAGATTCAAAGGGACCAGAGCATGTCAACACAATCACTATGGGCCCATTTACACACATGACTAGTTGGTCAAGACCAACTATGGTTGGTTATCCCAATTCGTGCGCACAAAACAAGGCATGACGCACTACCAAACCCTAATTAGGGTTTGTATTAATCAGGAGTATCTGTTTTCTCCTGATCGAATGAAGGGTTTATGAGACAATTGAATAGGTCCAATGAACATCAACATGATCATCGTGGACCCATCTATTTCCTCACCCGACCGACCAAGGCATACCATGCCTGGTTTTTCCAAATCGCACGCCCAAACTAGCATGGTCACATTTCCCAGACCATAAACTGATCTCGACCACTTAACTTCGCCGGAAAAATTGAGTGGCTTAGATCATGTTTCCATGGGACAGTCAGGTATAAGCGTGAATATCATCCTACCACCTACACGCCAGACCAAACGGCCGAGACAGACCAAGCTTGGTCATCTCGAAATACGCGCCTTGAATGTGGCATGTCGCGCCCTTTTAGAAATCCTTTGAGACATAGGATTTTTGTCGCAAATCGATCTCAGCCACTTAACTTCATCGGTAAATTTGAGTGGCCTAGATCAAATCTTCGTGGGACAGTGAAGCATGGACATGGACATCAGCATGCCGTCTACATGCATGCCTGATCGGTCCTCCATGAAACATCTCCCAGGCTTGGATTCGACCAAGCTGAAAGGGTGCACTCGCGCACCCCCTAAACTATAATCTGATGGTCGTAGATGTGGGTCGCAAGTCATCTTGTCCGTCCAACTTCTCTAGCCAGGACTGACGGCCTAGGATAGGAGTTAGGCAACCAGTGAGGTATCACCGTGATCACCGTCTGCCCCATGTGGTCGGCCAAGGGAGAATTTGCTAGCGCATCCTCCAAACCCTCACGTGAAGTAGGCTGGACATGATGCTCAACAGCGATGCTTCATACGTGCTTAATATATTCGATGCAATACCTGCATATAATACACACGATACTTTACAAGTATCGACTTCCTAAAATAACTTAGTTATTTAATCTAGCATTACATGCTACCTTCTGTGGGTCCCACGATCCACACACTCGAGACATCAATCATATCACAAACTGGGGGATACATACTTGGGTATTGGTCTAGCGGTTTACAGCGTGCAACGCGCCATCACAAGAACGTGTCAGGAAGATATGGATGGTTAATGATGATGGAGGAGTGGACAAGACTAATCGTGTGACACTAACACACAACTCCACTACTCTATCACTCCACTTCCCATGAGAGACGTGAATAAGGCTCAAATGACTTGTTTAAATAGGTTCTCCTCCCTATTTCCACAACAGAGAGACAACACAAAAATCAAGTGTTAATACGAAACGTATTCGAAACACCTAGAGCCTGCTTGCATTATTCGTAAGCCTGCTCACCTTTTTGTTACAAGTCATAAAATATCCTACACCTTCACAATCTCAACACCTTCTTCGCTTCCCTCCCTAAGATCAACCCCATCTCATTCACTTTATGACCGAAACAAGTCTGGAATGGTCATTTCTTGGTTTATGCCAGAATTGTATAGATTAATCTCTCGAATCAAAAGCACTCCCGTGCAGTGCATTTGTTTAGGGTTTAGATTCACTTCTCATCCACACACCCCCCAAATTACCAAAACCATCAGAAGTAGTTTTTAACCATAAACAATTGGTGACCACAGTGGGTGATTAATCTCTCAGTTGAAATATCCAATATCCAATTTCATTCTTCAATTCCGATTTCAAGATGGTGGAACTTAGGTCTGGATGGGCAATCAACCCTGAGGGATCTAGCACGGACAACACTCTTGGTATTACTGTCCTTGTCGGTGGAGATGCCGTGCAGAACGTGATCAAATACATCTCGTGGAGCCGTCTCCTCTACCACTAACACCAATAAAACAGGGGATATTCTAGTAGGCGTGACACTTCCTATCACCAGAGCCAGGGCAGCCGCAAATCCCGGCATTTCTTCAAGTATAGCGCCTCCGTTCGTCACTAGGGAAACTACTACTCCTCCATCAGGATGAGGTGATGGAGGAATAAGAGGAGGATAACCCTCTATCACCATGGTGGATTTGATGGAAAGACAAGAAGTTCTTTCCAGAGCCCAAACGGATATGGATGTGACTCAGAAAGAGGTACTTACTTTTCTCAAAACCCTAACCGAATGATTACCGCACGGGCCACGACAGTCCCTGGAACCAATGAGGAACGTGTTCGATGCACCCGAGGCAGGAACTTCAATGGCACATACCCGCATGGATGAGGAAACTCGTGACGTTCCTGAACACCCAGTAGAAAGAGGCCAACCATCCAACTTCATTACGCGTGAGGACCTGGAACGACTCCTCCGAAGCCGGGGAAAAGGAAATATAACTGACATGCACCAGCACCAGCACCAGCCTCCATACCCTCAATATGTGCAACGAATTCCATTTCCTAGAGGCTACACCTCTCCTTAGTTCTCCCTTTATGATGTTACCGGTAATGCTCGTGAACATGTATCTCCATTTTTGGAATCTTTAGGAGAACAGGAATAAAATCGTGTTCTCCGCCTAAAAGAGTTATCGAAGACACTTACCGGAAGAGCATACACTTGGTACAACAGTCTCGCACCTAACAGTATATCCAATTGGAGTGAGATGGTCGACGCCTTCTACATGAAGTATTTCTTCGTGTCAGAGCAGGTCACCTTTTAAGATTTGGGAAGAATCTTTCAACGGAGCAACGAACATCCAAACGACTTCGTCAAGAGGTTCAGAACTCAGGCGTTGGACTGTCATGATCCGAATGTCACCGAACGCTAGTTAGTGGATCTATGCATTAACGAAATGATTCCCATATACCATGCTTTGTTAGAGAACCTGGGCATTCAAACATTTTCTGAGCTACATGAAGCCGCTAAGTGATCTTCCACAATAGCCCCAGAGTTATTGGAGAGAACTAAGATCGTCCGAAACGAAGATGCATGCGAAAGCCGAGGAAGCAGACGCTCATAAACAAGCAGTACAACTGGCCCTTTTGTGAGTATAATAGGCGAAGGGGGGAAGAGGAAATCATCATCAACAGAACAACCTCCCAAGCTTGCAGCACCAGCACATACGACTTCGTCCCGAAATAAAGCGGACAAAACTCTTGTACAAGAGTCCGGAGACACGGTTCAAAACTTCCCCTTTCCCATGAATGAAGTCATAGAACTCCTGGAAGCATGGATTCAAGATGATGCAATCAAGCTACCACATATCAGATGCCCACCGACCGAGGACGAGATGACAAATACCAAATACTGCCACTACCATAGGTTTGTCCATCACCCGACCAAAGATTGCAACAAGTTGAAGAAAATATTCAGAGAAAAGATGGAAGCAGGAGTACTCCAGTTAGGAAACGAGGGCGTTCACATGGATCCTCTTCCCGTTAGAAGCTGCATGATCTCGGGGCATTTTGTCCACAAGACTGTACAGACTATGATATAGCGTTTGTGTGAAATCTTGTATCTCTCAAAGGGACAACGTCAAGACATGTTCACAGCCCTCAATCATGTTGTGTCAGGCAGGCGTTTGTATCCATAAAAGGAAGCAGTCTCGAGGCTACAGTCTTTCCTTGAAGACACGACCAGCAAAGGGGATTGGGGACTCTTGACCATCACTCGTTTGATGGATGTTAAATTCGGCAGCATATTGATTGACGCAGCCTCCGAGTTCAACATCATCACTGTCAAGACTCTGAGGGCCGCAATAATTTCAAAACAAGAAGCTACTCGCATCCCAACCGTGATTAGGAGCTCAGAAGGAGAATTCAGAGACGCCTATGGATACATTGACCTCGAAGTTAAAATCGGTAATACTCTAACGCATGATAAATTTTACCTAGTGAAAGAGTATCTGAATTACGACATGATCTTGGGTTACCCGTGGATACACGACAACAAAGCAGCACTAGGAGTGAGTCCTTTGCCGATTTCAGTACCTGAAAGAATCTCCAACAAGCCGTCAAATCCTGAGAATTGTTTGTCGCCGTACTGACACTTTGCAAATATGACGCAGTTTCCTGGAGAAAGCCCGAATTCATACCTTAAAAGGTTCCGAGCCCGTGTAAGTCTCATCGAACAACCTTTTTTACAAATAGTAAAGCATCTTCCTGCCGAGGCTTGGGGATTTGTTTCAATCAACAACCTAACCGCCACTAAGAGATGTGAGTGGGGTGCTAGTCATTTCGAACGTTTTGCTAAGAGCTTGGAAGCAGTCAGAGACAACGTGTCCCAAACACAAGATAATGTTCCAAGTCCAAATCCGTTTCAAATTGGAGATATGGTAGCAAAGAGGACCACGTTTCAAGTTGGAAACGTGGCGGTGAGAATGACTGACCAATCTGATTCGTCGGTGACAAATGAAGATGAACCATATTTGGTAGCGGATGTCATCCTATGCGGCTACTGCAAGATCATCAATGCTTACAAGCTTGAGGGTGTGACTGTAGTAGCAGGAAATCCCATACTACACCCCTCACAAGAATTCATTCAATTAAGTCATTCTTAAATCATCAAACACAATTTTTTATTGATTAACTTCACAAATTTTACAAGATATAAAGGAAATAAAGCTAAGAAATTAACAACCGCTCTAGACTTTATCTCTCCTAATGACTTTCTCAACACTCGAAAAAGATCTCTCCCTTCCTTACGCTTATTCAACTTTTTATTTAGGGATTTACATAGTGGATGATAGCTAATATGTCCTTTATTTTAGGATCTGACTTGCGATATTCTCGCAAGAGTTCTATTGTAAATCTATGCAAGCACCACAAACGTCACAGAGTCATCACACTTTTCTCATGTCTCTGCAATCCTCATCTGTTATGTCATTCTTCAAATTATTCTGCGACTCTCGCAAAGTGTTGTTGATCAAGCTTCGAAAATGTGTCCTTCTTGCGATATTATGATCCTACATCTTGCCTCTTCTCATGTCTTCTCTGCGAAGGAGAGAATGTCATGAGAAACTGTTCTTCAAAATGCCACAGCTGTTCATCTTTTCTTTCAACTTTTTTATATCGACAAGGCTCCGTGAATTAAGCATAACCGTCAACACGTGTTGAATATTCCTTTAATTACTGGCACCTTTTACCATTAACTGGTCATCTTCCTTTGCCTATTTAAAGAGGGATCTGAAAGAAAGAGAATTTTCTTCTTTTGTTTCGTTTTCATCTTCTTTATCTTCATATCTTCTGCAAATCTTTATCACCTGCAAATTTCCTTATTTATCAAATTCATCTTCCTTCTACTGTTCTCTTCTATTTCCATGGAGTCTACAAGGTTAGTTCTTCTTCTTTTTCCTCTTTTGATTTTGCTGAAACTGATTTTGTTTTACTGAGATCATCTTGTTTGTTTTTTGTGTAATTCCCATATTGTTTCTGTTTCAGCAAAAACACCTCCAATACTAAATTTACAGTTCAAAACCCTAATGCTCCCAGAAGTTCGCAACTCAAAATTCTTGCGAGAAAGAGAAAGTCTGCGAATGACAAGGTAGTAAGAAACACCATCATTTTTTAATAAAAATATTTTTGCCTCTGTTTTTTATCTAAGTTGTGATTCTCAGGGTGACGGAGATGACACTAAACCTCTTAAAAGATCTCGCCAACCCAAAACTGTTGAAACTTCTGTTTCCTTTCCCAAACTCGATCTTCCAACTTCTTCTTTAACACTTTCATAAACTGAACCTCTACTTCCTGTCTGTGAAACCATCGCAACAGATGTTAATATTTCAACCAACCCTGTTATGGATGAAATTCCCTCTGCCGAGTTTGTTGCGAATGAAATTTTTTCTTCTCCTGCGACCAATACTTCTCAAATTAATTCTACTATAACCTTAGTCATTGATCTTCCTCAGACTTATCCCTCAAATAACATTTCTTTAACAAAGAATGATGATCATCAGATTTCTATTATTACTGCCTCTCCATTTGAGTCTCTCCCTTTTTCTAAAGAAACTGCGGACGGAGTGGATATTGCCTTCAAAGCTTTATCTGATATTTTGGATGATGTCAAGAAATCATCTGTGGACCCTGTCAAGTCTGGTGTCTGCGAAATTTTGGGTAAATATTTTTATTCTGATAGAATAGTTTCGCAAACATCCTTGGAGAAAGAAATTGAAACTTTGAAGAAAAGTCTTCAAACCAAGACCCTTGAATGTGACGCTCTTCGTCTTGAAAATCAGAAAATTCAAAATGTTTCTTTAGACTACGAGCTTCTTCGCAAAAAGAATGATATATTAAAAGGTATGAACTTCTTATCTTCAATTTTAACTTTCCTTTTCACAAATTTGTTCTTTCCATTTTGTTTATTCTTAAAATACTTTTTCGCTTGTTAAGCTTTAAACCAGAAACGAATAATGGAAAGATTTCAGTTTGAATCTGCCGCTGAAGAAACTTGCGTTGATAGAGATATTTGTATGGATCAGTATAACCGATTAGATAATCTTCACACATATTCTTTTGATCAAATAGATAATCTTACCAAAGAAAATACTCAATTAGTTCAGGATAAAAACTCATTAAGTAGCGAAATATCTCACCTCTCTTATTATTTGACTAAGGCTGACCTAGAGATGGAAACTTTATCAGATGAAAACATAACTCTATCTCAGGAGAAGCGAACTCTTTTAAATATGGTGGCGATCTCTTCGCAGAAGTTAAGTGTTCTTCAAAAATTGTGTGATAGTTAAGAACAATCTCTTCGCTCGCTGAAAAATGAACTCAAAGAAGTAACTGAATCATCTATTGCTGAGAAAAATACACTCATTCAAGGTATGATAACTTTAAGTGTGAAAGCAAGTCATCTCAAAGAACAATACTCCAAATTAGAAGAATCTTATTCCTCTCTTGCGAAGGAAAATACTTTTCTCATTTCTAAAAAAAATAATCTAAAATCTCGCCTGAAGGGTTTAGTTGGAGATAAGTTCGATGAGGCAATGAATCATTGGGAAAATACTTGCTTGGCGCTAATTTCGCAAAAGGAAGTTAGTCATTTTGACTGCCTCAGACATCTTTTGTTTGTTAAACTTCTTTACAATATTTCCTTTGTGAGGTGTTCGCCTGAATAATTTTTGTTCTTATTTTTCGCAGAATCTAAAAGAAAGCTTCATTCTTCCGTTTCTTATTTGGATTCTAAACTTGCCAAGCTTCGTAAATAAAATAGATTACTTGCTGCTCATCTTTCCCGTTCTCGCGGTCATGTAGAAAGAAAATATGATTATCTTGAATATTTCAAAAACATGAAGATTAGAAATCGTGACAGAGCTTTCCTTCGCCAAGCTCATCTTAGTGCTGAAGTTCTTGTGAATGAGATTTTTCTGTCCAAATCTCTTTCTCCAGTATCACTCAAACCTCTGGAAGTAGAAGAAGATGAAACTCCTCGGGCTGCCGATAGTGACCTTGATTATGTAAGTGGTGAAGATAATGTTTCCCAAGAAGATTTAGAAGAATAAGAAGAAATCCCTAATAAAGAAGGTGATGCTGGTGATGAAACAACTACTGGTGATAAGCCAAATGAGGAAAAAACTAGAGTCGACTAGAATGAGGAGAATATTGGCAAAGATGATAACGTTGGTGGAGATGATAAGGCTGGCGAAGAATATATTGAAGCTTGAGTTCCAGTTTTATTTTCTTGAATTACTCTTTCTTTTCTTGCGAACAATGTACTTTGGACCACTTTCGAATTCAGTTATACTTTTGGTATTTTAGGTACTTGCAAGAAAGAGAATGTCATCTTGTTTATTAATTTCCATACTTGCCTCTCATTATCTTTCTTGCGATGAATGTTCTGCATAAACAATAGTTAGTATTTATAAATCTTTTGTGGTCTTATTTTGCCTTCCTAGTTAAAGGTCTTATTTTGCCATATTTTTTATTTGCGACAAAATCGCAGGACGTTTATACACTTTCATGTAGAAACCCATTGACCTTTCCTTAACTTTTTGTTCTTTGTATTTTTGTTGCGATAATATGACAGGCCTAAATTTTCTTGCGAAATTAAAGCCCCATGACATTGCTGTCTTGCGACGAAATCGCAGGACGTCTTTACACTTGCATGCAATGACCCATTGATCTCGTCTTATCTTCTCTTTTGTATTATTGCCTCTTCGGGAATGTTGCACAAATATAACAAGTCTTAATACTCCCTGAATAAAAAGTCTCATGACATTTGCGTCTTAAGACACTTATCATCTCCCTAATGGAGGGTGCCGCCCTTATCTTCCCCCTGGTTGCCATTTCAAGGAGACGTACTTCTGCCATACAAGACTAGCTCCTCCCATCTAGTCTTAAAAATAACCAGTTATGCTCGCAGCCTCTTATCCCTTTTTCCTATATGGCTTATGGTTATGAGACTGCACCCTAAGTGGGGTTTTCTTCGGGCCGAGTGTATCATAGCCAAGATTTACCAAGAATGGCTAGGGTAGTTTCATACGCCCCGGGCACTCTTGGACCAACCGTGTACCTCGGCGCCTTGGTCATACTCTGCACCCCTTAGGAGATCTCTTATTACCTTAGTCTCCAAACTCAAGTCATATAATCAAGTTGAGAATCCAAGGTGTCTCTCCTGGATGGGCTTTCATTAACCCCACATCTCCATGACTCAGGTTCCAGCAGTGGTGTAACCTTATCGCTGAGCCATGCAACTGATACCCCCTTCTATGACATGCTTTAGGTATTACATTTGCCTCTTGCGAAATTTTATTCGCGAACTAGGGTGTACGCCATAAAGGTTCGTCCCATTCTAGATCTTTAAATGATCATTTCTTGCGAAATTTTCGCGCATTCTTATTTTATTTTGATCGTGAATAATCTCGCAGTGATTTTTTCATAATTTTTTTTTTGTTAATACTTTGTTGCATCATACATCATTTCATCAACTAGGGATTCTCAAAGTTCCTCACGGGTAATGTCTCTTTAAATATAGTCTATTCCATGGTCTACCAAGTCTTTGACCAACATATTTACCCTCTGGATCCATCAATTTGTATGCCCCTCTTCCAATTATCTCTTTTATAATATAAGGTCCATCCCATTTTCTTGCTAATTTTCCACCACCTTAACGCTAATAATTTGGCGTCTCGCGAAGAACCAAATCACCTGGCTGAAATTCACGTGGTTTGACACGCTTATTGTATCCTCGTGCTAATCTATGTTTATAATTCTCCATATGCTGTAAAGCTTATTCTCTCTTCTCTTCTAATTCATCCAGTTTTCTTAGGATCATTCCAGCACTCAGATTCTTCTCCCAGGCCTCTCTTTTTGTCGTGGGTATAGCAACTTCTGTTGGTAACACTGCCTCAACCCCATATGTTAGACAGAAATGTGACATTACAGTTGCTTCTCGCCTAGTTGTGTTGTAAGCCCATACTGCATTATGTACTTTTTCGCACCATACTCTATGATGTCCCTCTAACTTCTTCTTTATTATATCTAAGATTGTCTTATTTGTTGCCTCTGCTTGCCCATTAGCCTGTGGGTATAAAGGAGTAGATTTTCCATATTTTATCTTAAATGCATTAAGCAACATTTTTATATTATGCCCTTCAAATTTCTTCCCATTATCAGATACCAACTATGCTAGAATTCCAAATCTGCATATGATATTTTCAAAAATGAATGTAGATATGTCTTTGTCGCGAATGTGCTGTACTGCTTTTACTTCTGCCCATTTTGTGAAATAATCTGTTGCGACAATTAAGTATCTTTTTTTTCCAGACCCTGGTACAAATGGTCCCACAATATCTAACCCCCATTTTTCAAAAGGCCATACACTAGTTGAGGATGATAAGGGTGCTCCTGGTGCATGTATTCTCTTTCCATGTCGCTGGCAATCTTCGCAACGCCTTGATACTTGTTTTGCATCTTCATGCATATATGGACAATAATAACCTTATGTTTTTGCTCTATATTCTAAAGATGTTTCTCCGTTGTGGTTGCCAGCATCTCTACTATGCAGCATTTTTAACACTTTATCTCCTTCTTCTCGTGTCAAACATCTAAATGATGGCCCATTAAATGATTTTCTATACAATATCCCATCTCTTAGTTCATAATTTGTTGCGCGACTCTTTAATTTGTGTGCCTCCAATCTGTTTCTTGGTATTTCCCCTCTTGCTAAATATGCATGAAGTTTTGTTCTCCAATCTGAGATATTGTCTTTTGGTCCTTCTTCACCACCTTCTACTATCTTTACATCTTCCTCTTCTTTATTGATTGATGGCGATAAAAGTGTCTGTATCTTTATGCATCTCGCAGTTGGATCTGTCATCATGCTTGAAATGAAAGCATAAGCATCTGCGAGCCTATTATCCTTCCTTGATATATGCCTCCATTTTATTTTTGGGATTTTCGCTGACAATTCTTCAACAAGTTTCTTGTATTTCTTCAAGGATGGTTCATTTGTTGTGTATTCTCCTTTTATCTGGTGAATGACTAGATGCGAATCACTGGTAATTCTAGCATTTTCTAATTTCATTTATATTGCGAATTTTAGGGCATGTACCATAACTTCATATTCTGTTTCATTATTAGTGGATGCGAACTCCAACCTAAATGAAAAATCCATCTTTGTTCCCTCTGGTGAAATCAAGATAATTCCAACTCCATTACCTTCCCCATTTGAGGATCCATCAACCAATATCTCCCATCTATTTGGTTCTGTTAACAAGTCTTTTAGATCTCCTTATTCTTGTTCTACATCCATCATCTCCTCAACAGCTTCATCATCTTCTAAAGGAAATTATCCTAAAAAGTCTGCGACAACCTGCGACTTTGGTGAAGATAACACTTCATATTTAATTTAGAAATGTCCTACTTGAGCATTCCATCTCTCTACTCTGCCTGATCTTTTTGAGTTCTTCATTACTGATTCAATTGGTACCTTTTTTAATACTTTAACTTTATGTGCCTGAAAATATAAGCGGAGCTTAAAGGTCGCATAAACCAATGCTAGAATTAGTTTTTCAATCTTAAAATAATGTCTTTCTGCGGCATTGAACGTCTTGCTGATGTAGTAAATTGGTTTTTCAACTCCTGCATCTACTCGCAATAACACAACACTTACTGCATGCGAAGTTTTCGCAAGATAGATTAACAGCTCTTCTCCCGGTTCTGCCTTTTGTAAAATAGATGTATTCGCCAGGTATTCTTTTATTACTTGAAAAGCTTTCTCACATTCATCTGTCCATCTGAATTTTGTTCCCTTTTTTAGTATGCTGAATTTTTTTTTACATTTATCAGATGATCACGAGATGAACCTTCACAGCGAATCTAAGAGTCCATTTAAATTTTGCACATCTTTTACTGTTGCTGGTGTTGGCATATCGCTAACTGCTTGCACTTTTTCTGGATCAACTTGTATTCCTTCCTTGGATACAATGTATCCTAAAAAAAATACTAACGCAACTCCAAAAATGCATTTTTCTGGATTCACCTTGATATTAAAGTACCGCATCTGTTCGAAAATCTCCTTCAGATCTTGTACATGGTTTTTAGCTTCTTTACTTTTTATCAACATGTCATCTACGTACACCTCTAATGTTTTGTGTGTCCACTTTGTGAATACCTTCTCTACCATCCTTTGATATGTTGCTCCTGCGTTTCGCAAACCAATTGGCATTTTTGTATAACAATATAATCCTCTTGAAGCGAAAAAAGAAGTATGTTCTTGATCTTCTTCGGCGAGAGGAATCTGGTTGTATCCTTTATACCCATCTAGGGAAGATATTCTATCATTTCCTGCTGCTGATTCGACCATTTGAGGTATATCTGGTAATGGAAAGCTGTCTTTAGGACAAGCTTTGTTTAGATCAGTAAAGTCTATGCAAATTCTTATCCCATTATTTTTCTTTGGAACCACAACCATGTTTGCTATCCACTCCGGGTATTTTGCTTGTCTTATAATTCCTGCATCAAGCATTTTCTGCAGTTCATTTTCTATTTTGGGATGGTAAGTTGTTGCGATTTTTCCTATCCTTTGTTTAAATGGTCTTGTGTCTTTGTTGATCTCCAATTTATGACATGCAACTGATGGATCTATTCCAGGCATTTCATCCATGTTCCATGCGAAAATATCTATATATTCTCGCAAGAGATTGACAGTTCTTTCTTCCTCATCTGTATCCATCTTAGTTCCAATTTTTAACATTTTAGGTTATTCTTCAGTTTCAATATTTACTTCTTTTGTTGGTTCTGCTGCAGTGTAACTTGCTTCAGGTTCTCCCATTGGTGTTGGTGTTGGTTCTTTTATAATTTTCGCTAGTTTATCTCCTTCCTACGAAATTTCGCTGGGTATTCCTTTTCCTTCTTATACTATTATCATGTAGACTTTAAACTCCTCTTCTTTCTTTGCCTCTTTCTCCATCTTCCTGCGAGCTTTTCGCTTCTTCGCTCATCCTTCATAATTTTTTACTTCAATTTGATAACATAGTTTCGCAACTTCAACATCTCCCCTAATTTCACCAATCCCGCTTGGCATAAGAAACTTGATACACTGATGTAATGTTGATGCTACAACTTTGATTGCGTGTATCCATGATCTTCCCAATAACATGTTATATGGTGAATCCATATCCACCACACATAGCGTTATTTGTGTTTCAATTTCTCCCAGCGAAATTCTCACTGTTATTTCCCCTTTTGGTTTAGTTGTGGACTTGCCGAAACCATGAATATGATATGTTGAATGAGACATTTCTTTATCTATGTATCCCATTCCTTTGTATGCATGATAAAACATTATATCCACTGAACTCCCTGTATCCACTAGAGTTCTATTCACCGCCCATTCTTCCATAGATTTCGCTGATTCTTCTTTTTATTTTTGTGCAACTGTTACCGTGATTACCAAAGGAGATGTGTGGCTCAAATTTTCTTTTGGAATCTCTACTGCTGTGAACGTAATTTTCTGCTTTTCCCAATCCTTCAACGGAGATATCTTTTCTACCGTCATAATCTTTTTTCCTTCAAAATCTCGTTTATGTATTCTCCCTCTAACGTTCTCATCTAATTCATTAACCATCGTTTTTGTGATTACGTTGTACTCCAACCTTCTTTTATTCGTATTGATCTTAATTATCCTTTCTCCAACTGATTTGTTGTTTTCTTCTATCATTTTCTTGATTTAGACAGCTTTCACAATAATTTCCACAATCTTTAATCAACAGAGTAGTCTCTGTTTTTAGCGCCAATATGTAGTAGCAGGAAATCCCACACTACACCCCTCACAAGAATTCATTCAATTAAGTCATTATTAGATCATCAAACACAATTTTTTATTGATTAACTTCACAAATTTTACAAGATATAAAGGAAATAAAGCTAAGAAATTAACAACCGCTCTAGACTTTATCTCTCCTAATGACTTGCTCAACACTCGAAAAAGATCTCTACCTTCTTTACGCTTATTCAACTCTTTATATTGGGATTTACATAGTGGTTGACAGCTAATCTGTCCTTTATTTTAGGATCTGACTTGCAATATTCTCGTAAGAGTTCTATTGTCAATCTTCGCAAGCACCACAAATGTCGCAGAGTCATCACACTTTTCTCATGTTTCTGCAATCATCATCTGTTATGTCATTCTTCAAATCATTATGCGACGCTCGCAAAGTGTTGTTGATCAAGCTTCGCAAATGTGTCCTTCTTGCGATATTCTGATCCTACAGTGACAATCCACTAACGATGGCTTAAACCCTACAGTACCTAGAGACGCTGTGCTACCCTTCCTCTCTAGTGTTCTCCGTAATAGTCCTCCAACAATTTCCCTTTCCTTGCTATTTTTGTAATTCCTTCAAAAAATGATTGCAATACTTGCATTCATAATTATTAGGGTTCCAATTTCTCAATTAAAGTATTATTTTCTTTAGAAAATTTTTACCCCTGGGCATGACACAAAAATCCAGGTTCAACTCGAGTCTTTATTACCCACCAGATTAAACCAAGAACCCTAAAAGGAAAACACTTCACACCTTTCGGGAAAGTTGGAGGAATAGAATGCATGCAAAGGAAGAAGGAAAGCACGAGATTACGGGAGGGTGCGGGCAGATCCGTGGTATTTCATTACGGTATTAATTCTCTTCTCACAAGTATCACATCTAATCATATGAAGCCACAACCACTATGATGCAGTCTTAATAAAGGATTTATCTAAATAATAAGAAACTTGTTCAAACAAGTAAACAGAAATAAGAAAACCTTGAACTCAGCCGCCACTGAGTACAAGGAGAAAAGTGTTCACAAGATCACGGGAAAATATTCAAAAAAGAAGAAAAAAGAAATAACAGGGAGATTTAGTCATCAAGAAGTTCGACCGTGTTTCCTCCACCATTAGGGTCTTCCTCAACGTCATCATGAGCCGCCGCTGCTTCCTTCG
This sequence comes from Papaver bracteatum, assembly GCA_023529315.1. Taxonomy (NCBI): domain Eukaryota; kingdom Viridiplantae; phylum Streptophyta; class Magnoliopsida; order Ranunculales; family Papaveraceae; genus Papaver; species Papaver bracteatum. Next base: position 375,426 of record JAJJWX010003279.1, on the reverse strand, counting down.
GGTCTTCCTCAGCTTCCACTTCGAGTATTTCTGCAGAAACGTTCTCCACGACATCCTCAGTAGGGGCATCTTCTATATCTTCCTCAAGAACCGCCGCAACATTGGAGATTGTGTTGACAACTTTTGGAAGTTTAGGATCATCCGCATCAGAATCCAGAATGATCACACCATCACGGATCGGATAATCACACATATCTTCCCTTAGAGGACGTTCATGTTCGACTATTCACCTCTTCATCCGTGCAGCAAATCTCTCAGCTATCACACATGCCGGTGGTTGTGACGCTTCCTCAAGCCTCTATTTTTCCTCCCTGTTGATTAAAGTCAGAAGACCACGGACGTGTTCTCGAGCGACATGCAGGTACAGAATTGGCATGCCTCGTATGGCACGATCATCCTCAAGAAGCGGAATATTAATTATAGCCATCACCTCCTCGAATGGACTATCAGTCTCTGGTTTATCCACTTCGAAGCTTCTTTTAGGAGATATACCAGAGCAGTTCTTGCTAGCCGCCTCCATTTTTCAAAAGGAGTCTATGATTACATTAACAAAAAAAAAATCATCACCAAGAAGATCAAGTTATACAATGGATGTAGAGCAATACCCGAACAAAGAAAGAAACAATTCTGCAATGAGAGAAGACTCAGCGTCTTCTTTATATTTCACGAGTTAACAAGATCCCGGAGAAAAGAGGAGTCTTATCCTACCGTCTGTAAAGGATACAAATGCGGGATAACAATCCATGGATATTTATCGAATATTTGAAGGCAATCGTCGTGCAATGGGAAGAAACGCATCCAGTCCAGGCCAAATTCTATCATGGGGACTTAATCCGGATCGACTACGAGCACGCAGCGGGCCAACAAAGCGGGAAAGGACGGTATTAGGTCATGTCACCAAATCGCGATAGTCATGCAGACATTGGTCCACGTCAGCAAGCGGGACCAGTCAAGACCACGAAGCCGGTATTGGTCAAATCCACAAGACAGGTATAAGGTCGATGTTTGAGAAGGATGGAACCCATGTTTAATCAAACATGCATAGTGATCACGTATTCATTCACACGTATCATAGCACGATATTTTTATATTCATGGGAATCGTGTCTACGAAATTCAAGCCAAGAATGACTTCCTCAAAGAACAAAAGAGGTTTACCTAAAACTAGGTTTGGCGTCAAAAATAAAATAAAAAAGAAGGGGGCACGGAGGCACTTACCTTGCTGACGAACGACGAACTCTGACGGTGACGGCGGCAACGAGCTCCGGCGGTGGTGATAGCGGCGTGTTCGGCAACAACATGAATAGTGAGCGACGGGAGCTGAACACAAAAAAAAAAAAGGGGGAAATCGGTTTCCCTTTTATAAACAAAAAATTGGAAGACTCCCAATAGGAAAAGGATCCCTCTTTTGATTGGATTCCTCTTTTATTTCAAACACCCAAGGAAAGAAACCAGTCCCACTCAGGATTCCATGCTTGCAACGACGCGTTCACATGGGCGATCGATAGCGGACGAGCAAGGCTTTCCGGGTAAGCTCCCTTTATTTCGTTTTTCCCGTATATTTGTCACCATCTCATGCCTACCCCACAATAGTGTAACCATTATGTGCTAGGAAGGGGACTTAATGTTGATGGTGGATTTTAGTTCAGGGCTAAAGTTGTAAAACCAATATTTTGTACAAGCCGTCCTGCAGAGGATAGGGCCATTTGATAAGTGATGAATACTTCTTCGCTTTATTAATTCACCTAGAATGGAGCATGTAGCAATAATCCCCCCAATATTCTGTGAATTTTAGCATTATTGATTAATGCATAAAACACCTTGTATTTCCTGTGTTATTCCTAGCAGAACTCTCATTGTTGGTGCGGCATGATGAATGATTGTTACTCGCAACAGAGTAGCATGAATATCCAAGTACCAACAGTGAGGCATGCACGAAATGCCCGTACAGGCTGTAACTCTCGGAGTGTTATACTATCCTGATTGAGCATACATCTCTCAGAGTGTTATACTAGCCCGATTGAGCATCTAAACTGTCCATAGCAGTCTAGGAATGATCACGATCAACCAACTTCACTAGCATGATTGGATGGCCCAGATCGAATCCATGACCCCAAGCAGGTATTGGAAATTTCACTGCCGACCCAACGCGGTTCCCGCGTGGTCGGCCTCCCCAAAAGGGGTGGCATAGATTTCCAAACCGTCCAACCCAAGCCCAAGCAGGATGGACAAGAAACCCTAAATTAGGGTTTGCGGCACATTACATGTGTCGCAAAACGATCTCAACCATCCATCTTCGCAGGCATAGATGGAGGGTGTAGATGTAGATTCAAAGTGCCCAGAGTATGTCAACACAATCACTATGGGCCCGTCTACACACATGACCATTCAGTCAAGACCAACTATGGTTGGTTGTCCCAATTCGTGTGCCCAAAACAAGGCATGACGCACGACCAAACCCTAATTAGGGTTTGTATTGATCACGAGCATCTGTTTTCTCCTGATCGAATGAAGGGTTTATGAGACAATTGAATAGGTCCAGTGAACATCAACATGATCACCGTGAACCCATCTATCTCCCCACCCGACCGACCAAGGCATACCATGCCTGGTTTTTCCAAATCGCACGCCCAAACTAGCGTGGTCACACTTCCCAGATCATAAACTGATCTCGACCACTCAACTTCGCCGGACGAATTGAGTGTCTTAGATCATGTTTCCATTGGACAGTCAGGTATAGGCGTGAATATCAGCCTACCACCTACACGTTGGAACAAATGGCCGAAACAGACCAAGCTTGGTCGTCTCGAAACACGCGCCTTGAAGGTGGCATGCCGCGCCCCTTTAGAAATCATTTGCGACATAGGATTTTTGTCGCAAATCGATCTCAGCCACTCAATTTCACCGGTAAATTTGAGTAGCCTAGATCAAACCTTCGTGGTACAGTGAAGCATGGACATGGACATCAACATGCCGTCTACACGCATGCCTGATCGGTCCTCCATGAAACGTATCCCAGGCTTGGATTCGACCAAGATGAATGAGTGCACTCGCGCACCCCCTACACTCTAATCCGATGGTCGTAGATGTGGGTTGCAAGTCATATTGTCCGTCCAACTTCTCCTGCCTGGACGGACGGCCTAAGATAGGAGTTAGGCAACTAGTGAGGTATCACCGTGATTACCATCTGCCACTCTTCTATACCATGTGGTCGGCCAAGGGAGGATTTTATAGCGCAGCCTCCAAACCCTCACGTGAAGTAGGCTGGACATGATGCTCTACAATGATGCTTCATACGTGCTTAATATATTCGATGCAGTACCTGCATATAATACACATGATACTTTACAAGTATCGACTTCCTAAAATAACTTAGTTATTTAATCTAGCATTACATGCTACCTTCTATGGGTCTCACGATCCACACACTCGAGACATCAATCATGTCACCAACTGGGGGATAGAGACTGGGTTATTGGTTTGGCGGTTTACAGCGTGCAACGTGTAATGCGCCATCACAAGAACGTGTCAGGAAGACATGGACGGTTATTGATGATGGAGGAGTGGACAAGACTAATCGTGTGACACTAAAACACAACTTCACTACTCCACTTCCCACGAGAAACGTGTATAAGGCTCAAATGACTTGTATAAATAGGTTCGCCTCCCTATTTTCACAACAGAGAGACAATACAGAAATCAAGTGTTAATACGAAACGTATTCGAAACACCCAGAGACTGCTTGAAATATTCGTAAGCCTGCTCATCTTTCTGTTACAAGTCATAAAACAGCCTACACCTTCACAATCTCAACACCTTCTTCGCTTCCTTCCCTAAGATCAACCCCATCTCATTCACTTTGTGACCGAAACAAGTCTGGAATGACCATTTCTTGGTTTAGGCCAGAATTGTATAGATTGATCTCTCGAATCAAAAGCACTCCCGTGCAGTGTATTTGTTTAGGGTTTAGATTCACTTATCATCCACACACCCCTCAAATTACCAAAACCAACAGAAGTAGTTTTTACCCATAAAAACCTCCTCAGTTTTGTGTTCTCACGACAAAGAGAAGTCATAAAACTAAGAAAATCTGAAGTTTTCAGTTTTTTATTTTTGAAAGGATCCAGCAGTTTAGAGTATTCTGAGATATCCTATTCTACTTCTTGTTTCACAAAGACTCTTTTGTTTATTTCAACATAAACTCCTTTTCCAGGTTCCAAGATCTATCCTATGTTCAATCACTAAAAGGTAATATTTTAAAATTTTGCAATCAATAACTATAATCCCAAGTAAATGTATTGATGCCGATCTACACAACTATTTTATCAAAATACCACAAGGATAAGTCGATTATAGTTGGATCCCCTATTACCGAAACAAGTATTGTGTACACCAAAGATTTATATAACCAAGTCAGAAATCTTTTATCTCTTTTTTGTCTTCAAATCTTCTTAGATCTTCAATAAACACCTGCACTCAACTGCTTGAATCTCTTGTGATCAATCACACACATAACGAAGTCTGTTAATAATGGATTATCACAAGATCGTCTTTAGATATAACAACAGTCTAAAGATCCCCGTCGAAACCTTGAACTAGTTTGACTGAATCTTATATCAGAAGAGAAGATTCTCAAGCATAAACAAACTAGGTGAAATCAAAGTTCAACCCCCGTTGGTCAATCAAATCGATATGAAAACTAAATATAAATCGCAATTATCTAGTTTTCTACCAATGGTACACACTAGAGCTTCTCAATCCCAAAGAATACTTTAAACTGAGCGGTCGTAAGATATTTCGCCTAATTAGGTTACTCTCCTATCCGAATAGGCGGCTTCACCAGTAACAATACAACAGAGGAAGTTTACTTTCACGAAAGATTAGTTTGATAGAAATAAAAACTCAAAGTATTTATAGACAAGGAAGTTTGGACACCAAGGAATTTCCAAAACCGAAAATGTTCTCAAGATATTCAATATTATTCCAAATTCGGTTTTCATAATTCCTGACAATGCTCTGTCCAAATTAATGATCGAAATCTCCTTGGAAAATCTTTAACCAGTAAATGCACATTACTAATTCTTATTTTCCATATTGTTTATGGGTGAAAACTATTTCTGCCGGTTTTGGTAATTTGGGGTGTGTGGATGAGAAATGAATCTAAACCCTACAAAAATGCACTGCACAAGAGTGTTTTTGATTCGAGAGATCAATTTATACAATTCTGGACAAAACCAAAAAATAGCCGTTCTAGACTTGTTTCAGTCAGAAAGTGAAAGAGATGGGTTGATCTTAGGGAGGGATGCGAAGAAGGTGTTGAGATTGTGAAGGTATAGGTTGTTTATGACTTGTATCAGAATACCGAACTGACTTGCCAATAATGTAAGCAATCAGCTCTGGTGTTTGAATATGTTGTATCAACACTTGGTTTATGTCTATCTTGTCCTGTTGGAAATAGGGAGGAGAACCTATTTATACAAGCCATTAAGCCTAACCCTCGTATCTCGTGAGAAATGGAGGAAATGGAGTGATGAAGTGGTGGAGTCGTGTGTTAGTGCCACACGATCATTCTTGTCCACTTCTCCCATCATCACTAACCGTCCATGACTTCGTGACACGTTCTTGTGATGGCGCGTTGCACACTGCACGCTGTAAACCGCCAGACCAATACCCCAGTATGTATCCCCCAGTTTGTGACATGATTGATGTCTCGAGTGTGTAGATTGTGGGACCCACAGAAAATAGCATGTAATGCTAGATTAAATAACTAAGTTATTTAGGAAGTCGACATTTATGAAAAATCGTGTGTATCTTATGCAGATAATGCATCGAATATATTCAGCATGTATGAAGCATCAATGTTGAGCATCATGTCCAGCTTACTTCATGTGATGGTTTGGAGGTTGCGCAAGAAATTTCTCCTTTGGCCGACCATATAGTGTGGTAGAGTAGAGGATGGTAATCACCACGACACCTCATTCACCAGGTAACTCCTCACTAGGGTTGTATAACCAAGCAGGTGAAGTTGAACGGACGAGATGGTCTTTGAAACACTCATCTACGACCATTAGTGGAATTAGGGTTTTTTAAGAGGTTCGCAAGCATCACTCTTTAGCTTGGCCGAAACCAATCTTGGGAACACTTTTTGGCAGGGCCGATTGGGCATGTGTGTAAATGGCATGCCGGTGTACATGCCCATACCTCATTGTCTCGTGAAAGTGTGATCTAGGCTACTTAATTTGTACGGTGAAAATGAGTGGTTAAGATCAAATTAAGACAGAAATCCAGTGCCGCAAAGGTCGCACGTCATGCTAACTTTGGGCACGCGTGTCGAGAGACCAAGCCTGGTCGGTCTTGGCCAATCAGTCCGGTGTGCAAACGGCGGGCTGGTGTACACGCCTGTACTTCATTGTCCCATAAAAATGTGATCTAAACCACTTAATTTGTCCGGCAAAGTTGAGTGGTCGAGATCAGTTTATGGTTGTTAAGTGTGACTACGCCTATTTTGGGCGTACGAATTGAGGAAACCATCCATGGTATGCCTTGGCCGATCGGGTATGGAGATAGGTGGTCCCATAGTGATCATGTTGATACTCACCGGACCTGCTTAGTCTATTACTAGACCCTTCATCCGAGCGGGAGAAGATGGGCGCTCGTGATTGCAACACAAACCCTAATTAGGGTTTTGCCGGCCATGCATCACGCCTTGTTTGGGCGAACGAATTGGGACGACCAACCATAGTTGGTCTTGACCGATTGGTCATGTATGTAGGCGGAACCACGGTGTTTGTGTTGACATGCTCTGGGACCTTTGAATCTACATCTACACCCTCCATCTATGCCTGCGAAGATGGATGGTTGAGACTGATTTATGACACATGTAATGTGCCGTAAACCCTAATTTAAGGTTTCACGTCAGCGCTGCTTTGGATGGACGAATTTGCAAACCATTGCTTCCCATTTTGGGTAGGCTGACCATACGGGGTCTGCATTGGGCCGGTGGTGAATAATCCAATACTTTCATGAGGGTTATGGATCTGATCTAAGTCGTCCAATCATGCTGGTGAAGTTGGATGGTCGTGATCGTTTCTAAGACTGATGTGGACAGTCCATATTCAAATATGCTCGATCGGGTTAGTACAAAACACCGAGAGATGATTCTCTTTGTTAGAGAATGGTGTATCCTGTACGGGTATTTCGTGTATGCCTCACTGTTGATACTTGGATATTCATGTTACTCTGCTGAGAGTAACAATCAGTCATCATGCCGCACCAATAATGAGAGTTTTACTGAGAACAAAATAGGAAATACGAGGCTATTTATTCATTAATTAATAATGCTAATGAAAAAGCGGGGGTTTAACAACCTCACCCAATATTTCTATTAGCAATCTGTATGGACAACTCCGAGTTATTTTCTAGAGAATCAACTAGACTCAATCAATAGAAAATACTCAAGGAGTTATTATCTCAATCTCTCAATTTGATTTACTCAAGCAAATGTGATTCGCGAGTCTAATCAAAGAGAGATAACTTGGATGGTACCAAAGACCAATATCCAAGTGTCAATCAATTTAAATCAACAACCAATAAGGCCGGATATTCTAATTGATTGAACAATGCACAACCTGTATTATTTCAATTATATAAAAAAATATAATGCGGAAAAGAAATAACACAGACACCATAATTTTGTTAACGAGGAAACCGCAAATGCAGAAAAACCCCGGGACCTAGTCCAGATTAAACATACACTGTATTAAGCCGCTATAGACACTATCCTACTCCAAATTAACTTCGGTCTGGACTGTAGTTGAACCCCAATCAATCTCATACTGATCCAAGGTATAATTATTCTTCTACGCCTCTGATCCCAGCAGGATACTGTGCACTTAATTCCCTTAGATGATCTCACTCTCAACCAAGAGTTGCTACGACCCAAAGTCGAAGACTTTAGCAAACAAATCTGTCTCACACAGAAAAGTCTACAAGATAGATAAATTCGTCTCCCATGAATAAACCTATGAGTTTTGTTCCGTCTTTTGATAAATCAAGGTGAACAGGAACCATTCAATAAAACCAGACATATATTCCCGAAGAACAACTCAGTTTTATCAATCACCTCACAATAGTCTTAATCGACGCAGCGAAAAAAGATATTGTGGAATCACAAACAATGAAACGAAGATGTTTGTGATTACTTTTATATCTTGCCTATCGGAGATAAAAATCTCAAGCCAATTATTATAATTATATTCGTACGATAGAAACAGCAAGATCAGATTACACAACTACAAGAAAAGTAGTATCGGTCTGGCTTCACAATCCCAATGAAGTCTTTAAGTCGTTAACCTGGTTTTAGAACAAGAAAACCAAAGGTTAAAGGAGAATCGACTCTATCTTAGCAAACTAGTATTACACAGAATGTGTGGGGATTAGGTTTCCCAATTGCTAGAGTTCTCCATTATATAGTCTTTCAAATCAGGGTTTGCAATCAATGTTAGCTTAGTAACAAAGCATTCAATATTCACCGTTAGATGAAAACCTGATTAGATACAAGTTAATATCTCTCAACCGTTAGATAGAAAACTTATCTTTCCATACACACATGTACTTGACGATTTTGGGTTTGTGTAATCGTACCCAAACGTGTACAATAGTTGGTTCAATATTAGTCAACCAAATGATAACTTTCATATCAATCATATTCTTCTTCACCATAACTAGTCCAAATGACTCAAATGAACTAGTTAGAGAGTTGTTCAATTGCTATGAGATCTTATGTACTACACAAGACACAATTGAAGAAAAAACGATGTGATTCACTTGAATCGATTCATGAACTATAAAGCCACAGTTTGGAATATCATTCCTTAGATAATTTAGATAAGTTCACGAACATCGTTTTTAGATATAACCACTCAAAATCGCGGACTGGGTTCGTGGACTTAAGTAACCAGTTGGAGTTCATAAACTCCAGCAGAAATTCTCGGGTTTGAGAACTTCCGTCAGTTCGCGGACTAAAACCGAGCTACAACTCCAGCAGAAATTATCGGGTCCGAGAACTACGCACGTTCGCGGACTGATTTCGCGGACTGGGTTGACTTCTCAAGTTCCGGTTTTCACTTGATCAACAAAGTTCGAAAACTTCGGTTCAAGTTCTAAGGACTTATACATATATGTGTTACCACAACAATATTTATATCCCCCCAGTGGTTATATTGTCTAAACTCTCATTTCAATCAACGAAACATTCTCAGAGGACGTCATATAGTTGTTATTCACAGACTAGTTTTCCTCAGAGCAATTTCCAAAGTGATTGAAACATAACATGACTTCCGTCACTAGGCAAAGATGAACTTGGATAAAGCGAAAGATTTACCAACACACATTTCGATAAATAGATAAGCAAAATATACTCAGATCGAAATGTCACATGTGTATATCTTTAGTCTATATAGTTGTAGGATCATAATATCGTAACAACAACACACTTGCGAAATTTTCATCTACAACGTTGCGAAGCCGTCGCAAATTAATTACGGAAATGATGCAATAGATAACGTTAGCCTAAACACGGGAGAGTGTGATGATCCTACGAAAATAATGATGTTTTCGAAATTAATACTTGTAAGCTTGCGAAGATACCGCAAGCCAGATCCTAAAATAAAGGACAGGTTAGCTGTCATCCACTATGTAATTCCCTATAAAAAGAGCCAAACAGGCTTAAGAGAGGAGGGATCTTTTTCAAGTATTGAGAAATTCATTAAGAGAGAGAAGGTCCAGAGCAGTTGTTAATTTCTTAATTTCATTTCTTTCCTTTCTTGTAGAATTTGTGAGATTAATCAATAAAAATTGTGATTTTTCATCCTAAAATGACTTGATTGTATGAATTCTTGTGAGGGGTATAGTGTGGGATTTCATGCAACTACATATTGCGCTAGAAACAGGGAATTTTCCTTGTTTTTAGTGTGAAAATTAGTATTGTGATTTGAAAGAATTTGGAATAGTTGATGAAAAGTTTCATATAATTTTCAACAATTCATTGAGATTGAAGAGATGGCTATAAGAAGAAATGCTTCAAGACAACCAACTACTGTTAGAAGGAGTAAGAGACTTGTTGGAGAAAGAAAAAACAAAACCGGAGAACCATCAAGAATGAATACAAGAAATGATGGAGAAAATCAAATTCAACAACCAATTCAACGTACACCAGTGCAAAATAGAGCTATGGATTATCACTACACCATTTTTCCCGAATAGTAACTAAAATTTATAACGGCTCAGCAGCCATTACAAATTTTCCTGCTACAAAAAGCCGTTACGAATTTTTTTCATGATTCGTAACAGACCTCGGCTGTTACGAATCGTAATAGGCTAATTTTTTACGTGTGCTAATCACACGCTTGGTCACACTAGGGCCGGTAACAGATATGAGTTGCGCGTGTGTCATTCAGCCATGTGCCATTTTTTTACGCCCAAGTTTACTTATGCTAGAGGATTATTCCTCCCCTGGAGAGATAAGGGTTTCATCGAGTAAACCATTTCTTATTTTCACTCTCTCTTTCTCTCTTCTCGTCTATCTCATCGCCTCTACAGAAGATATTAGGGTGTCATCGAGTAAACTGACCGATTTCCACAGACGATATTAGAAATCGATCAAATAGATTAGAGATTAGAGTATTACAACTTTCTCGATCTGTTATTTCAATCGTCTGTTTTTTTTTCATTTTAGGGTTTTTTTCATCTAATAAATCAATTACGATTTCTTTTTCTGATTTTGTTTTAGGGATTTTTCATCTGATAAATCTAATACGACTTATTTTTTCCGATTTCATTTGAAGGTTTTGATATTTTGTTTCGGATTTTGTTGTTGCAGGATAAGTTGAGTTCATTGTCATTAGGAGGACAACCTGAATTTCATGAATCCTTTCAATTAGTGATAGGAAACGTGATGAAGTTCTGCAAGAGATTCATGTTTGTTTTTTTATTTTTAATTAACTGTAACTTGATCGAACTCCATCCTTTCACTTTTGTTTTATCTTGTCTTTTGAATACTGAATCTTATTATATGGATTTTTTTTTTTAGTAGTTGAAATGGGTTTAGAATTGTTTGATGTATTGTGAATTTTTGGTGTTTTTTGGACGAATTTGAGGTTACTAAGAACACAAATTAGGGAAAGCAAGTTTAGCAAAGGTAATTTTTGACTTACCGGTTTCAAACATTTATAGCTCAAATACTTGTAAAGTTGTGGAACATAGAGAGTTAACTGTCTATGGTGCTGATTATATAAACTTCATTGATGTGTTTTAATAGCTGTTACAAGACTATCTCTTAGGGGGTTCACATATGATTAAAGGCAGGCATGAGCTTGAGCGCTTATACTGCAAACCTTCTCTAGGTGATTGGGGAAGGTACTTAACTTTGGCTTTGTTATTCCTACATGTAAGTAAAAGTATTAAAAGCTACTGGAATAGCTAAAAACTTTGCATCAATTAGTTTAGATGTTCCTATATAGTTCATTTTATCCTATGTAAGTAGGAGTACTATTATGATATGCTCTGCTCCTAGGGTATGTACGTATGCTTTTAACCCCTTTAAGATTTAATGTTGTTGCTTACTAGACATATAATGTACCTCAGCATTTTGAGGCGAGTTCAGACTTTCCGTGAATGCTGCTTCTTTGCTGCTCATGTTTGCTGCTGATCCTAACTACTCAATAAACATATGGTATTCAAGATTCTTATGAAGGTATATATGTTTAACTGTAGCTATTAATCCATGTTCACATCTAATGAAGGTATATATGTTTAACTGTAGCTATTTATCCATGTTCACATTATTATAATGCATACATTCTCTTAGTTACCCTTGGTAAATTGGTATGACCTAATTCTAACATACATGGCCATCTTCATTTTAATTCAGAAAAAGAGAAAGGCGCACAGGACTATGTATGAAAATGAAAGGTTGATGAGAGAGTTAGAAACTCAAAGAAAAGAACTCAGTTGAGTAGAGATGTCGATGGTTATCAGTTGACTAGAGGAACCAGAATCACTCTCTTATACTCAAAGAAGGTAAGGTAAGAAAAAAACTTCAGTTCCCATGTTATTTTTGTTTGTTTATTGGGTTCTATTTTTGTTCGTTTATTGGAGTACTTGGGGATAATATGGGTTACAATGCTAGCTTTATTGGGTGCTAAGCTGTTATATAATAACATTAATTTTTATGGATGTGGATTTAATCCTTGTAGTGCAAGTTGTATTCAAAAGTTAAAGAGATCAGTCTGACGGTATTTACGGGCAAGCTCCCATTTTGTGTTGATGTACAAAGCTAATGTCTTCCCCACTAACTTTAGTTTTCATTTCAAATGTAGAACTGTGGTTAATTTTCAGGTCATAAGTGCACTATAACAAGTATTGCAAATTGTAATGACTAAAAAATGTATTAACTAAGACTACTACCTTTGGTGCTGATGCAATTGGTATCATATTAACTTGGTGTCTCTATTTTTTGCTTCATATTAAAATATATTTGTTGTTTTTCCTGCCATATGAAACAATGATATATTTGGCATGAGTAGCATACTCTGGAAGTGTATGATGAGTGCCAAATATTGCATATTCATACACCTTTTCATTGGCACTTAACTCATCTTTCGCGCTTCAAAGTCATATATTATCCCAAATTCTGCATTTTTACCATTTTCAAGATTAAATATTTGTATTAATTAATTTTGTGTTTTTAAGTACTAAATAAAGCTTGAAAGAATTGAGAAGACAAAAGAGAAGAAAGTTGGAAGAGTTGCAACCCGCTCGCGCATCAGTGGAAACCTGTTTACAAATTCATGGGATTAAACAACCCATGATCCAAAACCCAAGACCCAAATCCATTTCCACCTCACCCCCATTGGATTCTTTCCAAAACATCCACCTCACCCCCATTGGATTCTTTCCAAAACATCCACCTCACCCCCATTGTATTCCATTTCATCCATCAATTAAAGAAAACATCCCCATTCTCTCACTCAATCACTCCCAATTTGTTTCCCACAACCAAATATATTCCATTCAATCCATCAATTAAGAAAACATGTTTTGTTGAGTGGATGCTTTCCAAATTTCTAATCCAAGTGCTTGAGGGAATTTTGTGTATAAATAGAGAGGGTTTTTGTGTTGAAAAACAATCCAAGAATAGCTTGTTCATGTTAGTTTATCAAATTTAAGTTTTGTTGTAATGTTCTTCATGTTCTAGTTTCATTTGCTAGGGTTTAAATGAAGCCGTAACTCATTGGTATGTATTCATATCTTGTATCTTGTTCTTGAAAGTTTAGAATTGTTTAAAGATATAATTTAATCCAAGTTTGTCAACATCTTGCTCTCACAATGTATGCCATGTATCCATTGTAGTTAGACTATCTCTATGTTGATTATGCTACAACTCATGCTTAACCAAATATTGATCCTCAGATTAGTTGTGCTTTAATTACACAGTTAATGCTTTGGAGAAATACTTTAGTTATGATTAAATTATCCATTGGAGAAACACCTTAGATATACGGTAGACTTGAATCTGCTGTAAGGACAGGAATAATATTACAAGTTGAATGCATATCATAATTTAGTGGTGGATTTGAATACCCTAGTATACATATTCTCGATATTTACACCTTGATTTAATTGCATATTTTAATTCAAATTACTTTCTGTTTAAGTCTTTGCCAATATCTCGTCGTATCGACAAAAACAAACCCCCTTTGGTTACTCTCTGAATCAGTTCTTAGTAAGGATTTAGAACAAACTTCTACACTCTCCAAGTCTCTGTGGTTCGACCTGTTCTTGCCCTGTGTTGCTTGTCGACACTGTGCACTTGCAGTATACACAATAGTAGGTATCTTTCCGATCCTACCAGTGTATAAGGAGCTGAAAGCTTGGAGACCTTGAAGGCTTTAAGTAGTGGGGAGTGAACCTGGGATTGCTGAAGTCTGTTTTGAGGAAGAAGTGTGATGATGTGAACCAATAACAAGTGAGTAAAGAAGACTTGTATCCACACTTAGTTCTTAGTTTTGGTTTTAATCTATCAGTTTTTAATAATATAAAGTATCTTGATGCTAAGTTTGAATTAAGATAAGTTAATTGTACTGATAGTTTAGTTATAGCTCTAAGTCTTTTTTAGAATTTTCTTTGGTGTCTATATACAATTATAAGCTAGAAAATATATGTTGGGCTTGCTAATAGTGCTTCAAATTCAAAGAAGCACTGATTGGAATATCCATTTTGTAACGAAATGTGTAGTAGTATGAGGCTTGTACTTGTGTACAAATATTGTTTTGGGTGTGTTTTTAGTTGGTGAATTCTGCTATGCTTCCATGTTTCCGTATATATGAACAGATTCAATTTTATTAATTGATGCACTGTCCTGCTGATAGTACTGGTAAATATTGGATGTGTTTACTATTGGAGGCTGTAATTCTTATTAATGATGATAACTTACGCTTGTAGGGACCTTTTAGTGAGATTGTGAAAGTTGGTTTCCATGGAATGAGGCCGTTTATATGAAAACATATGCAGGTCGAGAGAATGGTGAAGAAAGCTGAGAGTTTTGTAGGTCAAGAGATGATACAACTTGGTCAATCTCTCTACAACTAAAGTTTTCCTGGTAGTTACATTCCTTTGTTTCTTAGTTTTCTTAAGTTCTTGCAATGAATGTATCATGCTGGGAGCATGATAAATTAATGCACATGGGACTTCACACAAGGTAGCTAAAGCAGCAGTAGCCATCTGGGGAAATAACAATCCATGGTAAGTACTTCACTTGGTTATATTTGTACTATAAAGTTTAAATTTGTGGATTTTGAACTTCAATTTGTACTTGCGAGGTATTATGCTGGTGGGAAGTGAACTTCAGCTGGATTGGCATCAACTTGTGTACCTGCTAGATTACCTGGTAAGTACTTAACTTGTATATTTTCTAGATTCTATGTTTCTTATAGGACTTTAGTTTGTTGTGCGTGCAATAGAGATTATGGACTTTAGTTTGTTTCAGGACCAATTGCAATGATGTCTTGGATCAGTGGATGCAGTTTCTGTTGAAGCTCTTGATGACTTAATCATGGGCTTGTTCTTTATAAGAAAACAACTGTAAGTATTTCTCATTGTTCTTTTCCCCAATCTTTTTTTTTTTTTTTGTAATTTCATCTGTTTCTGCTTTTAACATAGGTTGGTATATATGCTTATGAAGTTTGAACTTAGCAGATACTTTTCATTTATAACTTTATGCATGGATTTCGGACGAGATGTCCAGTCTTAAACTTTGCAGCTTCAAGTTGGTCGAGTTGTTGCTGTGCTTGAAGGCTTGCTCCAAATTTTCTTATTTATGTCCTTAGCTGGCGTAACACCCTCGGTATGTATAGTAATTCTGAAAAACCATAAATGAGATAATTGCCATAGCTTATCAGTTCAATTGATTGAAGCTTCAAGTTTTGAGTAAGTTTCTACAGTATCTACTTATAGTGATTTTCAAGTGAGAATGAAATGAACTTAGGAACTGAAGCTGGTTTCTATGTATTCCCTAATGTAGTAGGTTTTTACGAAATGAAAAAGAACTTAATGTAGTATGATCCTCCACTTCTCTTACTTGTAGAAGTAACCTCAGAACTTATGGCTGATTTTTCTGCGCATACTTCCATCTAAGTATATATATTATTATTTTTGCAGGTTAATTGGATGATGCTCTGCTGCGACAAGTTTGGAGAAAAAAGGATGTAGAACAAGGCAGACATTAGGTTGCAGTAAGTTTGTATGTACATTCTAAGTTAGATGAATTTGTGAACATAGGAATTTCTATGAACTGATACTTAGTATATATCCCTTTGTATTTGATACTCGACAAATAAATTTTGTACTTACAAGAATTTAAGTTCTTTTTGTGTGAATCCTTTGTATGAATCCAGTTGATACTTAACAAATAAAGTTTGTACTTAGGAGAATTTAATTTCTTTTTGTATGAATCCATTTGAATATAATAAGAATTGATTGAAAGTGAGTTGAATTTGATTGAAGAAAATATTGTTGATTGTGGAGGATAAAATAAAAGGTGTATGCAGGTGGTTATTTAGAATTCCGGCATATTCCGGCCGATAATGAGCTGCCGGTCAACCATGACCTGGTCAAAACTAGCCGCTGCTGACTGATTTTGACCAGGTCAATATTGACCGGCAGTAATTTTTTACAGTTGCAAAAAAATTCGTAATGGCTTCAACGTGTTATAATGTTCTGTTACAAAATAAATTCGTAACGGCTCTCGCATGTTACGACCATGCCACGTAGTAACAGATCCCAGCTGTTACAAAGGCCGTTACGAAATAGATTCGTAACGGCTGCTGGGTCGTTGCGAAAAATTTGTAGCACCCCTTTTTGTAACGGTCGGGAACAGTTACAACCCCAATTCGTAACACTCAAAAGCCGTTTCGAATCGGAAAAAATAGTGTAGTGTATGATAGAGTGAGTGTACACACCTGGCGATCAGATTCAACGGAAGAAATATAAGAGAAGCAACAATTAAGAAATGGAAGACAATAAGAGAGAGATCAGGAAGCAATTGGAGGAATAATTCATGGAGATGAAAGAATTGAAGCGTTATAGGCATTGAGACAAAGAATACACGAAGAGAGGAGGTTAGAAGCAGAAGAACGCTCAAATTTGACAAGGCAAAACCATGAGTTAAGAATGGAAAACATGAGATTATAGAATAGGAGGTCAAGAAGTACTACAAGATCAAGTTCAAGATCAATTAGAAGTGAAGTAAGACGAATTTACCTACAGAAAATATAGGAGAAAGAGATCGAGAAGAAATACAAAATCCAAATGAAGAACGTCGCGAAAGGAGAGAAATAATTGAAGATCGTTACATCCCACCAGGCGAAATTCTTCAAAATGGACAAAATAACAGGAATTAGGAGAATAGGCGATGTCGGGAGCGAAATAATCAAGATGGCGAAGAAAATCAGGAAGAAGGAAGGAGAATATTACATGGGAGAGAGATTCAAAGAAATCAATAGGTAATTGAAGGTAAAATCGAGAGATATTATGCCGAACAAGCACCTCTAGCTTGCGAAAAGGAAAGGTTGAGAGAAGAAATAGAGGAACAAGAGATCCAAGAGGCAATACATCAGAACAATCACTATAATCGAGAAATAAGTCATGAACAAAATCGCAATAATGTAAATATCAATGATGAATACGATAGAATACAAAGGAGAGCTAAAAGGCAACAAAGAGAATTGATAAGGAATGAACAAAATCGCAGAAGAGAAAATGAAAAATATAATGGTGTGCGAATTCATGAAAGAAATGAAAGAGAAGATCGCAGAGAAAGACAAGAAGAAAATGATGAAGAAGAAAATCAAAATTTCGCAACACAAAACAGGAAAGAACGCAGGAGAAGAGAAGCATAATTAAAAAGACCAATGGGATCAGCGCCTGGGGTAAATGAACAAATCTTAAGAGAATTTGCAGAGATGAGAGGAATGCTAAATAAAAGAAGAGAAGGAGGCAGAAGGAAGTTAGATGAGGCCATAGAAGAAGCTGCAAAAACTCCATTCACATAAGAAGTACAATTAGGAGGGATATCCCCAAAATGTAATCTACCTGCGTTAACTAGCATTTTCGACGGAATAACTTATGCAATTCAACACATCAAGGCGTATGTGAAATGTATGATACAGTGGGAAAACCATGATGTTGTATTGTGCAAGTATTTCACATCCATTTTAACAAGGGAGGCGCTGAAATGGTTTGAAGGTTTACCCAAGAATACGATAACATCTTTCAACCATATGCAGACTACATTCTTAGGGGCATACATAAGTAACAACTCTTCGTGACCTGGCATTGAAGATGTATTTGGGTTAAAGCAGAGAATTGGTGAAAGTTAAAAGCATCTAACCATAAGATGGAAGACAATGTGTAGTGAAATGGTTGGACGTGTGGATGAGAGATATCTCATTTTATCATTCATTAACGCAATGTTCGCAAAAAATCTATTGTACATTCAAATTTTCAAAATTAAGAATACAATCACAATGACTGAGCTGCGAGAATTGCAGGAGGAGTATATTTCTCTTGAAGAAAAACAAAATGAGATGGAGTCATACCCAATTGCAAATACGAGTTCAGCAGCAGCGAATGCAAGCTTACTACCCAAATTGATAAACACGGTGGAGAGCACTTCGCAGACACACCAAGAGAAGATAATGGAGGATAGTCAGCAAAAAATAGTAGTTATGGGAAGTCATGACCAAGAATAATTTGAGAGAGAAAGAAATTTCTATAGCTGTAGTAGAAGGAAATCCCACACTACACCCCTCACAAGAATTCATACAATCAAATCATTTTAGATCAACAATCATAATTTTTATTGATTAATCTCACAAATATTACAAGATGAAAAAGGAAATGAAGCTAAAGAATTAACAACCACTCTGGAATTTCTCTCTCCTAATGACTTGCTCAACACTCGAAAAAGATCTCTTTTTCTTTATGCATGTTCAACTCTTTATATAGGGAATTACATAGTGGATGACAGCTAATTTGTCCTTTAATTTTGGATCTGACTTGCGACATTCTCGCAAGAGTTCTATTGTTAATCTTTGCAAACACTCTAATCATCTCAGATTCATCACACTTTTCTCATTTTTCTGCAATCGTCATATGTTACGTCATTCTGCGACGCTCGCAAAGTGTTGTTGATCAAACTTCGCAAATGTGTCCTTCTTGCGATATTCTGATCCTACATATTGCCTCTTCTTATGTCTTCTCTGCGAAGGAGAGAATATCATGAGAAATTATTCTTCAAAATTCCGCAACTGTTCATCTTTTCATATTCTTCTGTACTGACACGATTCTGTATTTTACGCGAATTTTGTTACACGTATCTTTTCTTCCATCCATATCTTGACACATCTTTTTCAACCACTGCTTTTTAACCACTCATGCCCACCCTTCGCATTAAATGCACTTATCTTCTCGAGAATTTATACTTTCTATATATATTCTCATTATTCTTCCATTCTCTTATTTTTACTTTCATCTCAGCTTCTATGCAATTTCATTATTCTTCCGCAAATTTCGCTTCTGCTACTGCAAACTTTCATTCTTCATCTTTCATTCTTTCATTCCCATATTAAAGATTCCTCCATCTGGTTGTAAAAATGAGATTGCTTTTGAAGAAGCTCGAAAGAAACTTCAAACAAAGGTTTTACTTTATCTCCCATTCCTGATAAAAACCCTAAATATGATCTTTCTATTGATCTATTTTCTGATCATCCTTGCAATCATGAGAAGGTCATAATCTCTCTAGGTCAGCTTCTCGCTGGCCTTAATATTACTCTTTATGATCCTGAACTTCCCTTATTTTATGAAATACTTTCTCATGCGAAATTCTCGCGAGTTGTATACCAATTAAGTGGGGATTGCATTCGCCTAATGCCCGAGTTTGCGAATCGTGGTGCCGGTAAGGGATCTCTTTACCATTCAAAAGTTAAGAATCCTAAGTTTGCTGATGTTGCGATTATTCCTGAGAAGTATACGGTAGAAAATTTCTTTGCGAATTATGAGATTATTCCCATGAAGAGAGATAATACTTGCTGGGGTGTTCGTTTAAAGAAGAAGGATGATGTTGCTGATGACAAGATACTAATGCAAGATATTGACTGGCATCTTGTCAAAAATACAACTCCATGTCATTCTAGCGATGATAAGTGGTGTATCTTTCCTTTAATCCTAAAGGGTCCATACATCTTCGGATCTCATGTTTTACCTGCGAATCTCGCAGCGTATCAACCTTGGGTATTTAAATGGCCTGAGAGAGAAGCAGAGCTATATTTCCACATTTTTCTTGAGTTGTTATTCTTTTCACTCTTATGTATAATTTTGCTGACCACTCTAATGTTTTCACTTGCGAAATTATCAGATTGAAAGGTTGAAAGCAAGCTATAACAAGACTGGGAAAGTCAGTACTTTATCAGCTCTTCGATAATTCACAGATGAAGTAAGAAATATTCTTTTATGATTATTCACAATATATTGTTGCCTCTATTTCTTATCTTTATCTGTGTGTGTAGGTTATCGCTGAAGTGGAAGAACCTGTGAAAGTTGTGAAAACCAGGAATGAAGGTAAAGATGCCTCTTGCAAGAGGAAATTTGTTGCACCTCCTTTAAAGAAACAAAGAATCCAATCTCCCTCTCCCTCAAACTCTTATTCTGATGAAAGTTCCTCAGATGATGATGTTAATGATTCTATCGCAGAGGGAAATTCTCCTCCTGAGTCTTCTATAGCACAATTATCTAGTATTTTTTATAGTAATATGCAGCGAATTGGTGATACTCCTCTCACTAATTCCTGCCAATCCGTAGCTGCTATTTGCGATGCTCCCCTCTTAGAGAATAATGAATCTCTTCGTGGGGTTTCAAGATCTATAACTCCCAGTTTCTTACATTCACTCAATAGTTTGGTAAATTTTCATCTTAATTTATTCTGAAAATTCGCTGCATTATTTCGCAGGCTGGGAAAGCTTCTTATGCGGTTACCGCAGATTTGGAAAAAAGGCGTGCGGCCTTTGAAAAGAAGTATCTTGAACTTCGCAAGAAGAATGAGAAATTGGAAGCTGAAACCGTTAGTCTTTGCGAGAAGAACAACCAATTAGAATTTAAGATTTCTGTCCAAAAGAATAAAATCTCTGGTCTTCAAGATGCCAATAAGCAACTCTATGGTATAAAATTTTTTCCTTCTTTTTCTTCATTTCGTTTTCTCATTACCCTTTCTTATATGGTTCACCATTTCGCAGACGTTTATGGTATTTCTGATGAGGCTATTCTTCTTCATACATTTCCCAATCTTATGGATGATGACACCCATCTTAAACACCTTAACGATTCTTTAAATGACTTTCTAAATGATGAAATCAACTCTCTTTCCATAGATGAACTTAGATCCAAAATCCATCTCTTAAAAATTGAACATAGATCAAGTTTGGGATTAGCCAATAAGTTTAAACATTTTTATGTTGACTGAAAAGAAGAAATTAAGAACTAAGATCAGTAGTATTATTGAAGATAAAGACGTATCGCTAAGAAAGGTGCTCAATCTTTGGCGGATTTCCACAAGACTCTTCTTGAAGTTCAAGTTGAAAGAGATAGACTTATCCGCGAAAATGCTACTCTTATTAAGAGGGAAAATCAAGTTCGCTCCCGCCTTCTTATAAATCATGATGATGAGTTTTCTTGGGCTGCGAGAGTTCTAGATAACTCCAGGAATAATTTAGGTGTAGATGTTAGTCTTCAAGCTGAGAAAACGTCTTTGATTAGAGATATGATTTCTAACAGAGAAGGTTGTTAACAACTGTTCTTCATTATTTAATTGTTTGTTTTTCATAAACTTCATTCAAATCATTGATTTACTGTTATATTTTTGCAGAAGCTGAAGATAAATATCGCAATAGGATTGAAGAACTTGAGAATGAGAAAGTGAAGCTCGCGAAAGATTTATCTTCTCGCAATGAGAAATGTTCAAGATTGAAGACCCAAATGAAGATCACTATTGCGAATTTTGGAAATGACGTAATTTCTTTCCGCAATGACACCATCAAGGAAATCTGTGATGACAATAAGATTCCTCACTCCAAATATCCTTGTCTCTCAGACAAAATTCCAGAGAATGCGCCTAATTTGGTCATCTCTGATAGTGAAGCTAATGAAGAAGAAGAATCTGAAGAAGGTGGAGAGGAAGAGTCTGATGAAGATAAGGAAAAAATCTCTAGTGAAGAATATGATGGAGACAATGAAGAATCAAGCAAGAAATAAATTTTTCTTTCTTGTTTGCTTTTTCAAAACTTGTACATTCGTTCTTTGTTCTTCTATTCTTGTAATCTATCAGTGTGAATTTCTCTAATCTTTAATATAATCCCTTTTTTGTTTCATCCTGCATATGTTAGAAAAACTTTCTCTCTTGCAATATGATTGATCAAAATATAGTTAATTTTGTATGCGTAAATATATCATGTGGAAACAAATAAAATTTAATTTATTCTATGCATTCCCATACTTGACTCTGTTATTTGTATTCATATGAGTGATTGAGCATATTACCTTTATTTAGTAAAATAATTTGAGATAAAATCGCAATTACCTTTGTATAATCTCACAATCATAAATTGTAAGATTGCATTCTTTCTTGTATTCTGATGTGGTCTTATTTTGCCTTCCTAATTAAATGTCTTATTTTGCCATCTTTTTTCATTGCGAAAAAATCGCAGGACGTTTCTACACTTTCATGTAGAAACCCATTGACCTTGCCTTAACTTAGTGTTCTTTTTTACTTTTGCTGTAACAATATGACATGCCTAAATTTTCTTGAAAAATTAAAGCCCCATGACATTGCCGTCTTGCGACGAAATCGCAGGACGTCTTTACACTCGCATGCGATGACCCATTGATCTCGTCTTATCTTCTCTTTTGTATTTTTGCCTCTTTAGGAATGTTGCAAAAATATGACGAGTCTAATATTCTTGCGAAAAGATAGCCTCATGACATTTGCGTCTTAAGACACTTATCATCTCCATAATTGGCCCTTATCTCCCCCCTGGTTGCCCCTTCAAGGAGACGTACTTATGCCATACAATACTAGCTCCTCCCATACGGTATTGACAACAACCATTTATTTTCGCAGCCTCTTATCCCTTTTGCCTATATGGCTTATGGTTACGAGACTGCACCCTAAGTGGGGTTTTCTTCGGGCCGAGTGCATCATAGCCAAGACTTGCCAAGAATGGCCAGGGTAGTTTCATACTCCCCGGGCACTCTTGGATCAACCGTGTACCTCGGCGCCTTGGTCATACTATGCACCCCTTAGGAGATCTCTTATTACCTTAGTCTCCCAACTCAAGTCATATGCTCAAGTTGAGAATCCAAGGGGTCTCTCCTGGATGGGATTTCATTGACCCCAAATCTCCATGACTCAGGTTCCAGCAGTGGTGTAACCTTATCGCTGAGTCATGTAACAAATACCCCCTTATATGATGCACTTTAGGTAT
Organism: Papaver bracteatum; assembly: GCA_023529315.1. Taxonomy (NCBI): domain Eukaryota; kingdom Viridiplantae; phylum Streptophyta; class Magnoliopsida; order Ranunculales; family Papaveraceae; genus Papaver; species Papaver bracteatum. The sequence continues at coordinate 352,337 of JAJJWX010003279.1, read as the reverse complement.
TACATTTTCCTCTTGCGAAATTTTATTCGCGAACTAGGGTGTACGTCATAAAGGTTCGTCCCATTCTAAGGATTATTCTTTTGAATTTCAGCTCTGTTGTAATTTCTCAATCTCATTTTTATTATTAAGTAAAATATGTTTTTGAAATTTTCGCAACAAATCAATCATACATCTCTTTTTCTTTTCTCAATATTTCTTTCATTTCACAATTTAATTGTTTTACCTTTACAGTTTTCTGCCTCTGTTCTTTTGTTGCTTTTCGCTACTGTCTTTTCTTCTACGACATTTTCATCACTTGTTATTTTCAACAAGCTTTGACTTCGCAGCATTCTTTCTTCTCTTTGTTCTACTGAATCAACCATCAATCTTTCACTTCTTACAAAATAGATTCTTCGCCTTTGCTCCAACTTCTATGACAAATGTTTCCCCTTCTTTCGTTGCATTTACCCTGCGAATTTCTGGCGGTGGTGGTAAGAGTTGAGATTGAGGGTACCCTATTAGAAAATGATTTAACTTTCCCTGTCCTATCATTCTAAGAATTATCCTCTTTATGTTTCTGTAGTCATTTGTAGAATGTCCATGAAAGTGATAATAAGAGCAAAATTCTTGACTTATGTTATTTGGAAGCGGTTCTTTTCCCATGTTCCAGGGTGTTGATATATTCTCCATTAAAATTATTGCTTCTTGATATATTCCCAAATTTTTTCCACAATAGTATTCAAATGAGGCATCTTGATCTCCTCCCATATCATTTTTTGACTTCCTGATCCTCTATGATAATTTTGTCTTTGTCCCTCATAGGTTTCTTGTGGCTGATCAAGTCTTTGAATTTTGTTGTTTCCACCTCGACTATAAAAATTTCTTCCCCTTCCGAATTCTTCTTGATCTCTGCTTCCTATTGATACCAGCTTTTGTTGATTATCATTCTTATTTTTTTGTTATACTTGCGAAGTGCTCGCCACTGTGTTTATCAATTTAGGCAGTAAGCTTGCATACGCTGTATTTGAACTTGTATTCGTAACTGGATACGATTCCATTTCATTATGCTTTTCTTCGAGAGAAATGTACTCCTCCTATAATTCTCGCAGCTCAGTCATTGTGATTGTATTCTTGATTCTGAAAATTTGAATATACAATAGATTGGTTGCAAACATTGCGTTAATGAATGATAAAATGAGGTATCTCTCATCCACTCGTCCAACCATTTCACTACACATTGTCTTCCATCTTATGGTTAGATGTTTCAAACTTTCACCAATTCTCTGCTTTAATCCAATTACATATTCTATGCCTGGTTGCGAGGAGTTGTTAGTTATATACGCCCCTAAGAATGTAGTCTGCAAATGGTTGAAAGATGTTATAGTATTCCTGTTAGACTTGATGCGAAATACTTGAACAACACATCATCATGATTCTCCCACTGTAACATACATCTCACATAAGCTTTAATATGTTGAACTTCACAAGTTGTTCCATCAAAGATGCTGGTTAATGCATGCAAATTTCACTTTGGTGGAATTCCTCCTAATTGTACTTCTTGTGAGAACGGAGTTTTCACAGCTTCTTCTATGGATTCATCCAATTGCCTTCTGACTCATTCCCTTATGTTATTTAGCATTCCTCTCATATCTTCCAATTCTCTTAAGATTTGTTCATTTACCCCGGACGTTGATCCCATTGGTTTCTTTAATTCTGCTTCTCTTCTCCTGCGTTCTTGCCTGTTTTGTGTTGCGAGATTTTGATTTTCTTCTCTATCATTTTCTTTTTGTCTTTCTATGCGATCTTCTCTTTCACTTCTTTCATGAATTCGCACACCATTATATCTCCCATTTTCACTTCTGCGATTTTGTTCATTCCTTATCAATTCTCTTTGTTGCCTTTCAGTTCTTCTTTGTACCCTATCATATTCTTCATTGATATTACCATTGTTGCGGTTTTGTTCGCATCTTCTTTCTCGATTGTCATGATTGTTCTGACGAATTGCCTCTTGAAATTCTTGTTCTTCCACCTCTGCTCTCAATATTTCCCTTTCGCAAGATAAACGTGCTTGTTCAGCATAATGTCTTTCGATTTCTCCTTCAATTATCTGCTGATTTATTCGAATCTCTATTCCACGTAATATTCTCCTCCCTTCTTCCTGATTTTCTTCACCATCTTGGTTATTTCGTTCCTGACGCTGCTCATTCTCCTGACCCCTATTGTTTTGTTCATTTTGGTGAATTTCTCCTTGTGATATGTAACGATCTTCAGTTACTTCTCTCCTTTCGCGACGTTCTTCATTTGGATCTTGATTTTCTTCTCCAACATTTGTTATTGGTGAATTTCTTCTTTATTCACTTCTAATTGATCTTGAACTTGATCTTGTTGTACTTCTTGACCTCCTATTTTGTAACCTCGTGTTTTCCATTCTCAACTCATGGTTTTTCCTTGTAAAATTTGCGCGTTCTTCCGCTTCTAACCTCCTCTCTTCGTGTATTCTTTGTCTCAATGTCTCTAACTATTCAATCCTTTCCTCTCCATGAATTATTCCTCCAATTGCTTCTTGATCTCTCTCTTCCTTTCTTTCATTTCTTAACTGTTGCTCCTCTTCTATTTCTTCCACTGAATATGATCGCCAAGTATGTACTCTCACTCTATCATAATCCAAAGTTCTATTTTGCGCTGGTGTATGCTGAATTGGTTGTTGAATTTGATTTTCTCCATCATTTCTTGTATTCATTGTTGATGATTCTCCGGTCTTGTTTCTTCTTTCTCCAGCAAGTCTCTTACTCCTTCTAACAGTAGTTGGTTATCTTGAAGCAATTATTCTTCTAGCCATCTCTGCAATCTCAATAAATTTTTGAAAATTATCTGAAACTTTTCACCAACTATTCCAATTTTTTTCAAATCACAATACTAATTTTCACACTAAAAACAAGGTTTTATCCTTGTTTCTAGCGCCAATATGTAGTAGCAGGAAATCCCACACTACACTCCTCACAAGAATTCATACAATCAAATCATTTTAGATCAAAAATCATAATTTTTATTGATTAATCTCACAAATATTACAAGATGAAAAAGGAAATGAAGCTAAAGAATTAACAACCATTATGGACTTTATCTCTCCTAATGACTTGCTCAACACTCGAAAAATATCTCTTTTTTTCTTTACGCCTGTTTAACTCTTTATATAGGGAATTACATAATGGATGGCAGCTAATCTGTCCTTTAATTTTGGATCAGACTTGCAACATTCTCGCAAGAGTTCTATTTTTAATCTTCGCAAACTCTCTAATCATCGCAGAGTCATCACACTTTTCTCATTTTTCTACCATCGTCATTTGTTACGTCATTCTTTAAATCATTCTGCAACGCTCGCAAAGTGTTGTTGATCAAACTTCTCAAATGTGTCCTTCTTGCAATATTCTGATCCTACAATAGCCGAGGTAGAAACAACAAAATTTAAAGACTTGATCAGCCACAAGAAACCTATGGAGGACAAAGACAAAATTATCATAGAGGATCAGGAAGTCAAAAGATAATATGGGAAGAGATCAAGATTCCACCTTTAAATGCTAGTGTGGAATTTTTTTGGAAAGCTATAATCTTGATGGAGAACATACCAGCACCCTGGAACATGGGAAAAGAACCACTTCCAAATCACCGAAATCAAGAATTTTGCTCTTACCATCATTTTCATGGACACTCAACAAATGACTGCAGGAATATAAAAAGGATCATTCTCAAGATGATAGATCAAGGAAAATTAAATCATTTTCTAATAGGGCTCCCTCAATCTCAACTCTTACCACCACCACCAGAAATTCGCAGAGTAAATACAACAAAAGGAGGAGAAACATTTGTCATAGAAGTGGGAGCGAAGGAGAAGAATTTATTTTGTAACTCTATTATAATTTATACAAAACAATTGAAGACTTTCACGATAATATTCTAAGCAGAGTCTTCGCAAGAGATGATGATGGAAGAGAAATTATGAACATTGCGAAGATTTCGCCACTAAAAGAATGGAAAAAGCAAATTATTTCTTTCACTGCAGAAGAAGTACCTGAGGGAGGAAAAATGCACGATAATCCATTAGTGGTTAGATTAGAGATTAACCCAAACCCTAAAGATGATGAAGATGATGAAGCAGAAGATTCATGGAAAATCAACCGAGTTTTAATTGATACTGGAAGTTCTGTGGATCTCCTATTCTATCATGATTATAAAACTATGGGAGGGAAAGATGAAGATCTAATACCTTCAACCTACAAAATATATGGTTTTAATGGTACTGCCAATAAGCCTGAAGGAGAGATCATTATGCGAATTCCATTGAAAGGATTATCTTCTGAGATTCTATTCTGTGTTGTTGATGTGGGGTCACCTTATAATGCTTTGATTGGGAGACCTTAGTTGCATGGGATTCTAGGTGTAGCATAAACATTTCACCAATGCATTAAGTTCCCTCATCCCAGTGGAGTTGGAGTCATAAAGGGATATTGGGTGAAGGAAAGAAGTGCTATGAAATCGATGTAGAGTCATGCGAAGAAAGAGATGCCAAGAAGGAAAATTGGAAGTATAACATAAAACAAAGACAAAAAAGTGAGAGGTTGATGGTTGATGCAATAGAACAGAAAGAAGAAGGAATGTTGCGAAGTCAATGCTTGCAGAAAATGACAATTGGCGACAATGTCGCAGAAGGAAAGACCGTAGCGAGAAGCAACAAAAGTACAGAGACAGAAAGCAGTAAAGGTAAAAAACTTAAACTGTGAAATGACAGACATATTGAGAAAATAAAAAGAGCCGTATGATTGATTTGTTGCGAAAAAATTCAAAAATATATTTTACTTAATGACAAAAATGAGATTGAGAAATTACAACAGAGCTGAAATGCAAAAGGAAAAATAGAATAATTCTTAGAATGGGACGAACCTTTATGGCGTACACCCTAGTTCGCGAATAAAACTTCGCAAGAGGCAAATGTAAGACCTAAAGTACGTCATAGAAGGGGGTATATGTTGCATGAATCAGGGATAAGGTTATACCGCTGCTGGAACCTGAGTCATGGAGATTTGGGGTCAATGAAAGCCCATCCAGGAGAGGCACCTAGGATTCTCAACTTAAGCATATGACTTAAGTTGGGCGACTAAGGTAATAAGGACTCTCTTAAGGAGTGCAGAGTATGATCAAGGCGCCGAGGTACATGGTAGATCCAAGAGTTCCCGGGGCGTATGAAACTACCCTGGCCATTCTTGGCAAGTCTTGAATATGATGCACTCGGCCCGAAGAAAACCCCACTTAGGGTGCAGTCTCGTAACCATAAGCCATATAGGCAAAAGGGATAAGAGGCTGCGAAAATAATTGGTTGTTGTCAATACTGGATGAGAGGAGCTAGTATTGTATGGCATAAGTACGTCTCCTTGAAGGGGCAACCAGGGGGGAGATAAGAGAGGCACCTTCCTTTAGGGAGTTGATAAGTATCTTAAGACGCAAATGTCATGAGGCCTTTTTACTCACGGGAGTATCAAGGATTGTCATATTTGTGCAACAATCCTGGAGAGGCAATAATACAAAAGAGAAGATAAGATGAGATCAATGGGTTTCTGCATGAAAGTGCAGAGACGTCCTGCGATTTCGTTGCAAGACGACAATATCACGGGGCTTTAGTTTCGCAAGAAAATTTAGGCATGTCATATTGTTGCAGCAAAAATGACAAAAGAACAAAAAGTTAAGGCAAGATCAATGGGTTTCTGCATAAAAGTGCAGAAACATCCTGCGATTTTGTCGCAATGAGAAAAGGTGGCAAAATAAGACCTTTACTTAGGAAGGCAAAATAAGACCACATCAGAATACAAGGAAGAATGCAATTTTAATATATGTGATTGCGAAATTACACAGAAATAATTGCGAGATTGTCGCAATAATTTTACTGAACAACAGTAACTTGCTTAATCTCTCATTTGAACCCAAATAACAGAGGCAAGTATGGGAATACATAAAATGAGAATATGTTATTTGTCTTCATATGATAGATTTAGAGCAATCCTCACCCAAATCCAAAGCTTTGGATTTTCCCACCGATACAGCCTACCTTTCATTCAACCTATATAAAAAGACAAGTGACTCACTGAGTCTGTCCGTTTCTATTTGTTAAGTTTTGAAGAAAAAAAATCCAAGTTCACCCCTCAAGCACAGTTAGTTACTAACCATAGTTAATCTTTATTTGGGTTTCTCGGGTTTATTACCTTGATCGGAAATGGATTGTAGTTTATATCCCAATTCTTCTATCCCTCTCACCATTTCTCTACCAGTTTTTGTTCCAGTTTCTCCTCCATCTTCAACCTGTTATGTAACTTTTCAGAGATTCAGAGAAGGATGGATATGAATTCATCAAATCCAGACTAAATAGGTAAGTATCTCTATTTAATTTATCATTTATATCAGATAGTAGGTTGATTGTAATACAAATTTTCTGGTGTTTGAAACCCTAACCCTCCTTTCAATGTTTAAAACCCTAATTCCCGTCCTTCTCCTTTAGAATTCATTGGGTTCATACTTTGTATCCTCATAATAGTTGAAGGTAAGATTTGATTTGTAATTAGTTGGTTCTCTAATTCGGATTGAAACCAAATGTACCATTGATTTAGAAGTGAGTCTTTATTTTTAAACGACACTGCATTATCATACTAAGGATTACACAGGTAAGGTGGAAAATTATGTATAGTTTCTGGACTACCCAGTTATACACTGTATGTTGAACCAAGGTTTTGTTCTGTTCCATGAGATTGATTTGATTTTTTTTTTATAATGTGTGCAATGTAAATGGAAGATATAATGAAGCCCATTCTCCCTGTAAAGCAAGCAAATCCTTGCTCGAGGGCACAGATAGGAGGGATCCCCAAATTAACGAAAAGTTAATGAGACTAGCTGCTCAAATCTAAGAAAAATAAAAGGTCAAAGGCTATTTTTTTTCCATGTCCGGTACCACCATACACAAAATATGTCATGCTCTCAGGTCGTAGGCTCGATATACCTAGAACTGTCAAACTATCAAGAATATAATTTCTTGATTTTCTTGATGCATTGACCTTTATTTGTGATGAGTTCGTTAATTAGCAGCTTTCAAAATTCAAACTAATAGATTGATTAACACTTCTACGACTCCATTTCTTTCACATCTGGATAGTCTTGTACTGCCAAATTGAAAAATTAGTCTTAGTCTAATTTGTGAACTTTGAACCAAGCCAAGTGGATAGTCATTCTATTCTTGACTCCATTTCTTTCACATCTGGATAGTCTTGTACTGCCAAATTGAAAAATTAGTCTTAGTCTAATTTGTGAACTTTGAACCAAGCCAAGTGGATAGTCATTATATTCTTGTACCTACTGAAATTTGTGAAAACGGAAAATTTCAAGGAAATGAAGATATTAATGGCTGTGAAAATGATTAAGGTAGTTCTACAATGAGTTTCTGTTTTTGTATATAAAAGTTTCGTTTAATGAATCAAATGGTGGCTTGTTTGTTCACAAATGTGCGGTAGTGTTCCTTGCTTCATTAGATTCAGTTAAGGAAAATGGTTACCGTATGTCTGCTCATTTGTTCATATGGAAATGCATAGATGTGTCATACACATTATAAGTTGATGTGCCACGGGTACTAGCTAGTTTTCGGTAGATATGTAGTACATATATGCATAGATGTACATCAAAATTTAAAATTTATTTATGCACACAAATGTATTAATTTGATTGTTTATGAACACAAAATGTACTGAAAACTTAGCTTTTGCGTCCATTAGTGACGATTTTACAGTAAAAATTGTATTAAGAATCATAGGAGTCAACTATGTGTTGGGAAATCATTCTTGGAATGCTTTTGTAACTAGCAGTGGTAAATAATTTCTTTCTAGAGCTTCCTGCTTCCAACTGAAGGCCACGATATTTTTTTTGCTTTAGGCCACCAAAATCTCAAGACCGGGCCTGCTTTATTGTTTTGTTTTTGGAATGTGTAGTTAGGTTTTAAAACCCCCATATCTTTTGACCACAGGGCGCAAGAAATTAAATACAAAAAAATATGAATTTCATCAGCTAAAGGCGTGGTATGCTCTCTTTCTCCTTTTCTCTTCACACTTCTCATTTTTGTCTTTTCTATCAGAAAGTCTAGATTCACCGTGAATTAATCACGGTGATATCACACCTCCTCACACAAATTGGTGGGGCCCACCAAAAACAAAAACCCAACACCCTTTTCTCCTGGTGGGGTCCCCATGGCTGTCTCTACCGGTGTAATTCACGGTGATTTGGTTCGGTGGGTGTAGACTCGCTGCTTTTCTATTAAAACGCATGCTGATTATGGACACCTAGTACATTGTGGCCACCCATTAGATACGACTTTTGGGTTTTAAACTTTAAAGCCAATACCATTAGGTGAGATATGCAACTATTTGTAGCAGTGGAAGTGTGTTTTCTTATCACACATGTAGTTACTTGGAAAAGTCAAACTTTTTGGCTATTGAGAACCATGATCTTTAGACGTCATAAATGTTTATTGGTTTGGTACTGATCTCCAAAGAATCAGAAAAGCAGTTGGAGCTAAAGTAACTATTCCAATTGTGGAATGTTACGCTGAGGAACATTTTTATCTTGTCTTATCTTGTCTAAAGAGAAGTAACTTTAATAATTTAAATACCACCTATTCATATACATTTTTTTTCCTAGTTTCCCTTACAGGGTATAAAGAACTTTGGTAAGGCAGCAGGGGAGCTCATGTTGAGGTTGCAGAAGATTGATGGTGACAATTACCCTGAGGTATGTTTAACTTTGATATAGATTTACACATAGGTTAAGTTCCTACTCTCTTAGAATTTTGAAGTCTCACCTGAAATATTTTCTGGGTAATTTCCTTATAATGTCGTACAATTACACTGCTACAGACACTCTACCAGATGTTTATCATCAATGTTGGTCCTGAATTTAGGATGCCGTGGAGCACTGGGAAGTCTTTCCTTGATCCAACATCTAAGATTCATGTATGCAAGAATCTTATGCGGAAATACTGGGTACCTTGCGAAATCCGACTTTAATAAGCAAAGCCCTGCATAGTCTTTCGCACGTTGGTATTAAAAAAATTGGGTACGAGTTGTAACTAGATAGTATAAATTTCAATGACTACCTAATACTCGAAGGTCCTAAAATTATTAATTTATAAAGTTATAAAGTTTGGATGCATATTCCTCTATTATTTTTGCATCAACAATTGGTTGTGGATGATAACTAGTTTGTAACTGCTTGTTGATGAAAACTTGTAATTTTAAACCATGTAAGTTAGCATAAATTACAACAGGTAATATATAGTTGTCTTTCAGACGGTCCTAAAAATAAATTGGGTACCTCTGTATAACGGTTGCATAAAATAAGTTGGGTACCTCTAAAAAATGGCCGCATAAAATATATTGGGTACTTCTCTAAAACGGGTTGCATAAAATAAGTTGAGTATCTCTATAAAATGGTCGCATAAAATATATTGGGTATCTCTATAAAAGGGTCGCATAAATTACACTCCACCCATATCAGACTTGGTTAAGTTAACCCACTAAAGGATATTTCAGTCATTTCTTCCTAGATCACTTCCAACAAGGTTTGACCGATTCACCCAGTCCGTCAATATAGGTTGACTTATATCTTTTCCTTCTATAAAGTTTGACTAAAACCTTAGGATTTCTAAGGGGATTGCTCATAGATTTACGCACAAAATGAAAAATAAATTATATACCGATTAATCATATTGCGAGAAAGGGTTGTTTTTCTAACACATGCAGGAATAAATAAAAGAAATAGAACTTGTATTGAAGAATAGAAGACCAAAGAGCAAATGTAAAAGTTTTACAAAAAGTTGAACAAGGAAGGGCAAAGAAGAAAAATCAACTTCTTGCTTGATTCTTCATTATCTTCATCAGATTCTTCACTAGAGCTTTCTCCTTCGTCGTCATCAGACTTTTCTTCTTCATCTTCTTCAGACTCTTTTTCTTCATCATCATCACTATCAGAGATAACCAAGTCAGGAACATTTTCTAGAACTTTGTCTAAGAGGCAAGGATATGTAAAATAAGGAATGCCATTATCATCACAAATTATTTCATTGCGGAAGATAATTGCATCATTCTTGAAATTCGCAACAGTGATCTTTAGTTGATTCTTCATCCTAGAACATTTCTCATTGCGAGAAGAAATATCCTTTACGAGCTTCGCTTTCTCATTCTCTAGCTCTTCAATTCTCTTACGAAATCTATCTTCAGCTTCTGCGAAAATATAATAATAAATCAACAATCTGATGGTAGTTTATGAAAAACAAACAGTTAATAAGGAAGAAGAGTTAACAACCTTCTCTGTTAGAAATCATATCTCTAATCAAGGCCATTTTCTCAGCTTGAAGACTAACATTTACACCTAAGTTATTTCTGGCGTTATCTAGGACTTTCGCAGCCCAAGCGAATTCATCGTCATTTTGTATTAGAAGCGAACTTGACTCTCCCTTTCGCTAAGTATAGCGTTATGGCGAATAACTTCATCTCTTTCAATTTGAACCTCAAGAAGAGTTTCATGAAATTTCGCTAATGTTTGAGCACCTTGGAGGGCAATACAATCTTTTTCATCTATGAGACCACTATACTTGGCCCTTAAACTATTGATTTCTTCTTTGGAATTATGAAAGAAATGTTTAAATTTATTGGCTAAATTAAAGCTGGATCTATGTTCAATTTTTAAGAGGCGAAGTTTGGATCTAAGTTCATCTACATGAGGGATTTAATTTTGTCATTTGAAAAACTATTCAAAGAGTTATTAAGATGATCAAGAAGGGCGTCATCATCCATATGATGGGGAAATGAGTGAAGAAGAATAGCTTCATTAGAAAGACCGTAAATGTCTGCGAAATGGTAAATTGTATAAGAAAAAATAATGAGAAAACGAAATGAAGAAAACAAAGAAAAAGTTCTATAACATAAAGTTGCTTATTGGCATTTTGAAGACTTGAGATTTTATTCTTTTGAATGAAAGTCTCAGATTCCAATTGTTTGCTCTTTTCGCGAAGGCCAACAGCTTCAGCCTCCAGTTTTTCATTCTTCTTGCGAAGATCAAGATTTTTATTTTCAAGAGCCGCACGCCTTTTTTCCAAATCTGAAGTCACAGCGAAAGAAGCTTTCCCATCCTGCGAAATAATGCAGCGAATTTTAAGAATAAATTATGAACTCGAGGCAAAAATAAAAAGAAGAAAAATATAAGTATGAAAATTTACCAGGCTATTAAGCGAATGTAAGAAACTTGGAGATATATATCTTGAAACCCCGCGAAGAGACTCATTATTCTCTAAGAGGGGGGAATCAAAGATAGTAGCTATGGATTGTCAAGCATTAGTAATAGGAGTATCACCCATTCCCTGCAGAGTATTGGAGAAGATTCAGGTGTAGAATTTCCTTTTGCGGCAGAATTGTCAGCATTATCATTATCCGAACTTTCGCCAGATTGAGAGCTTGAAGGTGAGGGAGATTGAATTTTTCATTTCTTTGAAGGAGGGGCGGAAGATTTCTCCTTCCGAATAACGCTTTTACCTTTGCCTTTAGTTTTCGCAACTTTTTTGCTTTTAATTTTCGCAGCTGGGGAAAGATCTTCAATTTATTTTTCTACAACGCCAATCTTCACACACAGATAAAGATAAGAAATATAGGCAACAATATATTATTAAAATCTATAAAGAGAATATTTTTTACTTCATCTGTGATCGAACGCAAAGCTTCTATGATACTTGGTTTCTTAGTATCGATGTAATTTCTCCTCAACCTCTCAATCTAACAATTTCGCAAGGATATGAAGACCATGGCGTAAGAATGTTCAGCGAAATCACATATAAAAATATGAAAAATCACAAGTAAAGCGAAATTCAGAAATGTACCTCTGCGTTCTTTTCAGGCCAGTTGAATTCCCATGGTTGGTACGTGGCAAGATTCCCAGGTAAAACATGAGAGCCAGAGACATATAGACCCTCTAGAGTTAATGGGAATATACACCACCTATCATCTTTAGAATGACGTAGAGTTGTATTATTACCAGGGTGCCAGTCGATATCTTGCATAAGTATTTTATCATCGTCAATATTATCCTTCTTCCTCAAGCGGACGCCCCAGCAAGTACTGCTTCTTTTTATGGGAATTATCTCATAATTTTCAAAGAAATTTTCTACAGTATACTTCGTATGAACAATTGCAACACCAACGAATCTAGAATCTTTAACTTCTGAGGGATAAAGAGATCCCTTACCAGCGCCACGATTAGCAAATTCAAGCATTAGGAGAATACAGTCTCCACTCAATTGATAAACTGCTCGCGAGAATTTCGCATAAGAGAGTATTTCATAAAAAAAAAGGAGCTCAGGATCATAGAGAGGAATGGGAAGACCAGCTTGAAGCTGACCTAGCGAGACTATGATTTTTTCATGATTGCAAGGATGATCAGAAAATATCTTGGCAGAAAGATCGGATTTAGAACTTTGACCAGGAATGGGAGATAAAGTAAAACCTCTGGTTAGAAATTCCTTTCGAAATTCTTCAAAGGAAATCTCATTTTTACGACCAATGGGAGGTATTTTTAGTATGGGAATGAAGAATAAGAATCAAGAAAAATTACAGTAGCAGTTGCGGAATTTACGGAAGAACAGTAAAATTGAGTTGCAGAGAAAATAAAAGAGAAAGTAAAAAAGAAGAGAAGAGAAGAAGAAGAAAAATATATAGAGAGAGGAGAATTCTCGAGAAGATAAGCACATTAAATGCGCAGAATAAACATGAGCGGTTAAGAAGAAGCGGTTGAAAAGGACGTGTCAAGAGATGGATGGAAGAAGAGATACGTGTACCAAAATTTACGCAAAGTACAAAATCGTGTCAGTACAGAAGAATATGAAAATATGAACATTTGCGGCATTCTGCAGAGAGGTTTCTCATGACATTCTCCCCTTCGCAGAGAAGACATGAGAAGAGGCAAGATGTAGGATCAGAATATCGCAACAACAACACACTTGCGAAATCTTCATCTACAACGTACGAAAAGGAAGATTAAAAGAACGACGAGGGTTTTTATTTCTGCGAAGGAAAAGGAAGATTAAAAAAAAAGGGTTATAAATTTTCTGCGAAGTTTTCAATTTAGACACTGGATCTCTGGCTTCTTGTCTAAATTTATAACCTTTTTTTATTATTTCTTTGACCACGCAGAATCTGAGAGAGAGAGATTCAGTCTTCTGTTAATACTCTGGACTCTAAACTTGATGTGTTGCAAAAGGAAAATGCTTCTCTCGCTACTCATTTTGCCCGATTTCACGATCAAACAGAAAGAGAATATAATTACCTTGCTTATTTCAAGGATATGGAGATTAGAAACCGGGATAAAGCTTTCCTTCGCCAGCTTCATCTTCAAGCTCAAATTCTTGTGAATGATATTCTACTGTCTAACTCTCTTCCCCCGGTGATAGTTAAACCTTTGGAAGTAGATGCTGATGAAATTCCTCGTCCTGCTGACAATGACTTTGGCTTTGAGACATGCAAAGAAGAAGAAGATGAAGAAGAAAAAAATCCTCTTAAAAAAGCAGCTATTGGTGAGAAAACAATTGCTAATGATCCATCAAATGAAGAAGATGCTAGAGTCAACGAGGATAAAGGGAATACTGGTGAAGGCGAGAAAACTTGCGAAAGCTGGTGAAGTTAATATTGAAACTTAAGCTTTAGTATCACTCTTTTGAACTACATATTCTCCTTCTCTTTTTGTGAAAAATGTATTTTATTCTCCTTGGGATTTAATTATTCTTCTAACTATTTAAGTATTTACAAGGAAGATAATGATATTTTATTTATTAATTCCCATACTTGCACCCTCATTATCTTTCTTGGAATGAATCCATGTGACCTCTGAAGAAGTATCAAGAAGTATAAGAAATATGAATTATGGTTTCTTGAAGTATAAAGTATCTATCTTTGATCGGGCTATACGAAGTATACGAAGCAATAAATAGTGCTTCCATTTCTGCGAATTTCTGAATTACTCTGCGACATTTTGAATAATCTGCGAATAGTATCTTGAGATATTTTGATTATTATTCTCATTATCTTTCTCGCAATGAGCAAAATTTACCTGCAAAAACCGTTAATGTTTGCAATTATTCTATTGGTCTTATTTTTCCTTCCTAATTAAAGGTCTTATTTTTCCAATTTTTGTTTTTGCGACAAAATCGCAGGACGTCCTTTCATTCGCATGTAAAGACCCATTGATCTTGCCTTATCCGCTTTTTGTCCATTTGTTGCAACAATATGACAGGCCTAAATATTCTTGCAAATATAAAGCCCCATGACATTGTCTTCTTGCAATGAAATCGCAAGACGTCTTTACAATTTCATGCAATGACCCATTGGTCTCATCTTATCTCATCTCTTTCCTTTTTACCTATGTATATATTTGCTGCACAAATATGACAAGCCTTAATACTCTTGCGAGCAAAAAATATCATGACATTTGCGTCTTAAGACACTTATCAGCTCCCTAATGGAGGGTGCCGCCCTTATCTCCCCCCTGGTTTCCCCTTCAGGGAGGCATACATCGGCCATACAAGACTAGCTCCTCCCATCCGGATTTACCAACAACCCGTTGTTTTCGCAGCCTCTTATATTTTTTGCCTATATGGATTATAGTTACGAGACTGCACCCTAAGTGGGGTTTTCTTCAGGCCGAGTGCATCATAGTCAAGACTTGTCAGGGTAGGTTCATCTGCCCCAGGCACTCTTGGCTCAACCGTGTACCGCAGCGCCTTGATCATATTCTGCACTCCTTAGAATAGATCTTCGGTCGTCCAACCAGGGTATAACCTTATATATATAGTTTGAAATCCAAAGTACCTCTCCCGGATAGGCTTTCTTGAGCCCCACATCTTCATGACTCAAGTTCCAGTAGCGGTATAACCTTATCCTTGATCCATGCAACCAGATACCCCATTAAATGACGTACTTTAGGTCTTACATTTGCCTCTTGCAAAATTTTATTCGCGAACTAGGGTGTACGCCATAAAGGTTCGTCCCATTCTGCGAAATTTTATTCGCATTTCTTGCGATATTTTCGCATATTCTTATTCTGTTTTAATTTTGAATGTTCTCGCTGCAATTTATTCTGCAAAGTTTTGTTCACCTTCAATATCTGACAATAATCATTATAATCCCAATCTGAAAAATCCTTACTGGTAATACTTCTTTAGATATAATCTATTCCATGGTCTACTGAGCCCTTGACCGACGTCTTTTCCCTCTGGATCCATCAATTTATATGCCCCTGTTCCAACTATCTCTTTAATGATATATGGTCCATCCCATTTTCTCGTTGGTAATCTGGTGTTTTTCGCAACACTAAATCACCTGGTTGGAATTCACGTTTCTTAATACATTTGTTGTACTCGCGATCTAATCTTTGCTGATAATTTTCCATATGTTGTAAAGCCTTTTCTCTCTTCTCTTCCAATTCATCAAGTTTATTTAGAATCATTCCAGCACTAAGATTCTTCTCCCAAAACTCTCTTTTTGTTGTAGGAATAGTAACCTCTGTTGGTAATACTGCTTCAACACCATATGTTAAACAAAAAGGTGTCATCCCCGTTGCTTCTCTTCTAGTGGTGTTGTGAGCCCAAACTACATTATGGATATGTTCACACCACGCTCTATGATATCCTTCTAGCTTTTTTTTAAGATGTCTGCGATTGTCTTATTAGTTGCTTCAGCCTGACCATTAGCTTGTGGGTATAAAGGAGTAGATTTTCCACATCTTATCTTAAATGCATTGAGTGGTAGCTCTATGTTTTGCCCCTCAAACTGCCTTCCATTATCAGACACCAACTGTGCTGGAATTCCAAATCTGCAAATAATATTTTCAAATATGAATGTAAATATATCTTTGTCGCGGATATGTTGTACTGCTTTTACTTCTGCCCATTTTGTGAAGTAATCTGTTGCGACAATTAAGTATCTCTTTTGACCTGATCCTGGTACAAATGGCCCCACAATATCTAAGCCCCATTTTCCAAAAGGCCATACACTTGTTGAAGATGATAATGGTGCCCCTGGTGTATGTATCTTTCTTCCATGTCGCTGGCAATCTTCGAAACGTCTTGACAGTTGTTTCGCATCTTCATGCATATACGGCCAGTAATAGCCTTGCATTTTTGTTCTGCATGCCAAAGATCTCCCTCCACTGTGATTACCAGCATCCCCATTATGCAACATTTTTAGCACCTTTTCTCCTTCTTCCCTTGTCAAGCATCTAATTGACGACCCATTGAAAAATTTGCGATATAATACTTTATCTCTTAATTCATAATTTGTTGCACGACTTTTTAACTTGTGCGCTTCTAATATGTTTCTTGGTATTTCTCCTCTCACCAAATATGCATGGAGCTCTGCTCGCCAATCTGCAATATTGCTTCTTGGTTCTTCTTCGCCACTTTATATCATCATTACATCTGCTTCTTCTTCTTCTTATTCTTTATTAATTGAAGGTGATATAAGTGTCTGAATTTTTATGCATCTCGCAGTTGGATCTGTCATCATACTTGAAATGAAAGCATAAGCGTCTGCAAGTCTATTGTCCTTCCTTGATATGTGTCTCCATCTTATTTGAGGAATTTTCGCAGACAAATCTTCAACAAGTTTTTTTATATTTCTTCAAAGATGGTTCATTTGTAGTGTATTCTCATGTTATCTGGCGAATAACAAGCTGCGAGTCACTCGTAATTCCGGCATTCTCCAATTTTATTTCTATTGCGAATTTTAAGGCATGTATTACTGCTTCATTTTCTGTTTCATTATTAGTAGATGCAAATTCCAATCTAAATGAGAAAGCCATTTTTTCTCCTTCTGGTGAGATTAAGACAATCCAAATTCCATTACCTTCTCCATTTGAGGATCTATCTACCAGTATTTCCCATCTATTTGGTTCTGTTAATAAGTCTTTTGGATCTCCATGCTCTTCTTGTATATCCATCATATCCTCTACTGCTTCATCATCTTCTAAAGGAAATTATGCCAAAAAGTCCGTTACAACTTGCGATTTTGTTGAAGATAAAATTTCATATTTGATTTCAAAATGACCAACTTGCGCATTCCACCTTTCAACCCTGCCTGACCTCTTTGAGTTTTTCATCACTGACTCAATTGGTACTTTTGTTAACACTTTGATTTTATGTGCTTGAAAATATATACGAAGTTTAAATGTTGCATAAACTAATGCTAGAATCAGTTTTTCAATCTTTGAGTAATTTATTTCTGCAGCATTAAACGTTTTACTGATGTAATAGATTGGTTTTTCCACTCCTGCATCTACTCACAACAATACTGCGCTCAATGCATGCGAAGTTGTCGCAAGATAAATTAATAATTCTTCTCCTAGTTCTGCTTTTTGCATAATAGATGTATTTATCAAATATTCTTTTATCCCTTGAAAAGATTTTTCACACTCATCTGTCCATTTGAATTTTGTCCCCTTTTTAAGAATGTTGAAGAAATGTTTGCACTTGTCTGATGATCGCGAAATAAACCTTCCTAGCGAGGCTAAGAGTCCATTTAATTTCTGCACATCTTTCACTGTCGCATGAGTTGGCATATCGCGAACTGCTTGTACTTTCTCTGGATCAACTTGTATTCCATCTTTTGATACAATATAACCTAAAAAATTTACCGACGCAACTCCAAAGACACACTTCTCAGGATTCACCTTAATGTTAAATTGCCGCATTTGATCAAAAATCTCCTTCAAATCTTGCGTATGGTTCTTAGCTTCCTTGATTTTTATTAACATGTCATCTACATACACCTCTAATGTTTTATGTATCCACTTCGCAAATACCTTCTCCACCATTCGTTGGTACGTTGCTCCTGCATTTCACAACCCAAATGGCATATTTGTATAACAATACAATCCTCTTGGAGCAAAAAATGCAGTATGTTCTTGATCTTCTTCAGCCAGTGGAATTTGATTATAGCCTTTATACCCATCTAATGAAGACATTCTTTCATTTCCCGCTGCTGATTCAATCATTTGAGGAATATCTGGTAATGGAAAACTATCTTTTGGACAAGCTTTGTTTAAATCAGTAAAGTCTATACAAATTCTTATCCCTTTGTTTTTTTTTTGGACCACCACCATATTTGCTATCCATTCCGGATATTTTGCTTGCCTTATGATTCCTGCATCAAGCATCTTCTGTAATTCTGCTTCTATTTTAGGATGATAAGTTGTCGCAATTTTTCTTATTCTCTGTTTAAATGGTCTTGCATCTTTGTTAATTTCCAATTTATGACATGAAACTGATGGATCTATTCCAGGTACCTCATCCATATTCCACGCAAAGATATCTTTATACTCTTGCAAGAGATTTACGGTTCTCGCTTCTTCATCCGCGCCCATCTTAGTTCCAATTTTTAGCATTTTAGGTTCTTCTTCAGTCCCAATATTTTTTTATTTTCTTTAAACAAGTAACTCATTTATTGAAAGAAGAAAAAAGAAGGAGGGGGGTTAGGCCTTACCTCCAAAAACAAAGGAGAAGGAAAAACGGAAAGAGAAAAAAAAAACAGACACTGAAAGAAAACGCAAAAATTACATATTCCGAAAACGATATAGTGGAAAGACCGAGTTATCAATATCACAGCTCCGCTTAATGAAGTTAGGAGCATTTGTCCACCAATTAGAACCCACCATCACTCCATGTTTAGCCAACAAATCCGCTACTGCATTACCTTCTCGATAAACATGAGTACAAACCAATTGAATGAAATTCGCATAAACCATACAGTTGTTCCAATTAATCCATAAATTCCAAGGCACAAGCTCCGGATTCCTGATGGCTTGCAGAGCAAACATCGAGTCACATTCCAACCAAAGATTTTGAATACCCCTCGAGCTAGCCAAACGGAGCACAAAAATCACACCCCACAGCTCCGCCAGCAAAGAATTTGTAGTCCCCAAACCCTGCGCTAAGCAGCCCTGAAGCATACCTTTATCATCCCGAAAGACAACACCACAGCCCGACCTCCCTGGGTTACCTAGAGAACAGCCGTCCGTGTTGGCTTTTATCCAACCATGGGGCGGGATCTTCCATTTCACCACTATAGCTTTTGGCATTTTAGGGGCGCGCCTTGTGATTCTCAGGCTATACAGAATTAACTTGTCTGCAGAGGTATAGAAAGAGTAACCACCACTATTTTTCCCTGATTCCGCGATGAGATTGTCCAACTGAGTAATGGCAAGATTGTTGTTGATTTCTTTCTTCTCAAACCTCAGGGTGTTTCTGCAAAACCAAATAATCCAAATGGAGCTTACAGCCGCAATCCAGAGAAGATTTTTAGTCTGCGAGCAGCCAGAGAAGTGACGGATCGAGGCAAAGATCGAGTTCATGTTGGAGCAGTCTAGCGTATGGTTAAATAGCTGCATAATCCACTTCCAGATTGAAGTATCAAAATTGCAGTCAAAGAACAGATGTTGTTGAGACTCACCATAGTTTGGTCTGGGACAAAGATTGCAGCAGTTTACTGTGTCGGCGCCGTAGTACTTGACATTGTCGTCCGTAGGAATTCTGTGGTGTAACAATTTCCACACCGTGCAAGCTCGATGAGGAGGAATCTTCATAGCCCATAAGTCCTTGAAGTCTTCCTGCTCCACCTTCTTGTGCCTGTGGAAAGAAAAAGCATTCTTCATGTTGATTACACCGGAGTTACTTTCCGTCCAGACCTGCTTGTCTTCCAGGTGCAGAGAGAAAGGGGTTTCGTTGATGATCTTTTATTTCTTTTATTGGTTCCGCTGCAGTATGCATTGCTTCAGGTTCTCCCATTGGTGTTGTCTCTTTTATAATTATCGTAGGTTTATCTTCTTCTTGCGATGTTTCGCTAGGTATTCCTTTTCCTTCTTCTGCTCTGATCATATAAATTCTAAATTGTTCCTCTTTCTTTGCCTCTCTTGCTATTTTTCTGCGAAACTTTCGCTGTTTTGTGCATCCTTCATAATTCTTCACTTTAATTTGATTGCATAATCTCGCAATATCAACATCTCCTCTGATTTCTCCTATTCCACTTGGCATAGGAAATTTAATGCATTGATGTAATGTTGACACTATAGCCTTAATTGCATGTATCCATGGTCTTCCAAAAAGCATGTTATATGGTGATTCCATATCCACCACACAAAGTGTTACTTGTGTTTCAATTTCCCCTAATGAAATTCGCACCACTATTTCTCCTTTAGGTTTGGTTATAGATTTTCCAAATCCATGAATGTGATAAGTTGAACAAGACATTTCTTCATCTTTATATCCCATTCTCTTAAATGTATGATAAAACATTATATCAACTGAACTTCCAGCATCCACCAAAGTCCTGGTCACAACTCATTCTTCCGTAGATTTAGTTAATTTCCCGCTCTCCTTCCGTGCAGCTGTTACTGTGATTACCAAAGGAGATGTGTGATTCAAATTTTCTTCTGATACTTCTGCTGCTGTGAACGTAATTTTCTGCTTCTCCCAATCCTTAAGAGGTGATTGTTTCTCCACCGTCATAATCTTATTTCCTTCTCCGTCATCATTTTTGTGATTACATTACATTCCAACTTCCTTTTATATCCATTGATCTTGATTACTCTTCTTTCTTCATCCGATTTATTGTTTTCTTCTATCATTTTCTTAATTTGAACAATCTTCACCACAATTTTCACAAATTTTCCCTTTCAAATCCCTGTTTCGGGCGCCAAAAATGTAGTTGTAGGAATTCCTACACTACACCCCACATTAGATTCCACAATTATCAACACATATTTGTAGATTAAGAATAACACTTTTATTGATTAATTCTCAGAAATGTTACAAGAAATGGAAGAAATCAAGAATACAATCGCTCACAAGAATTTTCTCTCTCCTCAAAACTTTCTCAATGCTCTAAAAATTATCTCTCTTCTCAAGTTTACTCATCCCCTATATATAGGGTATTACATAATGGATGACATCTCATAGACAGCTAAGCTATCCCTTAATTTCGGATTTGATCTTGCGATACCTTCGCGAATACACAAATGTTAACCCTTGCAAATACTCTATTATACTCTATTCTTCGCAGGATCTTTACGTTTTCTTCATGTTTCTACCATCGTTATTTGTTGCGTCGTTCTTTTAATCTTCTCTGCGACGCTCGCCATTGTCTAAATTGAAAACTTCGCAAGAAAGTTCTTGCTGCGATATTCTGATCCTACAATTGTTCATCCTAAAATGACTTGATTGTATGAATTCTTGTGAGGGGTGTAGTGTGGGATTTCCTGTAACTACAATAGTAAAACGACTTTTGTCTCAAGATAGGAGATTGTAGTTACAGGATTTCCCACACTACACCCTTGTCAAGAATCTATGAAAACTAAGTCATAATTGTGGATGAACAACAACATTTTTATTAATTCAACGTCAGGAAGATTTACAAGAAATATCAAAACTCAGAAGTACAACTTTCTTTCTGGAGTTTCTCTCTCCTCAAAATTCTCTTAACTCTCAAAAGTACATCATCCTTTTCTGGATTTAGTCGAACCCTTTATATAGGAAAATACATAGTGGAAGACAGCTAAGATTTCCCCTTAATTCGGATCTACTCTGCGATCTCATCGTCATAACTTTAGTCTTCACCATCGCCAACTTTATAACCATCGTGAAGTAGACTTATTCTTCATATATCTTTAACCGTTAACCGTTATATCACTCTTTTGTGACACTCGCCAAATGTTGTTGAATAATCTTGCGACGTTCTCGTCAAAGTGTTGTCGTTTCCATCGCGAGAATATCGTTGTGGCGATATTCTGGTCCTACATCTTGCCTCTTCTCATGTCTTTTCTGCGAAAAAGATAAGATATGAGAACTTTCAACTCTTCATGATGCTCGCAGCTTCTTTCTTTACAAGTTTTCTTCTCGACAAACCTCCGTTTATTTAGTTTAATCACCTACACGTGTTGTAGCTCTTCTTTAACACGTGTCCTCTCAGTGTGTCCTACTTCTTTTGTCTATAAAAGGTGGAGCCGAGTTACGAAAATAATTTTCTCTTTTTACTTCTTCATCTTCTTTATCTGTTTATTTCTCTTTCCGTCTGCAACTTTTATTTATCTTCATATTCACCTGCTACTGTTTTAATGGAAACGCCAAGGTATGTATTTTGATTATACCATCTTATTTGAATTATTTTTTACTACTTTTTCTCTTTGATCTTCTTGATTTAATTATAATCTTCGTCATATTTTCCTTTAGTAGAGCTATCCCTACCACCCATTCTGAAACTCCAAACCCTAATTCCCTCAAGAAGCTTGTTGAGAAGAGGATGAAGAAGGATTCTGCGAATGATAAGGTAGTAAGAAATACATTTTATCTTAATAACAATATTGTTGCCTCTGTTTCTTATCTAAATTATTATTTGCAGAACGACGAGAACATCGCTAGACCTCATAAAAAATCCTGTCGCAATAAAACTATTGAAGATGATATCATTATTCCTGAGTTATCATCTAAGAGAGCTATCATCACACCTTTACAATCTAATCCTCCTTCTTCTGTCTGCAAGAACCTTGCTATCAATACCCCCAATCCTTCAGAGAATTTGACAAATCAAATCCCTACAAATGTTGTGGCTGAAACTCCTTCTAGTCCAATATTACCCTCAACCGTCACTTTCCCAAAAACTCCTCCTTATCATAACGCATCCATCGCAGATGATTCAAATCTTCAACTTGCTATCATTACCACTTCATCCTCTGCATCTCTTCCTCTATCAACTGAAACCTTTGCTGGAGTTGATATTGCTTTTAAAATTTTATCTAATATTTTAGATAACGCTAGAAAATCTTCCACTGATTCTCTTCAATATGAATCTTGCGATACTTTACTCAAGTATTTTGGTTCTGATAATTCTACCTCGCGAGTATCTTTGGAATATGAAGTTGAAGCTCTAATAAAAGGCCTTCAAGTTAAAACTTCTGAGTGTAACACTCTGAATCATATGCTTCGCAATTCTTCACTTGAGTGCGAGAATCTTCGCAGACATAATGACGAGTTGAAAGGTATAGTTTTCCTGCCTCTATCTTTTTGTCTCTCCATTCTAATAACTTCCCGTTTACCTTTTTTTTTTTTTTTTTACACTCCATTCCTTTTAAATGTTTGGTTTATTTATTTAGCTTCAAATCGGAATCGATTAGTGAGGATATTTGAATTAGAATCAATCGCTGAAGAAGCTCGCGCTGAAAAAGAGTCTTGGATGGACCAACATAGTAGATTAGATAATCTTTATACTTACTCAATTGATCACATAAATAATCTTACTCATGAGAATAATCAATTGTCTCAAAACCAAAATTTGTTGTGTAGCGAAGTTGCTCGCCTTACATATTTGTTATTTAAGACTGATTTGGCGATGGAATCTTTATCAGATGAGAATAAAACTTTATCCCAAGAGAAACATAATTTTTCAAGTTTGATGGCGGCTTCCTCGCGACAATTAGATAATCTTCAAAGAATTTGTGATAATCAAGAGCGATCTCTTCGTTCCGTTAAAGATGAACTCAAGGAATTTACTGAATCATCTGCTGCTGAGAAGGATAAACTTATCAAGGGTAGATTAACTCTTAGTTTAAAGGCTATTGAACTTAAAGATCAGTATTCTCAGTTAGAGAAATCTCACTCTTTACTAGTAAAATAAAATCTTTATCTTCGCACCAAAGAAGAAAACATGAAATCTCGTCTGAAGGGTATGGTTGGCGATAAATTTGACGATGCTATGAATCAGTGGGAGAATTGTTTCTTTTCATTAATCCAAAACTTAACCTCTCAAAAATAAGGTAGTCAATTGACTACCTCAATTGTTAATTTTTCCAATAAATTCCTATGTTTTACTTCTCGTGAGCTCTTCATTTGAATATTTCCTTGTCATTTTTGTTAGTCGCAGAATCTGAAAGAAGCCATCTTGCTACTATTACTGCCCTTACTGAGAAATTAGATAAGGTTCGCAAAGAAAACAAGACTCTCATTTCCGATTGCTTGGACGCTCGCGATAAAGCAGAAAGAAGGCTTGATTATCTTGAGTACTTCAAGAATATGGAGATTAGAAACCGTGATAGAGGTTTTCTTCGTAAAGTTCATCTCTCTGTTGAAGTTCTGTTGAATAAGATTCTAATCTCCCATTCTCTCCCTCCTGAATCTGTTCTTCCTCTAGAAGTTGAGGATGATGAAATTCCCATTCCTATGGATAAAGGTTTAGAAGATACACCCACTGAAGGAGAAGAAGGAGATGAAGAAGATAACCCAGAAGAAGATGAAGGCTCTCCTAGAGAAGAAGAAATTCACGAAGGGAAGGATGCTGGTGATACTGAAAAGAATGATGGCGATACTGATAAATCTGCTGGAGAGAATGATAAATCTGGCGAGAAGAATACTGACGAGCCTGTCGCTGAAGTTTGAGTTTCATTTTTGCTTTCTCTTCCTGCCTCTTTTTTCACGAGGAATGTAACTTGGATGACTTTTTTAATTTTTCATGTTGTCTGTGTTGAATCTTCTCAAGGAAGATATTAAGATTTTATTTGCTCATTCCTCTTCTTGCCCTCTAATATCTTTCTTGAGATGGTGAATTATATGATGTTGAATAGATATTTTCTGAACTAATCTGCCTCCTGCGATGAATAGATTTTTCCTGCATTCTCAAATAAAATAATTAATGTTGAATATTAATCTGTTGGTCTTATTATGCCTTCCTAGTTAAAGGTCTTATTTTGCCAACCTTTAATATTTTTCTGCGACAAGATCGCAGGACGTATTTACATTTATATGTATTGACCCATTGATCTTGTATTATCAGCACTTTTCAATATCTCTGCGACAATATGACAAGTCTAGATTCTCTCGCGAAAACAAAGCCTCGTGACATTGTCTTTACACTTTCATTAAAAAACCCATTGATCTCATCTTAACATTTTCTCTTTACGCTTTTTTCCTTTGTATAAGTTTCTTCACGTGACAATATGACAGGCCTAAATGATCTTGCGATCATGAACCCCCATGACATTGCCGTATTAAGACACTTATCAACTCCCTAATAGAGGTTGTCGCCCTTATATTCCCCCTTGTTGCCCCTTCAAGGAGAGAAAATCGGCCATACAAGACTAGATCCCCCCATCCGGATTTGCCAACAACCAGTTGTGTTCATAGCCTCTTGTCCTTTATGCCTATATGGCTTATAGTTACAAGACTACACCCTAAGTGGGGTTTTCTTCAGGCCAAGTGCATTGTAGCCAAGACTTACCAAGGATGGCAAGAGAGTTTCGTACGCTCCAGGCACCCTTGGCTCAACCGTGTACCTCGGCGCCTTGGTCATACTCTGCACTTCTTGGAAGAGATTCTCGGTCGCCCAACCAGGGTATAACCTTATATAGTTGAAAAATCAAGATCTCTCTCTCGGATAGGTTTTGTTTAACCCACAACATCTGCATGACTCAGGTTCCAGCAGCGGTATAACCTTATAGTTGAGTCATGTCAAGAGATACCCCCTCATATGATGCGCTATTAGGTCTTACATTTGCCTCTTACGAAATTTTATTCGCGAACTAGGGTGCACGCCATAAAGGTTCGTCACATTCTTTTAATCTCTGCGAAATTTTATTCGCTATTCTTGCGATGATGCTCGCATAAATTGTGATAGAAAAAGAAGAATTTTTTAATTGTTTCATCTTACATTTGTATTTCTTACCTCGCAGAAATTGCTACTGATAATACCTTTTCAGAAACAATCTATTCCATGGTCTATCAAGTCTTTGCCCAACATCTCTTCCCTATGGATCCATTAATTTGTATGCTCCATTTCCAATTATCTCTTTAATAATGTATGGTCCATCCCATTTTCTCGCTAATTTTCCACCACTTTCTTGCTGATATTTTGGTGTTCTCGCAAAACTAGATCGCCAGGCTGGAATTGACGTTTCTTGACCCGTTTGTTGTACTCGCGAGCTAATCTTCGCTGGTAATTTTCCATATGTTGTAGAGTTTTTTCTCTTTTTTCTTCTAGTTCATCTAACTCATGTAAAATCATGCCAGCACTTATATTTTTCTCCCACGCCTCTCTTTTTGTTGTTGGGATAGCAACCTCTGTTGGTAGAATAGCTTCAACTCCATATGTTAAACAAAAAGGTGACATTCCAGTTGCCTCTCGTCTAGTTTTATTATATGCCCATATTGCATTATGCACTTGCTCGCACCATGATTTGTGATAACCTTCTAACTTCTTTTTTAAGATGTCTGCGATTGTCTTATTAGTTACCTCAGCCTGACCATTTGCTTGTGGATATAAAGGAGTAGATTTTCCACATTTTATCTTAAATGCATTGAGTAACAATTCTATATTTTGTACCTCAAATTGCTTTCCATTATCAGATACTAATTGCGTTGGAATTCCAAATCTGCAGATTATATTTTCAAAGATGAATGTAAAAATATCTTTATCGCGAATATGTTGTACTGCCTTTACTTCTCCCCATTTTGTGAAATAATCTGTTGCAACAATCAGATACCTTCTCTGTCCAGACCCAGGTACAAATGGTCCCACAATATCCAATCCCCATTTTACAAATGGCCATACGCTTGATGAAGATGATAATGGTGCTCCTGGTGCATGTATCTTTTTCCCAAATCGCTGACAATACTCACAACGCCTTGAGAGTTGCTTTGCATCCTCATGCATATATGGCCAATAATAACCCCGCATCTTTGTTTTATATGCTAAAGATCTACCCCCGCTGTGATTACCAGCATCACCACTATGCAACATTTTTAACACCTTTTCCCCTTCTTCTCTCGTCAAACATCTTAGCGATGGTCCACTAAAAGATCTGCGATATAATATCCCATCTCGTAATTCATAATTGGTTGCTCTAATTTTTAATTTATGTGCTTCTAATCGATTTCTGGGGATTTCTCCTCTCGCCAAATAAGCATGAAGATCTGCTCGCCAATCTGTAGCATTATTCCCTATTTCTTCCTCGCCAGGTTCTACCATCATTACATCTACCTCTTCTTCCTCTTTGTTTATTGCCGGTTGTAAAAGTGTTTGAATTTTTATGCATCTCGCAAGTGGTTTCGTCATCATACTTGATATGAAAGCAAAATCATCTGCAAGCCTATTATCTTTCCTTGATATGTGTCTCCATTTTAATTTTGGAATCCTCGCAGACAATTCTTCAACAAGTTTTTTGTACTTCTTCAAAGATGGTTCATTTGTAGTATACTCTCCCTTTATCTGGCGAATAACTAATTGTGAATCACTGGTAATTCTAGCATTTTCCAACTTCATTTCTATCGCAAAATTTAATACATGGATTACAGCTTCATATTCTGTCTCATTATTAGTGGATGCAAATTCTAATCGAAACGAAAAAGCTGTTTTTTCTCCTTCTGGCGATATGAAAACAATTCCAAATCCATTTCCTTATCCATTTGACGATCCATCCACTAATATTTCCCATCTGTCAGGTTCTGTGAATAGCTCTTTTGGGTCCCCATGTTCTTCGTCTATATCCATCATTTCTTCTACAGCTTCGTCATCTTCTAAAGGAAATTCAGCTAAGAAATCTGCGATAACTTGTGATTTTGGCGAGGATAGAATTTCATATTGAATATCAAAGTGCCCTAGTTGTGCATTCCATCTCTCAACTCTGCCTGATCTTTTTGAATTTTTCATCACCGATTCAATTGGCACTCTCGTTAACACTTTGATCTTATGCGCTTGAATGTAAATTCGAAGCTTAAAAGTTGTGTGTACCAATGCTAGAATTAGTTTCTCAATCTTCGAATAATTTCTCTCTGCTGAATTAAATGTTTTGCTGATATAATAAATTGGCTTTTCCACCCCCGCATCTACTCGCAGTAACACGACACTTAGCGCGTATGTGGTTGTCGCAAGATAGATCAATAGCTCTTCTCCTGGTTCAGCCTTTTGTAAAATAGATATGTTCATCAGTTGTTCTTTAATTCCTTGAAAAGACTTTTCACATTCATTTGTCCATTTAAATTTTGTTCCCTTCTTGAGTATATCGAAAAAATGTTTGCACTTGTCTGATGATCGCGAAATAAACCTTCCCAGCGAGGCTAAGAGTCCATTTAGTTTTTGCACATCTTTAACTGTCGTTGGTGTTGGCATATCGCGAACTACTTGTACCTTTTCTGTATCAACTTGTATTCCTTCCTTTGATACAATATAACCCAAAAATTTCCCTGAAGCTACTCCAAAAGTACACTTTTCTGGGTTCACTTTGATGTTGAATTGTCGCATTTGATTGAAAATCTCTTTCAAATCCTGTACATGATTTTTAGCTTCTTTGCTTTTAATCAACATGTCATCCACGTACACTTCTAATGTTTTATGTATCCATTTTGCGAACACTTTCTCCACCATTCTTTGGTATGTTGCACCAGCATTTCGTAAGCCAAAAGGCATCTTTGTATAGCAATATAACCCTCTTGGAGCAAAAAATACTGTATGATCTTGATCTTCTTCTGCGATGGGAATTTGATTATATACTTTATATCCATCTAATGAAGATATTCTATCATTTCCCGCTGCTGATTCAACCATTTGTGGAATATCTGGTAATGGAAAACTATCTTTAGGACAAGCTTTGTTTAAATCAGTAAAGTCTATGCAAATTCTTATCCCTTTATTTTTCTTTTGGACCACCACCATATTTGCAATCCAATCTAGATATTTTTCTTGCCTTATAATTCCTGCATCAAGCATTTTCTGTAGTTCTTCTTCTATTTGAGAATGGTATGTTGTTGCAATTTTTCTGATTCTTTGTTTAAATGGTCTCACATCTTTGTTGATCTCTAATTTATGACATGCTACTGAAGGGTCTATCCCTGGCATCTCATCCATACTCCATGCGAAGATGTCTTTGTATTCTCGCAAGAGATTTATTGTTCTTTCTTCTTCGTCTTCCTCCATTTTAGTCCCAATTTTCAGTATTTTAGGCTCTTCCTCGCTCCCGATATTTATTTTCTTTGTTGGCTCTGCTGCGGTGTAACTAGCTTCAGGTTCTCCCATTGGTGTTGGAGTTTTCATTTCTCTTGCGAATTCATCTTCTTCTCGCGAAAATTCACTTGGTATCTCTTTTCCTTCTTTTGCCCTTATCATGTAAATTTTATATTCCTCTTTTTTCTTTGCTTCTCTGTTCAATTTTCTGCGAGCTTTTCGCAGATTTGGACGTTCTTCACAATTTCTTACTTCAATTTGGTAGCACAATCTCGCGAAATTCACATCTCCTCTAATTTCTCCAATTCCACTAGGCATAGGAAATTTAATACATTGATGTAATATTGACGCCACAGCCTTGATTGCATGTAGGCACGGTCTTCCCAGTATCATATTGTACGACGATTCCACATCTACCACACATAATGATATTTGTGTTCCAATTTCTCCTAGTGGAATTCGTACCATTATCTCGCCTTTAGGTTTTGTTATAGACTTTCCAAAGCCATGAACATAATATGTTGAATGAGACATTTCTTCATCCTTATATCCCATCTTCTTGAAGGTATGATAAAATATCATGTCTACAGAACTTCCTGTGTCTACTAAAGTTCTATTCATAGCCCATTCTTCTTCAGATTTTATCGATTTCTTCTTTCTCATTGGTATAGTGGTTACTGTGACCACCAATGGAGATGTATGACTTAAATCTTCTTCTGGTATTTCTGCTGCTGTAAACGTGATTTCTTGTTTTTCCCAATCTTTCAATGATGATACCTTCTCCACTGTCACAATCTTCCTTCCTTCAAAATCCCGTTTATGTATCCTTCCCTTGATATTTTTATGAAACCTATCAATCATTTATTTTGTTATTACATCACCTTTCAATTTTCTACAATCCTTTTTGATTCTGATCATTTTTCCTTCAATTTTCTCACCGATTTCCTTAATGATTTCCTTAATATTGAACAATTTTCATTTTCTTCTTCGCTTTTTCTTATATTTTTGTTAATTCAATCCCTGTTTCGGGCGCCAAAATGTAGTTGCAGGATTTCCCATACTACACCCTTGTCAAGAATCTATGAAAACTAAGTCATAATTGTGGATGAACAACAACACTTTTATTAATTCACTTTCAGGAAGATTTACAAGAAATATCAAAACTCAGAAGTACAACTTTCTTTCTGGAGTTTCTCTCTCCTCAAAATTCTCTCAACTCTCAAAAGTACATCATCCTTTTCTGGATTTAGTTGAACCCTTTATATAGGAAAATACATAGTGGAAGACAGCTAAGATTTCCCCTTAATTCGGATCTACTCTGCGATCTCATCGCCATAACTTTAGTCTTCACCATCGCCAACTTTATAACCATCGTGAAGCAGACTTATTCTTCATATATCTTTAATCGTTAACAGTTATATCACTCTTTTGTGACACTCGCCAAATGTTGTTGAAGAATCTTGCGACGTTCTCATCAAAGTGTTGTTAATACTTGTAGAAATGTTTGGGTTTCTCGTAGAAGTGTCATTTCCATCGCGAGAATATCGTTGTGGCGATATTCTGGTCCTACAGAGATAGGGTAGATAGACTTTTCAGTGATAGATAAGTTCAAGTCTCCACATACCTTTTAGTCGATGAAGATCCACTGGTTCCTTGAGTAGTCATTCATCTTGTATGATGATTGCCATGGAGTTCTTGAGCTCAACTACACTTTCTATCCTAGTCCGAGACCTTATCTATAGTAGACTAGAAATCAAGACTTTATAGTTTTGATCACTAACATTGACAAACATGCTTGATATAGCAACGCATGTGAGTTCGACCGAGCAATGCTCTAACAGTTAAAATTCACAGAATACGTGGGGATTGTTGCTACATGCTCCATTCTAGGTGAATTAAAAAAGCAGAGAAGTATTCATCACTTATCAAATAGCCTTATCCTTTGCAGGATGTCGGCACAAAAATTGGTTTTACAAATTTAGCCCTGGACTAAAATCCACAATCAACATTAAGTCCCATGCCTAGCACATGATGGTTACACTATTGTAGGGTAGGCATTATATGGTGACATATACAACATAAGAAAACAAGATGAAAGAAGTCTACCTGGAGGGATTCTGACCAATCATGGGTAAACCTCCATGCGTGCGTGACCATGGGCCTTGGTGGGACCGGCTTCCTCCTTTAGGTGTTTTAGGAATAGAATTCTTCTTCTATTGGGATTTTCCCGACGTGGGCGCTTACACACTGCTGGCCAAATCACTCATATCCAGCTGCTCCTCCAATCCCTGATTAGGGTTTGCAAGAAAGCATGACTTGGTAGGTGTTGAATCCTCATATATCGGGTAGGCTTTGCCGTAACCACTTTAGTCTTCTTTTAGGGTTTCCTTGACATATATGTATATGTAGGGATTTTGAACCACTTTTTACAATTTCTTTTTCTTTTTTTTCAGATACTCCATTTCCTCGTCATGTCAAGCAACAGTGGATCATCTTCTTCGTACCATCCAGGGTCTTCCATTAAATGTACATGACCTGCGTCTGAGTCTCATGATGAATCCCCTGCTCGTGTTCTCCGAGTCAATAAGATCATACTGGTTCGTCCCTTTTTCTCTTTTCTCTTCTGAACGGTTGTTTATTCTTCATGATCAGGCGAATAATCCTCTCTTTTTGCAGAGATATCCCACGGGAACATGCGTGACGGTTATTGACGATGACGACTTGACTAGTCCTATTCCTTCGAATTTAAACATGCCTACCCCTACGGACCTCGAAGATGCTGAACTGAGGGTCTCATCTTATGAATACCCCAATGCGGGTCTTTCATTCGATATTCACATGAAATGCTTATCTTCCAGCTACCAAGACGTCGGTGGATTCTTAGTGCAAAAGGAGTTTGTGCCTTTTTGCACAAAGGTATAAACAAAGTAGGTCCACATCGCAACCAGGAATGTAGTTCAGCATTGTTCATCTGCTTTGGTCATCACAGTAAAATGCCTTCTTCCTATGATTGCTGAGATGAAGAATATTTCTATCAGCAACGTTGTTGAATCAAACCTCGAAAAGTGGGAGAACATGGTATCTACCTGCGAAATCATGGAGTTCATTGTGGGCTGGTTGCAGTAGCGTCTTGATATCATCAAGTTTGATCGAGCTGGTATCCTTATGAATGTCGTTCCTGCTACGAAAGCTATCTTGGAGGGGGAGAAAGCTCTAGATGTGGAGTCAACGAAGGTGGAGCAGGCGGTTCAACGCTTGAAGAATAGGACAGAGAGATACCAAACCAGGCTGAAGATGATGCTTTCGGGAAACTATTATCTGCTGGACGGCCTCTTCTAAGCCATGCTTCCTTATTGTCAATTTTCCTTTGAACGTTCTTAATCGCTGTTTATAGGTGAAAATGGTTTCTGCTGACTTTGGTAATTGCAGGTGTGAAAGTGAGAAATAATCTAAACCCTAAACAATGTACTGCAAGGGAGTACTTTTAGATTCGAGAGATCAATCTGTACAAGTCCGGCCTAAACTAAGAAATGGTCGTTCCAGACTTGCTTCGATCACAAAGTGTAGGAGAAGGGTTGGTTTAGGGAGGGAAGCAAAGAGAGTGTTGAGTCCAGAATAATTCTGGAAGAGCAGTGCTTAACTTGTATCAGAAGGTGAGAGCTTTGAGAAAGCTAACACGAGTTGCCTTTCTGAGTGTGGTATTTTCCTTGACTAAGAACTCGTGTCTCTGGTGGAAATAAGTAAGCCTACTTATAAAAGTCCAAAAAGAAACGTACTCTGGCCTCTTAAGAAAAGAAAACGGATGAGTTAAATGGGAAGAGGTGGTAACGCCTGGTATTGATGGGATTTGATGGAATTGATGTCCCATAATGAAGGAGCGTTTCACCGTTGCTTATTGCATTTACTAACCGCCTTAATCTTATTACATTATCTTGAAACGGGCATTTATGTATGCCGCACGCTATAGACTACCAAACCAAAACCCTAATGAGCATCCACCAGTTTGTGTTGATGTCTCAAATGTTTTTGTAAAACATGGAGCATGTTGTTGTGGCTTGGAAAGTCAAGACAGGGAAACTTGCTATCCTGGTGACCTTCGACGGTCGAGATTTTGCATCTGGAGAGGAGGGGCAACCTTTGATCATTGTGCACCTTTGTTTTGGTAGCCGCGTAGTGAGGGATAATATGGTAGCGCGGCTAGGTTGGCATGCCGTTGGCATGGCATGGTTTGGCGTGGCCAAACATAGGCTTTCGGGCCAAAGGTTACCATGTGTCGTCTGGTAACCTTGGATGGCTAGGATTTTCTCCTGGGATTGAAGGACAACCGTTGATTGTTGAACGCCTTCATTTGGTTGCCGCGTAGTGAGGGCCAACAAGGTGGC
Source organism: Papaver bracteatum (assembly GCA_023529315.1). Taxonomy (NCBI): domain Eukaryota; kingdom Viridiplantae; phylum Streptophyta; class Magnoliopsida; order Ranunculales; family Papaveraceae; genus Papaver; species Papaver bracteatum. Next base: position 318,880 of record JAJJWX010003279.1, on the reverse strand, counting down.
GCGGCTAGGGTGTGTTTAGGCTTGGCATGTCGGGACAAGGGTTCGCCATGGGTGTATGGCGTACAAGGGCACTTGTCTTGGCATGACGTGACTAGCATGTCTAGGGCCAAGGAAGAGTGTGTTTGGCATGGCGCGGCTAGCTTGGCTAGGTTTGGTTTTGCTTGGCATGTGGGTCCAAGGGTTTTACATGGACGTATGACATGGATATGGCCAAGGTAAGGGCATTTTGGCTTGGCATGACGTGACTAGGGCCAAGGCAGAGTGCATTTGGCATGACACGACTAGCTTGGATAGGTTTGGTTTGGGTTGGCATGTGGGGCCAAGGGTTTTCCATGGACATATGGCATGGCTAGGGCCAAGGTAAGGGCGTTTTATCTTGGCATGACGTGACTAGAGTGGTTAGGGCCAAGGCAGAGTGCGTATGGCGTGGCGCGACTATCTTGGCTAGGTTTGGTTTGGCTTGGCATGTAGGGACAAGGGTTTTCCATGGACGTATGGCATGTCTATATTTGGTTAGGTGCATGACCAAGCTAGGGTTTTGGGCCAAAGGTCATGAGGTGACCTTAGACGGCCAGGATTTGCTCCTGGGATTGAAGGAAAACCGTTGATTATTGCATGCCTTCACTTTGGTAGCCGCGTGGGGAAGGCCAGCATGGTGGCGCGGCATGGCGGGGCATGGCGAGATGTGTTTGGCATGGCGCAGTCGGTGTGGCTGGCATGTTATGCCATTGGCACGGAGGTGCGGCTAGCATGGTTGGCATGCTTTGGCGCGGTTGGTGTGGCTGGCATGATTTTCCATTGGCACAGAGGTGCGTCTAGCATGGTTGGCATGCTTTGGTACAGTTGGTGTGGCTGGCATGATTTGCCATTGGCACAGAGGTGCGGATAGCATGGTTGGCATGCTTTGGCGCAGTTGGTGTGGCTGGCATGATTTTCCATTGGCACAGAGGTGCGGCTAGCATGGTTGGCATGATTTGGCGCGGTTGGTGTGGCTGGCATGATTTGCCATTAGCACAGAGGGGAATTAGGGTTTGGATTGTCGTAACCCTAATTTGAAAAAGATAACCCGATAATTATTTAGGGACACATTAAAGGTTTCAGTAAATGTGCCTAGTAAATTTTCATTACTTTAAATGTTGTGACATCATTGTCTGCTAGGGTTAAGTGTTTTACGATTTTAACCCTAAGCTTAAAACCACCATCAACATTAAGTCCCCTTCTTAGATCGGAACAAGTGCCTTGTTGCGAGGTAAGCATATGATGGTGATAGACAAGGACGGAATCGAGGTGTAAATTATTGCAAAGATGGTCAGGAGAATCCGACTAACCTTTTTGAGTGGTAAAGAGAGTTTTGGCTTCTCGTGTTGGCGGCCCTATGTAAGTTATCCTGGTAATGTAGACCGTGGAGTGGTGAGACAAAATTTACCGGCTTGGTCTGGTCGTACATCTCCAAGGCAAAGAGGGCGCAGTCTTGGAAGGTGATGCAAGTGGACGGCTTGGCTCAAGGGGCCAAGAGGTGGCGTGGTCTTGGTAAGGCAAACACGCGTGGATGATAGGGTCGCGTCAGTGGAGCGGCAGCTTGGAAGGGAGGGCCGCATCAATGGCATGGTGGAATGTGCAAGGATGGCTCGGCGTGGTGGGGCCGCGGAAATGGCATGAGCGGTCTTGGGCATGAAAATTAGTCTTTGCGTGACTGGTTTCCTCTTTTCCCTTCTTGGCTCAAAATAAGAAATCCTTTCTTTGTTCAAACTCCCATGTACCATGTATATATAAAAGGAGGGCCGGCTTCTCTTTTTGTTTCACGCCTATTTATTCCTCTCAGCCGTGTGACAACAGTAAAGCAGAGAGGACGAGCAAACCCCAGGTATGCCTTCTAACACTTCTTTTTAACTCATTTTTTTTTGTGCTGGTGTAAACCATAGTTGTAGGCGTACCTTTTCATGACCTTGAAGAAATGTTATCGTGAATCTTAGGTATTTTTTCCCGAGCTTGTTGTAACACTTAGGCATGAAATACCATAGTAATGTTGACCGCCCTTACTCACTGTGCAAGGTAGGCACGTGATAGTAATTGCCATGTCTTCCCACGAAAACCTAGTTTTTAGAGTTTGCTCCTTGTTTTAGTATGGATGTGTGCATGGTTCCCATGGTAGGGCGCACCTCCTCGGTTAGATAAGAATTCCATGCCGTAGGGTACAACCTTGAAACAGACTGGCCTGCGTCTTGGGTGAAAAAATAACTTCCGTGCACTTTCCGTAATAATTTCACCTCGTATTGTTCCGCTGTAGTTGTTTGGAAAGCGGAAGTACTGTGAGGGAATCTTTGTTTTGACACCGCTTGAGAAAAAAATTGCTATACCGAAGGACGTTAGTAACTTCAAGCCAAACGTGGCTGATGAATTCTTCAAAATAATCTCTGCCAGGAGAAGTCCTCTTAAGCAAGTGCCACTGCTTTTTACCGGTCCGGAGAGTGAGGAAGGGGATCGGTCGGTTCCTCCCGGGAATGTGATACGGTTTTGTCTTCATATGAAAGAGTATTCTGCTTTTTTTATTGATTTCAAAGCCCCAGTGAGTCCATTGTGTTCCTTCGAGAAATGGATGCAGTTCATGATGAGCCAAGAGCATGTAAGAACTAATTTGACCAAGGCGCAGACCATTGATGTTGTTGCGGCTTTCCGAGTGCTTCAGATTAGGAAAGATATTCTAGTCTTGGTCACTTTTGTTTCCAGATGGTGTCCGGATACCCACACGGCCATATGTAGATGGGGTGAAATGACTATTTCCTTGGAAAGCGTGGTTGTACTACTGAACCTTCCCATAGTTGGAAACCTTGATGTTAAGTTGTCCGCAAATGAATAAGAAATACATGCCGCCCTGGTTATGAAATCAAGAGGATTCGTTCAGAAAGAAAATGAGACGAAGTGCTTCTATGACTGGTGGGTATCTCAGTGGTTTCCTGACGCGTTAGAGTCAAACCGGAAGAACAGTACACTTCATGTTGAAGCGTTCTTGGCTCTTTGGATATCCAGAGATATTTTTGATGACGGCTTAGGCAAGAAAGAGATAAGACATGGACTTATTAAGTTTGCCATAAAATAGGCAAAAGGTGTCGTTCTCCTCATTCGCGGTCTGTTTCTTGGTTCTCTGTATGCACACTTGGATCAACTGGTTTCGGACATGCGCGCCTCGAATGGCAACATGAAAGTAGATTTGTATGTTCATGCCACATTTCTCCAGGCGTGGCTATGGGAGCATTTCGAGAAGTATGCTCCGAAACCGTTGGTTGTACTTCCCGAGTCTTGCGGTGGCTCGAGGATACTGCGCTGGTTGAACATGCACCCCAAGACTGGTTCTAACCTGGTCGGACCTCTCGATAGCTTGTATGCAATTAATTTTCGTCCATGGGCTCCGGTTCATGGGTCTATAACTCAGGTCACTACCTTTGCTCCTTCTCCAAACATGTATTTGACTTCTGATCAAGAAGACCTGAGTGTCGGAGAGATGGTGTTCATGCATAGTTGCACGTCTGGCTATATATCGTCTTTCTTTCGAGGATCGTGTCAGGCAGTCTGTTATAATATTGAGCGATAATCTCGGTATATGGATTTCGACCAAGGGGTCCCTCTCATTCGTCAGCTGGAAGCTCCAAATGATCCATTATCATATGTTCTTGATGCTAGTGCTCTTGCGCCGGGCAGAAGCCTCCCTTTATTGCGTTCGGAACAAAATCCGTCTGTTGATGGTGGAATTCTATTCAGGGATAAAATTATAAAAGCCAAATTCTAAGCTGACGTCTGGTAGGCTCGGAAAGATACCTACTTCTATGTATAAACTGCAAGTGCACAGTATCGACAAGCAATACAGGGCAAGCACAGGTCGAACCACAGAGACTTGGACAGTGTAGAAGTTGATTCTAAATCCTGATTCAGAGAGTAACCAAAAGGGGTTTGATTTTGTCGATACGACGATATGATTTTCAAGTGACTGAAATAATAAAAGTAAAAGATGCAAATAACAAGATATGTAAACAATGATAATATGGATACTAGGGTATTCAAATCCACCAATAACCTATGATATGCATTCAACTTGTAATATCATTCTTGTCCTTATAGTAGATTCAAGTCTACCGTATAACTAAGGTGTTTCTCCAATGGATAATTTAATCACAACTAAAGTATTTCTCCAAAGCATTAATTGTCTAATTAAGCACAACTAATCTAAAGATCAATATTTGGTTAAGCATGAGTTGTAGCATAATCAACATAGAGATATTCTAACTACAATGGATACATGGCATACATTGTGAGAGAAAGATGTTGAAAAACTTGGATTAAATTATATATTTAAACAATTCTAAACTTTCAAGAACAAGATACAAGATATGAATACATACCAATGAGATTAGGGCTTCATATAAACCCTAGTAAATGAAATTAGAACATGAAGAACATTACAACAAAATTGAAATTTGATAAACTAACATGAACAAGCTATTCTTGGATGAGTTTTCAACACAACAACCCTCTCTATTTATACACAAAAACTCTCTCACACTTTGGATTCGAATTTTACTGTAGAAACCACTCAACAATTAAACAAAACATGTTTTCTTAATTGATGGATATAATGGAATACAATGGGGGTGAGGTGGATGTTTTGGAAAGAATCCAATGGGGGTGAGGTGGATGTTTTGGAAAGAATCCAATGGGGGTGATGTGGAAATGGATTTGGGTCTTGGGTTTTGGATCATGGGTTTTTTAATCCCATGAATTTGTAAACAGGTTGCCACTGATGCGCGAGTGGGTTGCAACGCTTCCAACTTTCTTCTCTTTTGTCTTCTAAATTCTTCCAAGCTTTATTTAGTACTTAAAAACACAAAATTAATTAATACAAATATTTATTCTTGAAGATGGTAAGAATGCAGAATTTGGGATAATATATGACTTTGAAGCGCGAAAGATGAGTTAAGTGCCAATGAAAAGGTGTATAAATATGCAATATTTGGCACTCATCAACGTCCTGCAAGGGATAAAGCCTTCATGCGGTGAATATTCTCACCATATTAATTTATTGGAGCATGTGTAACCATCCCTGAGAATTATAACCTACCCAGAGCGGAGCATGTAGCAACCATCCCGATTTTCTGTAGGTTTGCAGCATTATAATTAATGCCCTGCTTAAAGCCTTGTGTTCGACATGCAAACACCCGTAGGATGCCTGACGGAGGGTTATATTAGCCCCGTTGAACGCGTACAAGACTACCCATGTTAGTCTCACCTGCTGAAAACAAACTCAAAAATAGATCTCATCCGTACAACTTCGCAGGCATGGTTGGACGGCCTAGATCACGCGCGGGACCGAGTAGCGCACACGCACATGCTCACCGTCGTCCCAACATTCCCCTCGCACCATCGACCTCACCAAAAGAGGTCGGCAAATGCCGGATTCGGTCGGATGTAGGTAACCAGTCGGAAACCCTAAATTAGGGTTTGCATCAAGTGGTCGCAGGCAGCCACTTTGAGACAAACGAACGGAAGCCAAAGGAAGGCGGGATTAGCTGTCCGACCATACCAGCATGTCCACTGTGGGCCCAGTTACACGTCCAACCAATCGGCCGCGAACGGTTGCAGCTAGTCGTCTCGATTTGCGCGCCCAAAGGTAGCATGCACGACCCCATCCTAATCTTGGATGTCCATCATCGCAGGCTGAAACGAGCGACTTAGATTGCTCTGGTTGACTTCCAACAAGCATGGGCATGTAGAGTGGCGTCCCTCTTACCTGCTGGATCGATCGGCCACTCCATGCATGCCTCCCAAGGCTGAAAACAGTTAGGGTGAAAAGGGAGGCTTGCAAGCCTTCCAAACCCTAATCCAACTATTATTCCTCCATTAATCTCGTCCGTCCAAGTTCGCATGCTTGGATGAATAGCCTAGGAAGGGAGTTAGGTGGCAAAAAAGGTATCACCGTGATCACCATATTCCAAACTTCCCCATGGCATAACCGGCCAAGGTGGGTCCCACTCATGCGACCTCCGAACAACACCTAAACATAGCTAGTTGAGTCACTTCAACTTGCAATCTTTTCATCAAGGTTGTGTAGGCTTCAAGCATGTTAAGCATATTTAATGCACCGCATGCATACAATATGCTCCTACAAGAAACTTAATTATTTTACCTAGCACCGTTTGCTACCTTATGTGGGTCACACGACTCACTCGAGACGTTAATCACGTCACAACTGGGGGATACAAACTGGGGTATTGGTCTGGCGGTTTACACCGTGAAGCGTTCAACACGCCATCACAAGATCGTGTCACGGAAACATGGGCGGTTAGCGATGATAGGAGAAGTGGGAAAGCAACCGTGTGACACTAACACACAACTCCACTTCCTCCATCACTCCACTTCCTCCACTTTCCCACGAGAGACTTGATGAAGGCTTATCGACTTGTATAAATAGGTTCTCCTCCCTATTTCCAACATCACAGAAAAAACCAAGTGTTAATACCATCGTATTCAACACCCAGAGCCTGCCTACAACATTTGCTAGCCTGCTCAACCTTCTGTTAACAAGTCATCAAATAGCCTTCACCTTCATACTCTCAACACCTTCTTCGCTTCCCTACCTAAGATCAACCTCACATCCTTCACCTGTGACCGAAACAAATCTGGAACGGCCGTGTCTTCGGTTTAGGCCAGAATTGTATAGATTATCTCTCGAATCAAAAGTGCTCATCATGCAGCACATTTGTTGAAGGTTTAAATTCACTTCTCATCCACACACACCCAAAATTACCTAAACCTGCAGAAGTAGTTTTCTCCCACAAACAATTGGCGACCACAGTGGGAGGTTAATCTATCGGTTGTGAAGTCGATCTCTTCAATACCATTTCAATTTTCAAGAATGGTGGATCTTAGATCTGGATCAGCAACCAATCCCGAGGGAGGTAGCGCCGACAGCACTTCTAGCGCTGATATCCCAATTATTGGTGTCACTATACAACCCGCCAGTACAACCAACGTGTCCCATGGAGTTGCGTCTCTACCATCAGTACCACCAATACCAGCAGAGAAGGAGCGGACATTCCAGTAGGTGTGACACCTCCTATTACAAGAGCTATAGTGGCTACAAATCCGGGCATTTCCTCAAGCATGACACCTCCGTCCGTCACCATAACGACTGCTGCTCCCCCTTCAGGACGAGGATCCGGAGGACCCAAAAGAGGACAACCACCTATCACCATGGTGAACTTGATGAAGAGACAAGAAACCCTCACTAAAGCTCAGGCATACATGGAAACCACTTAGAAGGAGGTACTCACCTTCCTTAAAACATTAACCGATCGATTACCGCAAGAGTCGAGACAGCCCCAAGGGCCAACAAGAAATACGTTCAGCACACCTGGAACAAGTGCCTCAGTTACACAAGCCTACCTGAATGAAAAGTCTTATGCTGCTGACCACGCAAGAGAAAGGGACCAGGAGCGTCTCAGGGAAAGAAACCGACCATCAAACTTTATTACACAGGAAGATCTGGAGAGACTCCTCCAAAATCGTGGCAAAGAAAATCCGATGGACGCGCATCGACACCAACCTCCATATCCACAAGACGTGCAGTGGATTCCTCTTCCCAGGGGATACACCTCCCCTCAATTCACCCTTTACGATGGTACTGGTAATGCTCGTGAACACGTCTCTCGATTTTTAGAATCCTTAGGAGAACACGAATACAATCACATTCTCCGCCTGAAGGAATTCTCCAAATCAATTACGGGGAGAGCCTATACGTGGTACAACAACATCGCACCCGACAGCATATCCAATTGGAGTGAGATGGTCAGCGCGTTTTACAAGAAGTACTTCTTTGTATCTGAGCAAGTTACTTTCTCAGACCTGGGGAGAATCTCCCAACGGAACAACGAACATCCAAATAATTTTGTCAAGAGGTTCAGAACACAAGCGTTGGACTGCCATGAACCAAATGTCACATAACGACAGCTGGTGGAATTATGCATCAAAGGAATGATACCCATATATCATGCCCTGCTGGAAAACTTGGGATTCCAGACATTCTCAGAGATCCATGAAGCATCCAAACGTTCAGCCACTACCGCCCCAGCATTATTGGAAAGAACCAGGATCGTTCGGAGCGACGATTCACGAGATAATCGGGGAAACATGCGCCTTATCAACAAGCAGTATAATACTGGCCCTTCTGTCAGTGTAGTAAGCGAAGGCGGAAATAGAAAAGCTCCAGCGGCGGCAGAACAACAACCCAAGCGTGCGGCTCAAACGCATAAAGCTTCGCCCCGGAAGAGAACATGCAAGGATCCTTCACAGAGCACCGAAGATACAGGCTTCCCGTTTCCGATAAATGAAGTAATGGAACTCTTGGAGGCATGGATTCAGGATGATGCTATCAAGCTACCTCCTATTAGACGTCCACCAACTGAGAAAGACATGGCAGACCCTAAGTACTGCCGTTATCATAGGTTTGTTCACCACCCAACTAAGGATTGCAACAAGTTTAAAGAAATCTTTAGGGAAAAGATAGCAGCAGGAGAGCTTCAATTGGGAAATGAAGGAGTTCACAGAGACCCTCTTCCTGTCCGAAGTTGCATGATCTCTGGAGACTCTGTGCGCAAGACTGCACAATCCATGATAGAACACCTGTGTGAAATTTTGTACCTTTCCAAGGTACAACGTCAAGATATATTCTTGGCCCTCAACCTTATTGTGTCAGGCAGGTGTTTGTACCCATAAAAACAAGTCGTTCCAGCATCTCAAGCCTCCTTGGAAGATAGCGCCAACAAAGGAAACTGGGGACTTTTGACCATCGCCCATTTGAAATATGTCAAGTTCGATAGCAAATTAATCGATGCATCTTCTGAATTCAACATCGTTACTATCAAGACCCTGCAAGCTGCGAAAATCTCAAAGCAGGAGGCTACCCGTGGTCCAACTGTGATCAAGAGCCCAGCAGGAGAGTTTGTGGATGACTACGGATACACTGACCTTGATGTCAAGTTCGGTAACACTCCAACACAAGCCAAATTCCATATAATTAAGGAACATCCAGATTACGACATGATTCTGGGGATCCCGTGGGTACACAAGGCGCATTCCTTACCAATCTCAGTACCTGGAAGAATCTCCAACAAGCCAGCTCCGATGATTTTCAACAAACCTTGGAGACTCGAAGACTACCTGTTGCCTCCATACCAACAACTCACAAGCATAACACAACTCCTTAGTGAAAGCCCTTCGCCCTACGTCAAGAGATTCCGATCCCAAGTAAGTCTCATTGAACAACCGTCTTTGCAAGTAGTGGATAATTGTCCTACTGGACCACAGGGGACTGTTTCACCTGACAGGCGGGCCACCACCAAGAGATGTGAATGGAGTGCTGGCCCCTTTAAGCGCTTTACCAAAAGTTTGGAAGCAGTCAAGAACGACACGTGTCAGAAGCAAGCTGTTATACCAAGTCCAGATCCGTTTCAAATCGGAGATATGGTAGCAAAGGTAACCACGTTCCAAGTTGGAAACATGGCAGTAAAAATAACTGCCCAGCCTGATATGCCTGCAAAGGAAGAGGAAGTATTCTTAGTGGCAGATGTTATCTTGGGCGGTTACTGCAAGATCATCAATGCAGACAAAATCGAAGGTGTGGTTGTTCACTCACGATGGCTCAAGCCCTACCTCACTTGAAGACACGACATCACCTATCTAATCCCCCTGGGGGGATTCCTCCAACAATTTTCCTTTTCACAATATTTGTAATTCCTTCAAAATGATGGCACCACTTGCCTTCATACTTATTAGGGTTTCAATATTTCTTCAAGTAATCAAGATTTCATTCCTTTTATAATTTCTCATAAAATTACACAAAGTTATGAGTCACCTTCAAACCACCATTACCCAGAAAGAAAACCCTAAATCCTCATACCAAATCTTCATACCAGCCTGGTAATATGGGAGGAATAAAACATGTAAAAAGGGGAGGAGGAAGGTATCCTACATGATATACTTCAACAGAGCCAGACTCACGTCAGGGGGCACAAGCAGAAAAAATATGCATGTTTCGAAAGCAACATTGAATAAAACTTTGTTCAAGACAAGCAAGCAAAGAAGAAAAATTCAAACTCAGCCGCCACTGAGTATATATAAAAAAAAAAACACTACGAAGAAGAATAACATGGAAACTTAATTGATGGTTGCGTCTTCATCACTGTTGGGATCCACATCTTGTGCCACTTTCTCCAGAGATGCCTCAACTTCTTCTTCGGGCACAGCATCTACCGCCTCAACATCTTCAGCATGTGTATCTTCTGCACCTTCTACAGAATCCATTGCAACCTTGGAAATCATGCCAATCACTTTCGGACGTTCAGTCTCATCAGTATCAGGGTCAAGGATTATCACACCACCAAGTATTTGGTAATCACACTTCCCATCACCCGCAGGACATTCCTGTTCAACCCTCCGTCTCTTCAACCGAGTCGCAAACCTTTCAGTTCTCGAGCTTACTGGTGCTTGTGACGCCTCGCGTTTCCACTTCGCTCGCAACGCTTCTTCATGTCTTTGTTTCTCCTCCATATCGATTGCAACTGAAAGAGCATGGAGCCGCCCCCTGACAATGGTTAAATGCAAGACATACATTCCCTGTACGGCATGGCTGACTTCAAGAAGTGGCGAATAAATTTTAGCCATCACCTCCTCATGTGCGTTAGCTTCTGGTTTTTCAACTTCAAAACTTTTTTCTGAAAAAGCTGCAGAGTGATCATCACCAACTCCTTTCATGATGTACTGAAAAAAAGAGAGGAAGATAAGTTACGGCGGCACATAAAAATTATTCTAATCACAACTATCGCTAATCGTTTAATAAATCAACGTGTGGAGAAATACCTGAGATGTTGTATAAGACGATCGCCTAATGAGAAGAATACATGAAAACTTCTTTATATGCTTCACGATCCAACAAGATCCCCAGGAGAAAAGAAGTCCACCTTTGCCGCTTTCTGAGGCTGTTGAGTCGGGATTGTGATCAACAATGTTTATCGAATGCACGATGCTTGCTAGGCATATGTGAAGGCACACAGAAAGAGGAAGGCCAAGGTGGATCGACCCACCAAGCTGTACTTCCCCTTCCGAGCTTTATCATTGGAAGGATCAACTCAACCGGATCCAAGGCATTTAACACACATGACATACCTTCTCCCACGCGGTAAACATGTATTTACTCTGACTTTAGTTATTTTTGTATGCAAATTGTCACCATCTCATGCATACCCTATAATAGTGTAACCATTGCATGCTAGGAATGGGACTTAATATTGATGGTGGAATTCTATTCAGGGCTAAAATTGTAAAGCCTTCATGTGGTGAATATTCTCACCATATTAAATCATTGGAGCATGTGCAACCATCCCTGAGAATTATAACCTACCAAGAGCAGAGCATGTAGCAACCATCCCGATTTTCTGTAGGTTTGCATCATTAAAATTAATGCCCTGCTTAAAGCCTTGTGTTCGACATGCAAACACCCGTAGGCTACCTGACGGCGAGTTATATTAGCCCCGTTGAACGCGTGCAAGACTACCCATGTTAGTCTCACCTGCTGAAAATAAACTCAAAAATAGATCTCATCTGTCCAACTTCGCAGGCATGGTTGGACGGCCTAGATCACGCGCGAGATCGAGTAGCGCACACGCACATGCTCACCGTCGTCCCAACATTCCCCTCGCACCATCGACCTCACCAAAAGAGGTCGGCAAATGCCGGATTCGGTCGGATGTAGGTAACCGGTCGGAAACCCTAAATTAGGGTTTGCATCAAGTGGTCGCAGGCAGCCACTTTGAGACAAACGAACGGAAGCCAAAGGAAGGCGGGATTAGCTGGCCGACCATACTAACATTTCCACTAGGGGCCCAGATACACAGCCAACCAATTGTCCGCGAACGGTTGCATCTAGCCGTCTCGATTTGCGTGCCCAAAGCTAGCATGCATGGCCCCCTTCTAATCTTGGTATTCCATCATCGCAGGCTGAAACGAGCGACTTAGATTGCTCTGGTTGACTTCCAACAAGCATGGGCATGTAGAGTGGCGTCCCGCCTACCTGTTGGACCGATCGGCCACTCCATGCACGCCTCCCAAGGATGAAAACCGTTAGGGTAAAAAGGGAGGCTTGCAAGCCTTCCAAACCCTAATCCAATGGTTATTTCTCCATCAATCTCGTCCGTCCAAGTTCGCATGCTTGGATGAATAGCCTAGGAAGGGAGTTAGGTGGCAAACAAGGTATCACCGTGATCACCATCTTCCACACTTCCCCATGAAATAACCGGCCAAGTTGGGTCCCGCTCATACGACCTCCGAACAACACCTGAACATAGCTAGTTGAGTCACTTCAACTTGCAATCTTTTCATCAAGGTTGTGTAGGCTTCAAGCATGTTAAGCATATTTAATGCACCACATGCATACAATATGCGCCTACAAGCAACTTGATTATTTTACCTAGCACCGTTTGCTACCTTATGTGGGTCCCACGACTTACTCGAGACGTTAATCACGTCACAACTGGGGGATACAAACTGGGGTATTGGTCTGGCGGTTTACAGCATGCAACGTGCAACACGCCATCACAAGATCATGTCACGGAAACATGGGAGGTTAGCGATGATAGGAGAAGTGGGCAAGAAACCGTGTGACACTAACACACAAATCCACTTCCTCCATCACTCCACTTTCCCACGAGAGACGTGATGAAGGCTTATCGACTTGTATAAATAGGTTCTCCTCCCTATTTCCAACAACATAGAAAAAACCAAGTGTTAATACCATCGTATTCAACGCCCAGATCCTGCCTGCAACATTTTCTAGCCTGCTCAACCTTCTGTTAACAAGTCATCAAATAGCCTTCACCTTCATACTCTCAACACCTTCTTCGATTCCCTACCTAAGATCAACCTCACATCCTTCACCTGTGACCGAAACAAATCTGGAACGGCCGTGTCTTCGGTTTAGGCCATAATTGTACAAATTATCTCTCGAATCAAAAGTGCTCATCGTGCAACACATTTTTTGAAGGTTTAAATTCACTTCTCATCCACACATACCCAAAATTACTTAAACCTGCAGAAGTAGTTTTCTCCCACAAACACTGTCGACTACCTCCAAGTATAACACATTCTGGCAGAGTGAATTCCTTGTCATCCAGGAATTTGTGAAAGCCGTAGTGGAGAAAACTCGTGGTAGGCCTTCCGAAGATATTTTAGAAAAACATCCGTTGTTGAGGGATACTTCTTTAACCAAAAGGAAACCTGTCGACCTGGACGTGGACAGTCCCCAAGTGAAGGAGCAAAGGTCTAAGAATCGTGTTGGTGTTATTCAGTTGGGTATGGAGGCTCCCGACTTTTAGCTCCTCCAATATGCGAGTACGTATAATTTTATTCCTGACTTAGTCGAATTACATATGTATCTGTCTTATTCTTGAGTGTCTATCCTTGTGCCTTTCCCAGGGTCTCAGCAGCGTGAACGCCTTTGCTAAACTTGCACGTAGTCATAAAATAGCACCTCTTGAGATAGAAGGCAGCGATGCTGAGCCTACCCATTACGGAGGGGAATCCGGGAAGGACGAAATCTCAGAGACCAGAGATGGCGGGATTAGTTCTTCCGATAGCAGTGATGAATCTTCTTTTAGTCAGTCTGAAACCAAATCGGTGAGTCCCCTCCATGTTTTTCTTCTTTCCTTTTTTTTTGCAGTAAAACTAAATCTTGATTTTTAGGAGGAAACCTTTCCTGAGGATAATCTTGAAGTGGAAGACCACCAGAGAAAAGACGTAACCGTACTTCCTACTGCGGAAACTGCACCATCTATCGATTTGGACATGGAGATTCATCGTCCCGAGGGCGCTGCCATAACTCAGGTATGGGAGAGAACTTTGTGGGGTGAAATTGTGGTTAGGGATCCCCTGCCAGTTGCTGATTCAGTTGCAGGTGCCACCTTCAATCATCTGTATCTGGCCCATTTCCCCGGTCATGTGTTGATTGGTGGATTTAGCGTTCTAGCTAAACATACGACATTGTACATAAAGATTTTGGAAAGATATGGTCACATTGCCACGACTAAGAAGATCACTAGTCGACATGCGTTGGTCAAGCATGTGGAGGAAGCATTGTCTTCGATTGATGAGATGTGCAGCGTGACTGGTCATACAGTTTCTAAGGATGTAATCTTGAGCTGGAAGTTCCATCGTGACATGTGCATGTGCTTCAAATTCAACTTTTCTTGGTTCATTAAAGGTCTCTCTGATGTTGAAAGGTCGTTGCCTGGAGCAGTTGAAGGTCCTTCCGCATACATGATGAAGAAGCATGAAGCGGAATTCAAGAAGTTGTGTCGTAAGCTGAAACTTAAGAGGGTGGCTCTCCAAAGCCCGAGGGAGGCCTTTGCCAAAAGGAGCAAGCCGCTGTTGGAAAATTTCCCTTGAATATATATCTGTCTTTTGGACCTCTTATCCTTAAGTTTTTTTTTTAAGGCAAATGAGACGCCTGGTTTTTGGGTTTTGTCTTTCTGATTTTCTCGGGTTAATAGATAAATGCTATCTTGACGGTTTTGGATTATATATATTTTTTTGAATGAAATATTTAGAATTGAATCGTCTTGGTTATGATTGAAAGTGACACAGACATCCTAGGAAAAACCTTAGAATCATGTGTTGGTTGACGACATGGGGTAAACTATGTATCTTGTCTTGAAAACTTGAAATAGCAAACCATGTATCTTGTCTAGGTAAGACTTACTCGGTTTTTAGGTCTCCTGATGAAAAGTGAACCTTCCGGGTGTAAGATCGAGTTTTATGGGAAACACCGCCATGGAAAGTCCCCAGTCGTTACTGAGCCGTTGATCCTTGGGCGGATCGTCTGATTCTATCCTCTGGGAAGTCCCCAGTCATTACTCGGTCTTTAGGTCTCCTGATGAAAAGTGAACCTTTCGGGTGTAAGAATGAGTTTTATGGGAAATACCGCCATGGAAAGTCCCCAGTCGTTTCTGAGATGTCTGATAACCGAGCCATTGATCCTTGGGCGGATCATCTGCTTCTATCCTATGGGAAGTCCCCAGTCGTCCCTTGTCGTGTCATGACTGATAATCGAGTCATCGGGTAGCTAAGTCATAGTGGATCGTCTTTCTTTACCATCTTGACATCTGGGTCGAAGAACAAGATTTAACGGTCGAAAATTGACATTGTAACCGAAAGATCGAACCTCCCGCTATGGTCGCCAATTTTTTATAGGTGAAAATGGTTTCTGCTGACTTCGGTAATTGCAAGTGTGAAAGTGAGAAACAATCTAAACCCTAAACAATGTACTGCAAGGGAGTACTTTTAGATTCGAGAGATCAATCTATACAAGTCCGGCCTATACCAAGAAATGGCCGTTCCAGACTTGCTTCGGTCACAAAGTGGAGGAGAAGGGTTGGTTTAGGAAGGGAAGCAAAGAGAGTATTGAGGCCAGAATAATTCTGGAAGAGCATTGCATGACTTGTATCAGAAGGTGATAGCTTTTAGAAAGCTAACACGAGTTGCCTTCTGAGTGTGGTATTTTCCCTGACCAAGAACTCGTGTCTCTGGTGGAAATAGGTAAGCCTACTTATACAAGTCCAAAAAGAAACGTACTCTGGCCTCTTCAGAAAAGAAAATGGATGAGTTAAATGGGAAGAGGTGGTAACGCCTGGTATTGATGGGATTTGATGGAATTGATGTCCCATAATGAAGGATCATTTCATCGTTGCTTCTTGCATTTACTAACCGCCTTAATCTTATTACACTATCTTGAAACGGGCATTTGTGTATGCCGCACGCTATAGACAACCAAACCAAAACCCTAATAAGCATCCCCCAGTTTGTGTTGATGTCTCGAATGTTTTTGGAAAACATGGAGCATGTTGTTGTGACTTGGCAAGTCAAGCTAGGGAAACTTGCTAGCCTGGTGAGCTTCGACGGTCGAGATTTTGCATCTGGAGAGGAGGGGAAACTGTTGATCGTTGCGCGCCTTTGTTTTGGTAGCCGCGTAGTGAGGGCCAATGTGGTGGCGCGGCTAGGTTGGAATGCCAAGGTCAAACTTAGGCTTTCGAGCCAAAGGTTACCATGTGTCGTCTGGTAACCTTGGATGGCTAGGATTTTCTCCTGGGATTGAAGGACAACCGTTGATTATGCACTTCTTCGTTTTGGTAGCTGCGTAGTGAGGGCCAACAGGGTAGCGCGTCTAGGGTGTGTTTAGGCTTGTCATGTGAGGCCAAGGGTTCGCCATGGGCGTATGGCGTGGACAGGGCCAATGAAAGGGCGCTTGGCTTGGCATGACGTGACTAGCATGGCTAGGTCCAAGGCAGAGTGTGTTTGGCATGGCGCAACTAGGTTGTCTAGGTTTGGTTTGGCTTGGCATGTGGGGACAATGGTTTGCCATGGACGTATGGCATGGCTAGGGACAAGGTAAGGGTGTTTTGGCTTGGCATGACGTGACTAGAGTGGCTAGGGCCAAGGCAGAGTGCGTTTGGCATGGCGCGACTAGCTTGGCTTGGTTTGGTTTGGCTTGGAATGTGGGGCCAAGGGTTTTCCATGGACGCATGGCATGGATAGAGCCAAGGTAAGGGCGTTTTGGCTTGGCATGACGTGACTAGCGTGGCTAGGGCCAAGGCAGTGTACGTTTGGCATGGCGCGGCTAGCTTGGCTAGGTTTGGTCTGGCTTAGCATGTGGGGCCAAGGGTTTTCCAAGGATGGCATGGCTAGCTTTGGCTAGGTGCGTGACCAAGATAGGGTTTTGGGCCAAAGGTCATGAGGTGACCTTTGACGACCAGGATTTGCTCCTGGGATTGAAGGTAAACCGTTGATTATTGCACGCCTTCACTTTGGTAGCCATGTGGGGAAGGCCAGCACGGTGGCGCGTCATGGGGGGCCATGGAGAGATGTGTTTGGCATGGCGTGGTCGGTGTGGCTGGCATTTTTTGTCATTGGCACGGAGGTGCGTCTAGCATGGTTGGCATACTTTGGCACGATTGGTGTGGCTGGTATGACTTGCCATTGGCACGGAGGTGCAACTAGCATGGTTTTCATGCTTTGGCATGGTTGGTGTGACTGGCATGATTTTCCATTGGCATAGAGGTGCGGCTAGCATGGTTGGCATGCTTTGGCACGGTTGGTGTGGTTGGCATGATTTTCCATTGGCACAGAGGTGTGGCTAGCATGGTTGGCATGCTTTGGCGCGGTTGGTGTGGCTGACATAATTTTCCATTGGCACAGAGGTGCGGCTAGCATGGTTGGCATGCTTTGGCGCGGTTGGTGTGGATGGCATGATTTTCCATTGGCACAGAGGTACGGATAGCATGGTTGGCATGCTTTGGCGCGGTTGGTGTGGTTGGCATGATTTTCCATTGTCACTGAGGGGAATTAGGGTTTAGCATGTCGTAACCCTAATTTGAAAAACATACCCCGATAATTATTTAGGGACACATTAAAGGTTTCAGTAAATATGCCTATTAAATGTTCGTTACTTTAAATGTTGTGACATCATTGTCTGCTAGGGTTTAGTGTTTTACGATTTTAAGCCTAAGCTAAAAACCACCATCAACAATCGCATTGGTTTCTGGTGGATGGGCGAAGTTTCATTTTATTAACTTTTTTTTTTTGTTGTTGAATAAATTATAATTCAAACGTTTAATGAAAATGCATGCATTGTCATGTCACGGGATAGGATAATAATCAAGCATGGTATGCCTTAAGCCACTTTCCGTTAATGACCGCTTCTAACTTGCCTACATCCACCTTAATGATTTTGTAGTAGCCGGTACTGTAAGTCTTAGTAATCACGTAGGGACCTTCCCATTTCGGAGAAAACTTTGGTGCAGACATGTCTTGCTGAATATGCTTGGCTGTCTTCAAGACCGGATCTCCTACTTTAAAAACACGTGGCTTCACAGTCTTGTTATACGCCCTGGATATCCTGTTTCTGTACACCTGAGCACGCTCCTCTGCCTTGCTTCTTCTGGAATCCAGAGTGTCTAACTCAGCGATTCTTGAGTTGGATGCTTCGGCCTCGCTCCAGTGGACCCCGCTTGCTGCTGCAATCCTAGCTGACGGAATCCTGATTTCTGCTGGAGGACTGCTCCGCACCGTAAACAAGGGAATAGGGAGAAACCCCAATGGAACTTCTAGGTGTCGTCTAATACGCCCATAGCGCCATAGGCAGTTGTTCGTGCCAGTCCCTACGATTTTCATGCACCGTTCGACTGAGAATCCGGATTAGCATCTTGTTGGTGCTCTCATCTTGCCCATTTCCTTGATGATAGTAGATGGTGGAGAAGACCTGTTTAATCCCATATTCTTCAAGAATCTCTCGTACCTGTTTGTTTGCAAATGGAGTGCCATTATCGGTGATGATATGCTTAGGTACACCGAACCGACAAATGATATATTCTTTAATGAAGGCGGAAATTTTTGCTCCTATAGTTCCTTATAAAGGGATGGATTCAACCCATTTGGTAAAATACTCTGTCGCAGTTATGATATACTCATGTTGTTTTAACGATGACGGATTAATCCTCCCAATTATGTCAAGATCTAGCTATAGAACGTCCATGGACTGCTTATCGAGTGTAAAGGAGTGGAAGGTGCATGAACGAGGTTCCCGTGAATTCGGCACTTGTGGCAGTTTTGAACAAGTACAGCTGTGTCATCCTCCATGGTTGGCCAATAGTATTTATCGTGTATCTGGAGAAACAGTTTCCTCTTCCCTTGATGTTCCCCTTCATGCATTCCTTTCAACATAGTCGAAATCTCTTCCTCAGCCAGACTTCGTGATAGGTCGCCTCCAAAGCTTTTACGATATAGGATTCCTTCGTGAAATACGAATCACTTCGCCTTTTACTTCATCTTGATAGCATACCTTTGATTAAAAGGAGCTACTCCATCGCGGAGATATCTAATGTACGGTTCTCTCCAGTCCCCAGCATGACTTACTTTGAAAACCTCCAATTGATGCGACGGCACTTGGAAATTGGTGCAAGACTTCTGGAGTAAACGAGATTGAGCCTCCATTTCTGGCCAATAATATCCCAGGCGTTGAAGACGACGGTAGAGCATTACCACCAACGTATGTCCACAAGTTTCATCATAAACGCGGTTAAGATGTAACTGCGCCTCTTCATCTCCGAGACATCTCGATAGGGAACCAAGATTTCGATGATATAGTATACCATGAAGCATGAAATAGCTCTGCAGAGTTTTGAGACTGACCTTTCCTTAAGAAAGCGAGATGCTAATTTCTTGAATGATAGGAGTTCGCCAATCACAGGTCCTAATGTCTTCGCGTTGTGAAATCCATGTTGATTCCACTGTTCTCCTTTTTACCGTCAGAGTCTCTTATAAGCCTTCAAACTGCAATTTGGATGCCAGTGTGGCTAAAAAATCAGCATGTCTGTT
This sequence comes from Papaver bracteatum, assembly GCA_023529315.1. Lineage (NCBI taxonomy): Eukaryota > Viridiplantae > Streptophyta > Magnoliopsida > Ranunculales > Papaveraceae > Papaver > Papaver bracteatum. The sequence goes on along the minus strand of JAJJWX010003279.1, from coordinate 299,413 downwards.
GTTTCAGCGACCAACATGGGTTATGGTTGCATCTGCAACTTAGTTTAATAATCTTTCCACCTCTGATCGATATGTGGCCAGCGTTGCCTCCTTCAATGCATACACTCCATTCATCTGATTAACCAGTAACTTATAGTCACCTCTTATCTCTAGGCGAGTGGCCCCTGCTTGCTTGGCTATTGATAGTCCTATGAGAAAGGCTTCATACTCTGCTGAGTTGTTGGTGCACTGAAATTCCAACTTGAAAGAATGTGAAAAAACTTTGCCAGTTGGAGACACTAGGACCATGCCTGCCCCTCCATTGTTATTGCTAGGATTGGCAGAGCCATCGAAATACAGCAACCACGCCTCTCCTTTGAAAAAAGAGATCTCTGGAAATTCTCCGGGAAGATCCTCGTGTAATGCAGTAGTGCCTTCTCTAGGGAACGCTGCCAGTAAATCAGCAACAGCTTGTCCTTTGATAGCTCATGGTGATGTGCACATTATGTCTAGCTCCGATATTTGGAGAAGCCACTTGGATGTCCTTCCCATCAAGACCGGCTTTGAAAGTAAAAACTTCGCAGGGTCGGATTTAGATATGATTACTACCTTGTTGGACAGCAGGTAATGTCTGAACTTCTGAATGGAATGAATCAGGTCCAGGCACGCTTTCTCCACTTTGGGATATCTGAGTTCAGTATCTCTTAATACTCGACTAAAATAGTATATGGGATGTTCGACTCCCTCATCATCCTCTTGTGCGAGTAAAGCCCCTATGGAAGCATCGCTGAAGGCAGTGTATATACATAGTGGTCTCCCTTGGATAGGGGACTTCATGACCGCTGGAGATGATAACATCCGTTGAATCTTATGAAAGGCTTCCTGTTGTAGTGCGGTCCAAGTGAAGCTTGCTCCCTTCTTCAACAAGGGAGTGAATGAAGCAACAAGATGGGCCAATCCGGGTATAAAACGCCGAATGTAGTTTACTTTTCCCATGAAGATTTGGAGATCCTTCACAGTCTGTGGCGGCGGCATCATGAGGATTGCTTGAGTCTTGGATGGGTCTACCTCAATTCCCTTAGCGACTACCTGGAATCCCAGAAATTTGCCTGAAGAAACACCGAAAGCGCATTTCAATGGCATCTTCAATTTGTATTCACGGCACCTTTTGAACACTTGTCGTAGGACTCTTGTGCGATCTGCCCGAGCTTTCGATTTGACTACTATATCATCCATGTAGTCTTCAACTTGCTTATGCATCATGTCGTGAAATATTGCCGTCATAGCGCATTGATAGGTTGCACCGGCATTCTTCAAACCAAATGGCATTACAGTATAATAAAAAAATCTGAGAGGAGTTCGAAAAGTTATCTTACTTGCGTCATGCTCTTACATTCTTATCTGATTGTACCTGTTGTATCCATCCATGAAGGAGAACATGTCATGACCACTAATTGCATCTACTAACATGTCGATGTTAGGTAGAGGAGAATCATCTTTGGGGCAGCATCTGTTCTAGTCTCTGAAATCCATGCAGCACCTGATCTGTCCATTTTTATTTTTTACTGGAACCACATTAGCCAACCAGGTCGGGTGATGAATGGGTTTAATGAAGCTAGCAGCTTCTGTATCTCAGTCTTGATCTGCTCTTCCACCTCATGCCTGAATTTCCTTGGAGACTGCTTAATCGGCTTGGATCCAGGTATGATATGCAGATGATGGGTAACCAATTTTTCATCTAAACCGGGCATTTCTTCATACGTCCAAGAGAATATGTCTTGGTATTCTTTGAGAAGTTGCACAAGTCACATGCATTCATCTGTGGACAAGGTTGAGCTGATGGAAATAGGTCTAGGGGATTCTTCATTCCCGATATTAACGACTTCGAGCTCGTCAGTCGTGGAGTTGGTGACGTCCTGAAGCTGTCGTGGAGCATCCAACACCTCTTCCCGTGGCTCTTCGTTGGTGTAGAATTCTATTGGGCGGAGAGACTGGGTAGTAGTCAACCCTGCTAATTGCTAACAGCAGCGTCGGTATACGGTCTTCCCCTTCTAATCACGGCTCACCACGAAAGTTCTCTCTCTTTTAGTGTGAACATGAGTTGCAGCTTCAGAAGAAGAAGGATGTTCTGACATATCGTGGGGCTTAGCCTTCAATGATGCAATTCGGTCCTCTTTTTTTTCCTCCAGCCCCTCGTCCTGATGAAGGAGTAGCAGTTACCCTGGTGATGACCGGAGACGTTACGCTTGAAGAAATTCTGGGATTTACGGCTGCTCTGGCTCTGGTGATAGGAGGTGTCACGCCTACTGGAATATCTCCTACTCCGCTGGTGTTAGTGGCAGAGGAGACAGCTCCACGAGATGTATTGATCACGTTATGTGCGGCAGCTCCACTAACAGGGACATCAATACCAAGAGTGTTGTCGGCGCTAGTTCCATCGGGATTGATCGCTGATCCTGACCTAAATTCTACCATCTTGCAATTTGAACAGATTGAAATGAAATTGAAAATTGATCTTGCAACCGAGAGATTAATCTCCCACTGTGGTCGCCAATTGTTTATGGGTGAAAACTATTTCTGCCGTTTTGGTAATTTGGAGTGTGTGGATGAGAAATGAATCTAAACCCTAAACAAATGCACTGCACGAGAGTGCTTTTGATTCGAGAGATCAATCTATACAATTCTGGACTAAACCAAGAAATGGTCGTTCCAGACTTATTTCGGTCACAAATTGAAGGAGATGAGGTTGATCTTAGGGAGGGAAGCGAAGAAGGTGTTGAGATTGTGAAGGTGTAGGCTTTTTATAACTTGTATCAGAATACCGAACTGACTCTCCAATAATGTAAGAAATCATCTCTGGGTGTTTGAATAAGTTGTATCAACAATTGGTTTATGTCTGTCTTGTCCTGTTGGAAATAGGGAAGAAAACCTATTTATACAAGTCATTAAGCCTAACCCTCGTATCCCGTGGGAAGTGAAGGAGTAGTGGAGTCGTGTGTTAGTGCCACACGATCAGTATTGCCCACTTCTCACGTCATCACTAACCGTCCATGACTTCCTGACACATTCTTGGGATTTATGTAGCGCCCCCAAAGCTAGCAGCTGACTAATACAAGAAATTAACTAAGTAAAGAGGCACTAAGAATCTGAATCTTTCACTTAAACATTCAATTAAGAAATATGCTACAAAACTTAACCCAAAAACTAGCCCCACTCTGAAATACATATACAATAACTCCTCTCAAATGATACATATTCAATAGTGAGTTGATTTACAAATGGAATACAACCACATAATAAATATAGCAGAATCTAACTAACTAACGTAAGTAATTCTTCGAAGCTTTCATCGTCACATGCACATCTTGATCTGTCTCTGAAACTGAAAGTGGGAATGGGTGAGCACATCATCCCTAAAAGGGGTGCCCAGTAGAAATAACAACTAGCTTTCAAGTAATCACTAATATGATTTAAAGACAATGCAGGTTTTATCGAAAGCCGATAATACACGGAAAGATAGTAAAAAATATAGTAGAAACTTCTTCATAGACATTCATAAAAAACAGTAAACATCCATGTATGAGATGTGTGTTTCCACACATAAGGGAAGAATAATATTGCGGTGGATCACCCTAGCCATAATAATATTGCGGTGTATCGCCCTAGCCATAGAATACTGAATATATATAAAGGAAGAATAATATTGCGGTGTATCGCCCTAGCCGTGTAATATTGCGGTGTATCGCCCTAGCCATTCAATACTGATATTTTGTCGGCACACATCTCATACCACACAGAGCACACAAAGATATGCATGAATTTCACAACACAAAGATTGATTTGTAAAACAATAATGAATACAAGAGAGTTCGTTATCGATTCCCACCTCTTTTGGTGACAAGCCTCTCCTACCTCGAGATCCATGATCCACTGGTTCATCCTTGAATAGATCGTTGTTAATAAAGATTAACTGTTAATCACACAAGCACTCTAAGAATCTATCCAAAAGGCTCACGCAAGAATCATACAAGTCTATCTAATGGTTCTAAGCCCGTTATGGTATCTTATTCTCTATCCTTAGTATAACTAAGAGTTTAATAATCCAATTTGATTGATTATATAGTTCATAGCTAAGTCTTAAGAATATCTACAACTTTGTAGAATAACCAAATGCTAATTCAGACCACAAGTGGTCCAATTCATCAATTATAAGAAAACCAGTCCTAATCCCAAGTCCCCTAAACCAGCCCAATAAACTAAGGTCCAGTTCATCTGGTCAACAAACAGTCATTAACAGTCCACTGGGTCAACTGACGGTCAATGTCTAAAGTCAGGTCAACAATCAGGGTCAAAGTCAAATAAGAATCGGTCAACGATCCAACTCAGGTCAAGATAGGGAAACTCAGTCCACAAGACTAATTCAGGTTCATACAAACTAAGGCCCTTGTTCATGCCAAACAACACTAAGGCACAATCATGGTGCAACACACCAAGACTCTTAACTATATTTCACATTACATTCATTCAAAACAATTCATAATTTAATGAATTACAAACACAATATAGATTACCTGCAAATGTAGTAACAAGCCTCCACTAGAGTTACTATCTATAACCTACAACCCTCATTATCAGCTACACACCTCAGGCCTAAATCACCCATTATAGTCCTACCACTAAGTTTAGGTCATACATCTTAGGCAGCCAATACTTCATCAATAACTTAGGCAGAACACATCATCCGCCACACTAACCACAACATGTAACCTCCCCTGTATCAATCTTCCTTATAACAAGACTCTGCATTACTTAATCCATCATATTCATACTAATTAACCAAACCAATACATCTGCAACACCACTTCATTCACATCCCTTGAACTTAAACATCTCACTGCCAACCTCATGAGCTGTAACACCAGCACCACTACTTGTACCACTAACGGTAATACAATCATACACAGCCACCACCACCACATCCATAGACTCCACTCCAACTCCAAGCACAATATCTTTCCCCTGCAATCATTCTCATATCATTCATCACATATTCTCAAGTAATAACTAAATCTTTACCCATAGACATCACTTCAGTTCAATTGGCTTGACTCATAAAACCCCCACCAGGCACATCTTTACAGGAAAATACTCATATCATCTCCAACACTGACTAAACTACGACCACAGTCCCATTACACCATATCCATAATTATTTCACTACTCACAACAAACTGAATCCATTTCTAGTCTCAATTTTGTTATCAACATGCATTCATTTCAGCTCAACCTACACTACCAGATTAATTCTAATTTTATCTTCAACATATACTAGTCCTTGTAGATTAAAAAAAACCTAAATCACAACCATATACAGTTCCACTCCATATCAACTCAATTCTTAGCTTCATAAGCATTCATAAATACTCTACAAATAATATGAATAATTCTTTCAAATCAACTAAGTAAAACAATTACCTCAAAGCTTCTCTAGACTTGAATCAATCATCGCATCGACACTTTCTTATTAACAGAGTTTAACCCCGGCCTTAACAATTGTTCTTAATCATCACCAACACAACTTCAACAAAACTAAGAAACCCTAATTTAATTACAAATCCTTCTTTAAACTTGAAATCGAGTATTAATTCCTCTCTAAGGCCTTCACAACGAAAAACCCATTCTTTATTCTTCAATAATTCCCTCAATTTTATCATCTGTAAATTATCCAACAAACCCTAATTCATAATTCTCAATTCATCACCATATTGACTTCAGAATCCTCAATTAAGCAAACCCATCTTACAAAACTATCTAATTCAACATTTAATTCGAATTCTAATTCAACTCAGGAACCCTAATCTCTTTCATCTTCATCAAAACAGTTATACCTATTCAATTGAACCTAAACCCATGATTCTTCAACTCACGATATATCTATATCTTATCTTCTAAATCCTCAAAGCAATAATCGATTCCATAACCATAATTCACTTCATCTTTCCAGTCTGAATCATCAACAGACAACAACGCCATCACCAACAGCTACACCATGATATTTTCCACCTTCAACCGATTACAAATCTCCCAATTGATCTCTCGAATTCGACAGAGAAGGAAGAACAGAAGGAGAAAATAAAATAGAAAAAAAAGGAAGCAGAAGATACGAATAAGAGAATGAAGAAGAAGAAAGAGAATGAGAGTTTATCCTCTCGGTTTGGGTTGATAAGGCCGGCCAAAATTTCTAGAGGCACCCGAAAATTGATAAGGGCAGCCAAGCGGTTAACGTTTCCCTTCAAATAAATCTGATAATATCTTCTTCGTCTGATATCCGAATGACAAGTTCGAGTAGTCTATTCCACGTAACTTTTTGAGATTTATCTAACGATACTAGTTTCGTACCTATATCATCGTTAGATTAGTTTCCATTAATTATCGCTCGTGTTAAACTAATCGAGTTATTAATAGCTAAAACGTCTCTTGACTATTCTAATAGCGTTGACGAGCTTGAGGGTCCTTACATTCTCCCCACCTTATTTCATTTTCTTCCTCCAAAATCAAACCATTCTTATGGTATTCAAAAACTCACCACCTTATATATTAACCCCATCTCTTATCTAAACGCAAACAACATAACACAAACCACAAACCTATATGGCTTTCTACAACTAAAATCTGTGGCTCTAGGTTAAACTGTGTTAATTTTATGTTCTATCAAATACGGAAGTCTAAGTTTCTTACACTAATTTATATCTTATAAAAGACATGTCTCTAATTACAAGAGAGATTCCTACGAATCTTTCTAATTGACTTTATAATTATCGGTTTTCTAAAAGATCTAAATCATACTAAACATCTATGATAGGTCACCTCTGAATGCAGTTGCCCTGTCAAGGTTGACCAGTCCCAACAATGCCTTCCTACGAACAGAGAGAACACAACCTTCACTATTCTCTAGTGCTAGATTAATCTATTAAGATTAATTAAGTTCTAACCTATTATGACTAATTAATCTCTAAATTTAGTGGTAATTGATTTAACTTAAAAATTTACTTCATAATTTTTATAGCTTTTTAAACAATTTAATCATCAAAATTTATTTTACTTTATTTTTAATCATTGTTATTATTATTATCGTTTATTTATCTTATAAATATACGTAATTCAAGTTCGATTTCACGTGAATTTATATTATCTGATATTTTAACTTTGCTGCAATATCTGTATTTAAATTTTTCTAAACATAATCTACTACAAATTTCCGACTAGCCTAATTATTCAAATACTATTATCAACCGTATTATTATTTTCGTTATTCTTAAGTTGATAATTTGGTTGATACATTAAGCCTTAATCTTTTTAAGCATAATTCTACGTCCACATAAAGATTGATATAATAGATTTTTATTTATTATTTATTCAGATTGAATTCGTATATTATATATCTTGTAAAATATTGGCATTGGTAATTTAATATAATTTAAATTCGAGTCAACACAAAATTTATAATATATTCTCATAGTCTTTAGAATTTGCTAATAATGTGAAGTGTCTTATTAATGTACGAATTTATTTTCTTTTAATTCCATTATTAAACTAAGCATCAAAATACTATTATTACTATTTCATGTATATTTGTTTCATTTTAGAGATTCCCTAGATCATTTGTTAGATTAAAGATAATTTGTTATTAGTTTAATTTACAAAACTTAATCGTAGATAAGCGTAAATAATTTTCCATAGTTATTTTAATCATAATTATTATTTCTATCGTTATACATCTTTAGTGAGATTTGAGTTAAGTTTAAGTTGAATAAATTACTAATTAATAAATGCTAAGATTATGTAGGTGTAAATTATCCACAGATCCAGGTGGCAACATCTTAAGCCTTGGTGCACCTAAAAACGAGGAGGCGCGAAGCATAGAAGGAAGATCAGCAGGCGCGAGATTTGAGGAGCCACGTGGATCGGGCGTGATCTCTCTACAGCTGTCGGACAAGATTTGACCTCAGGTTTCTGACAGAGCTGACAAGACAAGACAGGGTGGGTCAAACGAGGTGCAACGGTCAAAAGGATAAGAAAGTACGTGTCACATCGGCCCACCGCTGAGGCGACAGATAAGACAGGCGACATCGTGTCAAGAGAACATCCGAAGAGGTCGGCTCGGACAAGAGATAGACGAAGGAATCAAGATGCATCGGCCATGCGCATAGAAGAAGGGGCGACGTAAGCAGTCCCGATCAACAGAACTTCATAATAGATGTAACATGACCCACACCCTAACTTGGTTGTATGGAACTTCTCATATAAATAGAGTGACTTGTATCCAAGAGAGGTAGGTTGCAATTTTAGGAGAGAGAGAGAAACTCGATTTAAACCAAGGAGAAGAGAGTGAGAAGTAAGTTCATCTTTGTAAGGAAATCAGACTAAGAGAAACACATTTGTAACACTTTGAAGTAATAAGATTCACCCTTTCACCCCCGTGGACGTAGGTAATCATACCGAACCACGTATATCTTGTGTTCATTGTTGAGTGCTTACTTTTATTTGACTTGAGTAGAAGTCTTCTATCCTTTGGATGTAGTTGGTAGTAAAATGCATCTACATTCTGGCGCCGAATAAGGGGATCCGACTAAGATCTCCGGATACCTTGCCGTGAAAACCTTCAGAGACGATCAAAAGCTCCTAAATACACGTTAACGTGTTGTAGTTGAAGCTACGATGAACTCTGTTGGCCGAAATAATGTTTGCTTTGAGTCATTTGTTGTGCATGTAAAGTTAGAGCAGTAGTAGTGTCTGCAAAAGTAGCATCTCTCGTATTTTCTTCGCCCGTCAATAGTTCGATCAGCAAAGAATCTTCATAAGCTCACCAGCAACTAACAGTTCGGGTTAGAAGATAGATGAAGAATCTGTTGAAATTACGACTGTTTGTTTCCGATAGTAGAGTGATCTGTAACGTCAAACAAGTCGTTCTCTAGATACGGTATGGAGTTGAGCGTTTAGATTTACCAAGGGTACACGTTTTAGATATCTCCTAGTATGTTAAGCTGCTAACCGATTGGAGATTTTGCCGGCGGTGTAACATAAGTTCTCGGAAAGGTCATGATTAGGTCTCGATAAAGTAGAGCTAGTACAAACTTAGTTTGAATCTTGGGGTTGCGTGCCGTACCGTTTAAGCATCATGTGCATAAGTTCAATTATTTGGAGCATGTAGAACAAAGGACAAACTAACTTAAATACATAGGTCGGGTACTGAAAACGACGTCGTACAGAGAGATAAGGACGAATGAGAAAAAACTGACGCAGATTCAGCGTAGGACCAAAATAGGATAGATAGGTGGACCCACCTGAGTAATAGGAAGAAATTTTTTGTCAACAAGAGCAGGCGTAGTAGTAATTGTGGTGTCAGTCAAACTTTTTGGTCTTTGGTTTGAACTTATGTTCCAAAAGTAAGGTCAAAGTAAGGTGTTCTTTGTATTTGTTGATATAGGTTGGGGCGGTACTCGGCTGACTACGCGAAGTACCCGATGGCTAGCACTTCAGGAACGAGAAGGATGTTGAGGAATCGTACAGTAACTAGAAGCATCATGCAGGCAGGGGTAACTGGGCCGAGGAAAGAAGACAGTCGACAACCACCGCCCGAGGAATCTCATGCAGCTGCGCGAGGAATGCCAATTTTCGATGAGGAGGTCGATCTGGGGCGAGACGATAACACTCTACCCTTGGACCAAGTTATTTTGACTCAGAGAATAGTTGAACAAATGAGGTAGCGCTTGCAGCACAATCCCAGAGACAAAGAGCAAGGCAGCAAGTAGAGTACCAGGAAGCCCTAGCGAAAGAGCAAGAGCATCTCAGGCAGATTCAGCTGGGACGAGGAACAACTAGCAATATCGGCCCACACTTGTTCACATGGTTGGCCATGTAGCCGGTCCAATAATACCCCCACCACCCCCTTCTGTACCATTACAGCCTCGGCCACATAACCCAAATGGGCATTCTAGTCATGAAAGCACGGACCCGACATTATTGGCCATTTTGGAGAGTCAAAGGAGACAAGAAGCGGCACTAAGAGAGATCCATCAACAGAACCTCGCTTTGGAATATGAGAACTATCAGTTGAGAAATCAGCGAACCAGATCAAGAGGCTCGTCCAGCCTAGGAACATAGATTTACCATGACCGATCAGGTCACGCGCCACCTATGATGGGGCCGAGCAACCCTAATCAGTCCGGCCGATCAGGACAGCCACCATCGCCTCCGGTACCCCCCACGCAAAGATATGGGCCACCTGAGGACTCGTCCACAGATGAGGATAGGCGAGGTAGAGACGGGCGACAGGATCAAGCAACAAAGGCTAAATTTAAGGAATTGGAGGAAAAAATCAAAGAACTCTCGGGCGGAGGCGAAGAGAAAAAATTGGCAGAAATCATGAGCGAAGCCGAGAAGACGCTCCTCTCTCAAGAACTCGAACAAATGTCGTTCCCACCAAAGTGTACATTACCTACATTTCCTTCTAGGTTCGATGGAACAGGAGATGCGATCGAGCATATGAAGATGTACACCATGTCGCTAATCCAATGGAAGAACAACCCGGTAGTCATGTGTAAATTATTTCCAGCTAGCCTGGAGGGCGAGGCACGAGACTGGTTCTATTTGCTTCCACATGGATCAATTAATAGGTATGAGATGTTAATCGAAGCCTTCCTTGAGACCTACATGCACAACAGTCGACCTAAGCCCAGATTTAACAAGTTGTTTACCCTCGCCCGAAGATTCAGGGAGCCCTTAATAACCCTGACCAATAGGTGGAGGAAGCTGTGTACTGACATTGGGAAGGTGCCGGTGGATCATGCCATCTTTGGGTTTGAAAACGCGTTAGGGAGATCAGATCCCATCTGGATAGCCATGTTCTCCGAGAAACCGAAAACCTTGAAGGAGATGAGAAAAATGCAGGAGCATTACATCGCTTTGGAAGAAATTCAGGCCGAGTCAAGAGATAGAGGAATACAAGAAGCTAGTGCTGAAGCGGGTACTGAAGCTAAAGCGGTCACAGACGACCCTATTAGGCGATTAGAAAAGAGATCGGATCCACCCCCGAGAAGCAGTGAAAAGAGAGTGTGGATCGCTAAAGGGAAGAAGCCGAGGCAGGAAGCCCGTTCGTATACCCCCCCTAAATGCTCCTTTGGAGGAGGTATTCAAGGAATTCGAGAAGAGAAATAATATCAACTACCCAGCGTCGAGGGGAGTTCAGTTCCAAGAGACCAGGGAGTACCCCGAATACTGTCAATACCATCAGTATAGGGGCCATTACACCAACAACTTCCGAGAAGTAAAAGATATCGTTCAACATCTCATCCGAGATGGGTATTTGAGGCAATTTGTCCGGCACCCACCACAGCCGATAGCAACACCCGATGTACCAGTTCATCAAGTCCGCATCGATAGAACAACTCAGTTCGTGAGCACCATTTCACACTCGGCTATTCAAGACTACACACTCGGCCCAGTAATTACTTCTAGGATCCATAAAAGGGATCATGATGGAAAGGAAATATTTAGCGTAGCTAAGGCCCTACCTATGGAACCTTGGATGGTGCAACCCATTTCTTTCTCGGCCAAGGATGTCCCAGCAAATGGACAAGCACACAGTGACCCATTGGTCATCACCTTACTGATCGAAAATTGGGGAGTAAGAAGGATTCTTGTGAATAGCGGAATCTCAGTCGAGGTTTTATTCTACGACACGTTCAGAAGAATGAAACTATCAGACAACATGCTCGTCCCCTCAACGAATCGCATCTACGGCTTCAATGGCACAGTAACTGTCCCCAGGGGCGAGATAACCCTAAGGGTCTCGGACGGCGGAGGCTTCCTCGACACACTAACTACATTTTGTATGGTCGACGTCTCCTCACCTTATGAAGCGATTATCGGGCGGCCATGGATCGCTGGAATTAAAGGGGTAGCATCGGCATACCACCAGAGATTAAGATTCCCGACCTGTAAGGGAATAGTTGAAGTTATGGGAGATTCCCAAGTAGCACGGCAATGTATGCAAGTAGATGCAAAAATTAATGAGGATCGGCGAGCTCGGAAAAGGCGAGAGAAGTGTAAAGACGAGGAAGTAAAAGCTGCAAAGGAATTGGAAGAGGTGATTTCACAAGTGGTCATGGCGTATGTGACCCAAGAGAAGGACCCTTTATAGCAATCAAAGTAAGCGGCTATCTTCCGGGAGAACAAATCAAATTTTTCAACGGTCGAACCGACTCGGGAAGTAAACTTGGGGACGGTAGAGGCCCCAAAGGTAGTAAGGATCGGGACATTGTTATCGGACGAACAAGCAAGTCAACTAACGTCGGTATTAAGGGAAAACTTAGACGCATTTGCCTGGGAGGTGCGCGATTTGGAGGGAATTGACCCGAAGGTCTGATGTCACCACTTAAAGATTGATCCGAAGTTCAAACTAGTTAGAAAAAAAATGAGGCGCATCGCACCAGAATTACGAGCGACGATCGAGGCCGAGATGAAGAAGCTACGGAATCCGGAATAATAAGGAAATCTCACTACCCACAATGGATATCTAACATGGTCGTGGTTCCAAAAAAGAAAGGAGGGGTCAGAATATGTATTGATTTCAGCGACTTGAACAAGGCCTGCCCGAAGGACAGTTTCCCCCTCCCCAGCATAGATCAGCTAGTAGAATCGATAGTCGGATACGAGGCGATGACCTTAATGGATGGATACATGGGCTACAACCAAATACCATTGGCGCATGAGGACCAGGAGCATAATTCTTTCTTCACACCAAGGGGATTGTATTGTTATACCAAAATTCCATTCGGACTTAAAAATGTGGGGGATACATACCAGAGATTGGTAGGCGACATGTTTGAAGATAAGATTCACGACACCATAGAAGTCTACGTGGACGACATGTTAGTCAAGAGTCTTCGCGCTAAGGACCATGTCCGAGACCTTCGGGAGATTTTTCAGACAATGAGGAAACACAAGATGAAGATTAACCCCGCCAAGTGCGACTTTTGGGTCACATCAGGGAAATTCTTGGGGTATATCATCACCCCTAGAGGAATAGAATCGGATCCCGAGAAGGTCCGGGAAGTCCTTGAAATGGCGTCTCCCGCGATGGTAAAAGACGTACAGAAACTAAATGGTTGCATAGCACCATTGGGGTGATTTGTATCACGGTCATCGGACAAATGCAAGGCATTTTACGACATCTTGAATAAAGGAGAAAAATTCCAATGGACGGACGCCGGAGAATAGGCCTTTCAAAATATCAAGTTACACCTAGCTAGCCTCCCGGTTCTTTAGAGGCCCGAGCCGTCAAAAATTCTCACCCTATACTTAGGGGCGACACCCTATGCCATTAGTGCAGTGCTAGTAAAATCGGAGGGAAATGTGGAGAAGCCAGTATATTTCACTAGTAAAACATTAAGCCCGACCGAGTGAAACTATACAAGAATGGAGCAGATGGTACTCGCGCTAGCTTTTGCTGCTTCTAAGCTCCGAACGTATTTTCAAGCTCACCGAATACGGGTGCTCACCAAATCGCCTATCGAAGCAGTCTTGGATAGTGCAGGGCGATCAGGGAGAATCTCCAAATGGGGAGCCATAATCAAACAATATGACGTGGTGTACGAGACGAGAACCGCGATCAAAGGGCAAGTAGTGTCCGACTTCTTGGAAGATTTCCCCCTTAGTGATGAGGATGAGGTAGAAGGTGTACCGGGAATGATGGAGGAACAAGAGGAACCAGCGGACCTATTAACCGCCAATATCCCTACACGATGGGAGGTCTTCGTCGACGGGGCATCAAACAAAGAAGGATCGGGCCTCGGGCTAGTATTTACCACACCAAAAGGGAGGAAGATCGTGCATTCGTTCAGACTAGAATTCAAGGCAACAAACAACGTCACCGAGTATGAAGCGGTGATCCATTCCTTACGAATAATTGTGGAGATGGGGCTGTAAGAGGTCCGCAGTGACTCACAATTAGTAATTCGGCAAATTACGGGCCAATACGCTACACACGATCATGTGCCGCAAAAGTATTGGGAGCTCGCTCAATTTTACATCAAGCAAATACCCAACTTTAGATTCCGCCACATTTTCTGAAAAGATAACAGGCACTCGGAAGCTCTATCATACATCGCCTCACAACTAGTAGACCCTAGCATCGAAGGCATACGTTTCATGAGGCTTCTTATCCCGTCTATCCCAGAAACACCAGAAATATGGGTCGAGGTGGCCATTAACACAGCCGAGAAATACAAAGAAGGCGACTGGAGAAAGCCAATACATCAATACTTAGAGACGGGTGAGCTACCTAAGGCTCGGCCCGAGATAAACAAAATCAAAAGCAAGTCGGGCGCCTACGAGCTGCGGGAAGGGATTTTATATAGGAAGTCTTACTTGGGACCCCTCCTACGATGTCTGAGTAAAGAGGAGGGCCACATAATCCTACACGAATTACATTATGGAGCGGCCGGAAATCATAGCTCGGGGAGAAGCTTATCGGCCAATGCAAAGATAATGGGTTACTTCTAGGTGTACATGAACGAAGATGCGAAGCAAATGGCGAAAGCTTGTGAAGAATGTCAGCGTTTCGGAAAGAAAATCCATGCTCCTGGAGCACCTTTGAGCTCAGTTATAAGCCCATGTCCTTTCGCAAAGTGGGGGGTAGACATAGTCGGACCCTTACATGTAGGAACCGGGCAAAGGAAGTATTTGATCGTGTCCACGGATTACTTTACCAAATGGGTAGAAGCAGCGCCACTTATGCACATCCGAGACAAAGACGTTTTTAAATTTATTTGGGAACATATCATTTGTCGCTTTGGGGTCCCTGCAGATATTGTCTCGGATAATGGAAAGCAACTTCAAGGCGAGAACATTGATCTCATGTTCAACACTTACAACATCAGAAAGAGCAAAGCTACCCCGATTTACCCCCAGAGTAATGGGCAGGCCGAGATCACTAACAAGACTATCGCCGATAACATGAATAAGAAACTGGAAGGGGGATATGGAAATTGGTGTGAGGATATATATAACGTCCTATGGGCATACAGAACCACACGAAGGGAAGCTACAAGATTCTCTCCATTTATGCTTACCTACGGAACCGAGGCGATCTTACCGACAGAAGGCATGATCCCTACCACAAGAACGGAATCTTGGAGGTGAAATGTCTCGTCCGATCTGATTTTTGCTAAACTCGACGATCTGGAAGAAACAAGAGAGATGGCGTTACAAAAAATGGAAAACTATCAAAGGAGGTTACAAAGAGAATACAACAAGCGATTTCGACCAAGAGAATTTAACCCAGGGGAACAAGTATTGAAATTTCTTGCTGAATGGGAGCGAGACAAAAAGGACAGAAAACTAGCACCAAAATGGGGCAGGCCGTATATAATTGAATCTAAGGAGGGAAAAGGATCGTATCGACTACTGCGACTCGACGGAACAAAAGAGCTCAAACCATGGAACATCAAGTTTTTGAAACTCTACCATCCTTGATGGGCGACACGGAAAAACGATAAGCATACATGTCTCCTATCTCTTTGAAACCGTGAGGGGTATGAGATAGGACATGAGCGACTAATGGTCATTCGTACTCGGTGCAATGCCAGTGTGGAAGTGCCGAGGTGACTTATACTCGAATGGTCATTGGTACTCGGGGCAAAGACAGTTTGGAAGTGCCGAGGTGACTTACACTCGAATGGGCATTCGTACTCGGGGCAACGCCAGTGTGGAAGTGCCGAGGTGCCTTACAGTCACCTGGCTATTCGTACTCGGGGCAATAACAGCGTGTAAATGCCGAGGTAGCCTAAGGGTTCTGGTGGTTGGAAACCAGTTCAAAGGTTGTTGAGATGTGAGGTCTCCTCAGCTAGGTGGCCTACTTACATTTAAAAGGTCGCCCCCATCGCAGGTGGTCGTGTCCACTTTCCCGAGACTGGTTGGTCGATAACTACTCGGGAATATCGGGCCTAGAACTAGGTTGACTGGTACCCTTACACTGAATCCAAAGAGATAGTGATGAGATACCCCAATCAGGACATGGCATTGGGCCCGATGACCCTCCTTGTTGGGTGTGTTCGACAGAAATAATTAAAATACTAACTTACTTGAACAATAATTGCAGGAATAACATGCAAAACAAAGGATAATTCGATTGCGTCAAGCGTCTAGTAAGAAAGTACGGAAAATATCGTGAAACCATGAGAAACGAATAATTTAATGGAATTAAAACAAACAACGTCGGTGACGCAGCACCCCCATAAAAACAAGCAAGAATTGTAGCAGAAATAAAAAAGGGGACGAGTGTTCAAAGAAATTTACAACCCTACGGAAAGGGGCAACTTAGTGGCGCAGCACTACAAAAGAGGAGTTAAATCCTTCGGAGGAACAGTGACGGCCTTCTTCTGTGCGACCTTGTGCCGTTTTTTTTCCACCCACGCCTCAATACCCATCTGTACTTTCTCGTCTATCTCATCCGCATGGGCGACGCGTTCATCCTCGAGTTGTTGGGTAAGCTGAGAAACGTTCCCCTCGGCATCGGCTAGCTGGGAACTCAAATCAACCTCGATCTGCTTCAATCGACGGACCTCCTGACCCATCTCCTGAGAACGTTTTTTCTCGGCTACAAAATCACAAAGACAGAACATTATTCTTTGAACACGATTTAACAATTTTGCAAGAATAAGACATAATCTAAATATAAGGAACGGCCTCAACACATCGTCTAAGAGACCTGAAAGGGCTGGAAACACCGACTGAAGCAACTCTACCGACTTGGAAAACTCATCCTCGGCCTTGGATAACTTCATGGTTAACTCGTTATAGTGTTGTTCGTTGAATTCGTTACTGGGGCAATATTTCTTATGCTCACTCCATTTCTCCATTAGCCGATTGCGCGACACCTGGAGCACAGCAAGCTGCGATCTATTCCACTCTAGCTCGTCCCTCACTTTATTAAACTCACTCACTCGGCCTAGCAGATCACTATTAGCTCGCTCCACCACATCTTTGTCTCTTAATATTCGTCGACGATCTTCATGAAGGTCTCGATTTTGTAATTGCAAAGTGTTTACCCGTTGCTCTAGGTTCGTGGCCAGAGTAGTTTGTTCAGCAGCAAGGCACTGGGAAGATCCCAGGTGAGCTCGTAAATTATCTATCTCAGCCGGGTCGTACTCAAACTGACGATACCATTCTAGTTCCTCCTTGATCTCTTCTATTTCTCCAGCCTGGAAATCTATTTTGTCATCTTTGTTTGCCATTCGCCGATGGAGATTCTCTACCAAATCCTTCTTAATATCCCATTTCCTCTTCATGATCCTAAACTCTGAAGACGCGTCTAAGCCTACACTAGTTACCTCGGCTAGCAGAAGGATACCCGACTCAGGATGATGGCACGATAAACTCAATCAACATAAGTTAAGAGTCGCAGAATTGTAACATACCTTGGGCGTCGGCGAGTTTAATTTCTAGATCGCGCGCATGGCTCCTTTCGTTCTGTAACTAGAGTTGGAGAGATTCTAAGAATTGCTTTTCTCTGAGGTGACTGGCGGCATCTAAGCGCACCCGGTTCAGGATCAAACACAAGTAAACGCGAGTAAATTGTAAGCGACACCACTGTACTAAAATGAGCCGCTCACCACTGTGTCAAAAGTCTGGGCGATATCGCCATAGAGGGGCACCGCATTCAACATCTCTTCGTCAGTATACGCTCCAAAGTCAGAAGAAGTAAGCGCACCCAGAGAGTTCATAATAGGGAGAGAGACAGTGAAGGAAGTTTCAGCGCTAGAAGACGACCCATCAGTAATCTGGGGCACACAAGGAATCTCTACCGATACATCAACAACAAGATTCTCGGCGTCGGGCGTCTCCATGGGCTCCTGCTGGTCGCCCTTCCCTTGCTCATCGTCCTTGACACCCGAGAAATCATCACCAAATAACTCATCCTCATCGGGGATATCAATCACTGGCCCGCACTTTGATGGGAGTTTAGAAGCTTGCTTACCTCTGAGGGATTTACGCCTAAAAGGGTGAGGGTCAACCTCGTCAGCATCATCATCATTGCGCCTAGGGTGTTTCTGCACAAGGTGTCTCGTCAGAACATGTGAAGGTAAAAAACAGGGGAAAGTACATGTACTTATAAGAAAACCAGTGTGTTTGTTACCTTCCCCTGGCCTTCCTCAACCCTTGTGCCAGCACCTCTTTTCCTAGATGATCCGGCACCCTTGGTGGAATCTCCCTGAGATTTTCAAATCAAATGACCAGTTAACACCCGAAGCCAGCAAGATAACAAGCGACAACAAAGGAGAAAACACATACCTTATCAGCCTTGTCTCCATTAACCACCCAGAAAGGATAGGGCTCGGCGGGAAAAGTAGGCGATGGGAAGCTACCATGAAGAATGGGACCTCGGACTAGAAGTGGAACTCGGGGATAAATCGGGTCATTAGAATGGCGGGCTCGCTTGTTGGAACCCTGGCCGATGGGATCGGCATCCAACATCATCCTTTATACACCATCGGGCATAGTTCTGACCCGATGAGGACTAGCAGCAAAACCGGCAAGGTCGCCTAAGGTTGAAGTACCAGCTCGATAGTTGACAAGGTAATTTGCAGTGGTATATTCGGGAGCGTCCTCGGGCTTGTAGGTCGACCACTCGGCAGTAGAACCGTGACTGTCTCGGCGATCCCTCCATTCGTTCATAATTCAGAAAGTATTACCAGTCCATTGAGCCAAAGCACGAGAAGGCTTGAGCTGAGAAAGAATCTCGTAATAAAAAGGGCTAGCAGGGTTGTACAGGGGAAGACGAAGGCCTAGCTCCAGTTAGCCCTGAGTGATGACCACGCAATCAGCCGACTGATCGTACTTCTTCAAGAGACTGTTTTGGCCCGACAGCAGGGTAACTTCGTAGTCTCCAAGGTCGTACTTTTCCTTCAGCTATTGAATGAACTCCTCATTGGAAAGATCTCTCACCCTTCTCTCGGACCTGCACGAAACATAAGGAGAACCATCAGGAAAGATAGAGCTCATGGCGCGATCATCAAATTTAGAAGGACTATCAAACGAAAACAGAGAAGCAAGAGAAAAAGCATCAAACTCGGAAAAAACGTCATCAACAGACCTTCTCTCAGTCATGGAGGGAGAAGAAGCCATTAACGGAAATAATGTAGAACTTGGTTCTCGACGAAGAAAGATAAGGCGACGAGACTGTAACAACGGCTACTGTAGTAATCGGTGAGGAGGAGATGAAGGAAGAAAATCAATAAAACTAGGGTTCTCATAAGCAAAGAGTGATGAAGGAATCTGGGAGAGAAGTTGCAGCGGCAGGGAACAGAGAGAGAAAGGATAAAGAAGAAGAAGGGAAAAAAGAAGCGGGCTATTTAAAGGGGAAGAGTTGTAACCAACGCCGACGGTTATAGGTAATAAAGTGCAGTTAGTGGGGCATTGCATGGCGGGATTTGCGGCATGGACGAAGACGTGGGCAGTTGGGACGAAGTTCTTCCACTCGTGTCTCCCACACGAGCGAAAGAAGGGGCATAAATATAGGTGTAAATTATCCACAGATCCAGGTGGAAACATCTTAAGCCTTGGTGCACCTAAAAACGAGGAGGCGTGAAGCATAGAAGGAAGATCGGCAGGCGCGAGATTTGAGGAGCCACGTGGATCGGGCATGATCGCTCTACAGCTGTCGGACAAGATTTGACCTCAGGTTTCTGACAGAGCTGACAAGACAAGACAGGGTGGGTCAAACGAGGTGCAACAGTCAAAAGGATAAGAAAGTACGTGTCACATCGGCCCACCGCTGAGGCGACAGATAAGACAGGAGACATCGTGTCAAGAGAACATCCAAAGAGGTCAGCTCGGACCAGAGATAGACGAAGGAATCAAGATGCATCGGCCATGCGCATAGAAGAAGGGGCGACGTAAGCAGGCCCGATTAACAGAACTTCATAATATATGTAACATGACCCATACCCTAACTTGGTTGTATGGAACTTCTCATATAAATAGAGTGACTTGTATCCAAGAGAGGTAGGTTACAATTTTGGGAGAGAGAGAGAAACTCGAGTTTACACCAAGGAGAAGAGAGTGAGAAGTAAGTTCATCTTTGTAAGGAAATCCGACTAAGAGCAACACATTTGTAACACTTTGAAATAATAAGATTCACCCTTTCACCCCCGTGGACGTAGGTAATCATACCGAACCACGTATATCTTGTGTTCATTGTTGAGTGCTTACTTTCATTTGACTTGAGTAGAAGTCTTCTATCCTTTGGATGTAGTTGGTAGTAAAATGCATCTACACATTACTTATCAAAATTATCACATTTATTATGCTTTATGATTACTATTATAATATTTTTATTATTAACATTGATGGTTGATCTATTATTCACTACTCTTTCAATTTTTACTAAGTTCCAAGAATATTATTAACATTTATGTGATTATAAATTGTTGATTTCTATGTATAAATCAAGGTATTCAATAAATTTTATGTAACTTTCAAGATTTATCAATTGTATTAATCTCACTATTTTTCTATTGGATTATGTACTTGTTCATACGTTTTAGATTAATTATTATCAAATCCTAAAGTATTGGTGTACCTTACAATTTTTACTTCAATACATAAACAAACAAATCAATCAAAAATATTTTAATTATTAATAACTTTTAGTGATTAAGATTTATCTCACAACCCAACCCAGTTCTAACTAATCTAGTTCACTAACTGGAACTGGCCATTTCTATCTTTTCCCATATAAGATCTAATAGTGAGCTCTGATACCAACTTTGTAGCGCCCCCAAAGCTAGCAGTAGACTAATACAAGAAATTAACTAAGTAAAGAGGCACTAAGAATCTGAATCTTTCACTTAAGCATTCAATTAAGAAATCTGCTACAAAACTTAACCCAAAAACTAGCCCCACTCTGAAATACATATACAAGAACTCCTCTCAAACGATATATATTCAATAGTGAGTTGATTTACAAATGGAATACAACCACATAATAAATATAGCGGAAGCTAACTAACTAACGTAAGTAATTCTTCGAAGCTTTCATCGTCACATGCACATCTTGATTTGTCTCTGAAACTGAAAGTGGGAATGGGTGAGCACATCATCCCTAAAAGGGGTGCCCAATAGAAATAACAACTAGCTTTCAAGTAATCACTAATATGATTTGAAGACAATGCAGGTTTTATCGAAAGACGATAATACACGGAAATATAGTAAAACATATCGTAGAAACTTCTTCATAGACATTCATAAATAACAGTAAACATCCATGTACGAGATGTGTGTTGCCGTACATAAGGGAAGAATAATATTGCGGTAAATCGCCCTAGACATAATAATATTGCGGTGTATCGCCCTAGCCATAGAATACTGAATATATATAAAGGAAGAATAATATTGCGGTGTATCGCCCTAGCCGTGTAATATTGCGGTGTATCTCCCTAGCCATAGAATACTGATATTGTGTCGGCATACATCTCATACCAACCACACAGAGCACACAAAGATAAGCATGAATTTCACAACACAAAGATTGATTTGTAAAACAATAATGAATACAAGAGAGTTCGTTATCGATTCCCACCTATTTCGATGACAAGCCTCGCTTATCTCGAGATCCATGATCCACTGGTTCATCCTTGAATCGATCGTTGTTAATAAAGATTAATTGTTAATCACACAAGCACTCTAGGAATCTAGCCAAAAGGCTCACGCAAGAATCATACAAGTCTATCTAATGGTTCTAAGCCCATTATGGTATCTTATTCTATATCCTTAGTATAACTAAGAGTTTACTAATCCAATTTGATTGATTATATAGTTCATAGCTAAGTCTTAAGAATATCTACAACTTTGTAGAATAACCAAATGTTAATTCAAACCACAAGTGGTCCAATTCATCAATAATAAGAAAACTAGTCCTAAGGCCAAGTTTCCTAAACCATCCCAATAAACTAAGGTCCAGTCCATCTGGTCAACAAACGGTCACTAACAGTCCACCGGGTCAACTGACGGTCAACGTCTAAAGTCAGGTCAACATTCATGGTCAAAGTCAAATAAGAATCGGTCAACGATCCAACTCAGGTCAAGATAGGGAAACTCAGTAAGTTAACTCAGTCCACAAGACTGATTCAGGTTCATACAAACTAAGGCCCTTGATCAGGCCAAACAACACTAAGGTACAATCATGGTGCAACACACCAAGATTCTTAACTATATTTCACATTACATTCATACAAAACAATTCATAATTTAATGAATTACAAACACAATATAGATTACCTGCAAATGTAGTAACAAGCCTCCACTGGAGTTATTATCTATAACCTACAACCCTCATTATCAGCTACACACCTCAGGCCTAAATCACCCATTATAGTCCTACCACTAAGTTAACTCATACATCTCAGGCAGCCAATACTTCATCAATAACTTAGGCAGAACACATCATTCACCACACTAACCACCACTTGTAACCTCCCATGTATCAATCTTCCTTATAACAAGACTCTGCATTACTTAATCCATCATATTCATACTAATTAACCAAACCAATACATATGCAACACCACTTCATTCACATCTCTTGAACTTCAACATCTCACTTCCAACCTCATGAGCTGTAACACCAGCACCACTACTTGCACCACTAACGGTAATACAATCATACACAGCCACCACCACCACATCCATAGACTCCACTCCAACTCCAAGCACAATATATTTCCCCTGCAATCATTCTCATATCATTCATCATATCTTCTCAAGTAATAACCTAATCTTCACCCATACACATCACTTCAGTTCAATTGGCTTGACTCATAAAAACCCCACCAGGCACATCTTTACAGGGAAATACTCATACCATCTCCTACACATACTAAACTACGACCACAATCCCATTATACCCTCTCCATAATCATTTCAAAGCTCACAACAAACTGAATCCATTTGTAGTCTCAATTCTGTTATCAACATGCATTCATTTCAGCTCAACCTACACTACCAGATTAATTCTAATTTCATTTTCAACATATACTAGTCCTTGTAGATTAAAAAAATCCTAAATCACAACCATATACAGTTCCACTCCATATCAACTCAATTCTTAGCTTCATAAGCATTCATAAATACTCTACAAATAATATGAATAATTCTTTCAAATCAACTAAGTAAAACAATTACCTCAAAGCTTCTCTGGACTTGAATCGATCTTCGAATCGACACTTTCTTATTAACAGAGTTTAACTCCAGCCTTAACAACTGTTCTTAATCATCACCAACACAACTTCAACAAATCTCAAAAACCCTAATTTAATTACCAAACCTTCTTTAAACTTGAAATCGAGTACTAATTCCTCTCTAAGGCCTTCACAACGAAAAACCCATTCTTTATTCTTCAATAATTCCCTCAATTTCATCATCTGTAAATTATCCAACAAACCCTAATTCATAATTCTCAATTCATCACCATAGTGACTTCAGAAGACTCAATTAAGCAAACCCATCTTACAAAACTATCTAATTCAACATTTAATTCGAATTCTAATTCAACTCAGGGACCCTAATCTCTTCGATCTTCATCAAAACAGTTATATCTCTTCAATTGAACCTAAACCCATGATTCTTCAACTCACTATATATATATATATATCTTATATTCTAAATCCTCAAAGTAATAATCGATTCCATAACCATAATTCACTTCATCTTTCCACTCTGAATCATCAACAGACAACAATGCCATCACCAACATCTACACCATGATCTTTTCCACCATCAATCGATTACAAATCTCCCAATTGATCTCTCGAATTCGACAGAGAAGGAAGAACAGAAGGAGAAAATAAAATAAAAGAAGAAGGAAGAAGAAGATACGAATAAGAGAATGATGAAGAAGAAAGAGAATGAGAGTTTATCCTCTCGGTTTGGGTTGATAAGGCCGACCAGAATTTTTAAAGGCACCCAAAAATTGATAAGGGAAGCCAAGCGGTTAACGTTTCCCTTCAAATAAATCCGATAACATCTTCTTCGTCTGATATCCGAATGACACGTTCGAGTAGTCTATTCCACGTAACTTTTCGAGATCTATCTAATGATACTAGTTTCGTATCTAGATCGTCGTTAGATTAATTTCTATTAATTATCGCTCGTGTTAAACTAATTGAGTTATTAACGGCTAAAACGTCTCTTGACTAGTCTAATAGCGTTGACGAGCTTGAGGGTCCTTACAATTTACTTCCTTCTTAGCTGTTAGGGAATATCTTTGAACAATAAAAGATGTGCATTAATGCATGCACATGTTCAAAGTATGTCGACATCTTTCCTCATGTAAGTCATTTTTCATACTTACTCACTTGAAATCGATTTACCACACTTCCAAACAAGTTTAGAATTGGTTCATCTGACTTTCAAGAACTATATGATTGATCAAGTAACACTCAATCACAAGTCATGGGTGTAACGGTTCTACCAAAACAAGTTTCGGTTCTACCTCCATGTGAGTATTGTGCATAGTCACACTAGCTTTCCAAAATTTGGTTGACTAGGTACTAGTCAAATATCAATAACCTCAAGTGGAAGGATGATGTTGTGGTTGTAGCTCCGTACTTCTTCACTTCTTCAAGTCTTCACAATACTTGTAATGTCTCATCCTAATACTTTCAATCTAACCTATACGAAGTTGACTCTAGTACATTTAAATCAAGCGACTCTTAAATGAGTTTTGGTTCACTAAAATATGACAACCAAACTTGACATACCAACGCTTGGTGGGTTCAACCGAGATATTCTCTAACACTCCAAGAAAAATATCAAGATTCATATACGTATTGCTACAATTATCAAAATCAATATTTTCACTTAGAAGTGCAACACTTGGCTTTTCATCTTCATCTTAATCATAACGATCAGACATCTCATCAAGAGTTTCAGCAAGACCTTTGTTCCCATTGTATTTTCTACGATTTGGACACTCATTAGCAAAATTGACCAAAACCTTTACACTTGAAGCACTGTGGCATATCCTCCTCATCAGTGTTGACAGTGTCTCTGTTTTTAGGAAGGGAACGGTCGTGAGGTTTGGCTGATGACCTAGGTTTATCTCTAATAAACCATTTACTTCTCTTCAACAGAAGATCTCTAAACTGGATAGTGATCAGTGAAACTGAGTTGTCAAGATCTTCATCTGATGAATCAGTCTCAATAGGATCAACTTCAGAGTTGCCAACACTTTTACTTTTATCAAGTAATTTAGTGTTCTTTTGTGCTTTGAAAGCAATATCCTTCCCAGATTTGGATGTATGCTCATGATCAAAGATCTTCAACTTCCCAACCAGCGTATTTATGGATAAGGTATTAAGGTTATTTCCTTCAACGATGGCATGTTTCTTAGAATCGTATTTGGCTTCCAACGATCTGAGAATTTTCATCACAATGTCCTTTTCAGGAATAGTCTTACCCAATGTACAAGATGCATTAACAATTTCGGACACTCTGTGATTAAACTCATCAAATGAATCTTCACCACTCATACAAAGGTTTTCCCAATCATAATTTAGGTTTTGAAGCATAGCTTCCTTTTAAGAGGTATTCCCCTCGAATACAGTTTCTAAGATATCCCACGCATCTTTAAACCGAGTGCACGTAGTCACATGGTACTGAAGATCTGGGGTAATGGCATGAATGATAGCATTTAAACGTTCAGAATTTTTCTTTGCAGCGAGAATCTCATTAGGTTCATATCTACCAATATCCTTTGCAATAGAGACACCGTCTACTATAAACATTGGAGGATCATAGCCATTAACAACATAAACCCATGATTGAAAATCACGCGCTTGAATAAAGGCACGCATAGCAATTTTCCATCATAAGTAATTTGAGCCATTGAAGACTAATGGCACGTTTACTGAGATAACAATTATGTCCATAAAGTCAGATCGCTACAAACACAGACTTATAAGGTCTTTAACGTGTTTGCCTGCTCTGATACCAATTGAAAAAGCGGGGGTCTAACAACCACACCCAATTTCGTTTAGGAAATCTGTATGGACTAACTCCAATATAATTCTGAGAGAACCAACTAATAAAGCGAGATCAATCAAGAAATATATTCAAGAGTTATATCTCAGTTTCTTAATGTAATCAGCAAATCAAACAGATAGAAGTCTGTGAGCCTGATTATTATAAGAAACTACTTTAATGGTACTAAATACCAATGTTTAAGTGTCAATCAATTTATATCAACCACCAAAGGTTGGATTATCTAATTGATTGAACTTATGCACAACCTGTGATATTTCAATTATATAAACAAATATAATGCGGAAAAGAAATAACACAGACACCAGAAATTTTGTTAACGAGGAAACCGCAAATTCAGAAAAACCCCGGGACCTAGTCCGGATTTGAATACCACACTGTACTAATCTACTATAGGCACTGGAATACTCCAAGTTAACTTCAGACTGTAATGTAGTTGAGCCCTAACCAATCTCACACTGTTCAAGGTACAGTCACGTTCCTTACGCCTATAAATCCCAACAACACTCTGCGCACTTGATTCCCTTAGCTGATCTCACCCACAACTAAGAGTTTCTACGACCCAAAGTCGTAGACTTGATAAACCAATATGTCTCACACAAAAAAGTCTATTGAATAGATAAATCTGTCTCCCACAGGAATACATATGAGTTTTGTTCCATCTTTTGATAAATCAAGGTGATCAGGAACCAACTGATACACCAGACTTATATTCCCTAAGAACAGACTAGTAATATCAATCACCTCACAATAATCTTAATCGTATGGTAGCGAAACAAGATATTGTGGAATCACAAACGATGAGACGAAGATGTTTGTGACTACTTTTTATCTTGCTTATCGGAGATTAAATCTCGAGAAAATGTTAGAGAAGATAGTACTCAATCATGATAGAAAACAACAAAATCAGAATACGTAACTACAGAGAAAATAGTTGGGTCTGGCTTCACAATCCCAATGAAGTCTTCAAGTCGTTAACCTACATGGTTCTGGAAAAACCTAAGGTTAAAGGAGAATCAACTCTAGTCGCAACTAGTATCACACAAGATGTGTGGGGATTAGGTTTCCCAATTGATAGAGTTCTACCTTATATAGTCTTCAAATCAAGGTTTGCAATCAATGTTACCTTGGTAACAAAGCATTCAATATTTACCGTTAGATGAAAACCTGAATAGACTCAAGCTAATATCTTTCAACCGTTAGATCGAACTTAGCTTGTTACACACAAATGAAAAGTGACTTCATTTAGATATGAGTAACTGTACCTAACGTGTACACCTTGTTGGCTCAACAATAGTTAACCGAAGTTAGCCATATGAACACTTTCATATCAACCTTATTCATCTTAAGGTTATTTAGTTTTTGGTACTTGAGTTTTGACATAAAACTAGGTTTGGTCTAATATTTGTCCAGCCTTTGCGTTTGGTATAAATACCAACGTTGACCGTAGTTGAC
The DNA here is from genome assembly GCA_023529315.1 of Papaver bracteatum. Classification (NCBI taxonomy): domain Eukaryota; kingdom Viridiplantae; phylum Streptophyta; class Magnoliopsida; order Ranunculales; family Papaveraceae; genus Papaver; species Papaver bracteatum. Next base: position 271,876 of record JAJJWX010003279.1, on the reverse strand, counting down.
TGTCATTGAACTAAATTTAATTAATTAATAGAATAAATAATTAATAATTTAATAGAATAAATAAATAAAGATGAGTTTACAAATCCAACGGCTGTACTAAAACCAATAATCCTATGGTCATGATTAGACCTAACTCTACTCTTCTTCTTCTGTCTCCAAATGCGTATCAGAAACCCCATTGATCTATAACAGAACTCTTCTCTCCCGGTTCCCGTTCTCTTCTAAAAAATATGAATCAAATTTCAAGACTTTATCTCTGTAAATCACTTTTAAGAAACCCATTTTCCAAACAATCAAAACCCATATCTTCATTACTCTTAAATTCATACATTTCTAACCTAAATTCATCCCCGATTTCAAAATTCCACACTTATAAACCTCGATTCAGTTCAATTCCTAAAACCCATTTCAGAAACAATGAGAGGAACTTTAGTGGAGAACCAAGTTTCAATCAAAATAAATAGAATGATGAGATAAATCTGAAATTTGCGGATGCTAGAGAAGAGATAGAATTAGCTTTAGAATCAAAAGAGACTGTTTATTTCAGTGAAGAAGCTGAAACTGCTCGTGATGCCATTACCGAGTTCTTTCTATTTCATTACCGAGTTTTTTTCTCTACCGTACGTAACACCTTATGTAAATCGTGATAAATCCGATACATCTCATGGTATTAACTTTGCAGTTTCCAGATCTACTGCTACTGATCAGAGTTTCTTTGTTAAGAAAAACGTCACTTTTTATGTTCCAAATGCTTCTTTAAATGTTCAACTTGGTTGGTTCAAAATGTTTCTGGAAAGTCATGGATGCCATCGGCAGGTTATTGATAATAAAATTGCCATATCTAAGGAATGCACCGGTTTAATGGAGAATGCATTGTTTTGGGTTGGTGGAATTGGTGCTTATGATTATGCATATACCTTCGGTTCTTAGATTACCAGAGAAACCATTCGAAAACTAGTTGTTAGCGGAGTAACTGGAGTTGTAAAGGTAATTAATTATTAGTTTTATAACCCTCTTATAAATATCAGTTTCCGGTAATATTCAAGAAAGGAACTGTGTATAGTCGCCGGTTTTCGGCGGGGAAGAAAGACAGAGAAAGAGTAAGAAGAATATTGGTGGTCCACATGTACTTGAATCAATGGTACAGATAAATCAGAATTAAATTATTAGTTTTATTAAATTAAAATCTTAAAATTATACTTAACTTGGTCAACTACAGTCAACGTTGATCTTTAGACCAAACGCAAAGGCTGGACAAATGTTAGACCAAACCCAGTTTTAGGTCAAAACTTGAGTACCAAAAACCAAATAACCCTTCATCTTAACCATAACTAGTTCAAATGACTCAAATGAAACTAGTTCTAGAGTTTCAATTATTTATATTCTCATAGAAGTATACAAGACACAATTGAAGAAAATCGATTATGATTCACTCGAATCAATTCATGAACATTATAGTCACGGTTTGCAAAAGATTGCATTCCTTAATATATAAATGTATTAGTTCATGAACAAACTGATTTTAGAACATAACCTACTCAAGTATGCAAATGGGTACGCATACCTAAGTGACCGAACTAAGTTTGGGTTCGCCAGTATGAGAACGGGTACTCATACCTTCCAAACTCAGTTGAATTTCTGGACAGAACTTTATGCCAGTATGCATACGGGTATGCATACTAAGTTCCCAGACTTTCATTAAACCAACCAGTATGCATACGATGCATACTATGGTTCTCGGACTTGGAATAACTTGCAACAGTTAGCATACAAGTATGGATACTGTGATATATCCAATCATGGTTATTTGTTCTAAACTCCCATTTCAATCATTGAAACATTCTCGAAAGACGACAATAGCTGTCTCACACAAACTATTAGCTTCAAAGCAATTTTCAAGTGATTGAATGATCAATACGAAACATTCTGAGTCTACATCAAATGAATGTCTTACACAAATCATGTAAGATATTACCAGGCGATTTTCATATGATCATATTTTGAATTTCGTCAAGAATATAAGATGAACTTGGTTGAAGCGAAAGCTTACCAACACATATTTCCAGAAATATGTAAGCAAGTTAAACTCATCTCGAAATATCAAAATTGTATAATCGAAGTCTATATAGCTATACAACTTTTATCTCAAATAAGAGTGTTTGAGGGTAAAAACTGGTTCTGCTGTTTTTGTTAAATTTGGGTGTGCTGATGAGAAACGAATCCAAACCCTAAACAATGCACTGCACGGGAGTACTTTTAGATTCGAGAGATCAATCTGTAAGACTCCGGCCTAAACCAAGAAATGGTCATTCCAGATTCAATTCGGTCACAAAGTGAAGGAAAAGGGGTTGATCTTAGGGAGGGAAGCGAAGAAGGTGTTTGAGATCGAAATGTTGAATTATGAAGATGTGGATGTTTACTTGTATCAGAATGTGGAACCAGCTAGCAGAATGTAAGCTATAAGTTCTTGGTGTTTTCTGGATACTTATGTTGATAGCACTTGTGTTTTTTTTTGTCCAAATAGGTTGAAAACTTATTTATACAAGTCATTTGAGTGCAACCCTGATCTCGTAGGAAGTGGAGAAGATTAAGTAGTGGATTAGTGGGGTTGTGTAAGAGGTGGTGATCATCACGTGGTCACACCTTCACCCACTACTCTCATCGTTGTTAACGGTTCTTCCTTTCCTGACACGTTCTCGTAATGGGAGCGTTGCACGCTGCACGCTGTAAACAGCCAGACCAATACCCCAGTAAGTATCCCCCAGTTTGTGACATGTTTGATGTCTCGAGTATTTTCGTGGAAAATATGTAGCAGGCTTCTGAATGGGTCTTGTTTGCAAGACCTAGTTATTCTGACCAATCACGTGCAAGCTAGGTGGTGGGTGTTCATGTGTGAGTAGCTTCCAGGAGCTATCCATGTACATTAAAGATGTGGTGATCGGTCCCTATAGGAGAATGGTGGCTTGTAGCCATTTTGACATCCTACTGGTTGGCCCAAATCAAATCTAAACCATTTAAGTTGGATAACCAAGATGGATGGCTGAGATGATTCGCAGAAGTTTGTGCTAATTGATAAGTGCATAATTCATATATGATTTTAGTGTCCATTCCATACTTGTTTTAGCTATTATTCTTGCATGTATTCGTATTATTACTATTATTTTATCTTATTTGACTCTAATAGGTGAATCATCCAAAAAAGAGCTACAAAGTTCTGAAAAGATCTAGGAAGAAAAGTATTCCAAGTATCCAAGTGCCAAAGTCCAAGAGAGGTGGAAGAAAAGCGACGAAAAGGAGCAAAATGCTTAAAATCAAGAGAAGGTCCAAAGACCGATCTTAACTCATTCAAATTAAGGATTTCTGATCACCATCTTGAATAGAATTGAAAGATAAAAAGAATACAAAATGAATGTGGTCATTCTGAATTCGGATGAAGAAGTTGTGGCCAAAACAGTTTCTATTGAATACCGATAACAATGAAGTCCGCGAACTAGGTTCGCATACCGGGTTCACAGACTTAATTTCGAAAATTTCTGCTGGAATTTGAAGTTTGCGGACTGGGTTCGCGAACTTAGCAAATGGGAAACGTGTATTCACACCATGGAAGACCTAAGGGAACGTTTGGTTTCGCTAGTTCGTGTTTTCGGGTCGGGTTCTTGAACCGAACTAAATACTTGATGGCCAAGCAATGTAAACCTATAAAAAGGTATTAGGTCATAGAATCGATCATCTCATATTATACTTTCGTTCTTCATTAATATTTTAGGGTTTACCCCTTTAGGGGGAAACCGGGTGATTGTGTAATCATGAGAAATTAAATCCTTTGTTGATTAAGGATGAATTCAATGTTCCAAGCATGAAGCTTTATTAATAATACAAATCTATTGAGAGTTTTTATCATCATCGTTTGTATTTACCATATCTAGGGTTTATGAGTGATTCTTAGATTGATTTGGGATGCATACTAGATTAGTCTATTGATCATTCTATTGCTAGGGGAGATTAGGAGATAAGTAATCGTCGAATAACTCTCTACACAAGTAGAAATCGCGAGACCTTACAGAGGGATTCTATGGAGCAATCATGTGTGAAAATAACACCAGCAAGTAAAACTTGAGCTAAGAGTTTAATTACTGGGATTGACCTAATTCACAAAGCTTAAAGCGTTTGATTGGATTACACCTTGAGTGATCTACTACTTGGTGGTTCGTTGGATAGAATCTGGTAGGCGAGAACTTCCGTATCCAGTGATTAAAGGAGTTTTGGGGATAACACTGATCTAGCTGTTATTCTACGGTTGGTGATGAATGATTCTAATTAAAGATATATAAGTATATTAATCCAGTTATCGCTTGGTAACGGCGAAGGATTCCTTAATCATATCTTTTCTTTATTATTGTATTTCTATTTATATCTTATAACCAAAACCCCCCTTTGTTATTTACTTAATCTTGCTGATCAAATAACATATAAATTAGACAGCTCTCTGTGCGAACGATCTCTTACTACCGCTATATTACCAGCTAATTAGTGGGAAATATATTTATTAATTTATTGTATTAACGACATGCACCACTAATTCATGAAATTTTGTAATCAGAAAAATCAGATGTGAGACCCTCACTAAAATCGCTTTAGAATTCTCATATGAACTCGGATTTTGACGGTCCCCCCTCCATTCTGATCAGAAAAGAATTTCCTATATACCTGCTCGGAAATATTTAGGTTTTGAGCTCATTTAGGAGGTGAAAATAACCATACAATAAAACTCATGAAGAATTCGACAGTAAAACTCATGAAGAATTCAGGAGGAATTCTGTCAGTTTTCAGTCATGACCTAGCTATCCTTTTAAGCTGTATCTTTTAGATCGTTGCTCCGATTGATGTAATTTTTTAGTATGTTATGCTAGACATCCATACGAAACTTTTGGCATGTATATCATACTAAAATTGTTTACCAAATGCTCCCAGTTGTTTGTCTAATCTTTGGGTGATCATTTAAAAGCCATATGGGTAGGCCGCGGAGTGGCCGATTGTTCCTTATGGAAGAGGAGCATCCAATGGTCATGGGCTCATTTGGTTGAATGCCTATAATAGGAGTGTGGCCAGCCTATCCGACTAGAAAAGTTGGGCGGCCGAGATTATTTGTGGCAGTTAATGGCCGTCGTTGATTAATTTAGGGTTTAAAGCCGTGTGGCCAACCCTATTTAGGTTAATCGAACCAAAGCGCCGGGCGCTGCTTTGAATAGGTCGATCGTCCATGTGTGAAGATAAGCCTCTAGAGAGTGTCCTGAAATCTCTTGGGTCATCTAAAATTAGATCTAAACCACTCGATTAGGCTGGCGAAGATGGGTGGTCATGATCGATTTGCGACAGTAGCGTACTACCGCAAGTACAAATTAGGGTTTTAAAACGGCCACGTCCATCTAGGGCTGCACATTGGCGGGTTTGGGCGGGTATTAGCTAAAACCAACCTTGCACCCACATATTGCGGTTTTTATTTTCTTAAACAACCCTGCACCCACAAACAGTGGGTGGGTTTTATTACCCGCCCACTACGGGTTGGGCGGGTTTTGGTTTAGACCCGCGTAAACCCGCTTTATCTTCAATAATCATTCACACACATGTTTTAAATTTTAAATAAACTACTTACTTAAGTTCTTGATAACTTAAAAAAACAAACCATAAACATAACTACATAAGTTTTCATTGTTAAGATTAAACAAGTACTAGTGTACATATTTAGAGGGTTACTAGTACCACTAGGGTTTTGATAACGGACGGCTAGGATTAGTTTTATCAATGGTGCATATTTATCGGGTTTTTTGGGTGGGTATTAGCTAAACCCAACCTCACACCCATAGACGGCGGGTTTTTATTTACATAACCAACCCCGCACCCACAACAGACGGGTTCGGATTAAAAACCCACATGTTTAGCGGGTACGGGTGGGTTTGGATATGATGGGTGGGTATTATGCAGCCATACGTCCATCCTAGTTCGATCTAACGACTTGATGCATTATGGAATTTCCGCGGGTAGGTTGATCGACTAAGGGAGAAGTTGGGTTGTCAATGAACACATTGGTACTTCTTTGATCATTCGAGATGAGATCTAGGCCGTCCAACTAGGCTGGCTAAGTTGGACAGCTGCAAATGGATTTTGAGATCGTTTTTCCTAGCCTCAACTCGTTTGAACTCTCTTCTTCAACAACTCGATCACCCATGTTTGGGGTTAGAATTTGATGACGTTAGAGTGTGCTAGGTGGAGTCCTACCTGTTGGGGTATTAGTGGGCTCGCTTGTGGTCATCCTGGTGATCGCCTAGTTATTCTAGGAGTAGACTAGGCCTATTGAATTATGTGGCCAAATCGTGCGACCTTGATTTTTTTTTAAGACTGATATGGACAGTCTATATTTCCTTTAAGGAATTTAAACGCGTTCGATCGCGCTAACTTTCAATTAAAAGGTATGTGAACATGCTGATCTCTTTGTCATAGGGTGATGCAGCCTATGTGAGTGTTTTCATGCATGTCTCAATATTGACACTTCGGGAGATTTATGCTACTCCATTTGCGAGTGAACATTAATCGTCATGTCATGTCAATATTGAGAGTTCATCTAAGAACATAGCATAGGAAAACACTAGGCAGGCTCCGGCATTAGTGAGTAATACAATAGTTAAAATTTATAGAATATCTGGGATTGTTGCTTCACGCACCATTCTGGATAAATTTCATATATAAATGTACTTAATTACTCAATACATATGTAAGTTGATGGGTTTGAGCACTCATCACTTTTAAATGGCTCAACCTCTTTGTAGAGCGATGGCACATTAAATATACAGAATTGTTCAATACATATGTAAGTTGAGAGGTTTGAGCACTCATCACTTTAAATGGCTCAAATACTTTGCAGAGCGATGACGTATTAAATACAGGGTTTTATAATTTTAGCCCCGAACTAAAAACCGCCATCAACATAAAGTCCCCTACTTAGTACGTAACAGTGACATTGTTGCGGGGTAAGCACTAGATGGTGACAAATAAAGATAAAACTTATGAGGTGAGGTAGACATATGTTACCAGGATAAAGGCCATCTAGGTCTTTGAGCAAGACATGTTTAACTAAGTATCAAAGAACGCAGTGATCGTCCTCCTATCATACGTCAATTTCCCCCAGGTAGCTTTCGAAATTTGCTAAACTCCATTGTGCTCGATTGCGAGAGGCCGTGAATTTAAGTTGCTTGGAGTCTGGACTGTTGAGTCGCAACTATTATTTTTTTTAAACTTCTGAGCATTGACTGGAATGGAATTGCTTTCATCCTGACTCTTTATCTCATCGGCTCATTGTTTCCATTCTGATTGCGATGATGAAATGCTTGGAATGCTTATATGGGCAAAATCTTCCGGAGTCTTTGAGTGAAGTAAACAGGATGAGAGGCGTTATGTTGCCGACGCGCTGCTATCAAGTCTTCAAGGACTTCATTACAAGCAACATCCTTTGAACCATGTTCTGAATCTTGCATTGTTGTATGGAACGGGATGTGATTGAGAAGTCCCCAATTACACTTCTGTCTGGTCACTAGAATAGATATGATGACATGGATGTATATGCGAATATATATATATATGCGGCATACTTTTGGAGGGAAAGAAATCTTTATCAAAATTCGCGGCACTCGGGTTATCTACCTTCTATGAGATGGAGAGATTTTTGATGCACGTGTACGGCTTCATGTTGAGAAATTCATGCGGCTCGTTGATAGGTGTTGTAAAACACCTAATTTTATATCTAGTATTTACGCTTTCTTTGCTATTTATTTTGTGAAATGTGTATCTTATGTGTGAATTTGAGTTGATTAGGTGGAATGGAGTCCTTTGGAGCAAAAGAATGAGAAATTGTCCTTTTGGAGCGGAAAAGACAAAAAGGGAATTCACATGCGATATTTGGAGCAGGCTAGGATGCGCAGCAAAGGAGGAGGTGAAGATGAACCATCGGTTTACCAAAGCTGACAGTTGAGCAAGGAAGCGGATAGGCGGTCAGTTGCCTGGAACTGACGGGCCAAATGGAATTTGAACACCCCTTATCCCATCATCTGGGGTGGACATATCCATTCCTTTTCCTACACAAACCTAAAAATCAGAGACACTCATGGTTAGAGTTTATGTCTCTAATTTGGCCTGAGTGAGAGGCGACATCACTATGGTGAAGATGAAGAAGAAGATAGATTGAGAGATGTTGATTATGGGTTTGCTGTTGAACTCAATAATGGAGGAGGCAGCTCAAGAAACTCATGGAGTCTGTGATTAGAAATCGAGGTATTCATGAACTGCCAAGAGTAAATCTAAAATTGGGTTTTGCTTGAATCTGTGTAGGTATGGGTGCTGTGCTTCAATTTGGAATGAATTAGATGAATGTGCTAGGACATTATCACAGGGGATAAGAGACAGTGCATCTTAGGGTTTGGTGGATTTTAAGATGGAGATGATATTAATGGAAGAGAAGATTCTGTGGTTGTTATGGTCATGGGTCTTTGATGAATTTGGAGAACTGGTGTAAGATGCAACTGAGGCCGTGGTGGTTGTGATGAAAATCAAGAGTTTGAGTTGGTGGTGATGAACAACGGTTTGTGTATCTCTGAAATTTATAGGAGATGAAGATGGGTTTCTGGAATTTATTTTCTTAATGTTGTTGTTGAACTACAGGTTAGAGACAAAAAGGGGGTTAGATGGATTTATGATGATGAGAGAAGGAATCAGATGATTGTGAAGAATTGAGCTATGGAATGAGAAATGCAAGCTTGTTATGGTGGTTGTGTGCTACTGAAGGGTACATGCTTGTAAGCTGATTAGGTGCAGATAAAGAGTTGAAGTTGCTACCAAGAAACCAATGTTTTTGCCATGGGTTGTGCTACAAGTGAAAGGAGGTGTTGCTGCTAATGGAAGGAGGAATAATGAGATGTAGCAGCTGTTGTGTGCTGATGTTGGATCTGGAATTCAAGAAATTGCAGTTGGAGATGATTGCATTGCAGCTTCTAACTGAGTTGCAATAGCTAACAAAAACTGGTGGTGCTATGTGGTTTTGATGGAGGTTGTTGGTATAGCAGAAAGATGAATGTCTCCAAGTTGGTATGAGTTCCAGGGAGAGCTTGGAGTTGATACTAATGAAGCTGGTTATAAATCAGTTGAATGGTTGGATGCAGCGGTAAAGGAATGGGGATATTGAGCTGATGGAGGGACTTAGATGGAAGAATGGCGCTGGGTTCGACAAGGCTGCAGCTGGGGACATCACTGCAGTGCGAATTTAAAGTGGGTTGCTACTGTGTTAGAGGTTTTGAGTCGATACAAGGCTTGTGATTCAGGGTTGGCAGTTCAGTTAGCTGTTGCAGGAGCTGCAGTTGAGATGGAGCTATATGTGCAGTGATAGAATGTAGTAATGAAACTGTGAAGGTGCAAGTAATACAGCTGCACTGGTTTTGTTGTGGAGTCATTATATGATTAAACTTAATGGGGATGTTGCAGTGATGGTACTGTGAAGGAGAGTGCAGATGAGTAATTGATGCAGTGAACTGAACTGTAATTGAAGATGTTGGTAATGAACTGGTGGCAGGGTTAGTTTTATGCTAGGATGAAATTGCAGGTGCAGCTGGAGTTACAGGTGCTACTACAGAGAACTGAAGTTAGATGTGCAAACGGTGTGAATCTGAGGTGGTAAGGCACTGGTGGTTCTTGTCTTGCAGAAATAGTGCAGGAATGAAGACAATGGCATTGCAGGTGGTTGAGATATTGTTGACTCAATGCAAAAGGATGGAGATGCTATGTAATTGCAGGTGGAACAGGTGGTAACTGATTATGTACAGATGCAGGGATGAATTATAGTGGTGCCATGATATGAAGCATGTTGCTTTTTTAATCATTGCAGAGTCATGGCTTGGATCGAATGGTGGTGTTGGCTGTTCAAGGTCTGAAATATGGAAATGATGGAACTCACAAGGTGGATTAAGTGGTGTTGTGCAGTTATTGTTGGGCTAGATGCAGTTGCAGTGTAGGAATGGTTCCATAAGCAGTGTGTTTTTCTATTGCACATGGTGATGAGGAAAGTGACAGAGAAGTGTGCAAGCCATTATGGCTGGAAGTAAAATAATGATGCACTATCCTGGTGCAACACAAAAATTTAGCCTTCGCAAAATGGCTTTGCCTAGCAAACCAGTTAGGCTCTGACTCAGCTGAGTTACCTGACTCAGCTGACTCTCTTACTCACCCGATCTTAATTCTCTAATGACTCGGTGGTTGACCCGAGTTAAATCGGTTGACCCGAGTTGGATCGTTTGACCGGTGATCGGGTGGACTTTGCCGGTCACCTGAGCTATATTCCGGCGGCCATATTCCGGCCAAAAACACAGTTTTCCGGCGAACAATTTTTGGGTCATATTTTCGCATGGGTTTTTCACACACATGAGTTTAGTGGACTTCTTGATATTGGACCGTAAGCTTTGAATACCTAATATGGAAAGTTGGAAGGCTATAAAAAGAAAAGTTTTTATTCTTTTAGGGATCACGTATTTTTCTACTGGAGTTTTGGAGGAGAGCAGCGACTAGGGTTTGCTGTCGTTTATTTTTCATCTTCTTCATTTCATTTTTATTATTGATTATGAATATGAATATGTTGAATCCAAAAACTATGAGTAGCTAAACTTCATATTATTGGTTATGGGATAAAGTGGATTTCACAAATGATATTTGATTCAATGATGTAGTTTTGTCTCAATACTTTATTGTTTATGATTCATGGTTTATTTTGTTTTATGATTTGATTGTTTATTTGGTTGAGTCCGGAATCAATCCGATTTGCTTTCATATCTAGAGCTATATTAGGGTTTTCAATACGAAAACGTTATTTATCCCCGATTCTAAGTAGCATAAATGTGGGTAGTGCTTGTAGTGATATATCCTACTAGTCACATATGAATCATAACTTGGGTTAAATCGAATTAGTGCTTTTACACATTTTGGTTGCCTTGATTAGTCTTATTCCATAGAACTCATTGCTTTTAGGGAGTTAAATTTAATTGTGCTTTTACACTTTAGGTTGCTTTCTAGGAAGAATTCACATATGCATCTTTTAATGTGGTTGTGATGAAATTAGGGTATTAGCGGGATACTCTTGCGATCAAGATATCCTAGGACTTTTAGTAAATGAGAGATTAAATTTTCAATTCTAGTCATTGTTGATAATTCGAGTTTGTGAATGAAACTATCCCGTGACCAATATCTTCTCCTTATTGATTACTTTTATTATTACTTTGCTTTCAATTCATTTTTATTTCTTTGATAAATCAAACCCCCCCCCCCCTGGTTACTAAGAAACTAAATTTTTTTATAACAACAAAAGCCTCTCTATGGATACGAACTCTTTCTTATCGCATACTATTTTTATTTTAGGAAGTAAGAAAGCGATTTTTTTTTTGCTCGGCTGACAACCGACCAAATTTTGGCGCCGTTGCCGGGGAGGCAAACGGCTTGTTATTAAGTTTTTAGTTTCTTTTTACAATTTTTGCTTTTATCTTTGCTTTTTGTTTCTTGTCTTGATTCTTACTTGTTTGCGAGAATTGTTTTCAGGTACCTAATCCCTGGCTTCTAAGGATTGGAACTATCCAAGGTGCGGGATTGCTACTCGAAGAGGCACAATACTCCAACCAAGTCAAGACACGGAAGATCAAGAGTTAGAAGTGGAAGAAGAATTACAACTAGAAGGATAACAAGAGGTTCCATTTGTAGAAGAACCATTAGTTAAAGAAGAAGAAGCAATGGATGACGCAAATCGTACACTCAAGGATTTTACTTATCATAGGCTTGATGCACAACGGTGGTGTATCCAAACAAGCTCAACTTTTGAGATCAAGCCGGGGTTGCTTAGAGAGTTTCCAAAGTTTCATGGCATGGCGAATAAAGACCCAAACAAGCATCTTATGGAGTTCTATACCATTGTCAAGGCTATGCTTCCAGCGTAGACTGAAGCCGATGGTGCACTGATGAAAGTTTTTCCATTTTCTATGGTAGACAGCGCTAAGGATTGGTTGTATTGTTTGCCTGCCGGAAGTGTCACTACATGGAACGGGTTGAAGAAACTCTTTTTAGATAGGTAATTTCCTGCGTCAAAGGCCACTCAAATTCGCAAAGAGATTTGTGGAATAAAGCAACATGCGGGAGAGTCTTTGTATGAATGTTGGGAGATATAAAAGAGATTGGTGGCAAGCTATCCTCACCATCAATTCAGCAACGCTATGATAATCCAATACTTCTACGAAGGTCTTTAATCAAGTGATAGATATCTTCTTGATGCAGCGGGTGGTGGTGCACTAGTGAACAAGACGGTGGCCCAAGCTACATATTTGATTGAAAGTATGGCTGCAAACTCGCAACAATTCTACACAAGAGGTGAACCAATGGTTATGGGAGTGCATGAAGTTAGTGATTCATCATCATCACACCGTGATCAAAAGATAGAAAATATGGAGCACATGATGCAAAAGATGGCTGCGGTTACATTACCTTCGTATGGTGAAGAGTTGGAGCAAGCTAATGCGGTTTTTCCAAACCCACAAAGACGGTATGATCCCTATTCCAACACCTACAATCCGGGATGGAGAGATCATCCAAATTTCAGCTATGCCAACAAGCAAGGTGCGGTTCAACAACCTACTTTCAACCGTCCGAGTGGATTTCAACCGCAACAACAACAATTTCAGCCGCAACAACAATAATTTCAGCAACCACAACAATCGGTTCAAAACCAAGGTTCTGATATCGATGCAAAGTTACAAGCAATGATGCAAGGTATTTCTGCCATGTTCAAAGAAAGCCAACAAGAAACTAAGAGTGCTATCAAGGAATTGCAGACTCAAGTGGGATCCATGGCGATTGATATCAACAACTTGAAGGCACAAAATAGTGGAAGACTCCCTTCTCAACCTATCAACCCAAGAGAGAATGTTAGTGCTATTACATTGAGAAGCGGTACACAACTTGTGCAACCTGAAATTTTTGATGTGGGTGATATGGAGACCCAAAAGAAACCTGTTTTGGAGGAAAAGATTGATGATTTTCCCCAAACTTCTGAGGTACCTACTTCCAACTCTAAAACTCCTATTTCTACTTATGTTCCTCATATACCTTTTCCTCGCAGATTTGCAAGTTCTAAGAAGGCGGAACTAGAAAAGGAGATTTTAGATATCTTCAAGAAGCTTCATGTAAACATTCCACTTATTGATGTTATCAAGCAAGTGCCAAAATATGCAAAGGTTTTGAAGGACTTGTGTACCAAGAAGAAAAATCTAACCGGTAATGAGGTTATGAGTATGGGGGAAAACGCTTCGGCGGTCTTGCAAAAGAAACTCCCACCCAAATGCAAGGATCCGGGTAGTTTCACTATACCCGTAAAGATTGGTAAGACAAGAATTAGAAAGCCTATGCTTGACTTAGGAGCATCCGTGAATATCATGCTAGCATCTATTTACAAGTATTTAAATTTGGGTCCATTGAAACCAACTAATATTGTGCTTGAACTTGTGGATCGTACTAATGTCTACCCTAGGGGTATTATTGAGGATGTCCTTGTGCAGGTGAACCAACTAGTTTTTCCAGCTGATTTTTGTGTTCTAGAAATGGATGATGGCTCAGATGTTTCCATACCCCTGCTGCTTGGAATACCTTTCATGAAGACGGCTAAAACCGTCATTGATGTGGACGAGGGAATACTCACGATGAAGTTTGACGATGAGATAATTCGCTTCAACATGTTTGAAGTCATGCGGTATCCTAGTGATGTTCATTCGAGTGTCCATAACGTATGGGACCCTAGATAAGGCTTTGCAAGCAAGGAGATAGTCGGGCTGACGACTTTAAACCAAGCGCTAAGTGGGAGGCAACCCACCGGTTTTGTATCTTTTACCTTTATCTTTTTATTCTTTAAGCATTTTATCTTTATTTTCTTGTTTTTGCATATCATTTGCGGAATTTCCCACCTTGAACTTTCTTTGGACGATTCAATTTTACATTGAGGAAAATGTAAAGTTTAAGTGTGGGGGACCATTTATATGTTTGTTTTAGTTTGTGTTATCCCTTTAAAAAAAATCAGAAAAATAGAAAAACCAAGAAAAAAATTTGTTCTTTTTGAACTCTGAAATCTAGAAACTTGTGCCTTTAGGATGACACCATTAGTGGATGGAACCATTTTGATTGCAGGAGTTGAGGAACTAATTAACTAAAAGGGACGAACATAGCTCAGAAATCACAAATAACATGATAGTTGTTACCATATCTCGGAATATCACCATATCGCATTCTATTTTTATTTTTTTTCCATATTTATCTATTGTTCTCTAAGTGTTTTGGTGGGTCACTAAACATCGACTTGTTATTATTGCTAGTATGAAATAGAGTGATTGAGTTTCTAAAAAAAAAAGACCGACCAATTAGACCAAATGGAATAAAAATGACACTTGGGAATAGCAGTATTTGTGAAACGTTGTCCCTGTCTCCGTCGCCTAAACAAGCGTGGAATGCAGGATCCAAGGTAACTATCACATACTTGCTGACAAGGAAGCATGCGCTTGGATCCAAAAGATCTAATCATGTTGTCACAAAAAAAAATTGAATAAGAAAAGAAAAATAAAAGAAAGTATTATATTTGGTGAATAAAGTCACTCCTGGTTCCCTTGTATATGCCAGCGAGTTGATGTAGAAATAAGTTTGTTGACCACTAGTTCCCTTGTATATGCCAGTGTGTTAACACTAGAATTCAGACTAGTAGCTCAATCCAATAGGATGCATAAGTTCATCTTGGCGGTGACCTTCAGACAGATATGGGATACATCGATCACTTGTGAACATTCACCAACATCTACATCTATATCCATCTTATTTATCTTTTCATTGTGATTGTGGTTAGTCAGATTTCGAGTATTGTGGTTTGTTCGACTATCTAATTAAATCTTTATTTACTAATATATGAATTGAATTTGTGCAAGGTACCTCCTCCTGTAATCATTTTGGATTCGTTCATTGATTTATCACAAATACATGGAGTTGGAAATATAGGTTTTGTAGGCAGACCTCTTGTAAACCTTCACGAGACTAAAACTCGTCCACTAGGGACACCTAGGGGTTCAAAGGCTTGTTATTTATGCTTAGAGTAACCGTAGCCTCGAAGAGACGGAGTTGTATGTATGATTTATAATTATTTTGTTTGATTTGCTCGGGGACTAGCAAAGTCTAAGTGTGGGGGAATTTGATAGGTGTTGTAAAACACCTAATTTTATATCTAGTATTTATGATTTCTTTGCTATTTATTTTGTGAAATATGTATCTTATGTGTGAATTTGAGTTGATTAGGTGGAATGGAGTCCTTTGGAGCAAAAGAAGGAGAAATTTTCCTTTTGGAGCGGAAAAGACAAAAAGGGAATTCACATGCGATATTTGGAGCAGGCTAGGATGCGCAGCAAAGGAGAAGGTGAAGATGAACCGTCGGTTTGCCGAAACTAACAGTTGAGCAAGGAAGCGGATAGGCGATCAGTTGCCTGGAACTGACGGGCCAAATGGAATTTGAACACCCCTTATCCCATCATATGGGGTGGACATATCCATCCCTTTTCCTACACAAACCTAAAAATCATAGACACTCATGATTAGAGTTTATGTCTCTAATTTGGCCTGAGTGAGAGGCGGAATCACTACGGTGAAGATGAAGAAGAAGAGAGATCGAGAGATGTTGATTATGGGATTGCTGTTGAACTCAATAATGGAGGAGGCATCTCAAGAAACTCATGGAGTCTGTGATTAGAAATCGAGGTATTCATGAACTACCAAGAGTAAATCTAAAATTGGGTTTTGCTTGAATATGTGTAGGTATGGGTGTTGTGCTTCAATTTGGAATGAATTAGATGAATGTGCTAGGACATTATCACAGGGGAGAAGAGACAGTGCATCTTAGGGTTTGGTGGATTTGAAGATGGAGATGATATTAATGGAAGATAAGATTCTGTGGTTGTTATGGTCATGGGTCTTTGATGAATTTGGAGAACTGGTGTAAGATGCAACTGAGGCCGTGGTGGTTAGTGATAAAATCAAGAGTTTGAGTTGGTGGTGATGAACAACGGTTTGTGTATCTCTGAAATTTATAGGAGAAGAAGATGGGTTTCTGGAATTTGTTTTCTTAATTTTGCTGTTGAACTACAGGTTAGAGAGAAAAAGGGGGTTAGATGGATTTATGCTGATGAGAGAAGGAATCAGATGATTGTGAAGAATTGAGCTATGGAATGAGAGATGCAAGCTTGTTCTGGTGGTTGTGTGCTACTGAAGGGTACATGCTTGTAAGCTGAGTAAGTGCAGATAAAGAGTTGAAGCTGCTACCAGGAAACCAATGTTTTTGCCATGGGTTGTGCTACAGGTGAAAGCAGGTGTTGCTGCTAATGGAAGGAGGAATAGTGAAATATAGCAGTTGTTGTGTGCTGATGTTGAATCTGGAATTCAAGAAACTGCAGTTGGAGATGATTGCATTGCAGCTGCTAACTGAGTTGCAATAGCTAACAGAAACTGGTGGTGCTGTGTGGTTTTGATGGAGGTTGTTGGTATAGCAGAAAGATAAATGTCTCCAAGTTGGTATGAGTTCCAGGGAGAGCTTGGAGTTGATACTAATGAAGCTGGTTATAAAGCAGTTGAATGGTTGGCTGCAGCGGTAAAGCAATGGGGATATTGAGCTGATGGAGTTACTCAGATGGAAGAATGGCGCTGGGTTCGACAAGGCTGCAGCTGGGGACATCACTGCAGTGCGAATTTAAAATGGGTTGCTGCTGTGTTGGAGGTTTTGATCTGATACAAGGATTGTGATTCAGGGTTGGCAGTTCAGTTAGTTGTTGCAGGAGCTGCAGTTGAGATGGAGTTATAGGTGCAGTGATAGAATGTAGGAATGAAACTGTGAAGGTGCAAGTAATACAGCTACACTGGTTTTATTATGGAGTCATTACAAGATTGAACTTAATGGGGATGTTGCAGTGATGGTACTGTGAAGGAGAGTGCATCTGAGTAATTGATGCAGTGAACTGAACTGCAATTGAAGTTGTTGGTAATGAACTGGTGGCAAGGTTAGTTGTATGCTAGGATGAAATTGCAGGTGCAGCTGGAGTTACAGGTGCTACTACAGAGAACTGAAGCTTGATGTGCAAATGGTGTAAATCTGAGGTGGTAAGACACTGGTGGTTCTTGTCTTGCAGAAATAGTGCAGGCATGAAGACAATGGCATTGCAGGTGGTTGAGCTACTGTTGACTCAATGCAAAAGGATGGAGATACTGTGCAATTACAGGTGGAACAGGTGGTAACTGATTATGTATAGATGCAGGGATGAATTACAGTGGTGCCATGATATGAAGCAGGTTGTTATTTTAATCATTGCAGAGTCATGGCTTGGATCGAATGGTTGTGTTGGCTGTTCAAGGTCTGAAATATGGAAATGATAGAGCTGACAAGGTGGATTAAGTGGTGATGTGAAGTTGTTGTTGGGCTAGATGCAGTTGCAGTATAGGAATGGTTCCATAAGCAGTGTGTTTTGCTATTGCACATGGTGATGAGGAAAGTGATAGAGAAGTGTGCAAGCTATTATGGCTGGAAGTAAAATAGTGATGCACCATCCTGGTGCAACAAAAAAATTTAGCCTTCGGAAAATGGCTTTGCCTAGCAAACCAATTAGGCTCTGACTCAGCTGACTCTCTTACTCACCTGATCTTAATTCTCCAATGACTCGGTGGTTGACCCTAGTTGAATCGGTTGACCCGAGTTGGATCATTTGACCGGTGATCGGGTGGACTTTGCCGGTCACCTGAGCTATATTCCGGCCAGAAACACAGTTTTCCGGCGAACAATTTTTGGGTCATATTTTCGCATGGGTTTTCACACACATGAGTTTAGTGGACTTCTTGATATTGGACCGTGGGCTTTGAAGACCTAATATGGAAAGTTGGAAGGCTATAAAAAGAAAAGTTTCTATTCTTTTAGGGATCACGTATTTTTCTACTGGAGTTTTGGAGGAGAGCAACGACTAGGGTTTGCTGTCGTTTATTTTTCATCTTCTTCATTTCATTTTTATTATTGATTATGAATATGAATATGAATATGTTGAATCCAAAAACTATGAGTAGCTAAACTTCATATTATTGGTTATGGGATAAAGTGGATTTCACAAATGATATTTGATTCAATGATGTAGTTTTGTCTCAATAATTTATTGTTTATGATTCATGGTTTATTTTGTTTTATGATTTGATTGTTTATTTGGTTGAGTCCGGAATCAATCCGATTTGCTTTCATATCTAGAGCTATATTAGGGTTTTCAATACGAAAACGTTGTTTATCCCCGATTCTAAGTAGCATAAATGTGGGTAGTGCTTGTAGTGATATATCCTACTAGTCACATATGAATCATAACTTGGGTTAAATCGAATTAGTGCTTTTACACATTTTGGTTGCCTTGATTAGTCTTATTCCATAGAACTCATTGCTTTTAGGGAGTTAAATTTAATTGTGCTTTTACACTTTAGGTTGCTTTCTAGGAAGAATTCACATATGCATCTTTTAATGTGGTTGTGATGAAATCAGGGTATTAGCGGGATACTCTTGCGATCAAGGTATCCTAGGACTTTTAGTAAATGAGAGATTAAATTTTCAATTCTAGTCATTGTTGATAATTCGAGTTTGTGAATGAAACTATCCCGTGACCAATATCTTCTCCTTATTGATTACTTTTATTATTACTTTGCTTTCAATTCATTTTTATTGCTTTAATAAATCAAACCCCCCCCTGGTTACTAAGAAACTGAAAATTTTTATAACAACAAAAGATTCTCTGTGGATACGAACTCTTTCTTATCGCATACTATTTTTATTTTAGGAAGTAAGAAAGTGAATTTATTTTTTTGCTCGGCTGACAACCGACCACTCGTAAAGCTTCGACAGTGATGATGTTGATTGTTAGATCACTTCTCGGTCAAACTCGCATGCGTTGCTATCTCAAGCATGTTTTTCAATCTTAGTGATCAAAACTATAAAGTCTTGATTTCTAGTCTAATATAGCTAAGGTCTCGGACTAGGATAGAAAATGTAGTTAAGCTCAAGAACTCCATGGAAATTATCATACAAAACGAAGGACTACTCAAGGAACCGGTGTATCTTCATCAACTAAAAGGTATGTGGAGACTTGAACTTATCTATCACTCAAAAGTCTATATACTCTATCTCCTATCTTGAGACAAAACTCGTTTTACTATATAGACTAAGAATATGCACATGTGGCATTTCGAGCTGAGTATATCTCGCTTATCTATTTCTCGAAATGGGTGTTGGGAAAACTTTCGTTTTAGCCAAGTTCATCTTTGCCTAGTGACAAAATTCATGTTATGTTTCAATTACTTTGGAAATCGGTCTGACGAAAAATAGTTTGTGAATAACAACTATATAATGCCCTTTGAGAATGTTTCAATGATTGGAATGAGACTTTAGACTATATAACCATGGTGGGATATAAACATTATTGTGGCAACACATATATGTATAAGTCCTTAACACTTGAACCGAAGTTTGCGAACTTTGTTGATCAGGTGGAACCAGAACGTGAGCAGCAACTCAGTACGCAAACCCAGTCCGCGAACTGGCGTAAGTTCTCGAACCCGATAATATCTGCTGAAGTTGAAGCTCAGGTGCAGTCCGCGAACCCAGTATGCGAACTTACGGAAGTTCTCATCCCGAGAAATTCTGCTGGAGTTTATTAACTTCAACCGGTTAGCTTGAGTCCGCGAACTCAAGAGATTATGTCTGAAAACGTTGTTCGTGAACTTATCTTAAATTACTATGGAATGCTTTTGCGAACCGTGGCTTTATAGTTCATGAAATGATTCGAGTGAATCACATAGTTTTTGATTCAATTGTGTCTCTTGATGCGTGTCGTATGCGTCAAAAATAATTTCACTTCCTCACTCAACTAGATATAAATATAGTATTCGATAAGAAAGAGTTCGTATCCAAAGAGAGGCGATTGTTGTTATGCAATTTTCAGATTCTTAAGTAACCAAATAACCCAAGGTGTTGTTTTTGTTTTTATCAAAGTAATAATACTAAATAAAGCAAAGAAAATAGTTTGAATAATCAATAAGGAGGAGATATTGGTCAAGGGATAGTATCATTCACAAACATGTATTTTTCATCTATGATTAGAATTGGTATTTAATCTCTCAAGTATCAAAAGTCCTAGGATATCTTGATCGCAAGAGTATCCCGCTTATTTCCTGATTTTATCACAAACAACATTAAAAGATGCTATTGTGAAATCTACTTAAAAATCAACCTAAAGTGTAAAAGCACAATTAGATTTAACTCCCTAAGAGCAATAAGTTCTATGAAATAAGACTAATCAATGCAAACAAACGTGTAAAAGCACTAATTCGTTTTAACAAAGGTTATGATTCATATGCGATTAAAAAGATGTAACACTACAAGTATTAACCCAAGATGCTACTAGAAATCAGAGATAAAAACTTTTACGTATTGAAAACCCTAATATAGTTATAGAGATGAAAACAAATCCAATTGATTCCGGACTCAACCAAACTAGCATTCAAATCATATGATAATATAAATAATGAATCATAAACGATAGAATTGAGACAAAACTAAATCATAGAATCAAATAACATGCTTGAAGAAATCAAATTTTATCCCATAACCAATAGTTGTATTTAGTTACAAATATTCATGGAGTTCATCATAATAATATTCAAAGGAAGAAGATGAAACATAAAAGAACGCAAACCCTAGAAGTAGTTCTCTGCAAAAGCTCCAAGAATAGAATAAAAACGTTATATTAAAAAGTTGTAGAAAACTTCCTTTTTATAGCTTTTCCTCCTTCCAAAATTAGGTTTTGTCTTCAAAGTCCATTAGTTGGAAATTCACCCGGCCCATGAGAGAGAGAAACCCATGTAAAAAATCTTTCCCAAAAGTGGTCGCCGGAAAACTGGGTTTTTGGCCGAAATCCAGCGCCAGAAGTTGCCGCCGGTCACCTGAAATCTTCTTGTCGTTGACGGAATATTATGTTACGATTCCGTTAGAGTTAACTGTTGACTTAAAGGTCATCGTTAGTCAAACAGGTCAAAACAAGAGAGTGAGTCACTGAGTCAACTCGGAATCAACTAAGTCAGTTGTGTAGGAGCGGAATATCACAACAAATGATAACTTACGAAATTGTGGAGAGAAAATACATTTTTCGAGCAAAGGAAATCACGAGGAAAGCAAAAGAAGTTCGCAAAGTGAAGTTGCGAAGGTTCGCAGGGTAATTCTCAAGTCCGAAGTTGAGAGACAGTTTAATTGTCAACATTTTGTAAAATCATATAAATAGCCATTTAGGCATGAGAAGAAGGAGAGGTCTTTTTAGAGAGAGAGAGAATTTTAGGAGGAGAGAGAAAATATTAGGAGAGATTTTATTTTCTTTATCATCTTCTTCCCCAAAAAATTCTAGAGCTCCAAATATTCTTTAATGGAGTTTCAATTGTACAATCATGTAATTACATACAATCACTAGTGAAGAACCGTGGATGTAGATCACATTGATCGAACCACGTAAAAATCTTTGGGTCACTTTTATAATTTTAGTACTTTAATTCTTAGTTTCATATCAAATTAATTAGATTTAGGAATCATTTTAATGGATTCTTATGAGGGTGTAGTTGTGACATAATTTGCAACTACATAATTGGCGCTAGAAACAGGGAGAGAGTAATGGATTTATCCTTCCTGTAACTTGTTGGTTCAAGAATTTTTCATGAAGATTAGTTATTAACCACACTTTGAGGGAAAGTAGATCCAATAATGGAGTAGAAAACGGATTTGAAAGTTCAATATCATCTTCAGGGAGATGTTATGGTTCATCGTTTACGAATTCGTCATCGGTTAATTTAAGCCTTTCGTCCGGTTTCGCATCGTCTAGTTCGAATTTCACATCTCGATCTAGTAGTTTTTCCAGGGATCAGCTTCACCAACTCGTGTGGTGAAAACTACAAGTAATTGATTAAACGTTCTGTCGTCGACCAAGAGAACATGTATGTGTTCGCTGACAACTCATCCAGGAAGATAAGCCAAATTCACGCAAACCAAGTTCGCATCATTCAACCTTATTCGTAACATTTCAATTTGAGAACTTTTCTTTGAGCAGCTGATGTCGTCAATAGCAAACATGGGTCCAAATAGTCTTGCTGGGAGCCGAAATTGATCAGATCTGTCATAAAGTTAAAGGAGAATTTAGTTTGCAAAACGTCATGGAACTTGTCATTTTATCAGTAATTTTGCTAAAAGACCACCTTCGTCACCAACGTTACTATCACTTATGGGTCGATTGAATTGAGTCCATGAGACTGCGAAGAGTAACGTAAAAATTAATGAAACTCATTGGCAGTAACTTCGTTGACAACTTTGTCAAAAACTAACTCCGACGATAGCTCATCATATCATCAAAGAATCAGCGAAGAGATATGAGAAATATCAGCTGTGGAAGTTTTAAAAGAAACCACTTTATAGAAGGGGAATCTTAATTCGTCATCAGCATTAATTAGTGAACAACAGGCAAGGACACCTCGTCGATCAAAGAAACTTAACAAGGCCACTATAATCACATCAGCTACTATTATCTTGCGAACATAATTATCTTGCGAAGGCAAAGGAGAAAACTTCTTTGTTATTAGGTGTCTAACCCGGATACTATTCGTCGATATTCGCATAATTATCTTGCTATTATATTTCTATTATCTTGCGAACAAAGAATTGAGACCTGGGGTTTCGAAGGCAAGTGTTGTGTGTGTTAAAGTAAGGCAAAGGAGCTGGAAACCAGTGGAGTTGTGTTGGTTGAACTGAGTATGTACGGAGTTGGGAATCTGAGAAGAACGGTGTTGGGTGACGATGGAAGTGATGGCTTGACTGAACGGTGGAGGAAATAGCTTGGATGACAGTAATGGTATGAGCTTGTTATTCGTACGTACAGGGAAGTGTTTTACACGGACAGAAAGTATAAACTGGAGTTAGTGGTGTTATGACCTTGGTGAATAAAGGTGAAGGAGGAGTTGGTTCTGTTGTTCGATTCGAAAACGAGGGTTGGTGATTAAATTGGGCTGGACTGGGCCCATTAGAGGTGATTAGCTTCGCCAAAGCATCACCAGAAATGACGAACTTATAGCCAGACAAGGAACTTGCGAACGTTCACAGAAAATATTCGTTTACTTCATTACCCAGATTCAGCAAGTCAACTCGCCGTAATCAGTGATACAATAACTTGCAATATAGAGCGCTACCAATCTGAGCTGGTCAACATTTCAATGACGAAGTTACCTTATCAATAACTACATCAAAGCAACTTATCAAATGTGAAATATATGATCCGAAGAAGAGTTCAGAAAGTGGAGCAAAAGGGTGATTAATTATCGCCGGTTCACTCTCAAAACACCAGGGAAGAATTTAGAAGACCACCATATACTTCGTAAACATCTGGAAGTTCGCAAAGTCCAGCTAACAAATCAAATGAAAGAGGCATGCATAATAGCAAAGAATGCTAGTAGTGAATAGTTAGCTAATCACAAAGAAAAGTTAATCCATCAGAAAAGAACAAATGAAATGCAATGATCAAGATACGTTGAAGTTATCATGTCTTTAAATCCTAGCAGGGGAGAGAACAATGGGATGAAGAAGAAGTAAAAACGTACAAAGAAGGGACTTAATGGATACCAAAGGAAGCCAGCATAATAGAAGGGACTTAATGCATGCAAAGAAGAAGTAAAAAAAAAAAAAAACGTGCAGAGAAACAAATGAAAATGTACAAAGAAAAGAAGTAATAACAAGACGAAAATATGAGTTGCTTTCGCAAACAGAAACTGGCGCAGATGGTCAGCGACAAGGAGAATGGGTTTGAGGACGCGGGTTCGAGTCTCCATATTCGCATAAAATTTTTTCACTTTGCGAACGTTCGCAGAACCAACACTTCTACTCTTTGCACTTCGCAAATGTTTACTTTGAGAATGTTCGCAGCAACAACACTTCGCAGATGATTGTTTACTTCATGCAAAGGTTTACTTCGCAAGATCTTTGGTTATTTCGCAAAAAGAAAATGGGTGATTATTTCACAGACATATTTCGCAAGAAATGGCTAGAACAGTTGGTATAACGCAACATTATACAAGAGGCAGATCAAAAGACAACAACAAGCCGAAAAAGATAAGTACCATTTCCTTGAATATTTTATTTACAGAAGACAAAAGATTTTTGATTTTATTTACAAAAAGAGATATACTCGCAAGGTTTCTAAAATTTCTAAGATTTCAAAACATTTCAAAGATTTTTTAAAGATTCTTAAAGAATTCAATCGCAAGATTCTAAAATAAATTCATCGCAAAAAACTTCAAAGAATTCAAAGTTACAAAAAAAAGGGAGAATTAAATTCCTATATTTCTATAGAACAATTTTGACGTGATATGAATACTTCTCATGCTTCTTATACTAAACATTTTATGAAAACATTCAACATTTTATGTACATAAAAAATTTACGATGAATTTTTACGAATAAAAAGAATTTTGATTCTACTTATAAGAGGCGAAAAAATACCGCCAAAAATCAATTGCGATTAGCTTTCATTAAAGAAAGACGCAAAAATTTATTTGCAAACAAAAGACCGCAATCTGTGATCAGCCTCCAAAAAAGAAAGAGAGCCACAGAAAATTTTACACAGGCAAACCTTTGTGGCGTACAACCTAGTTCGCGAAGAAACATTTCGTAAGAGGCAAAGTCCTAAAGTGCGTCATTTAAGGGGGTACCTATAACCATGGCTAAGGGTAACCGGAACACCACCAAGGGCCCTTAGTACATGGAAGACTTTACGGGGTACAACCCAATAACGGGGTACCTATCCGGGTTAGACACCTTGTATTCTCACCTAATCTTGAGACATTACGCAATATTATGCGGTGTAACATGGTTTAGGTTGGGCGACTAAGGCATACTGTCTTTCCCAAGAAGTGCAGAAAACGATCAAGGCGCCGAGGTACACGGTTGAGTCAAGAGTGCCGGGTGGGCTTGAAGCACATCTGCCATTTTTGACAAGTCTTGGCAAATCATGCACTTGGCCCAAAGATACCCCATAGGGTGCAACCTCGTAACTATAAGCCCTATAGGCAAAAAAGGATAAGAGGTTGCGATAAAAAACTGGTTGTTTGCAGAACCGGATGGGAAAAGCTAACCTTGTATGGTCGATGTACGCTTCCTTGAAGGGGAAAACAAGGGGAAGATAAAGGGCAGCACCCTCCATTAGGGAGCTGATACGTGCTATAAGACGCAAATGTCACGAGGCTTTTTGTTCGCAAGAACATAAAGGCTTGTCATATTTGTACAACAACTGAACTTCTGCGAGCCTTCTAAAAAAAAAAAAAAAGAAAGAAAGAAAGAAAGAAAAGAAAAAAGAACTCGCAGAACATAATAAAGAAGTTAAGATGAGATCAATGGGTCACTACATGAAAGTGTAGAGACGTCCTGCGATTTCATCGCAAGATGGCAATGTCATGGGGCTTTACGTTCGCAAGAATATTTAGGCCTATCATATTGTCGCAACACTTCCCGAAGAGGCTAAAATACTATACAAAAAAGATAAAGCAAGATCAATGGGTTTTTGCATGAAAGTGTAAGAACGTCCTGCGATTTTGTCGCTACAAAAGAGGTGGCAAAATAAGACCTTTACTTAGGAAGTCATGATAAGACCACAACAATTAATGAAATTAATTCCATCAATATTATTGAAGAATTTTTTCAAGAATATATCATGAAGTCCTAACAAAGAAGACAATTCTATCAATATCATTGAAGAATTTTGAAGAGAATATATATCATGAAGTCCTAACAAAGAAGACAATTCCATCAATATCATTGAAGAATCTTTACAAGAATATATATCACGAAGTCATACCAGAAGAGGCGATTTTATTCGCGATCAAAGACGGATACATGTAAGAAAATACACAAATAAACTTGCGAAGATGATTATATGAATGGAGGCAACTCAAAGATATATCTATTTTACCGCAGCAAAATGAGCTAAGTAACACAAACATTAGCTATGCATCATAATAGATAAGCATTCTCATCATACATGCATCATACTTGCATCATAAAAGCATTGCATAAACATTTCATGGTATAAGCATTGCATACACATTTCATAACATAATCATTACATAAATATTATATTCGCACAAGTATTTTACAAAATTTTACAGGATAATACCGCGAAACTTCGCAGAAACATTCATAATTCGCAGGACTATTCATAATTCGCAACACTATTCACGGCACTATTCGCAGCACTATTCAGAAGTTCAGAAATTCGCAGAAAAACTCAGAAATTCGCATCAATATTCAGAAATTAGCAGGGTTAACAATTGAGGAAGAGGAAAGATGAGAATAGAGACGCAACTTAATCATTCAGCATTTTCTCAAGGATTTTCCTTCATAGATAAAGAACAGAGGCAACTATGGATACCTAAGAAAATATTTTATGTTCTTTATCTTCTCAGCAAGAATCCTCAGCAAAAATGGAATAATAATTTCACATGAACAGAGGCAATATTTATCACTCTCATCAAGGATATTTCATACTTCTTATATATTTCTAGGATTAAATACTTCTTGTACTTCTTTAGGATACTTCATACTTCTTATATATTTTGAGGATTGAGTACTTCTTATACTTCTTCAAGGATATTTTATATTTCTTATACTTCATACTTCTTCAAGATACTTCACACACTTCATACTTCGCAAGATGCAACTTCTAATTACTTCTTAAAGCTTCAGAACTTCGCAAAAGAATAGAGGCAAGTATATACTTTTTGAGTTTAATATTCTTTCGCTCGTTCTTTCATCAACAAGATCAAAGACTACTACAACAACAGATTTTTTCTTAAAGATCGCTCTTCAAGCAATATTCAAGAAAAAAGAGGCAAGATGTAGGAGCGGAATATCACAACAAATGATAACTTACGAAATTGTGGAGAGAAAATACATTTTGCGAGCAAATAACATTTTGCGAGCAAAGTAAATCACGAGGAAAGCAAAAGAAGTTCGCAAAGTGAAGTTGCGAAGGTTCGCAGGGTAATTCTCAAGTCCGAAGTTGAGAGACAGTTTGATTGTCAACATTTTGTAAAATCATATAAATAGCCATTTAGGCATGAGAAGAAGGAGAGGTCTTTTTAGAGAGAGAAATAATTTTAGGAGGAGAGAGAAAAATTTTTAGAGAGATTTATTTTCTTTATCATCTTCTTCCCCAAAAAATTCTAGAGCTCCAAATATTCTTTAATGGAGTTTCAATTGTACAATCATGTAATTACATACAATCACTAGTGAAGAACCGTGGATGTAGATCACATTGATCGAACCACGTAAAAATCTTTGTGTCACTTTTATAATTTTAGTACTTTAATTCTTAGTTTCATATCAAATTAATTAGATTTAGGAATCATTTTAATGGATTCTTATGAGGGTGTAGTTGTGACATAATTTGCAACTACAAGTTGACCCGAGTCAGTCCAGGCCAACTATGCTGCAATCATTTGTTCAGGCTTACAGCCATGATGGCTGTGCTGCAATTTAGTTCCAACTGCACTATCATCTCTGGCAGCAAAACTGCAACACTCATGACAGCTTCTCAACTCCAATGCCTCAGTTCAAGTACTCCATTCCTTTGCATACCTTCAGTTCCATCCAACAACCACCAACACAAGCAACCATCACACAATATACCACCATTACATTTCAACTGCCATAACCTTCACTGCACTGCCAACTCCATTGCAGCTCATTCTCAATGTCCAACTCCAGTTATGGCAGCAACTTTTTGCCTTCAATTTAACCCTTGTAGTCAACCATTCCCAGTTGCAATCACCACAATCCTAGCCATTCATATATGCATTTCAGCTGCAGTACCACCATCTGTTGCTTGCTTTTCATTTCTTCTTTGTTCTCCCAAATAACAGTGCCCAATCTCATTACTTCATTCCTTGCATCTCGGAATTCAAACCTTGCTCAATTTCAACCACTGTGACTTATATCAACACCACCTATATCTACTCAAGAACCAGCTCCAACCCATTCTGCACAGCAACACAACCTTAACTCAGCCTGCAATCTTCTAGTATTCACCAGCACCACTGCGAGATCACCTGAAATTTACAAAACTACAGCTCCCAACCTTCTTTGTATGCTGCATATCACCAGTTCCAGCTTCACCTTGACAACTTCAAACTCAGTACCTCTATAACCTGCAATGTCAACTCCATCTCCGTGAATCATTCATAGTGACTGCAGCTCCCATTATCAACAGTAGAGACACCTCCATCACTTGCACTACTGCCAAGCTCCTGCATTGAGTCGCAGTCAAACATCAGCAGCAGCACCTCTGACTCTAGATAATAGCACTGGATGCTCTTAATTCCTTGTAGGTCTCAATCCTAACATCCATTCCATAATTTCGTTTGAACGCCAACCCATTATGAATCATTCAATCAGCTACAAACCTACAACAGCGGATCTGGTCTTTGTTTTGCGCCACAACATCGCCAGTAGCAACACCTGCACCTCAACCATTCACCAGATGCCATTCTATGATAGCTGCTTCACCTGCATTATCAACAGCTGCAGCTCTACAGCTTCTCTTGAACCCAGAACTCATCAAGTTCTCCGGACATACCACATAAATCACCTACTGCTCCTGTGCTTTCTCTAACATAATCTCAACAGAAACTCTTGCACACAGCCTATGCCCAGTATCAATTTCATTAACCATCTGAGATAACAGTAGCAACATCTATCTGGACTAACCACTTTCCACTGCCTTCATAACAGCATCCATACCCAGCAAACCCATGGAACCATCTTTTCTTCCCTGTAGTTCAAGCTCAAACCACCCCATCTCCGATTCATGATCTAAAACTAAAACCATGTTCATGTAAATCAATTCCTTCCACATCATCAATTCCACATCGAACCTAGATTTTGTTGTAGTTTATTCATTGCCACAAACCCATTTCTTTCATGAACTCAATTTCTGCATCTTCTTTTCAAAACCCTAATTCCAGTTTACAACATCGTTTCCCAATCTCAACCACATCCATCAAGAATCATTCCTTCACCATCTTCATTCAGATTCGAACCCATCTTTGATCTGTTCTCCAATTCCATACAAAATCTAATCCTACTACTGCTACTACGTCTTCTTCTTCTTCTTTCTAACTCTGAATTCCATTAAATCCTTCTGAGTCTGTCCATCACAGATCCAACTCAACCCATTATTGCCATATCTTTGACCCCAATTTAACAGCAACAGCTTCAGATCAAACCCTTCTACTACTCTCGAACACAGATTTATTCTTCTCTCGGACAAACACCAACAACGGCTGCTAGTTTCTTCTCAATTTCAGGGTTGGATGAAAAATTAGAAAATGAGAATGATTGAACTCTCGATATAGGGTTACAGTGGGTTGGATTATCCACCCCTATTACTGCATACGATCCACCCAATACAAGTTCCCTGAGTAACTTCATGGGTGCCTTTAACATTTCCATTTAAAACAAAACTGGCCACCCTTTAACCGTGGCTAGACTGTCTTTAGTACTTCTCTAAAAGAGTTTCTCCTTATACTTCGCTGGTTCCAGATAGTGGTTTCCTGTAAAATGACGGCTCTGACCTTCTTGCTCAAATTTTGGATTATTTCTTCTCCTTTTCGCCCGTATGACTCCAGAGTACCTAATAACTCAAAAACATGCGTAAGATACATAATTTACATGAAAACTCGCAAAGAAAGCATAAATACTAGATATAAAACTAGGTGTATTCTACACCTATCAAATTCCACCACACTTAGACTTTGCTAGTCCTCGAGCAAATCAAACAAAATAAAAACATACATACAACTCCGTGTCATCGAGGCTACGGTCACTTTTAGCATAAATAACAAGCCTTTAAACCCCTAGGTGTCCCTAGTGGACGAGTTTTAGTCTCGTGAAGGTTTACAAGAGGTCTGCCTACAAAACCTATATTTCCAACTCCATCTATTTGTGACAAATCAATGAACGAATCCAAAATGACTACAAGAGGAGGTACCTTGCACAAATTCAATTCATATATTAGTAAATAAAGCTTTAATTAGATAGTCGAACAAGCCACAATATTCGGAAACTAACAAACCACAATCACAATGAAAAGATAAAGAAGATGGATATAGATGTAGATGTTGGCGAATGTTCACAAGTGATCGATGTTTCCCATATCTGTCTGAAGGTCACTACCAAGATGAACCTATGCATCCTATTGGATTGAGCTACTTGGCTAAATTCTATATCAACTCACTAGCATATACAAGGGAACCAGGAGTGACTTTATTCAACCAATATAATACTTTTCTTTTCTTTTTTCCTTTTTTCTTTTTCACTTTTTTTTTTCACTTTATTTTTTTTTTAGACAGCATGATTAAATCTTTTGGATCCAAGCGCATGCTTCTTGTCAGCAAGTACGTGATAGTTGCCTTGGATCCTGCATTCCACGCTTGTTTGGGTGACGGAGATAGGGACTACGTTTCACACATACTGCTATTCCCAAGTGTCATTTTATTCCGTTTGGTCTAGTTGGTCGGTCTTTTTTTTTTCCTAGTAACTCAATCACTCTATTTCATCCTAGCAGTAATAACACGTCGATGTTTAGTGACCCACCAACACTGTAGTTGCAGGATTTCCCACAACACACCCCTTGTAATATCTTGATAATAATCTTTTAATCTAAACTAATTTGATATTTAAAATTCTAAAAATTGTAAATAGACACACGAATTTTTACATGGTTCGATCAATTTGATCTACATCCATGATTCTCTACTATGATGGTTAAAGTTTACATTTTATAATCTCCATTAATGGAGTTCTAAATCTAGTTTTGGGGAAGAAGATGATAAAGAAAAATATATTTTCTCTCTCTAAAAGTCTCTCTGAAAAATATCTCTCTCTCCTAAAACTTTCTCTCTCCTCAAGGCTCTCTCAACTCTAAAAAAAATACATCACACCCTTCTGGACTTACTTGAACTCTTTATATAGGAAATTACATAGTGGGTGACAGCTAAGTTTTCCCCTTCTTTCGGATCTATTTTGCGATCTCATCGCGGTAATTACAATGTTAATATTCGCCAACTTTTGTAATCCTCGTGAAACAACACTCTTCTAATATGCCTCTTCAATCGTCAACTTCGTCATTCTTTGAATTATTTTGTGACGTTAAGTGAAATGTTGTTGAAGATTTTTCAGTAATGCTCGCAGAAGTGTCGTTAATCTCTCGTGAACATAATTGTGGCGATATTCTGGTACTACATCTTGCCTCTTTTTTCTTGAATATTGCTTGAAAAGTAATCTTTAAGAAAAAATGCATTGTTGTAATAGTCTTTGATTTTTGTTGATGAAGGAATGAGCGAAAGAATCTTTGGATTTGAAAAGTATATACTTGCCTCTATTCTTTTGCGAAGTTCTGAAGTTTTGAGAAGTAAATAAGAAGCATCATCCCTTGAAGTACGTGAAGTATGAAGTATCCTTGAAGAAGTATAAGAAGTACTCAATCCTCTAAATATAAGAAGTATCCATTTTTGAATGAAAGTTATAAAGTATTGCCTATGTTCATGTGAAATTATTGCATCATTTTTTGGTGAAAATCCCTGTCCATTTTGGAAATGATTCTTGCCGAGAAGATAAAGAACATAAAATGTTTTCTTGGTAATCCATAATTGCCTCTGTTCTTTATCTACGAAGGAAGAATCCCTGAGAAAATGTTAAATGAACGAATTGCCTCTGCCTCATTTGATAAAATGATCATATTCTGCGAACTAATCACTTCTCTTGCGAAATTTTGGAATAGTCTGCAATATGCTGAATTAGTCTGAAAATTTATGAATGTTTCTGCGAATTTCTGAACGTTTCTGCGAGTTGCTGATTTTTTCTGCGAAATTATGAATGTTTATGCGAGATTCTGAAATAATGCTTTGAATAGTGCTGTGGTGAATAGTGATGATGAATAGTGCTGTGATGAATAGTGGCGAGATTGTGAATAATGCTACGAGATTGTAGACATTCCTCTTGAGAGACTCTGAATAATACTTCTGAGAGATTCCAAATAGTATTTCTGAAAGATTTTGAATAGTACTCTGAACAAATCTTTCCTGCATTCTTAAAATAAAATAATTAATTTTTGAGATTATTCTATTGGTCTTATTTTGCCTTCCTAGTTAAAGGTCTTATTTCGCCAATTTTTCTTTCTGCGAAAAAATCGCAGGACGTCTTTACATTTGCATGTATTGACCCATTGATCTTGCCTTATCTTTTCTCTTAAGGCTTTTTGGCCTGTTATGCGACAATATGACAAGTCTAAGTTCTCTCGCGAGATCAAAGTCTCATGACATTGCCGTCTTGCGATGAAATCGCAGGACGTCTTTACACTTTCATGTAAAAACCCATTGATCTCATCTTAACTTTTTCTCTTTTGGCTTTTTGCCTCTGTATAATTTACGCGACAATATGACAGGCCTAAATGATCTTGCGATCTTAGAGCCCCATGACATTTCCGTCTTTAGACACTTATCATCTCCCTAATGGAGGGTGCCGCCCTCATCTTCCCCCTGGTTTCCCCTTAAAGGAGGGCACATCGGCCATACAAGACTAGCTCCTCCCATCCAGATTTACCAACAACCAGTTGTTTTCGCAGCCTCTTGTCCTTTATGCCTATATGGCATATAGTTACAAGACTACACCCTAAGTGGGGTTTTCTTCAGGCCAAGTGCATCATAGCCAAGACTTACCAAAGATGGCTAGGGTAGGTTCGTCCGTCCCGGGCACCCTTGGCTAAACCGTGTACCTCGGCGCCTTGGTCATACTCTGCACTTCTTGGAAGAGATCCTCGGTCGTCCAACCAGGGTATAACCTTATAAAGCTGGAAATCCAAGATCTCTCTCCCGGATAGGTTTTCTTTAACCCCAACATCTGCATGACTCAGGTTCCAGTAGCGGTATAACCTTATCGCTGAATCATGTAAAGAGATACCCCCCTTATAACGTGCTTGTAGGTCTTACATTTGCCTCTTACGAAATTGTATTCGCGAACTAGGGTGCACGCCATAAAGGTTTGTCCCATTCTTTAAATCTCTGCGAAATTATATTCGCGTTTCTCGCGATATTTTCGCGGTTCTTCATTCTTTCATTTCTGTCAATTCTTTAGATTCTCTATGGTTGCCGTCTCTCGCGAAGTATTTGATTTGCTCGTGAAATGAGAAGAAATGAGAAATAAACTTTTGACTTATCTCTCACACCATGCCAATCGTTCTAACCCTTCTCTTGTTAAATTAACTCGCGAAATAATCTCCCGCCTACTTCTTATCATTGTCTTTCTTTAATCATGGCCATTTATCTGTGCATCATGTTTTCCGTAATTTTAGATAATTTTGTAGCTTTGCTTATTTCTTCGCTGTACTTCCACTTTATTTCTTTTGGTCTTTATTTAAATTGTTGTCCTCGCCATAAATATCATCTTTAGTCATGTTAAACTTCACCTTTTTGCTTCCGTCTAAGTTGTTCTTACTCTTGCCCGTGAAGAGAATATTTGCTAAGAGAAATATTTGCGATGTTGAAGTATTCCACGAATTGATTTCCTTACACTAGTTATACATGCGAGCTATTTTTTCCAAATCTTCTCATCTCTCGTTCTTTCCTTTGTGCAATTTTGGTAAGTTGTATTCTTCTTCACTATGTTCTCATCCTGCAAAATAAATTTTGGTCATTTTTCCATCATCTTTGGAACGATCTTTGCTCATTTGGAATGATGCTTATCCATCCCTGTAAAATTTCTTATCAACATACAGATAATGAGACAATTAAAAATAATTAATAATTTCTCCAACTGCAACTAAAATAATTAACTAAGATAATTAATGGCGGAGTGATGCTTCATAGTGTAATTAACTAAAATAATTAACTAAGATAATGCGATGGTTGGAACAATTAGGTGTAGTAAGATAATGAAGAAGAATCCTACACTAATTCGTCACCTACTTATGCCTTTTCATCCTGTTGGCACCTATTGATGCTCATCACCTAATGTCTCTTTAATTCGTGAACTAATGTCTTTTTAATTCGTGAAAATAAATGTTAAAAGTTAAGCCATCTGTCTCCATTCGTCCTTTATACTTAACAGCTAGGTGTTCGCAAAGGAAGAATGTCCAAAAATATTTGTTCACGAATTTTGTTCTCATGAGGGGGTCCACGAACTGGTTTTGTCAAAACTTTTCTTCTTGTCCACGCAGGAGGCATTTGGGAAGAAGACAAAGAATTGTCACTGCATATTTTGCATACCATCATTTCATTCTTCTCCACGTCTTTCTTTCCTTTCATTTTTTTTTTGCTCTATCTTCGCGCATGCACTGTGTACTCTTCCTTATCGCCAGTTCCATTGATAAGCCTTCTCCACTGTATCTTCTTTTCATACTTTATAAGCTGCAAAGCATAATTAATTTCTTCACACCGTCCGTTGATCTCTTCGTGCCATAAAATTTTTGCTCTACTTTTCACTATTAATTCTTGCTTCTTTTCACGAGCAGCTCATGGGATCAATTCCTCACTATTAATTTCTTTTCACTATTCCATTGCTCTACTTTTCTTAGTCCTTTGCTGGCAGATTTTAGTTGCCTCGTGCTTCTAAACTTTGAACTATGTGAGAAGAACTCATATTGGCCTAAATGTTGACGAGGTGAATTCTTTTCATTGTTTATTTGGTACGTTGTTGACGTTCGTGATTACTGGTGTGGACTATTTTACCGATATCTTAGGCAATAAAAATTCTGACATTGTTCATGGCTAATATCTTGACGTTGTGAACTAATATCTTAGGTCCCATTCATGCGTTCATTTTGCACGTTTTTGAAGTTAATCTTTTCTTCACATCTTCGTATCTGAGACTTTGCCCTGTGGAATTATTTGTTGGTGTAACCTCATTTGATTTCTTCGCGATTGTTGGTGAAGTATTTGGTGAATAAATCTTTAGTGTTCTTCCTTTATCTATTGTGTTATCTTTGTCCTTTGTGCTTTCTCCTCCGTTGGAATCTTAATATCGCAAAAGAGAAATTTCGCTGGAATTTCTGATTCCTTCATCTGTAACTTCAATCACAAAAATCAGGTTCACATTAGTTGTCAAAATTATAATTAAATTCAAGGTTTATGGACATAAATTTATGATCAAAACTCTTTTGAATTCAAAATATCAACTAAACAGTAATTTTTGTGAAAAACAAAGATTAATAATTTAAAATTTAAAATCTTCCAGATCGATACTATGAACATATAATTTAATAAGATATGAAATAATTTGTCCTATTTGAACAATTAATTGATCCAAATTCATTAGATTTCTCCCTGCGAAGAATGAAAACTTTCTTTCGAAATGTAAATCTCTAATCAACTGAAAATCTCAAAATTTGACATTTTTAGAAATTCATTAAATAATTTTGTAAACAAAGTTTGGTTACTACAAATTTATAGCAAAACATTTTTAGATTCAAGACTTCCATAATAAATCAAATTTCTACAAAAAACAAAGTTTAGATTTTACAAATTTTTTTTTTTTTTTTTTTTTTTTAAATTTGTGTTTTGAAATTCCCAAATCTGAAGAATGAAACAAAGAATAAGAAAAGTGAGAAGAAATTTGTCCTTTTTGATGATTTGTTGATGCAATTCTGCAGATATTTTCTTCATCCGCCACTTAACATATCTCTTTCTCTCTATTTGTTGTATTATCATGATCTTCCATTGTAGGTTTCCATATTTGGTCTTGAAACTTTTAGATCTAGTGAAATCTAATTCTAATGATCTTAATCTAAACGCGCAATTTATTTTCCATATCCCCTTAGTCGGCGCCAAAATGTAGTTGCAGGATTTCCCACAACACACCCCTTGTAATATCTTGATAATAATCTTTTAATCTAAACTAATTTGATATTTAAAATTCTAAAAATTGTAAATAGACACACGAATTTTTACATGGTTCGATCAATTTGATCTACATCCATGATTCTCTACTATGATGGTTAAAGTTTACATTTTATAATCTCCATTAATGGAGTTCTAAATCTAGTTTTGGGGAAGAAGATGATAAAGAAAAACACATTTTCTATCTCTAAAGTCTCTCTGAAAAATATCTCTCTCTCCTAAAACTTTCTCTCTCCTCAAGGCTCTCTCAACTCTAAAAAAAATACATCACACCCTTCTTGACTTACTTGAACTCTTTATATAGGAAATTACATAGTGGGTGACAACTAAGTTTTCCCCTTCTTTCGGATCTATTTTGCGATCTCATCGCGGTAATTACAATGTTAATATTCGCCAACTTTTGTAATCCTCGTGAAACAACACTCTTCTAATATGCCTCTTCAATCGTCAACTTCGTCATTCTTTGAATTATTTTGTGACGTTCGTGAAATGTTGTTGAAGATTTTTCAGTAATGCTCGCAGAAGTGTCGTTAATCTCTCGTGAACATAATTGTGGCGATATTATGGTACTACAAACACACTTAGAGAACAATAGATAAATATGGAAAAATAAAAATAAGATGCGACATGGTGATATTCCGAGATATGGTAACAACTATCATGTTAATTGTGATTTCTGAGCTATGTTCGTCCCTTTTAGTTAATTGGTTCCTCAACTCCTGCAATCAAAATGGTTCCATCCACTAATGGTGTCATCCTAAAGGCACAAGTTTCTAGATTTCGGAGTTCAAAAAGCACAAAAATTTTCTTGATTTTTCTATTTTTCAGATTTTTTTTTTTTACTAAAGGCATAAAACACACTATACAAACATATAAATGCTCCCCCACACTT
Organism: Papaver bracteatum; assembly: GCA_023529315.1. Lineage (NCBI taxonomy): Eukaryota > Viridiplantae > Streptophyta > Magnoliopsida > Ranunculales > Papaveraceae > Papaver > Papaver bracteatum. The sequence goes on along the minus strand of JAJJWX010003279.1, from coordinate 234,852 downwards.
AAACTTTACATTGTCCTCAATTTAAAATTGAATCATCCAAAGAAATTTCAAGGTGGGAAATTCCACAAATGATATGCAAAAACAAAGAAAATAAAGATAAAATGCTTAAAAATAAAAAGATAAAGATAAAGATACAAAACCGGTGGGTTGCCTCCCACTTAGCGCTTGGTTTAAAGTCGTCAGCCCAACTCTCTCCTCGTTTGTTATGACTTATCCGGCTTCCAACACATTATGGAAATCTGATTGAATGGTACTTTGATGTTTCCTCGCCTCAAAGATGTTGAAGTGTATGACTTCTTCATCGAACTCCACAGTCAAGGTGCCATTGTGGACATCAATCTTTGTTCTAGCGGTACTCATAAATGGTCTACCCAACAGTAAAGGTGTAGACGAGGATGAATTCACATCACTCATGTCTAAAACGTAGAAATCCACTGGAAATATTAGTCCTTTTACCTGCACCAAAACATCCTCAACAATCCCTTTAGGGTAAACATTAGATCTATCGGCAAGTTGAATAACTATGCCAGTTTTCTTGAGAGGACCACGATTTAAAGCATCATAAATTGAAGTAGGCATAACATTAATAGACGCTCCTAAATCTAACATAGCTTTTGCAAACCTTGTTTTACCAATAGTGCATGGAATAGTGAAACTACCAGGATCTTTCAATTTAGGTGGGAGTTTCTTTGTAAGATACGCCGAAGCGTTTTCCCCCACACTCATTACCTCATTACCGGTTAGCTTGTTCTTGTTAGTGCACAATTCCTTTACACACTTTTCATAGCGAGGAGATTGCCTAATTACTTCAATGAGTGGAATATTCACTTGGACCTTCTTAAAAACGTCCCAAATATACCTATCTTGTTCCACCTTCTCATTAGCTTTAGCGAACCTGCCAGAAAAAGGTAGAGGAGGAACATAAGTAGAAAAAAGAGGTTTAGAGTTTGATTTAGTTACCTCGGGAGTTTGGGGAAAATCTGCGTTCTTTTCCTCCAAAATTGATTCCTTTGGCACTTCTTCTTCACCCGAATTTATAACTTCGGGTTGCACAAATTGTGTACCACTTCCCAACTTAATAGCATTGACACCCTCACTTGAGTTAAGAGGTTGGGAAGGGGGTTTCTCACCATTTTTTGCATGCAACTGATTAATCTCCTCGGCCATTGAACCAACTTGTGTTTGCCAGTCCTGGACCACACCCTCCGTTCTTTGCATAAAATATTTCAGCAACTCTTCCATATTGGACCCTTGATTTTCAGGTGGTTGTTGTTGTTGCTGGAATTGTTGTTGTTGCGGTAGACAAACTTGTGATTGCAACTCCTTAATTGCATTATCCATTTTCTGCTGATTTAAGATCGCTAGTTGTTGATATTGTTGTACCACGGAGATTAGAGCCTCCACCAAAGTAACCATCTTCTCCAATTCTGTATTATGCCCTTGTTGTGGTTGTTGCACTTGTTATTGGAACTCATGTGGATGGCTGTAAACAGAGCTTGCACTTGTAACTTTCTCGTAAGTGTTGGAATAAATACCATACGGCTGAGTTGAGAATATAGCATTGACATGCTCTACGTTCTCATAAGCTGGGCATGATGGTTTTACAACCACTGCTGCAATTTGTTGCATCATTGCCATCATATTGCTCATTTGTTGACGTAATTCGATAATCTCGTCAACTTGATTAACTCCCTTGGTAGGTGGTTCTGATCCTCGACTTGAAAATTATTGAGAATTTGCTGCCATACTCTCAATCAACTCCCTAGCTTGTGTCACCGTCTTTTTCATAAGTGAACCACCACTTGCAGCGTCAATAAGATTCCTATCACTTGCTTGGAGACCTTCATAGAAGTATTGGATAATCATTGTGTAACTAAATTGGTGATGAGGGCAGCTTGCCACCAATGTCTTGTATCGTTCCCAACATTCATATAAAGATTCTCCCACATTTTGCTTTATCCCACAAATCTCCTTGCGAATTTGAATAGCCTTTGATGCAGGAAAATATCTCTCTAAAAAGAGTTTCTTCAATCCATTCCATGTGGTGACACTTTAGGGAGGCAAATAATACAACCAATCTTTAGCACTATCCACCAAAGAGAATCGAAAAACTTTCAACATTGCACCATTCGCCTCAACATCCGCTGGAAGCACAGCCATGACAATGGTGTGGAAGTCTATAAGATGCTTGTTTGGGTCTTCATTCACCATGCCATGGAACTTTGGTAATTCTCTAAGCAGCCCCGGCTTGATCTCGAAAGTAGAATTTGTTTGAATACACCCATGTTGTGTGTCTAGCTTGTGAGAAGCCAACTCCTTGAGTGTGCGATTTGCATCACCAATTGCTTCTCCCAGTTTGTATTTCAGTAAGGTACCTGAAACACAATTCTCAATTTTTTTTAAAAAACAACGTAAAAATAAGAAACCAAAACTATATAACAAGACGAATGCCTCCCCGGCAACGGCGCCAAAATTTGGTCCGTGTCGTATGCGTCAAAAATAATTTCACTTCCTCACTCAACTAGATATAAATATAGTATTCGATAAGAAATAGTTCGTATCCACAGAGAGGCGATTGTTGTTATGCAATTTTCAGATTCTTAAGTAACCAAATAACCCAAGGTGTTGTTTTTGTTTTTATCAAAGTAATAATACTAAATAAAGCAAAGCAAATAGTTTGAATAATCAATAAGGAGGAGATATTGGTCAAGGGATAATATCATTCACAAACATGTATTTTTCATCTATGATTAGAATTGGTATTTAATCTCTCAAGTATCAAAAGTCCTAGGATATCTTGATCGCAAGAGTATCCCGTTTATTTCCTGATTTTATCACAAACAACATTAAAAGATGTTATTGTGAAATCTACTTAAAAAGCAACCTAAAGTGTAAAAGCACAATTAGATTTAACTCCCTAAGAGCAATAAGTTCTATGAAATAAGACTAATCAATGCAAACAAACGTGTAAAAGCACTAATTCGTTTTAACAAAGGTTATGATTCATATGCGATTAAAAAGATGTATCACTACAAGTATTAACCACAAGATGCTACTAGAAATCAGAGATAACAACTTTTACGTATTGAAAACCCTAATATAGCTATAGAGATGAAAACAAATCCAATTGATTCCGGACTCAACCAAACTAGCATTCAAATCATATGATAATATAAATAATGAATCATAAACGATAGAATTGAGACAAAACTAAATCATAGAATCAAATAACATGCTTGAAGAAATCAACTTTTATCCCATAACCAATAGTTGTATTTAGTTACACATATTCATGGAGTTCATCATAATAATATTCAAAGGAAGAAGATGAAACATAAAAGAAAGCAAACCCTAGAAGTAGTTCTCTGCAAAAGCTCCAAGAATAGAATAAAACGTTATATCAAAAAGTTGTAGAAAACTTCCTTTTCATAGCTTTTCCTCCTTCCAAAATTAGGTTTTGTCTTCAAAGTCCATTAGTTGGAAATTCACCCGGCCCACGAGAGAGAGAAACCCATGTATAAAATTTGTCCCAAAAGTGGTCGCCGAAAAACTGGGTTTTGGCCGGAATCCGGCGCCGAAAGTTGCCGACGGTCACCTGAAATCTTTTTGTCGTCGACGGAATATTCTGTTACGATTCCGTTAGAGTTAAGTGTTGACTTAACAGTCATCGTTAGTCAAACAGGTCAAAACAGGAGAGTGAGTCACTGAGTCAACTCGGAGTCAACTAAGTCAGTTGACCCGAGTCAGTCCAGGCCAACTCTGCTGCAATCATTTGTTCAGGCTTACAGCCATGATGGCTGTGCTACAATTTAGTTCCAACTGCACTATCATCTCTGGCAGCAAAACTGCAACACTCATGACAGCTTCTCAACTCCAATGCCTCAGTTCAAGTACTCCATTCCTTTGCACACCTTCAGTTCCATCCAACAGCCACCAACACAAGCAACCATCACACAGTATACCACCATTACATTTTAACTGCCATAACCTTCACTGCACTGCCAACTCCATTGCAGCTCATTCTCAATGTCCAACTCCAGTTCTGGCAGCAGCTTTTTGCCTTCAATTTAACCCTTGTAGTCAACCAGTCCCAGTTGCAATCTCGCTCAAAGCATTACAACCACCACCAGTCCTAGCCATTCATATATGCATTTCAGCTGCAGTACCACCATCTGTTGCTTGCTTTTCATTTCTTCTTTGTTCTCACAAATAACAGTGCCCAATCTCAGTACTTCATTCCTTGCATCTCGGCATTCAAACCTTGCTCAATTCCAGCCACTGTGACTTTTATCAACACCACCTATATCTACTCAAGCACCAGTTCCAACCCATTCTGCACAGCAACACAACCTTAACTCAGCCTGCAATCTTCTAGTATTCACCAGCACCACTGCGAGATCACCTGTAATTTACAAAACTATAGCTCCCAACCTTCTTTGTATGCTGCATATCACCAGTTCCAGCTTCACCTTGACAACTTCAAACTCAGTACCTCTATAACCTACAATGTCAGCTCCATCTCCGTGAATCATTCGCAGTGACTGCAGCTCCCATTATCAACAGTAGAGACACCTCCATTACTTGCACTACTGCCAATCTCCTGCATTGAGTCGTAGCCAAACATCAGCAGCATCACCTCTGACTCCAGCTAATAGCACCGGATGCTCTTAATTCCTTGTAAGTCTCAATCCTAACATCCATTCCATAATTTCGTTTGAACACCAACCCATTCTGAATCATTCAATCATCTACAAACCTACAACAGCGGCTCTGGTCTTTGTTTTGCGCCACAACATCTCCAGTAGAAACACATGCACCTCAACCATTCACCAGCTGCCATTCTATGATAGCTGCTTCACCTAAATTATCAACAGCTGCAGCTCTACAGCTTCTCTTGAACCCAGAACTCATCAAGTTCTCCGGACATACCACCTAAATCACCTACTGCTCATGTGCTTTCTCTAACATAATCTCAACAGCAGCTCTTGAACATAGCCTATGCATCCCAGTATCAATTTCATTAACCATCTGAGATAACAGTAGCAACATCTATCAGGACTAACCACTTTCCACTGCCTTCATAACATCATCCATACCCAGCAAACCCATGGAACCATCTTTTCTTCCATGTAGTTCAAGCTCAAACCACCCCATCTCCGATTCATGATATAAAACCAAAACCATGTTCATGTAAATAAATTCCTTCCACATCGAACCTAGCTTCTGTTGTAGTTTATTCATTGCCACAAACCCATTTCTTTCATGAACTCAATTTCTGCATCTTCTTTTCAAAACCCTAATTCCAGTTTACAACATCGTTTCCCAATCTCAGCCACATCCATCAAGAATCATTCCTTCACCATCTTCATTCAGATTCGAACCCATCTTCGATCTGTTCTCCAATTCCATACAAACTCTAATCCTACTACTGCTACTACGTCTTCTTCTTCTTTATAATTCTGAATTCCATTAAATCCTTCTGAGTCTGTCTATCACAGATCTAACTCAACCCATTCTTGCCATATCTTTGACCCCAATTTAACAGCAGCAGCTTCAGATCAAACCCTTCTACTACTCTCGAACACAGATTTATTCTTCTCTCGGACAAACACCAACAATGGCTTCTAGTTTCTTCTCAATTTCAGGGTTGGATGAAAAATTAGAAAATGAGAATGATTGAACTCTCGATAGAGGGTTACAGTGGGTTGGATTATCCACCCCTATTACTGCATACGATCCACCCAATACAAGTTCCCTGAGTAACTTCATGGGTGCCTTTAACATTTCCATTTAAAACAAAACTGGCCACCCTTTAACCGTGGCTAGACTATCTTTAGTACTTCTCTAAAAGAGTTGCTCCTTATACTTCGCTGGCTCCAGATAGTGTTTTCCTGTAAAATGACGGCTCTGACCTTCTTGCTCAAATTTTGGATTATTGTAGTTGCAGAATTTCCTACAACTACACCCTTAGTAGAATTAGTAAATTTAAGAAGTTCATGATGATGATTAACAATTTTCTTATTAATGCTCTCAATTGATCACAATAAGTATCTAAATGGAACTAGAATAGTTACAACTTTCTCTATTCTCTTTCCTTTAATATTTTTTCACACTCACCAAAAGAACCTCCCAAATTTAACATTTGAACTACTATTTATAGTGAAATCTTTACAACTGTAATATCCTGCGAGGCATCATAACTTATGATCGCAAGTTTATTTTATACTCGCAAACTTTTCATTCTTCTCACATGTTTCTTATATCATCGTGTTATTTATTGACACTTCCTCTTATAGTCGTTGCTATATTCGCAACCCAAACTCTTGCGATATTCGGTACCTACATCTTGCCTCTTCTCATGTCATTTCTGCGAAGAAGTAATGATCGTGAGAATATAACCGTTACTTATTCTTTTTATTCGGACATGTCCTTTGTAACCGTTCTTTTCTAACTATTTCCTTATATATAAACTCCTTTTATTCCCTTCCTTATCTTTCTCTCACTTTCCCTTTTCACTTCTGTAACTCCATCTTCTTATTACACTTTCAGTTATCATTCTATCTTCTTGTTTTACCTCATCATGAGTTCTCCAAGGTAATTTTCTTCTATCTCTCGCGTCTTTCACTTGTTTATCTCTTTGATTTCCGTCTAATTTATTGTTTGATTTTGATTTATTTCAGCAAAATTATTCCTCAGGAGAAACCTTCAACCAAAAACTCAAGTCCTAATGTCCGAAGAAGAAAATCCGAGAATTAAAAGGTAGTTAAAATACTCTGTTTTCCTTTTTAATCAATATATTGTTGCCTCAGTTTTTAATCCACCTTTTGATTCATAGGTTGGTGAATAATCAAAACCCAATAAGAGATCTCGAGTAACTAAACCCACACCATTAATTTCAATCGATGACTTCCTTCCTGAGGTTGATGAAGAATTTCCCTATCCCCCTCGTGGAAATACTTCTTCGTAAACTCACGCCTCTACTCCATTACCCAGTTTTAAATCTCCCACCAATGTCAATTTATTAACACTTCTTCGAGATCAACCTTCGCAAGATACTTCCTCAACTTCGTCTCCCAAGAAACCTATTTTTACCCCTAATCCCTTGAATGCTGTTGCTCCAAGCAATTTACAACTTGCTCTAATTCCTTCAAATTCTTCTCCTCTTTCTCAAGAAACTCGAGACGGAATTTATTCAACTTTCCAAATTTTATCCGAGGTCTTAAGTAGTACTGCGAAGTCTTCAAACGTTCGTTCGCAATCTGAATTTTGTGAAGTGCTCAATAATTTTATAAATCCTGATATTTCTATTTCACGCCAATCTTTGGAAAAAGAAGTTGAATTGCTTCGCCAATCCCAGGAATTCTTGAAAGAGGAATGTGAGAGTCTTCGTAAAGTGAATCATCAGCTTCAGAATGATTCTCTAGATTGTGCGATCCTTCGCAAGAGGAATGATGCATTAAAAGGTATTACTATTATCTCTATATCTTCTTTCCCTTTATTTACTTCTATTCCTCACATGTTTGAAACACCTATTTAAACCAATTCCCCTTTATAGAATCTATCCAGAAATGTAGAATGTTGGCACTTCATCATGAATCAGACGCACAAGAATCTCAAGCCAAACATGCAAGTCTTTTGAATCAATTTTCCCACTTATCTAATCTTCATTCATGTGCTCTTGATAATTTTGATGCCCTTTTCCAAGAGAATACTCAATTAGTTTACGATTAGAAATTTTTGAATGATGAAATATCTCAGATCAATTCTTCTTTAACTAAATCCGATTTAAGGATAGAATCCCTAGTAGAAGAGAATGAAACCTTATCAAAAGAACGATGTATGTACTTGAATACAATGAACGCTTCTTCGCAACAATTAAATATTCTTCAGAGTAAATGTTGCGATCAAGAAAATCTCCTTTATTTGTTAAAAGGTGAACTTGAGGAATTGAAAAGGTCGTCAGATGCCGAAAGAAGTTTATTTGCTGCTGAGAAGAAATCCCTTCTTAATAAGAATATGATATTAAGCACTAAGAGAAATAAACTTAAAGAAGATTACTCTCAACTAGAAAGTCTTAATTCCAAACTTGCGAAGGATAAAAATTATCTTCTTTCCAAAGATCAAAAGCTTCAACCTAGACTTAAAGGATTAGTTGGCGATGGTTTTGACAATGCGATGGATCAGATGAAGAGTTGTTGTCTATCTTTAGCTCAATTTCTTTCTTCACAAAGAGAAGGTAGTCATTAAAATTTGACTGCCTTTGGTATACCTTTTAATTTTGTTATACTCACAAAACTGATTCTTTAAATTTTGTTTCACTCGCAGAATCTGAGAACAACCTCCGCAGTGGTAAATTTGGACTAGAAGCCTCTTGTTCTGAGCTTCGTAAGAAAAAAGCCCTGCTTTCTACTCGTTTGGTCAACTCTCGTGATCGTGCCACTCGAAGATTCAACTATCTTGCTTACGCCAAAGATATCGAAGATACCAACCATCAAAAGGCTATACTTCGCGAAAGTCATCTGAAAGCTCAAGTCTTTGCGAATAACATTCTCTTATCAAGGTCCTTGCCTCCCGTGAGAATTACACCTCTGAAAATATCTGATGATGAGGTTGCTCGTGATCCTGATAGTGATTTTGATTACGAGAGTGACGATGAAGGACTTGATTTGGAAAAAGAATCTATCCCTCAAGGAGATGTTCCTGTTGATGGTCCTACCCCTCCTAAAGATCCAGTACAAAACATTGATGAGGAGCTTTAAGCATGATGGATTATTCTACTGTTATTCTTCTTTTTAACAACTTTGTTTTCCTTTCTTTTGAATTCTTTCTCTTGGTTACTATTGATTCTCTTTTCTACGAACGATCCTGCTTACTGCTTGTTTTCCTTAAGAAGCATACTTTGTACTTTGCGATACTACTTTGATCTTTCTCTAGATTTGCATGACTTGATCATATGAAGAGAAATACTATGTCTTGAAGACTTAACTTAGTATTCCCTTTCTCCTTATTATTGCACTTCAGATGATCAATTATTGTTATAGATATTAAAATACCTGCCTCAGTCTAAGTTGCGAAGTTTCAATTTATTGCGAATTAAATAATAAATTTCCCCTTTGAAGTATAAGAAGTATGAAATATCCATGAAGAATTACGAAACATCCTTGAAAAAGTGTAAGAAGTATGTAATATTCTTAAAGAAGCATAAGAAGTATGAAACATCCTTAAAGAAGTATACGAAGTATGAGGCACCCTTGAAGAAGTATAAAAAATTTCAATTCATGAAGAAATATTCACTGTTTGAAGAAATATAAGAAGTATTGAATCTCTTAAAAAGTAAAAGAAGTATTGAATCTTTGAAGAAGTATAAGAAGTATTCAACCCTTATGAATATGATTGCGAACAAAATTGCTTCTATGCTTATGAATTCTTTATATATTCTCGTATAAAATTTCCAATAATATTGATGGAATTGATTTCAGTAATTGATGTGGTCTTATCATGCCTTCCTAATTAAAGGTCTTATTTTGCCACCTCTTTTTGTGATGATATTTTTGCGATAATATGACAAGTCTGAACATTCTTGCGAATATACAACCTCGTGACATTATCGTCTTGCGATGAAATCGCAGGACGTTATCACACTTTCATGTAATAACCCATTGATCTCATCTTTGCGAATATGTATATATATATATATATTTTTTATATTTTTTATTTTTTTTTTATATTCGCAGAAATATGATTTTTGCACAAATATGACAAGTCTTTATGTTCTTGCGAACAAGAAACCTCATGACATTTGCGTCTTATAGCACGTATCAGCTCCCTAATGGAGGGTGTTGCCCTTTATCTTCCCCTTGGTTGCCCCTTCAAGGAAGCGTACATCGACCATACAAGGTTAGCTCTTCCCATCCGGTTTTGCAAACAACCAGCTTTTGATCGAAACCTCTTATCCTTTTTGCCTATATGTCTTATAGTTACGAGGTTGCACCCTATGGGGTATCTTTGGGCCAAGTGTATCATTTGCCAAGACTTGTCAAGAATGGCAGATGTGCTTCAAACCCATCCGGAACTCTTGACTCAACCGTGTACCTCGGCGCCTTGATCGCTTTCTACACTTCTTGAGAAAGACAGTATGCCTTAGTTGCCCAACCTATATCCTGGTACATCGCAAGATTAGGTTGAGAATCCAAGGTGTCTAACCCGGATAGGTACCCGCTTTTGGGTTGTACCCGTAATGTCCATGTACTCAGGTTCCTTGGTGGTGTTCCGGTTTCCCTGAGCCATGCTTATAGGTACCCCCTTAAATGACGTACTTTAGGACTTTGCCTCTTACGAAATATTGCTTCGCGAACTAGGGTGTACGCCACAAAGGTTTGCCTGTGTAAAATTTCTGCGACTTTCTTTCTTTTTTGAAAGCTATTCACAGTTTGTGGTCTTTTATTCGCAAGTAATTTTTGCGTCTCTCTTTAATGAAAGCTAATCGCAATAAGAGTTAAAAAATCTTAATTTAAGCTTCGCGCGAGCAAACCATATTCGCAAAATATTTCATGAGGTTTATGGATAATACCTTTTTAAATGCAATCTATTCCAGGGTCGACCAAGTCTTAAACCCATGTCTCTCCCTTCTGGATCCATCAGCCGATAAGCTCCACTTCCCACAACCTCTTTGATGACATATGGTCCATCCCATTTTGGTGCTAATTTTCCTCCATTTTCTTTCTGGTATGGAGGTGTTTCTCGCATAACCAAATCCCCTGGCTTGAACTCACGTTAGATAACTCTCTTGTTATATTCTCGAGCTAATCTTTCTTGATAAACTTTCATATATCGCAACACCTTTTCTCTTTTTTCTTCTAAATCATCCAATTCACTTAATATCACCCCTGCGCTTAAATTTCTTTCCCAGGATTCTTTCTTTGTAGTCGGAATTATAACCTCTATTGGCAATACAGCTTCTACTCCATATGTTAAGTAATAAGGAGACATTCCAGTTGCCTCTCTTCTAGTTGTATTGTATGCCCAAACTGCGATAGGTACTTGTTCGCACCACCCTTTGAGATGTCCTTCTAATTTCTTTTTGATCGTGTCTGTGATTGTTTTATTTGTTGCCTCTGCCTATCCATTAGCTTGTGGATATAATGGAGTTGATTTCCCACATTTTATCCTGAAAGCACTGAGTAACATCTCTATATTCTGCCCTTCAAATTGTTTCCCATTGTCAGATACTAATTGTCTTTGGAACTCCATACCTACAAATGATATTCTCGAATATGAATGTAAAAACATCCTTATCACGAATATGTTGTCTTGCTTTTACTGCGAGCTTCGTGAAATAATCTGTTGCGACTATTAAAAATCTTCTCTGCCCTGATCCAGGTAAGAATGGGCCAACAATGTCCAATCCCCATTTCCCAAAAGTCCAGCAGCTTGTTGAAGAGGTTAATGTTGCTCCTGGTGCGTGAGTTCTTTTCCCATGTCGTTGGCATTCTTTACATCGTCTTACCAACAATTTTGCGTCTGTGTGCATATAAGGCCAGTAATATCCTTGTATTTTTGCCACCAGATGCGCCGAGATCGTCCCCCACTATGATTTCCAGCTTCTCCTCCATGTAACATCTTCAATATTTTTTCTCCTTCTTCACGAGTTAAACATCTTAGAGGTGGTCCACTGAAAGATTTTCTGTATAAAATTCCTTCTCGTAGTTCAAAATTTGTTGCACGACTCTTTAATTTATGTGCTTCTAGTCTGTTCCTGGGTACTTCTCCTGTTGCGAGATATGCATGAATTTTCTTTCTCCAATCTGCGATGTTTTCTGCGATATTATCTAGTAGTTCCCTTTCTACTTCCATCGCAATTGCTTCTTCAATTTCTTCTTCCTCTTTATTTATTGATGGGTGTTGAATTGTTTGGATTTTGATATTTCTTGCATTAGGGTTTGTCATCATACTTGGAATGAATGCAAAATCATCTGCGAGTCGATTGTATTTCCTTGTGATATGCCTCCATTTTATATTTGGTATCTTCGCAGATAATTCATCAACGAGTTTCTTGTATTTCTTCAAGGAAAACTCATTCGTGGTATATTCCCCTTTAATTTGACAAATTACCAACTGAGAATCACTTGTTATTCTTATACTTTCAAGCTTCTTTTCTATTGCGATCTTCAATGCATGCACTACATCTTCATACTCTGTTTCATTATTCGTAGATGCAAATTCCAGTCTGAATGAAAATGTTGTTCTTTCTCCTTCTGGTGAAATGAACACAACTCCTACTCCATTCCCCTCACTGTTGGATGATCCATCTACTAGAATTTCCCATCTATTTGGTTCTGTTAACAAATCTTTTGGATTCCCAAATTCTTCTTCAACATCCATCATCTCTTCTAATGCCTCGTCTTCTTCCAAAGGAAATTCTGCCAAAAAATCTGCGACAACTTGTGATTTTTGCGATGATAATACTTCGTACTTTATCTTGTAATGGTTTATTTGTGCATTCCACCTTTCTATTCTTCCTGATCTTTTTGTGTTCTTCATGACTGACTCAATTGGAACTTTGGTAACCACTTTTATCACATGTGCTTGAAAGTATATTCGCAATTTGAATGATGCATAAACCAGAGCTAAAATTAACTTCTCCATCTTAGAATAATTCCTCTCTGCTGTATTAAAAGTTTTGCTGATGTAGTAAATGGGCCTTTCTACTCTACTGTTTCGTTCGCAACAAAACTGCACTTAAAGCGTATTGAGTTGTTGCGAGGTATACCAATAATTCTTCATCTTTCTCTGGTTTCTGTAATATGGATGTATTCGTGACATACTCCTTGATACCTTGAAAAGACTTTTCACATTCATCAGTCCACCTGAATTTTGCTCCCTTCTTAAGTATGTTGAAGAAATGTTTGCACTTATCTGACATTCGCGAAATAAACCTTCCAAGTGAATCTAAGAGTCCATTCAGCTTTTGCACTTCTTTTATTGTTGCAGGTGTTGGCATTTCACGAACTGCTTGTACTTTTTCTGGATCAACTTGTATTCCCTCCTTTGATACTATGTATCCCAAGAATTTTCCTGACGCAACTCCAATTATACATTTTTCAGGATTTAATTTGATGTTGAATTTTCTCATTTGTTCAAATATTTCCTTCAAGTCCCGCACATGGTCTTTGGCTTCTTTACTTTTTATCAACATATCGTCTACATATACCTCTAAGGTTTTATGTATCCACTTTGCGAACACCTTTTCAACCATTCGTTGATAAGTAGCACCCGCATTTCGTAAACCAAATGGCATCTTCACATAGCAATATAAACCTCTTGGAGCAAAAAATGCAGTATGTTCTTGGTCTTCTTCTGCGAGTGATATTTGATTGTACCCTTTATACCCATCAAGTGAAGTGACTCTGTCATGTCCTACAGCTGATTCTACCATTTGTGGTAAATATGGCAATGGAAAACTATCTTTTGGACAGGCTTTGTTTAGATCAGTGAAATCTATGCAAATCCTTATCCCTTTATTCTTCTTCGGAACAATGACCATATTCGCAATCCATTCTGGATATTTTGCTTCTCTAATGATTCCTGCATCCAACATCTTTTGCAATTCTTCTTCTATTTGTGTATGGTAATTTTGCGAAATCTTTCTTATTCTTTGCTTAAATGGTCTCACACTTTTATCTATGTTCAATCTATGACACGCCACTGATGGATCAATTCCTGGTATTTCATCTACACCTCCTGCGAATATATCTTTGTATTCTCGTAAAAGATCAATAGTTCTTTTTTCTTCTTCTTCGTCCATCTTAGTTCCAATTCGCAAGATTAAAGGCTCCTCTTTACTTCCAATATTTATTTCTTTGGTTGGTTCTGCTGCGACATAACTAGGACTTTGCTCTCCCATAGGTGTTGGCTCTTTGATTACTTTCATTGGCTCTCCTTATTTTTCTGGGATCTCACTTGGTATTCCTCTTCCTTCTTTTGCTCTTATTGTGTACACCCTGAACTCTTCTTCCTTTTTTGCTTCTCTCGCAAGTTTTCTCGCGAACTGTTTCTTCTGGCTCTTCCTCCACACTTTGTTTTACTTCATCGATAACAAAATTTTGCACTATCAAGATCTCCTTTTATCTCTTGTATTCCGCTTGGTGTAGGAAACTTAATTGATTGATGTAATGTCGAAACAACAGCTTTAATCGCATGAATCCATGGTCTTCCTATCAGGATATTATATGGAGATTTCATATCTATTACACATAAAACTATGTGTGTTTCAATTTCTCCCAGCGATACTCGTAACATTATTTCTCCTTTGGATTTTGTTGCAGATTTTCCCAATCCATGGATAATATATTCTGAATTTGTAATTTCTTCATCTTTGATCCCCATCCCCTTAAGTGCATGATAGAATATAATATCAACAGAACTTCCTGTATCAATCAAAACTCGGTTTAATTTCCATTTTTCTATAGATTATGTAGTTTTCCTCTCTTCTCGCATGATCGGGATTGTGACTACTAATGGCGAAGTGTGGTTCAAGTCTTCATTTGGAATTTCTGCTACTGAAAACGTGATTTTCTGCTTTTCCCATTCTTTCAAAGTTGTTATCTTCTCCACCTCCATGATCTTTCTTCCTCTACAATATCGTTTGTGTATTTTTCCCTTTATGTTGTTATGAAATTCATCAATCATTGTGTTTGTGATCATATTACATTCTTGTTTTTTACAACCTTCATCTGTTGATTCCATTTGATCTTCAAATTTCTGCTATGATGATCACAGGTTCAATCCCTGTTTCTAGCGCCAATTATGTAGTTGCAGAATATCCTACAACTACACCCTTAGTAGAATTAGTAAATTTAAGAAGTTCATGATGATGATTAACAATTTTCTTATTAATGCTCTCAATTGATCACAAGAAGTATCTAAATGGAACTAGAATAGTTACAAGTTTCTCTATTCTCTTTCCTTTAATATTTTTTCACACTCACCAAAAGAACCTCCCAAATTTAACATTTGAACTACTATTTATAGTGAAATCTTTACAACTGTAATATCCTGCGAGGCATCATAACTTATGATCGCAAGTTTATTTTATACTCGCAAACTTTTCATTCTTCTCCCACGTTTCTTCTATCATCGTGTTATTTCTTGACACTTCCTCTTATAGTCGTTGCTATATTCGCAACCCAAACTCTTGCGATATTCGGTACCTACAATTATTTCTTCTCCTTTTCGCCCGTATGACTCCAGAGTACCTAATAACTCAAAAACATGCGTAAGATACATAATTTACATGAAAACTCGCAAAGAAAACATAAATACTAGATATAAAACTAGGTGTATTCTACACCTATCATTTCTTATAATACTTGAGATCTCATAGCAATTGAACAACTCTCTAACTAGTTCATTTGAGTCAAATGGACTAGTTATGGTGAAGAAGAATATGGTTGATATGAAAGTTATCATTTGGCTGACCATTTGGTTGACTAATATTGAACCAACCATTGTACACATTTGGGTACGGCTACACGAACTCAAAACTTCAAGTACATGTGTGTATGAAAAGCTAAGTTTTCGATCTAACGGTTGAGAGATATTAGCTTGTTTCTAATCAGGTTTTCATCTAACGGTGAATATTGAATGTTTTGTTAGCAAGCTAACATTAATTGCAAACCCTGATTTGAAAGACTATATAAGGGAGAACTCTAGCAACTGGGAAACCTAATCCCCACACATTCTGTGTGATACTAGTTTGCTAAAGCTAGAGTCTATTCTCCTTTAACCTTTGGTTTTCTTCTTTTAAAACCAGGTTAACGACTTAAAGACTTCATTGGGATTGTGAAGCCAGACCGATACTACTTTTTTTCTAGTTGTGTGATCTGATCTTGCTGTTTCTATCGTACGAGTACAATTGTAATAATTGGCTTGAGATTTCTATCTCCGATAGGCATGATAAAAGTAGTCACAAACATCTTCGTCTCATTGTTTGTATTCCTCAATAATCTTCTTCGCTGCGTCTATTAAGTTTATTGTGAGGTGATTGATGAAACTAAGCTGTTCTTCGGGAATATAAGTCTGGTTTTATCGATTGGTTCCTGTTCACCTTGATTTATCAAAAGACGGAACAAAAATTGTAGCTTTATTCGTGGGAGACGAATTTATCTATTACCTGTAGACTTTTCTATGTGAGACATATTTGTTTATTAAAGTATTCGATTTTGAGTCGTAGCAACTCTTAATTTTGGGTGAGATCATCTAAGGGAATCAAGTGCGCATTATCTTGCTGGGATCAGAGGCATAGGAGCATAACTGTACCTTGATCAGTGTGAGATTGGTTAGGGTTCAATTACAGTCCAGACCGAAGTTAATTTGGAGTAGGGATGACTCATCCATACTTTGAGTGCTCTAAATGGGATATTTGCTGGTTTAGGAATATCAGCATTAATTTGCATAATTAAGAGTACCATGGTTTGAAATACCCCTGACTCCAACTTTGTAACCCCAACTGCAATAAAATTCAATTCATTTATCATCAAACACATCTCTATCCTAATTACAAACTATTATCTTTGATCTGATTCTGTTATTATACCAAGAAAACTCCTATCATGTTTTAGGAGCTTGAATCAAACCACAACTGTGAAGGCAACAATTGAACTCTAACATTGAAATCCTCAATGGTCTTAAACCACAAACTTTATCCTCCTCACTCAAAACTCTATTAAAATCTCCCATTACTAACCATGGTCTAGTCAAGTCACTTATGTCCACCATCTCACTCCATGAATCTCGTCTATCAACTTTTAATGAAGCAACATGTGACCTAGTAATAAGAGAACCTCCTACATCAACTTTTATTGCTTGTCCAATATTAAACACAATTACTGGAGCACTTGTAAAAGAACTCTACAAAGTCCATATATTTCAATTTTTGAAGCACTAGAATTATGTATACCAGATAACTTCAACTTTTTACAAAATCTGTAGAATATTTAACTTTTGGTTTTGCAAGATTACTAAAGATGGAAAAAAAAAACTTCTAAATTTGTCTTTTGCCTTGACTCTACCCATGCCTCTGACATTCCAATATATAACTTTTATTTAGAAGATCGAGATTGAGAAGAATTACCTCTTCTCATACTCCTATTTTTACTACCATTTGATATTAAACTTTCCACTTGTTTTCTTGTAGTAATGACGCGCACATTTTTATCAGCTTTCTACTTAACTTTTGGTATTGCTTCTAATGTATCCCCCCACCCCCACCCCACCACCACCACCACCACCAGTGGAGAAACAATAATTACTAATGTATTGATAGAAGGTGAACTAGAGACAACATCTATAAATTTTTCTACTAATAAAGAAGGAAACTCAATTTTCGAACTTAAGATATCTTCATTTATATTATGCAACACATGAAATTTACCTGAACTGACTCTACCCTCATTAGGCTTGAGAGTTTCGACATCTTGCTAAATGGGTGGAACAATTGCTTCAACTTACTCATCACTATCCACCACTTGCTCACCATCATAAGGATTAAAACATATATCAAAAACCACCAAGATTAGGGAGTTTAACATTTTTAGGTGTAATATTCCTCCAAATTTTTGTAACTTCCTTATGAAGAACATGTGCCACTTCTTGGTGATCTTGTTCTTTTCTTTTAGTTATACATTCAACAACTAAATGAACCACTACCTTATAATGATTACATAACTTTGGAAGTTTAGGAATATGAATATGTTGCTCAAAACCACCATATTTGGATTCAACCAAAACTTTACTTGGAAAATAACTTTGGATAAATCTACTTCCACCAATACACTTGCATAATAACCTACTCCCTTTTTCAGTGTTGTTTCATCAAGTTGAGTTGGTCTACCAACTGCTTTTCTGATGTGCAAGATAATGTTCCTTCCAGTACTCAATACTCAGACCAGGAAATAAAAGTTGTTGAAGATTTCTGAGAATCTGGGTTAAAATTTGGTACCCATAATCTGAGTTTCAAAATTTGAGACTTAACAACCCAATATACTCCAGAAATAAGTTTCTTATCTTCCTTATTATCCAATTAGATTATGAATAAACCTTCACCTAAAGGGATAAGTTGATATGCAATTTTAAAACTCCATTGTCCCTTGCAAAGTGGATTTCACAACATTCATCTTCAGTTTGATGAAATCCAGTTTACCGATCAGACTAAATCTCCATTCCTCTAAACTCTCATTTATAACATCATCAGGGATGAATAAATATGGATCATCTCCCCGAAAATTGAGCTATTTAGTGTGCCCTTGGTGTGGTAATCCTATTGTAGATGGTGGATTTTCGACAAAGGCTAAAATCGTAAATCCATAATAATATGTAGTCTTGATCCAGCAATCAGACGAATATTGAGGCTCATGTCTCTTATCAAAAGAATGAAAGCTCATGCTATAAGAATATCTGACTGAGGATGCTGTCTCTCAGAGTACATGTAGATGCGTAGTCTCTCAGCTGAGGCAACGGCATATCTTATGAATACTGAGCAACTTCAGTAATTACTTTTATATAGAATCGAATTATTAGATAGTTCCTAGACAGCTTGCCTGCTAGTATAGAGAAATAATGTCTTCAGGACGATGTTTTCCCTGACTATATAAAAGAAATATGACTCTTTAACAAGATCATATCACATAATTCATGAATAATTAACGCTCCTAGACGATCGTACTAGTATAGAGCCATCAATTAATTATTCTTAAAATCAATAGATTCATTAACTGAATCCCTGGAAAATATTCAATATTTTTCATAATATTTTGTTACTTCAATTTATGGTTCTTCCCAGCAGGATTCCATGGGTTAGTAATAAATATTCAACACACAGGCATCTGAGTTACCTTCGAGTAAGCCCCGACCAAAATGGTGTAGATGTATTCGACAAATAATGCATTAACAAACACCTGGATGAACAAACAAGTATTTCAAAATACGACGAGACGATGAACCTATGCAAATAGGAAAAATAATAATAAAAATAAAATATTCACCAAGGCGTTGAGGGACTGGACCGACCGGCCAGTCACGTCGTGGCCAGTCCCACGCCCAATTCTATATTTTATCATATTTTATCTATTTTCTTTGATCTCATGAAATCCCTTCATTTGAACAAATATCCTTTGTTTTGAGGAAACTCCTCCGTTTCATGGTGTTTCCTTCGCATCAAGGAAATAATATAAAATTAGGAAATGTGTCATGGGACCGTGTCTATTAGCTGGCCGGCTAGGCCCTAGTCATGGCCGGTTCCACACCTCATGGTTCCTCAATATTTTATTATTATTTCCCTAATCCCATGAAAACTCTTTAATCTCATGATATTAAAAATAAGAAAAATGACGTGGGACTGGGCTCCTTGGTCGGATGGCCATGTCCTGGCCATAGTTGGTCCCACACTTCATGATTCTCTCATTTTTTATTATTTTCCTTCATCTCATGAAGGTTTTTGACAGTTTCAGCAAAAATCCCTGATTTCTTCATATTTTCTTAAAATGTTTCTCAAACACGCACCAGTAAATATCAAAATTCTCATAATTGGGACACGAACACTTTGGTGACGTGAGCATGTTACCTTGACCGAATAAGGTTGGATCTTTGGCTTGAAAGGAACCGGTCCCGCGTATTTTCTAAATTTGACCTAATTTGCGCAATTGCACGTATTAGGTCCAAAACTCTTCCAAACAACTTGGAACTTCATGGAATGATCATTATTTGATCCCGTGACCACCCAGGTCCGGTTTCATGACCCTTGGTGGGTCCCTCATCTCTTCATAATTAATTAGGTTTTATCACCTAAGGCTCAGACGAGCATTACTTTTGTTAGAGCATTGCTCGTTCGAACTCGCATGCGTTGTTATATCAAGCATGTTTGTCAATGTTAGTGATCAAAACTATAAAGTCTTGATTTCTAGTCTACTATAGATAAGGTCTCAGACTAGGATAGAAAGTGTAGTTGATCTCAAGAACTCCATGGCAATCATCATACAAGACGAAGGACTACTCAAGGAACCGGTGGATCTTCATCGACTAAAAGGTATATGGAGACTTGAACTTATATATCACTCAAAAGTCTATCTACTATATCTCCTATCTTGAGACAAAAGTTATTTTACTATATAGACTAAAGATATACACATGTAACATTTCGAGTTGAGTATATCTCGCTTATCTATTTCTCGAAATATGTGTTGGTAAAGCTTTCACTTTAGACGAGTTCATCTTTTCCTAGTGACGAAAGTCATGTTATGTTTCAATCACTTTGGAAATTGCTCTGACGAAAACTAGTTCGTGAATAACAACTATATGACGTCCTCTGAAAATGTTTCAATGATTGAAATGAGAGTTTAGACAATATAACCACTGGGGGATATAAACATTTTTGTGGTAACACATATATGTATAAGTCCTTATGCACTTGAACCGAAGTTTGCAAACTTTGTTGATCAAGTGAAAAACTGGAACTTGAGCAGTTAACTCAGTCCGCGAACGAGCGTAGTTCTCGAACCCGAGAATTTCTGCTGGAGTTGAAGCTTGGTTTTAGTCTGCAAACTCAGTCCGCGAACTGCCTCAGTGATTTAAGTGTAAAGGTTTTGGTCATTTTGCAAATGAGTGTCCAAATCGGAGAAAATACACTGGGAATAAAGGTCTTGCCGCAACTCTTGATGAAATGTCTGACAATTATGACTCTAATGAAGACGAGAAATCAAGTGTTGCACTTCATGGTGAAAATATTGATTTTGATAATTGTATCAATACACATATCAATCTTGATCTCTTTTCAGAAGATAATCCAACCATTCTGGAAGAAAAAGTTGACCCTTTCCTTGGAAACTCTGTTTATATTGTTTCAGGATCCACTATGTGCCTAGCTGCTTGCACATCTCAGAAGCCTGATTATTATCCAAGTATGATGTGCTCATATTGTTCATTAAACGGTCATGAACTCTCTAAGTGTTACAAGTTCAAACACAAACAAAGACACGTCAAAAAACTTTAACGAAGAGCAAATCATTTAACAAGAAAGCTTAAACTTGCTCAGAAGACCGCAGAGGTATGTAAGATTTTATCTTCGTCTAAGAAGTTAGTTTCCAAAGGAAAACCAAGACCATTTTAAAAGAAAGTATGGTCAAATCATTTTTATAGAAAGAGGTCTGTGGATTCCTCACAAGAGAAAATTGGTGGACAAATTATTGTTCACCACAACCCAACTTGATTATGTTGTTTTTAAAATCTTGTCTCATGTGCCTGATCAAAAGAGACAATGATTTTGTACCTCTCAGGCTTTAAGAAAAGTTATTTTCTTAGATTTGTCTTCGTTTTTGTCTATCAAACAAAAGAAACGGGTATTATCGACAATTCTACTCTTTATAGGGTTGAGAGTTGATCATTTACGAACCTGTTTAAAGGTTTCGAACCCTATATTCCTTTTCCTTCTCTAAAAACCTCTTTTTATCTCGAGACTACTTGTTGAGTTAATTGTGATTTCCTCTCACAAACCCATACGTTCATGGAAACTCCAAGAATGATGTCTTCTGATGTAAAAGAAGGTAATGTGATTGTTAAGCCATCAATCATGAAGGAAAAAGAAAGTCTCCATTACCTCCAACCTTGAAAATAAAAAGAAGGAATATGAGGAAGTCAAGTGTTGTTCCTTCAAATTCTCAGAAGTTTTCTTATGTTCTTGAAGTGTTGAAGGAGCTTCCAAAGGAGATTCAGCAAATAAATGCTTTTGTGTATAAGACTCATGAGATTCAGAAGGCCCTGGTTCGACAACAGCAACCAAGAAGGTTTATTGATATAAACTCCTACCTTAATGAACCTTATGTTCCAATGGATGTTGACGACAAGGAGTTCGGGGAAGATAAAGAATTCTTCAAAGGACTTATTTTATAGTAAATCTTCTATTTTTCTCTTTTGTTTAGAAGAATAACTAGTGTTTTGGAATAGCCATTATTTTGATTACACATAGCTATGTCCAAAGTTTTCATCTTCTTGTTTTTAGATTTATTATGTTAAATTCTAAACTTGTTTGGAAGATGATGGTTGCAGTATTAATCTTTATGGTTTTATATATTGCAATATTTTGATGGGATATGTGTGTTTATGTCTATGAACTTAATTGTCCCATATTTTGTCAAAAGTAAAGTCGTTCGTGAATTGATATGCAAATATTGATAAAAAATGGATAGTCTTTTGGCAAAACACAAAAGTTAAGCCTATATTGTCAATTATTGATGTAAGATAGGTTAAAATATTTTGTGATTCAAGGATTGTGTCTATTGTGTGTCATTGTGCAAATGGTGATAGAAACATAGTTCCTCTCTAAGGAACAATCATATATCAGATGATAAACGATGAATAAAGGTTGTGGAAATTGATGTAACTCAGAACTGTTCTACCAAACTTCAAGGTGTTAGTCTATGTTTGTTTTGTGATTCCTCTAATCACTCTCAACATAAGTGCGTGTCTTTTAAAAAGAGTTTAAAATTTGCAAGTGATATTTATAAGAAATCTAAACAACTTCTTGCGTCTCTAAAAAGACATACAGAACTATTAGAAAATACCAAAAAGGACATCACTAATAGTGTGGGAGCATTTTCTTTAAAATCAACATCACCTTTTCTATGGTTTCTTGATAGTGGGTGTAGCATACATATGACAGGTGATCTTACTTGATTTGTTTCTGCAGAAGACTATGAAGGAGGACCAATAACATTTGGAGATGGAAGATGTTGCTTCATAAGTAAGAAGGGAACGATCAAGTTACCAGGCGTACCTGAAATTCATGACGTAGTCTACGTAAAAGGTATGACTACAAATCTTCTTTCGATTATTCAAATTTGTGACAAGGTCCATCGAGTTGTCTTCAATGTAAATGGATGTGACATTGTGGACAAAACTAGGAAAGTAATTTTTCAAGGAACTCGTGGTAAAAACAACTGTTATCTTCTCGATACTCAGTTTAGCAATTGTTGCAATTTGACTAAGGTGGAATCTACACATCTTTGGCATGAACGTTTTGGTCACATCAATTATCGCCTTCTAACTAAGATCATTAACAAAGAACTTGTTAGAGGTGTTCCAAAAATCAATGCAAAGATTGAAGGTATATGTGGTGCCTGTCAAAAGGGTAAACAAACAAAAGTTCACCATAAATCATCCCGAGATATTCTCACCAAAGCCCCACTTGATTTAATTCATATGGATCTCTTCGGACCAATTCAACAGCCCACTGTTGCTGGCAAGAGGTATGCGTTAGTTATGGTAGATGATTACACCAGATTCACTTGGGTTGCATTTATATCTCATAAGAATGAAACCCTTGGATAATTCAAGATTATTGTGAGCAGAATCCAGAACGAACAAGGTCGTAAATTAAAGAAAATTAGGAGCGACCGTGGAGCTGAATTCAAAGACACTAAGGTGTTTGAATTTTGTGACGAACTGGGGATAACTCAACAATATTCTCTACCTATTACTCCTTAAGCTAATGGAGTTGCCGAAACAAAAAAATAGGAATATTCAAGAGATGGACAGGGTAATGCTCCATAACAAGAATCTACCTTTAAGATTTTGGGGAGAAGCTGTTTTTACGGCATGTTACTTGATCAACCGTGTTTACTTACGGTCTAGAACTCTCAACACTCCTTATGAGTTATGGTATGGTAGAAAACCTAACTTACACTATCTCATAGTGTTTGGAAGTAAGTGTTACATACTAAAAGATCGAGAGAAACGAGGGAAATTTGATACCAAAAGTGATGAAGGTATTTTCCTTGGTTATGCTTCTGACAGTCGTAGGTTCTGATTATTTAATCTCAGAACACAAGTCATGATGGAATCTGCTAATGTTATTATTGATGATAATAGTGATTTCCATCAAGATAATTCTCCTACTGAGTTTCCTCCAACTGAGATAATTGAGAAAGTCAAGGAAATATCGGAATCAGTTGAAGTCATTCTAACTGTTACTGATCTTGATATTTCTAGTGATGAGGAGAAGGACACTGATCAGACCGCCCCTAACGAACCAGAACGTGTCCCCCCTCCACGATACCTCTGGGTTCAAAGGAATCATGATCCAAATATTATTATTGGAGGAAAAGATTCTACAGCTAGAACAAGAGGACAACTTCAAAATATTTTCAATTTTGGTGTTATTTGTCTCTTGTAGAACCAAGAAATATTGATGAAGCTCTTAATGACCCCGCTTGGGTGAATTCTATGCATGAAGAGTTAAATAAATTTCAAAGGCAAGACGTATGGGAACTCGTACCTTGTCCCTCCAATGTTAATATTGTTGGTACCAAATGGATATTTAAGAACAAGTCTGATGAATTTGGCACAATCATTAGAAACAAATCCAGGCTTGTCGCTCAAGGATACTCACAAATTGATGGTATCGAATTTGATAAAACATTTGCACCAGTAGCACGTCTTGAGTCCATTAGGCTCTTATTAGCTCATGCTTGTTTTCTCAAAGTTAATCTTTTCCAGATGGATGTAAAATCTGCGTTCCTGAACGGGATTTTAAAAGAAGAAGTCTATGTTGCTCAACCAAAAGGGTTTGAAAACCGTGAATTTCCAGATCATGTTCTCAAACTCAAAAAGGCTTTATATGGATTAAAAAAAGCACCTAGAGCCTGGTTTGAAAAACTTACCACTTCTCTTATTCGGAAAGGTTTCTCAAGAGGTGGAGCTGATAAGACCTTATTTACCAAATGGAGTGGGAAAAATGTTGTCATTTCTCAAGTATATGTAGATGATATCATCTATGGATTAACTTCTGAGAAGCTAGCAAAGGAATTCCAAATTTCACTGGCTAGAGAATTTGAAATGAGCAATGTTGGAGAATTGAGATTCTTTTTAGGATTACAAATTCAACAACATAAGGATAGAATTTACTTATCCCAAGAAAAATATGCAAGGGATCTTGTAAAACGGTTCGGTTTGGATAAGTCTTCTCCAAAATTGACACATATGCCTACCACTGGTAAATTACACAGAGATGAGAAAGGATTAAAAGTAGATCAAAAGTTATATCGATCTATTATTGGAAGTCTTTTATATCTAACAACTACTAGACCTGATATTTCTTTTAGTGTTGGTTGTTGTACTCGATTTCAGGCTAATCCAAAGGAATCTCATCTTGCAGCTGCAAAAAGGATCACAGGTTATGTCAATCACACTGTCGGGTATGGTCTATCCTACACTTTTGATACTAATACTAACCTTTCCGCCTATTCTGATGCTGATTGGGCAGGATGTGTAGAAGACAGAAAAAGTACATCAGGGGGTTTCTACTATGTAAGACTGAATCTTGTAGCTTGACACAGTAAGAAACAAAATTCACAATCCCTGTCTACATGCGAAGCATAGTATATTGATGCTGGGTCATGCTGTACACAACTCTTATGGATGAAACAAATATTGGCAGACTATGGAGTTGATACAGGAATAATGAAGATCTTTTGTGATAACTCTAGTGCGATTCGTATCACTTAGAATCCTGTTGAGCACTCAAGAACAAAGTACATTGACATAAGGTACCATTTTATTCGAGATCTTTATGAGAATGGTATCATAAATATGGAATTTGTGCCTTCCGAATAATAGTTGGCTGACATTCTCACCAAACCATTATACACTGCCACTTTTCAGCACTTAAGGCAGTCTATTGGTGTTGTTTTGGTTCATTAGCTACTTCAGTAACTCTTGCCCCTATGCTTATCTCGATCTTTTGGGCAATTGAGTTGAAACTCCAGTATGTGAATACCTTGTTTGTAGTTAATTCATCCATTCTTTTCTGTTAGTGTGAAGAAATCCTTCTTTTCTTTTAAAATTAAGGTCGCTCTTGTTGTTTCTTAGGGAATGATATATTATGGGGGATAGTTCTTTTAAACTTGTGCTTAATTTCCAAATCTTTGTAGCGAGTGCGGCTGTGGAATATTAGAGGGGTTATCTTGCGTCTTTATAAACTTCTTGATGAATGCATTTAGCTTTGGCTTTATGATTGCATCTAAACAAGTTGATACATATTTACCTTTGGTCATGAAATGTCTCTTACGGAAATTTCATTAGGATCCCGTTCTTGTACCTTTGCCAATTTTATTGACAAAAGGGGGGAGAATTAATTATAGTTCACACTACAAATACATATGGTTTTCGGATCGTTATGTAAAGGGGAGTAGTTTCCATGTGAGATGGAGTATTGACTAAGGGGGAGTAAAGTATCACCATAGTATTGTTGTTGAAGTTGTGATGCAATTAGACTTTGACGCTGTGTAATAATACTATGACACTGTATAACAATAATTGAGAACCGATGCTTTTCGCATTGTTATATCTACGGATTTTCAACAACGATGATGCTAAACTTACAACCTTTGGGATCATTGGATTACTTGGAAGTGACGAAGATTTCGAGTATTGTTGAAGATTAGACATGTGGAATAGGAGCTACAAAGTTTATTTATATATTTTTTGTATTCTATATGTATTAATAGTTTTTCCACTAAAATTTACAAAGGGGGAGATTGTTAGAGCACTGCTCGGTCGAACTCGCATGTGTTGCTATATCAAGCATGTTAGTGATCAAAACTATAAAGTCTTGATTTCTAGTCTACTATAGCTAAAGTCTCGGACTAGGATAGAAAGTGTATTTGAGATCAAGAACTCCATGGAAATCATCATACAAGACGAAGGACTACTCAAGGAACCAGTGGATCTTCATCGACTAAAAGGTATGTGGAGACTTGAACTTATCTATCACTCAAAAGTCTATCTACTCTATATCCTATCTTGAGACAAAGGTTGTT
Source organism: Papaver bracteatum (assembly GCA_023529315.1). NCBI lineage: Eukaryota > Viridiplantae > Streptophyta > Magnoliopsida > Ranunculales > Papaveraceae > Papaver > Papaver bracteatum. The sequence continues at coordinate 207,988 of JAJJWX010003279.1, read as the reverse complement.
TTACTATATAGACTAAAGATATACACATGTAACATTTCGAGCTGAGTATATCTTGCTTATCTATTTCTCGAAATATGTGTTGGTAAAGCTTTCGCTTTAGCCGAGTTCATCTTTGCCTAGTGACGAAAGTCATGTTATGTTTCAATCACTTTGGAAATTGCTCTGATGAAAACTAGTTCGTGAATAACAACTATATGACGTCCTCTGAGAATGTTTCGATGATTGAAATGAGAGTTTAGAAAATATAACCACTGGGGGATATAAACATTGTTGTGGTAACACATATATGTATAAGTCCTTATGCACTTGAACCGAAGTTTGCAAACTTTGTTGATCAAGTGAAAAACCAGAACTTGAGCAGTCAACTCAGTCCGTGAACGAGCGTAGTTCTCGAAGCCGAGAATTTCTGCTGGAGTTGAAGCTTGGTTTCAGTCCGCGAACTCAGTCCTCAAACTGACGGAAGTTCTCGAACCCCAGAATTCTGCTAGAGTTTGTGAACTCGTTGCTTAAGTCCGCGAACTTGAGTGGTTCTGTCTAAAAACGATGTTCGTGAACTTATTTAAATTATCTAAGGAATGCTATTGAAAACCATGGATTTATAGTTCATGAATCGATTCGAGTGAATCATATCGTTTTTTCTTCAATTGTGTCTTGTGTAGTACATAAGATCTCATAGAAATTGAACAACTCTCTAACTAGTTCATTTGAGTCATTTGGACAAGTTATGGTGAAAAAGAATATGGTTGATATGAAAGTTATCATTTGGCTAACCATTTGGTTGACTAATCTTGAACCAAATATTGTACACGTTTGGGTACGGTTATACAAACCCAAAATCATCAAGTACATGTGTGTATGGCAAGCTAAGTTTCGATTTAACGGTTGAGAGATATTAGCTTGTATCTAATCAGGTTTTCATATAACGGTGAATATTGAATGCTTTGTTACTAAGCTAACATTGATTGCAAACCCTAATTTGAAAGACTATATAAGGGAGAACTATAGCAGCTGGGAAACCTAATCCCCACACATTCTGTGTGATACAAGTTTGCTAATCTAGAGTCGATTCTCCTTTAACCTTTGGTTTTCTTCTTCTAAAACCAGGCTAACGACTTAAAGACTTCATTGGGATTGTGAAGCCAGACCGATACTACTTTTCTTATAGTTGTGTGACCTGATCTTGTTGTTTCTATCGTACGAGTACAATTGTAATAACTGGCTTGAGGTTTCTATCTCCGATAGGCAAGATATAAAAGTAATCACAAACATCTTCGTCTCATCGTTTGTGATCCCACAATATATTTTTTCACTGCGTCGATTAAGACTATTGTGAGGTGATTGATAAAACTGAGCAGTTCTTCGGGAATATAAGTCTGGTTTTATTGATTGGTTCATGTTCTCCTTAATTTATCAAAAGACGGAACAAAACTCATAGGTTTATTCGTGGGAGACGAATTTATCTATCTTGTAGACTTTTCTGTGTGTGACAAATTTGTTTGCTAAAGTCTTCGACTTTGGGTCGTAGCAACTCTCTTGGTTGTGGGTGAGATCATCTAAGGGAATCAAGTGCGTAATATCCTGCTGGGATTAGAGGCGTATGAGAATAATTGTACCTTGGATCAGTGTGAGATTGATTGGGGTTCAACTACAGTCCAAACCGAAGTTAATTTGGAGTATGCTAGTGTCTGTAGCGGCTTAATACAGTGTATATTTAATCTGGACTAGGTCCCGGGGTTTTTTTACATTTTCGGTTTCCTCGTTAACAAAATTCTGGTGTCTGTGTTATTTCTTTTCCGTATTATATTTTTATATAATTGAAATAATACAAGTTGTGCGTTGTTCAATCGATTAGAATATCCGACCTATTGGTTGTTGATTTAAATCGATTGACACTTGGATATTGGTCTTTGGTACCATCCAAGTTATCTCTCTTTGATTAGACTCACGAATCATATTTGCTTGAGTAAATCAAATTGAGAGATTGAGATAATAACTCCTTGAGTATTTTCTATTGATTGAGTCTAGTTGATTCTCTAGAAAACAACTCAGAGTTGTCCATACAGATTGCTAATCGAAATATTGGGTGAGGTTGTTAGACCCCCGCATTTTCAACTTTAATAAATGATTAAACCATCATTTAATCATCCTTTCATCAACAAACCAATTGGTCTTCAGGAGATCTTGGTATTTGCTCACGTGAGCATCTGGGCACTACATGGTCGTCCCATAATCCCATGTAGCCGGTCCCTCATCACTCCATGGTTAATTTTCAATAAACCGTCAATAAATCATCAATTGATCAAATCAGGGTTTTGAGTCCAAGGTTCATAATTCCATATTCAAACGCTAATAATTTTACATTGATCTCATGATCAACATTTTATTTATTATACTCGGACCAGTTTCCAGTATTCTAATTTAATATTTATTTGGTCATGCTACCAATGATTCATAAAACGAGCAACATTTGCTCAAATGAGCAATATTTGCTCAAACCAAGGAATATTGGTTCAACTATCAATATTCAACAATTCACCAAACTAGCAATATTTTCTCACGTTAACTATCAAAGTTTATTTATGTATTATACCTATGTCTCAACAATGGATACATCCAAGTCTCAGAATATTCTAAATAACATTCGACTCAACAATACAAGGACTCATCGTCCCATGAAGTCACGAAGTCAGCAACTGACTAACTAAATACACGTCTGCCTTACAGACTCCACAATTACACGAGACATCAATCGTGTCACATGGGGAATATTAACTAGGGTTTTTGTATGGTGGTATATGGAACATGTGTTCATACACACGATAAGAATGTGAGCAAGTCATGCAATCAGTTGGAGGAGTTAACAAAGTAGTGGATGGAAAATCAACCAAGTCTTCGCACATTGAGCAACTGGTTTTAACACGATTTCCACTTTCTCATTCTTTGATTCCATCAACTGTCACATTTCTGGGGATCATGGTGTTTACAATTCTAACAATATAAATAAGTCTCTAAATCATGAATGAAACAAGGAAAATCTCATGTCAAACAGAAAACACGAGATTAACAATCCAACTCAACAGAGCAAATTCAATCATTCAGAACTTATCTTATTTTCAGAATACACAACATACCTACTATCTTCGATCACCATTGATCTCACACATTTCTCAGCTTCTCTCCTACAGATCGACCCATCCTCTCTTGTGACCGAATTTACTCTGGAACGGCCATTGTCTTGGTTTTGGCTGGAGTACTACAGATTGATCTCTCGAATTCAAAGCACCCCCTTATTGCAGTACATCTGTGTGAAGTTAAGCATTTCGCTCGGTTCAAGGAGTCTCCTCCGTAAGGTCGTCTCCTCAATTCCGTAAAAACTAGCAAATCATTTTGCCCCATATATAGATTGGTTACCACAGTGGGAGATTATTCTCTCGGTTGCAATTTCACTTATCACAAAGATGGTCGGTCTTAGGTCCGATTAAGTTACCAACCCGGATTCAACATCGGGTTCTAATTTTGAAAGCTCTAGTGGTACTTCTAACACCACTCCTCCAGTGCAACCTGCCACTAACACTCCTCCGGTGCAACCTGCCACTAACACTCCTCCGGTACAACCCGCTACTACTACTTCTCCGAACGCTGGTACCGGCACTGGGGCCATCAATAATCCACCTTTTGTCCGGTATCCCGAAGAAGTCAGAGAAAATCCACCTACCATAGGTGATCTCATAAAGGTGAAAGAAACTCTTGCCAAAAATCAGACTGTCATGGTTATTGTTTAGAAGAAACTGTTCCACTATCTCAAGACTCTGACAGACAAGATGTCAGAGAAAACTCAAGAGAAAGGGAAAGCTAAAGAAAAGTCTTCGGATGCTAATCCTGAAGTTACTCTGATCCATGTCGTAGATGATGAGGAAGTTCCTAAGGCTGCAGATAATCCACCAGTGAAAGAACTATCCAGTTTCATTACTCGTGAAGACTTGGAACGTCTTATGGAAGATCGTGGAAAAGACAGAACGCCTTATGTACATCGTCACCAACCTCCATACCCTGTTGCTATGCAAATAACTCCCCTACCAAATGTAGGATCAGAATATCGCCACAATAATGCTTTTACAAAATTTATAAACAACACTTTTGCGAGTTCTTCAACAACACACTGCGAATGTCGCAGAATAACTCGAAGAATGACATAATGGATGATGGTAACTGAAATACGAGAAGAGCATGATGAGCTTGCGAAGATTATATCATATGCGAAAGTAGACATTACAACTACTGCGAGAGTATCGCGAGTCAGATCCAAAATTAAAGGATAGCTTAGTTGTCATCCACTATGTAACTACCCTATATAAAGAGAACTAATAAACTCAGAAAAGGAGAGATCAATTGGAGAGTATTGAAAAGGTTTTGAGGAGAGAGAAAGTTTAGGAGAGCGGTTGTATTCTTGATTTCTTGTAATATTTCTGAGAATTAATCAATAAAAGTGTTGTTCTTAATCTTCAAATATGTGTTGACTATTATGAATTCTTGTGAGGGGTGTAGTGTAGGAATTCCTACAACTACATAATGACGCTAAAAACAGGGATGTTTCTGAGTAAAGATTGAAATTGTGATTTGTAAGAATTTGAAGAAATTGGAGAAGATTTTTACGTGATTTACAATAATATATCAAAATTGAAGAAATGGCTAGAAGAAGAAATAAATCAGAACAACCAACAACCATAAGGAGGAGTAGAAGACTTGCTGGAGAAGAGACAAATGAAATAGGAGAATCTTTAAGATTAGAACAAGGAGCAACAGAACAAAGAATAATGGAGAAAATCAAGTTCAACAACCAAATCAGCAAACACTGATACAAGATAGAACTGTGGATTATGACAGGGTGAGCGTGCATACTTGGCGATCATATTCAATAGAAGAAGTAGAAAATCGACAATTAAGAAATGAAAGGCGAGAGGGAGGAGATCAAGAAGCGGTTGGAGGATTAATTCATTGAGATGACAAAAATGAAGCAGTAGAAGCTTTAAGACAAAGAATACAAGAGGAAAGAAGATTAGAGGCGGAAGAACGCGCGAATTTAACAAGACAAGATCATGAGTTAAAAATGGAGAATTTGAGATTACAAAATAGGAGATCAAGAAGTACTGTAAGATCAAGTTCAAGATCATTTAGAGAAGAAGTAAGGCGAAATTCCCCTGTGAGAAATGCTGGTGAAAATATTCGAGAGGAAATGCAAAATCAAAATGAAGAGAAGCATTAGGAAGAAGAAGAGATGATTAATGATCGCCACATTCCATGTAGCGAAACTTTGGATGATAGGCGTGATAATAGAAATCAAGAGGATGGAAATAAACAAGATGGTGAAGAAAATCGAGAAGAAGGTAGGTGAATATTACATGAGCGAGAAATTCAAAGAAACCGAAGAATAATTGAGGATGAAATTGAGAGACATTATGCTGAACAAGCACGTCTATCTTACGAAAGAGAAAGATTGGGAGCAGAAGTGGAAGAACAAGAGTTTTAAGAAGAAATACATCAGATTAATCATGACAATCGAGAAAAGAAACGCGCACGAAATCGCAACAATGGTAATATCAATGAGGAATATGATAGAATACAAAGGAGAATAGAAAGACATCGAAGAGAAGCGGTGAGAAATGAAAAAAATCGCAGAAGAGAAAATGGAAGGAATAATCATTTGCGAATTCAAGAAGGAGGTGAAAAAAAAATCGCGGGATAATGCAGAATGAAGATGCTGAAGAATAAACACAAAATCTCGCAAGGCAAGAAAGACATGAACGCGGAAGAAGGGAAGCTGCACTAAAAAGACCAATGGAGCAAAATTCAGCTGGGAATGAACAGATCTTGAGAGAGTTAACATAAATGAGGGGAATGTTAATTAACAGAAGAGATTAAGGTAGAAGACAACTTGATTAGGCCATTGAAGAAGCAGCGAAAACTCCATTCACCCAAGAAGTACAGTTAGGAGGAATACCTCCAAAATGCAATTTTCCAACGTTAACCGGTATCTTTGATGGAACTACTTGTGCTATTCAACATGTCAAAGCTTATGTTAGGAGTATGCTACAGTAGGAAAACCATGATGTTGTATTGTGCAAATATTTCACATCCATCTTAACAAGCGAGGCACTAAAATGGTTCGAAAGTTTACCTAAGAACACTATAACTTCTTTCAATCATTTTCAGACTATATTTTTGGGAGCATATATAAGTAACAATTCTTCACGACCTGGCATTAAAGATGTATTTGGATTAAAGAGAAAGGTTGGTGAAATCTTAAAACATCTAACCATAAGGTGGAAAACAATGTGCAGCGAAAAAGCAGGCCGCGTGGATGAGAGATATCTCATTTTATCATTCATTAATGCAATGTTCGCAACCAATCTGTTATATGTCCAAACCTTCATAATCAAGAACAACATTACAATGACAGAGCTACGAGAATTGCAAGAAGAATACATTACTTTGGAGGAGAAACAAAATGAGATGGAATCATACCCTATTGCGAATACCAGTTCAATTGCAGCAAACACAAGTTTACTTCCCAGGTTAATAAATACAGTAGCGAGCACTTCGCAGGTGAAGCAAGAAAAGAGTATGGATGGTGGTCAACATAAATTAGTACTTATGGGAAGCAGAGATCAAGAAGAGTTCGAAAGGGAAAGAAATTTTTTCAATCGAGGTGGAAATAATAAAATTCAGAGGCTTGATCAGCCGCAAGAGACTTATGGTGGTCAGAGACAAAAATTATTATAGAAGGCAAGGAAGTCAGAAGATAATATGGGAAGAAATTAAGATGCCACCTCTAAATGCTAGCATAGAGAAAATTTGGGAGGCTATAATCTTAATGGAGGACATACCCGCACCATGGAACATGGGAAAAAAGCCACACCCAAATAATCAAAATCAAGAATTTTGCTCTTATCATCATTTTCATGGTCACTCAACAAATGAATGCAGGAATGTAAAGAGAATCATCTTGAGGATGATAGATCAGGGAAAATTAAACCATTTTCTAATAGGACATCCACAGTCTCAGCAATTACCACCACCATCAGAAATTCGCAGAGTGAATACAACATAGGGAGGAGAAACGTTTGTGATAGAAGTTGGGGAAAAAGCGAAGAATTTATTCTGTAACTCCATCATACATTCATACAAAACTATAGAGGATTTCCATGACAATGTTCTAAGCAGAGTTTTTGCGAGAGATGCGGATGGGAGAGAAGTAATGAATATTGCGAAAGCTTCGCCATTAGAAGAGTGGCAAAAGCAGACAATATCTTTCACTGCACAAGAAGTACATGAGCCTGGCGAGATGCATGACAACCCACTAGTGGTAAGATTATAAATAAATACAAAACAAATAAAAGAAGAAGATGAAGAAAATGAGGATGGTGAAGCTAAAGATTCTTGGGATATTAATAGAGTTTTAATTGACACGGAAATCTCGGTGGATATCTTATTTTATCATACTTACAAAACCATGGGAGAAAGAGACGAGGATCTAATACCATCAACTTATAAGATCTATGGTTTCAATGGTACTTCCAATAAGCCCAAAGGGGAGATTACAATGAGAATTCCATTAAAGGGGATATCTTCTAAAATTCTATTATGTGTTGTCGATGTTAAATCCCCTTACAATGCCTTGATTGGCTGACCTTGTCTGCATGGGATTCTAGGTGTAGCGTCAACCTTCCACCAGTGTATTAAAATTCCTCATCCTATCGGTGTTGGAGTTATAAAGGTAGATTGGATTGATGGAAAAAAGTGCTATGAAATTGATATGGAATCTTGCGAAAAAAGAGATGCGAAGAACAGAGATTGGAAATATAACATCAAACAAAAGCAAAGAAGTGAAAAGCTGATGGTTGATACAATAGAATGGCTATAAGAAGGAATGCTGTGAAGTCAACATATGCTGAAACTGTAGTTGCAGGATTTCCCAAAACACACCCCTTGTAATATCTTGATAATAATCTTTTAATCTAAACTAATTTTGATATTTAAAATTCTAAATATTGTAAATAGACACATGAATTTTTACATGGTTCGATCAATTTGATCTACATCCATGATTCTCTACTATGATGGTTAAAGTTTACATTTGATAATATCCATTAATGGAGTCCTAAATCTAGTTTTGGGGAAGAAGATGATAAAGAAAAATACATTTTCTCTCTCTAAAAGTCTCTCTGAAAAATATCTCTCTCTCCTAAAACTTTCTCTCTCCTCAAGACTCTCTCAACTCTAAAAAATACATCATCCTCCCTTTCTCAATCTATTAGATCTCTATTTATAGGAAATTACATAATGGGTGACAACTAAGTTGTCCTATAATTTCGGATCTATCTTGCGAACCTCTCGTGAACTTTGTAACCACCGTGAAACACACACGTTCTTCTCATGTTTCTTCAATCGTCAACTTCGTCATTCTTTGAATTATTTTGTGACGCTCGTGAAATGTTGTTGAAGAGTTTTCAGTGACGCTTCATGAGAAGTGTCATTAATCTCTCGTGAACATAATTGTGGCGATATTCTGGTCCTACATCTTGCCTCTTTTTTCTTGAATATTGCTTGAAAAGTAATCTTTAAGAAAAAATCTGTTATTATAGTAGTCTTTGATTTTTGTTGATGAAGGAATGAGCGAAAGAATACTGGATTTGAAAAGTATATACTTGCCTCTATTCTTTTGCGAAGTTCTGAAGTTTTGCGAAGTAAATAAGAAGCATCCTCCCTTGAAGTATGTGAAGTATCCTTGAAGAAGTATAAGAAGTACTCAATCCTCTAAATATAAGAAGTATCCATTTTTGAATGAAAGTTATAAAGTATTGCCTCTGTTCCTGTGAAATTATTGCTTCATTTTTTGGTGAAAATCCCTGTCCATTTTGGAAATGATTCTTGCCGAGAAGATAAAGAACATAAAATATTTTCTTGGTAATCCATAGTTGCCTCTGTTCTTTATCTATGAAGGAAGAATCCCTGAGAAAATGTTAAATGAACGAATTGCCTCTGCCTCATTTGATAAAATGATCATATTCTGCGAACTAATCACTTCTCTTGCGAAATTTTGGAATAGTCTGCAATATGCTGAATTAGTATGAAAATTTATGAATGTTTCTGCGAGATTCTGAAATAATGCTTTGAATAGTGCTGCGATGAATAGTGGCGATATTGTGAATAATGCTACAAGATTGTAGACATTCCTCTTGAGAGACTCTGAATAATACTTCTGAGAAACTCTGAATAGTACTTCTGAGAGATTCCAAATAGTATTTCTGAAAGATTTTGAATAGTACTCTGAACAAATCTTTCCTGCATTCTTAAAATAAATTAATTAATGTTTGAGATTATTCTATTGGTCTTATTTTGCCTTCCTAGTTAAAGGTCTTATTTTGCCAATTTTTCTCTTTGCGACAAAATCGCAGGACGTCTTTACATTTGCATGTATTGACCCATTGATCTTGCCTTATCTTTTCTCTTGAGGCTTTTTGGCATGTTATGCGACAATATGACAAGTCTAAGTTCTCTCGCGAGATCAAAGTCTCATGACATTTCCGTCTTGCGATGAAATCGCAGGACGTCTTTACACTTTCATGTAAAAACCCATTGATCTCATCTTAACATTTTCTCTTTTGGCTTTTTGCCTCTGTATAATTTACGCGACAATATGACAGGCCTAAATGATCTTGCAATCTTAGAGCCCCATGACATTGCCGTCTTAAGACACTTATCAGCTCCCTAATGGAGGGTGCCACCCTTATCTTCCCCCTGGTTTCCCCTTCATGGAGGGCACATCGGCCATACAAGACTAGCTCCTCCCATCCAGATTTACCAACAACCAGTTGTTTTCGCAGCCTCTTGTCCTTTATGCCTATATGGCTTATAGTTACAAGACTGCACCCTAAGTGGGGTTTTCTTCAGGACAAGTTCATTGTAGCCAAGACTTACCAAAGATGGCCAGGGTAGGTTCGTCCATCCCGGGCACCATTGGCTAAACCGTGTACCTCGGCGCCTTGGTCATACTCTGCACTTATTGGAAGAGATTCTCAGTCGTCCAACCAGGGTATAACCTTATAAAGCTGGAAATCCAAGATCCCTCTCCCGGATAGGTTTTCTTTAACCCCTACATCTTTATGACTCAGGTTCCAGTAGCGGTATAACCTTATCCCTGAATCATATAAAGAGATACCCCCCTTATGACGTGCTTGTAGGTCTTACATTTGCCTCTTACGAAATTGTATTCGCGAACTAGGGTGCACGCCATAAAAGTTTGTCCCATTCTTTAAATCTCTGCGAAATTATATTCGCGTTTCTCGCGATATTTTTGCGTTTCTTCATTCTTTCATTTCTGTCAATTCTTTATATAATCTCGCGATTACACTCGCCGCTCTGATAAAAATTTGTTTTGCTCATTTCTGTGAGTTGAAATATTCTTTAAAATCTTTTGAAATCTTAGAAATATTCTTTGAAATCTTGTGATTTTATTGTATTTGTTAAACCAAAAATCTTTCTGTAAAAGAAATATTCTAGAGAAATCTTTGAAATCTTGCGATTGTATCGCGTATTTTGGAAATTTGAAATTTTAGAAATTTTGGCTATAATTTCTTTTTCTGTAACCTTAGAAATCTTGAATTTTTTTTTTTTTTTTTTTTTTTTTTTTATAATTCTTTTTTCTGTAGTCTTTTGAAATCTTGCGAGGATATCGTTGTTTTGGAAATGAAATCAAATTTTTTTGAAATCTTAGAAATCTTGGCGATAGTCTCATTTATTGTAATCTTTGAAATCTTTTAAAAAATTTGCGATCTTTAAATTTTTTGCGATGATCTCATGTTTTATAACCTTTTGAAATTTTTGAAATCTGGCGATTGTATCTCTTTTTTGGTAAGTCAAATAAAAAATCTTAGAAATTTTTGGAAATCTTTTTTGAAATTTATAAATTTTTGCGAATATATCGCCTTGATCAATCAAATCAAAATTCTTTGAAATGTTTTGAAATCTTATAAATTTTAGAAATCTTGCGATTATACCACTTTTGGTAAATTGAATCAAAAGTTTTTGAAATATTTTGAAGTATTAAAAATCTTAGAAATGTTCTTTAAAATCCGGCGATAATATAAATCAAAAAATTTCATTTTCTGTAAGTAAAGTATTCAAGGAAGTGGTACTTAGCTTTTTGGCGATTTGCTGTTGCTGCCAATTCTCGCGAAGTATTTGATTTGCTCGTGAAATTAGAAGAAATAAGAAATGAACTCTTGGCTTGTCTCTGAAACCATACCAATTGTTCTAACTCTCTCTCTCGCCAAATTAACTTGCGAAATAATTAATTATCTGGCGAAGTAATGAAATACCCAAGATATACCGTGCTGAAACTAGACTTCATCTTCTCGCTAGTCAATTCCTTGCGAAGTATAGATGTAACATTGCTAAAAAATGTTGACTTCCTCTCGTCAACAAATGTATCACCGGCTCCCACTTCCTCTCGTCATTTGCGAATATGCAACAATACAAAAAATGGGACCACGAAATGGAAAAAGCTCCCTTAATTACTCGTGAAACGTTGTTGGATTTTCTCGTCATTTGTTGTGGTGATATTAGTATGAAATTGCCGAAATGTAAGGACCACGAAATGTAAACTTCCACAACACACTTTTTCGTCATTTGTTGTGGTGTGTAAGGACCACGAAATATCCAAGTTTACTTTTCCTTGGTGGATGTTCCCCTCGTTTATGTTCCATTAATTTTGTTGTTGTGGTGACATAGATTTGCGAAGTGAACTTCTTATTTCGCGAGAAAGCTCGTTCCTGTTACTGCCAACGATGCTACCCCACTCAATTTTGATGTGTCTGGTCTCTCTATCATTCATTTTTATTCTATCTCTTGCAATATTATTTTCCTTTCTTCGTTCTCGTTAATTTTCCTTTGCCACCAACTCACTGCGAGTAATCAATTAATTTGTTCGGCAGTCTGAACTCAAGAAAACATATTCAGTCGATAAATTAAATATATTAACAGAAATCTAACGATTGTATTCTCGCAAAAATTTGGATTTTCATGAAATGGATTCTGAAAACAACAGCTGTAAAATCACTTATGCAAAACGATCAAAATTATATTTTCATGAAACAATCAAAATCGTGATTAAAATCGATGTTTTTGTAATGATCTATTCTTTCATTTTTGACTTCAATCACAAAAATCATGTTCACATTATTTGTCAAAATTATGATTAAATTCAAAGTTTATGGACGTAAATTTACGATCAAAACTCTTTTGAACTCAAAATATCAACTAAACATCAATTTTTGTGAAAAACAAAGTGTGATCGTTTAAAAATTCAAAATCTCCCAGAACCAGATTATTAAAATATGATTAAAGAGATAAGAAAGAAATTGTCCTGTTTAATCAATTAATTGATGCCGATTCATTTTATTTGATTCCTATAAAGATTTCTTCCAATCTGCTCCTCGCTTCCCAATTTTTTCTCGCTCCTCTTTCTCTCAAACATTTCTCTTAAATTGTGTTGGCTGTTCTTCATCGTTCTTTTCCAGAATTTCCTTATTTTCCCCTGTATCTCATAAATTCAATCGAATTCATCATCAATAATTGCTAATTTCTCTTTATCAATCCCCTTAGTCGGCGCCAAAATGTAGTTGCAGGATTTCCCACAACACACCCCTTGTAATATCTTGATAATAATCTTTTAATCTAAACTAATTTTGATATTTAAAATTCTAAAAATTGTAAATAGACACACGAATTTTTACATGGTTCGATCAATTTGATCTACATCCATGATTCTCTACTATGATGGTTAAAGTTTACATTTGATAATCTCCATTAATGGAGTCCTAAATCTAGTTTTGGGGAAGAAGATGATAAAGAAAAATACATTTTCTCTCTCTAAAAGTCTCTCTGAAAAATATCTCTCTCTCCTCAAGACTCTCTCAACTCTAAAAAATACATCATCCTCCCTTTCTCAATCTATTAGATCTCTATTTATAGGAAATTACATAATGGGTGACAACTAAGTTGTCCGATAATTTCGGATCTATCTTGCGAACCTCTCGTGAACTTTGTAACCACCGTGAAACACACACGTTCTTCTCATGTTTCTTCAGTCGTCAACTTCGTCATTCTTTGAATTATTTTGTGACGCTCGTGAAATGTTGTTGAAGAGTTTTCAGTGACGCTCACAGAAGTGTCATTAATCTCTCGTGAACATAATTTTGGCGATATTCTGGTCCTACAGAAACCAATAGATGGCGAGCATCTCGCAGATGGAGAAAATGTAGCAAAGCGAAACAAAAAAGCAGAAGCAGAAAATAGTAAGTAGAAAAGGTAAAATTTCTATATCCTAAAACATAAGAGATGTATGGATAATTTGTTGAAGAAAGTGTTACAAAAAGAATGTTTTAATTCAATGAAAGAGATGAAATTGAAGAATTGTACAAGAGCTGAAATGCAAAAAGAAAAGATCAAAGAAACGCGAATAAATTTCGTAGAGACATATTAGAATGGGACGAACCTTTATGGCGTACACCTTAGTTCGCGGATATAATTAAGATGCCACCTTTAAATGCTAGCATAGAGATAATTTGGGAGGCTATGATTATGATGGAAGACATACCCGTACCCTGGAATATGGGAAAAGAGCCACACCCAAATAGTCGAAGTCAAGAATTTTTCCCTTACCATCATTTTCATGGTCACTCAATAAGTGAATACAGGAATGTAAAAAGAATCATCTTCAGGATGATAGATCAGGGAAAATTAAACCATTTTCTAATAAGTCATCCACAGTCTCAGTAACTACCCCCAGCTCAGAAATTCGCAGAGTGAATACAACAAAGGGAGGAGAAACATTTGTGATAGAAGTTGGAGAAAAAGCGAAGAATCTATTATGTAACTCCATCATACATTCATACAAGACTATAGAAGATTTCCACGACAATATTTTAAGCAGAGTTTTCGCGAGAGATGCTGATGGGAGAGAAATAATGAATATTGCGAAAGCTTCGTCATTAGAAGAATGGCAAAAGCAAACAATTTCTTTCACTGCATAAGAAGTACCTGAGCCTGGCGAGATGCATGACAATCCATTAGTGGTAAAACTAGAGATAAATCCAAAACAAAGAGAAGATGGAGAGGAAGATGAGGATGATGAGGCCGAAGACTCATGGGAAATTAATAGAGTTTTAATTGATATGGGGAATTCTGTAGATATCCAGTTCTATCACACTTATAAAACAATGGGAGGCAGAGATGATGATCTAATACCTTCAACCTATAAAATCTATGGTTTTAATGGTACTACCAATAAACCTAGAGGGGAAATCACTATGTGAATTCCACTGAAGGGGATATGTTCTAAAATTCTATTCTGTGTTGTCGATGTTGAATCTCCTTACAATGCCTTGATTGGCTGACCTTGGCTGCATGGGATTCTAGGTGTAGCGTCAACTTTCCACCTGTGCATTAAGTTTCCTCATCCCAGCGGTGTTGGAGTTGTAAAAGGAGATTGGATTGATGGAAAAAAGTGCTATGAAATTGATATGGAATCTTGCGAGGAAAGGGCTGCGAAGAACAGAAATTGGAAATATAACATCAAACAAAAGCAAAGAAGTGAAAAATTGATGGTTGATATAGTAGAACGGCGAGAAGAAGGAATGCTGCGAAGTCAACATGTACTGAAACCAATAGATGGCGAACATCTTGCAGATATAGAAAAAGTAGCAAAGCGCAACAAAAAAGCAGAAGCAGAAAATAGTAAGTAGAAAAGGTAAAATTTCTAAATCGTGAAATACAAGAGATGTATGAATGATTTGTTGGAGAAAATTTTACAAAAGTATATTTTGACTCAATGAAAAAGATAAAATTGAAAAATTATACAAGAGCTGAAATGCAAAAAGATAAAATCAAAGAATAATGACATATTAGAATGGGACAAACCTTTATGGCATACACCCTAGTTCGCGAATAAAATTTCGCAAGAGGCAAATGTAAGACCTAAAGTACGTCATATAAGGGGGTATCTCTTTGCATGGCTCAGGGATAAGGTTATACCGCTGCTGGAACCTGAGTCATGAAGATTTGGGGTCAATGAAAGCCCATCCAGGAGAGGTACCTTGGATTTCCATATATATATATACTAAAAGTTGGACGACCGAGGGTCTCTCCTAATGAGTGCAAAGTTTGATCAAGGCGCCGAGGTACACGGTTGAGCCAAGGGTTCCCGGGGCGTATGAAACTACCCTAGCCATTCTTGTCAAGTCTTGACTATGATGTACTCGGCCTGAAGAAAACCCCACTTAGGGTGCAGTCTCGTAACCATAAGTCATATAGGAAAAAGAGATAAGAGGCTGCGAAAACAACTGGTTTTTGTTAAGACCGGATGGGAGGAGATAGTCTTGTATGGCCGATGTACGCCTCCTTGAATGGGAAACCAGGGGGAGATAAGGGCGTCACCCTCCATTAGGGAGCTGATAAGTGTCTTAAGACACAAATGTCATGAGGCTATATGTTCGAAAGAATATTTAGGCTTGTCATATTTGTGCAACAATTATACAGAGGAAAAAAGCCATGAGAAAAAGATAAGATGAGATCAATGGGTTTTTACATGAAAGTGTAAAGACGTCTTGCAATTTCATCGCAAGACGGCAATTTCATGGGGCTTTGTTTTCGCAAGAAAACTAAGGCATGTCAAATTGTCGCAACAAATTGACAAAATGAGGATAAGGCAAGATCAATGGGTCTTTATATGCGAATATAAGGACGTCCTGCGATTTTGTCGCCAAAACAAAATGTGGCAAAATAAGACCTTTAACTAGGAAGGAAAAATAAAACCACACAAGCGAGCAAGAAACGGCTGCGAGATTATTCAGAAGGTAAACTGCTCAATATTTCATTTTGCAGATGAATAACAGAGGAAAGTATGGGAATGAACAGAATGATAAAATTGTTATTCATCATTATATGGAAGATTTGCACAGATAGTTAAAAATTAATAATTATATTGATTAACCATATTGCAAAAAAGAATTGTTTTCTAATTTATGCAGATAGAAATAAAAGAAATCAATACACTAAGGAACGTTAGAAGTTGTAGAAATAAATATCTTACAAGGAGAAGGAAATAAATGTACAAATGTTACAAAGAGACTAGAAAAGGAGATAAAACTATTTCTCATTGGATCCTTCATTATTTTCACCAGATTTCCCCCCTTCACCTTCATCTTCATTATATTCTTCATCTTCTTCAGACTCTTCAGCTTCACTGTCAGAGATGACAAGATTAGGAACATTCTCTGGTATTTCATCTGCGAGATAAGGATATGCAGAATGAGGAATTGTATGATCATTACAGACCATCTTAATAAAATCATTGCGAACATCAACAAGAATATTACTAAAATTCGTCAGGGTAATCTGTAGCTGCTTCTTGAACTTGAAACATTTCTCATTGCGAGAAGACAGAAGTTTTGCGAGTTGTCTTTTTTATCCTTCCAACTCTTCAACCCTTTGGCGAAAATTTCCTTCAGATGCTGCGAACAAATGACAACCTGTTAATAAATTAGTGGAGATTCAGTTAAAAAATGGATTAGTGGAAAAACAAGAATAACCACCTTCTCTTTCAAAGATCATATCCTTAATCAAGGAAGAATGCTCAGCTTGAAGACTAACATCTACACCTAAATAATTTCTGGCGCTATCAAGAATCTTCGCAGCCCAAGCAAACTCATCATCATTAATAATGAGAAGAAGGGAGCGAACTTGGTTTTATCTTTCAACAAGATCTCTATTTTTGCAGATAAGTCTATCTCTTTCAATTCATCGAGAAGAGTATTATGGAAATCTGCTAAATCTTGAGTACCTTGTTTAGTGATACGGTCCTTATCATCTAAAAGCTTAATATTCTTGGCTTTTAAAATATTGATTTATTTTTTAGAATCATGATAATGGCGCTTAAATTTGTTGGTTAAGCTCAAGTTAAATCTATGTTCAACCTCTAAGGGGTGAAATTTTGATCTGAGTTCATCTATGGAGAGAGATGTAATTTGGTCATTAGAAAAACTATTTAATGAATTGTTAAGACATTCAAGTAGAGTGTTATCATCCATAGAAGTAGGGAAAGAACGAAGGGTTGAAGCCTCATCAGAGAGACCATAAACATCTGTAAGAATAATTAATCAAATAAGATAAAGTTGTAGGACAGATGGATAAAAGAAAGAAGAGAAATTTCATACCATAAAGTTGATTATTCGCAGCTTGGAGACTAGAAACTTTATCTGACTGGGAGGAGGCTTCAATTTCTAATTGCTTAACCTTTTCGCGAAGACTAGCAACTTCAGATTCCAGCTGTTTATCCTTCTTAGTAGACTCAGATTCTAATTTTTCATTCTTCTTGCGAAGAATAATATTTTTCTTTTCAAAGGCTGCACGCCTCCTCTCCAAGTCTAAGGCAACATCAAAAGAAGCTCTCCCAGCCTGCGAAGGAAAAAAAAATGCCAAGACAAATACAAATTAAAACCTTGCGAGGAAATGAGAATACACAAATGTGGCGAAGAAAAGAGAACATACCAGAGTGATGAGTGAATTTAAGAGGCTGGGACTCACTGATCTCGAAATCCTGTGAAAAGATTCCTTGTCAACTAGTATATGAGCATCGCAGACACTTACGAGAGCTTGACATATGCTAGTGAGAGCATCATTCCCAATACCATACATAGTATTAGAGAATGCTAGACAGCTGAGACATAGAAGACTCATATTGGGAGGATTTCTTCGCGGAAGAGATATCAGCATCAACATCATCATCATCATTATCAGTATCATCACTTAAACTTTCAATAGATTGAGGAGTTGAAGGAGATGAGGATTGCACTTTTCTTTTCTTTGAAAGAGGAGCAGCAGATTTCTCCCTGTGAGGAGCACCTTTGCCTTTCCCCTTAGCCTTCGCAACCTTAACGGGTTCAATTTCTTCAATAACCTTCAAACACAGATAAAGATAAGAAATAAAGGAAACAATATATTGTTAAGAATCATAAGGGAATATTTTTTACTTCACCTGTGAGTGATTTAAGAGCTAATAAGGTATTGGGTTTCCCTAACTTCTTGTAGCTAACTTTCAGCCTTTTAATCTGATAAAATTGGAGTAGTCAGCGAGGGTATATATAAAAGCATGAGGAAAATAATAATGGTAATTTAAGCAAAAAATTCGGGAACATACCTCTGTATTCCTTTCAGGCCAGCTGAACACCCACGGATGGTACTCTGCGAGATTCGCAGGTAAAGCATGAGAACCAGAGATGTATGGGCCCTCTAAAAATAATGGGAAAATATACCATTTATCATCATTAGAATAGAGAGGAGATGAATTATTGCCCGGATGCCAGTCAATGTCCAACATAAGAACTTTATCTTCATCAATGTCATCCTTCTTTTGTAAGCGGACACCCCAACAAGTGCTATCCTTCCTCATGGGGATTATTTCATAATTCGCGAAGAAATTTTCTACAGTATACTTCGCAGGAACAATTGGAACATCAGCGAATTTATGGTTCTTCGCTTTAGGGTGGGTGGGGGGGGGGGGGGGTAAAGAGATTCCTTACCAGCACCGCGAGTAGAAAACTCAAGCATCAAACGAATGCAATCCCCACTCAACTGATATACAGCCCGCTAGAATTTCACATGAGAAAGTATTTCATAGAATAAAGGAAGTTCAGGATCATAAAGAGGAATGGGAAGGCCAGCTTCAAGTTGACCTAGTGAGACTATGATCTTCTCGCAATTACATGGATGATCAGAAAATAATTTAACAGAGAGCTCAGCCTTAGGGTTTTGATCAGGAATGGTAGATAAAGTAAAACCTCTATCTTGAAGCTTCTTTTGCATTTTTTCAAAGGCAATTAGATTTTTATGACCTGCTGGAGGCATTCTTAGTATGGGAATGAAGAAAAGAATAGAAGATCAAAAGAATAAGAGAAAAGTTACAACCGTAGCAGATGCGGAAGTTGCAGAAGAAAAGTGAAACTGCAGAGAGAAGGAAAGAAAAAGTAAAAAGAAGAAAAGAGAAAAGTGAAGAGTGAAGAACATATATATAGAAGGTAAGAATTCTTGAGAATATAAGTGCATTTAATGCGAAGAGAAGAAGTAAACGGTTGAAGTGCAGCGGTTGAAAAGGACGTTTCAGAAATTAAATGGAAGAAAAGATACGTGTAATAAATCTGGCGAAGAATGCAGAAACGTGTCAGAACAGAAGAGCCTGGGAAGATGAACAGCTGCGGCGTTTTAAAAAGTTTTAATTCTCATGATCTTTTCCCCTTCGCAGAGAAGACACGAGAAGAGGCAAGATGTAGGATCAGAATATCACCACAATAATACTTTTACGAAATTTTTAAACAATACTTCTGCGAGTTCTTCAACAACACACTATGAATGTCGTATAATGACTCGAAGAATGACATAATGGATGATGGTAAATGAAACAAGAGAAGAGCATGTTGATCCTGCGAAGATTGTATCATCTGCGAAAGTAGACATTACAACTACTACGAGAGTATCGCGAGTCAGATCCAAAATTAAAGGATGGCTTAGTTGTCATCCACTATGTAACTACCCTATATAAAGAGAACTAGTAAACTCAGAAAAGGAGAGATCAATTGGAGAGTATTGAAAAGGTTTTGAGGAGAGAGCATGTTTAGGAGAGCGGTTGTATTTTTGATTTCTTTCATTTCTTGTAATATTTCTGAGAATTAATCAATAAAAGTGTTGTTCTTAATCTTCAAATATGTGTTGATTATTATGAATTCTTGTGAGGGGTGTAGTGTAGGAATTCCTGCAACTACACAAAAGGTTACACCTCTCGAACCTTCCCACTTTATGATGGAACAGGAAATGCTCGAGAGCATGTTTCCCGATTTTTGGAAGCATTGGGTGAACACGAGCACAACCATACTGTCCGTATGAAGGAATTCTCAAAGTCTCTAAAAGGCAGGGTATACACCTGGTACAACAACATCGCACCAGGAAGTATCAAAAGTTGGGGAGAAATGGTTAATGCTTTCTACATGAAGTATTTCTTTGTTTCAGAACAAATAACCCTCTCTGACCTCGGAAGGATGTTTCAAAAGAGCAACGAGCATCCTAATGATTATGTGAAAGTGTTCAGAGTTCAAGCCTTAGATTGTCATGATCCAAACGTTACAGAGCAAAAACTCGTGGACTTGTGCATCAATAGAATGATTCCAGTCTACAGAGCCTTATTTGAAAATCTCAGATTAGAGAAGGATAAGTCTACGAAAGTTGAGGAACCACGAGAGACTCGAGGTAGCATAAGTTTGATTAACAAGCAGTACAACCTCTAACCTTCCAAAAATGTTGTTACGGAAGGGAACAAACGAAAATCTGAGCCATCGCGCAAGCATGCTTTCTCAACTCCTGCAAAGGCACAAAGGAAAGATAATACGCAAATTCCTGCTCAACACACAGAAGCTGATCCGTAGGCACCTGATCTCCCCTACTCCATTGAGGAAGTTATTGAGCTTCTAGACGCCTGGGTTCAATATGGCGCAATCAAACTTCCTTATGTGAAGAAAGAGCCAACTGAAGAAGCCATGGAAAATCCTCGCTACTGTCGCTTCTATAGGTTCGTCAACCATCCCACAAGTGATTGCATAAATTTGAAGCGCATATTTAAAAAAAGGTTAAGTCAGGAGAGCTCAACTTAGGGACTGAAGGAGTGCACAAATATCCTCTCCCAGTCAGAACCTTCACTCTTTCTGAACCACCTGTCAAAGTAGCAGTTCAATCTTTAATCGAACAAGTCTGTGAATTTCTATACTTATCAAAATATCAAAGGGGAGACATGTTCGCTGCACTAAATCACATCGTGTCAGGGAAGTATTTATTGATTCAAGAAGCATTTTCTGAGCCTCCCTCAATGACAGACAAAGAAATGTATGACTGGGGACTTCTCACCACAGTCCATCTCAAGGGAAACGAGTTCAAACGAGCATTGATTGATGTTGGCACCACTGTCAATATTATCCCTTTGAAGACTTTCAGAGCTGCTGGTATCACACGACAAGAAGCCATTCATGCTCCAGTAACAATCACAGATCATGAAGGAACACTCAGAGATGCTAATGGCCACATTACTCTCAAGGTGAACATAAACTCAGTCTGGGCGGATTTTTTTTTTTTACATAATCCGAGAAGACCCAGGATATGACATGATCCTTGGACGTACATGGATTCATATTAGAAAGGTAACACCAACTCCTTCAATTGCACATTTTTCTGTTGAAGAAACCTCTGATTCATAAGAACAAAAAGAAGACATTTCGCCATTCAAGTATCTGATGGAGGTCGAAGCCCTGACGGAGCTAACCCAAAATCCCGAGGAAAATGCAAATGCTTTCATCAAAACATTTCGTACCCAGGCAAGTCTTATTCCTCCTCATGTACCCATATCATCAGTTTTCAAATATGCTTATTTGATCGGAGGGATTCACTCCACCAACAACTTAGAAATTGCAAAATGCTATGAATGGATGACCTCACCTCAGCAATATTTCACCAAATTGATAAGCTCCGAGTTTCTTCAAATCGAGCATACCATCAAAAAGTTTATTGATGAAGACGTAGCCAAGCATGACAAGCAATATCTCAAATACTCTCTCCCGCAGGAGTGTCCATACATACCGCATCCATGAAACTCCACTATACGAGGAATTCCAAATCAGCAGAAGATATTCAAAGCACAGATGGTCAAGCCTAACAAATTACAGGAGGAGATTTAGTTCTCAAAGTAACTAAGCGTAATTCCCATTCAGCAAAGAATTCCAACTGGGAAGGACCCTTCATGATCTCTAAGTCTGTTGTTGGTGGATACTACAGATTGATCAACATGGATGGCAAGGAAGGTGTGGCCGTGATACACAAAAATTGGCTTAAGGCCTTTGACGTATGAGGTTTTGGATATTTGGAGTATTGGGGACAACGTCCAAAATATTTGGCATTTAGAATATTCTTTCATTGTATTTCAATTCCTCCAAAATGTTTGCAATACTTACATTCAGTAATATAAATCCAGCAATTTATCGAAATTCAGTCTACTTAAAGAAAATCTCTGTTAAATCCAAAGAAAATCCTCAATCATCTACTTACTCAAAACCAATTAAAACCAGAAATAAACCTCACATCTCTCAGAAGTTCAGAAGTTCAAGAGATTATCAAAGGAAATCAGCAAAGAAATATTTTTGCTCCTCTGCATCCTTTAAGACTTGTAAAGCCTCATTCTCCTTATTCATCTCTTCAGTCAGTCTTGAAATTTTGTCTTCCTTCTCCGTCACAGCGTAATTGGGAAATGGTATGTTATTTTCACATGAGTCCTTAATAGCATTCATCTTCTTACGAAGCCACTTCACGTTGAAGCCAAGTCTCTCAGAATTCTCCAAGTTGACCTCCCAATCAAAGAGTACATCTGGAGTCACAGTATTTCTTGCCCTAGTGCATATATCATTTATCACATGTAAGATAACACTCACCTGCATTGTTAAAGAATAAGTACGCTTTAGGCCTCTAGTGACGACGATGTGACCGAACTTCCTCCATATTTTATCATATAAGCCTGAATATCCAACGGGAACGTTGAATCCACCAACTAACTCATGGTATGAGAGTGATGCATCAAATGGGGGATCAAAAGCAACTCCTGCACTTGGGTATTCATGCACCACTATACAGTTTTCAATTACTGGAGCAACTTCTGCAACAACAGTTTCTTCGGTCTCTTCTACTGACGGATCAGTTCCTTTCGGTACTAAAGAAACAACAATCAAAGTCTCAGTCTCCTTAATTACTTCATCAAAAACACTCTCATGGACCTAAAGGGCATAGATTTTTGCCTCTTTATCGATAACCTCGGGGTTGCTTGTTTCATCATTATTGGCTCCTTCATTCTCAACTTAGGTATTTTGCACCTAATACAAAGATTACAAGAGATTAGGACCATCCAAGTATAAAACCAAAATAAGTCATGAAATAAAGCATACAAGTGGTCTAACATCATCAAAATTCTTTATTACACATGCTAGACGTCAGCAAATAACATGAAAGTCGCAAGAACTCGTTTTACAACGAGCCCGCATGGGGAGATTTAACACTGACTTGTACAAGATGATGAACTGGGAGAAATTGGAAAAGAACCGAAGGTTGAATTATATACCATTCTCTTTGTATGGATGTTATCTACAACATATCAAAATTTCTTAACAATCGGATAAATGACCAAGAAGATGTGGTCGAAACTTCGGACAGCTGAAAATTTCCTGGATGTTTACTATTTCGTCTATTTCGACTCCTAAATGTGCTTAAAACTTAAAAATCTTCTTTAAAAAGCTTGGAAATTTCCTGGTCATAAAGATACGTATGCGGTTCATGAAAATCTGACATTAGACGAAGATTTTACGGCATGTTTGCTAATATGCTGAGTTCTGAATTTTCTGGTGACGTATTTTCGGCAAAACTTTTCATATATTCACATGCATTCTCACTCATTCAGTCATAGATCAACAAGTTTATGCTTCTATGGATAAAATACAAGAAAAATACTTACTTGGGTGGTCTTGAAAGAACCAAAATAGCTCACACCGACATCTACATCACCATTACTATCATTCGGTTTTGAACTCTGGGAGTTTTCTTTATCACCATTCTTCGGACGAGCATCACCAGTATTCTCCATTTTCATGGAAACATCCTCCTGGATATATTCTCAACAATTATCATTTTATTTACTAACATCATAATTTGCTATATGAAGAAATACTTACTTCAGATTCTTCTTCAACACCTGAGTCAGAAACTGTTTGCCTGGTAACAGAGAACTGAAGACTGTCAAT
The DNA here is from genome assembly GCA_023529315.1 of Papaver bracteatum. Classification (NCBI taxonomy): domain Eukaryota; kingdom Viridiplantae; phylum Streptophyta; class Magnoliopsida; order Ranunculales; family Papaveraceae; genus Papaver; species Papaver bracteatum. Next base: position 184,055 of record JAJJWX010003279.1, on the reverse strand, counting down.
ACTCGATGGAGTAAAATTCTGAAACAGGATAACAAAGGTTGGTTTCAAGATCCTTATTACACGGATGAGAAGAAGTCATGATAAAAGAAATATCGATAACTCACCAAACAAGTCACTGGGGATTTTAAGGTGTTAGGTAACATATTATAATTCTTGCTCCTGCCTTCTCCGCCATGAACATTTGCTTCAGTCTCCAAGAGGTTTACATCAATTTGCGGTCTTACATTACGACCGCCCTGTGAAAAGAAATTTTGATGCAATGATCAAAATACAATCATCATAATCTTATGAAGACTTAGTAAAATACTTACTTGTGAACACCCTGGAGATTTTTCACGTTTATCAGTACCAGGGAAATGTTTCAATCTTGTTCGAGTAGCGATCATCTCAGGAGAAGGACGCTCCTTCACTAAAGGTTGATCAACTCTCACAAAATCAAGTAAATGCTGGAGTTGTTGCTCTCAAAAGTTTATGTAACCCGGAGTTACATATGAAACTCTCTCAGAGCTTGGGAACCAGAATTCGCTTCCTTGCACATGTGTGCAATCCAGACAGGTCATGAGCTGATCAACTGAGGGTTTTCTTCTTCGAAAAGTCGGAACACACTGATCCATACCCATTTTCCAAGCTTTCCTATTAATATTGTATTCTTCCACTGAGAATTCACCATACATTATGGATATCATGTAACCGGAAGTACAACTTAGCATAAAATATCACTCACCGTCGTCCAATCAGCACCAGATTTCAAAGTCATGCTCTCTTCATCATTAAAAGTTCTCAACTAAGAGATGTAAGCGGGAACTGATACCCATGGGCGGAAGGTGAATTCAGATTCACAATCCAGGACATCAACGAAGCGAGTCTTGAGTCGAGGTTGCATTATGTACCAGCGCATGATCCAGGCATTAGCTTTCTCAGAGAAAATATGGCGAACATCGGTATTCAATCCTTGAAAAATGGTACGTGGAATAAGTGCATAATTCTTGAAGTGCTCCCACATCAAAGCTTGAGGAAACATCGCATTAGCATAACACTCAATCTTCATAAAACCGTTCGAGATACTAGAGTCCATGATCAGGGAATCCAAGTTAGAGTACAAATAACCCAGGAACAAGCTACCTATTGCGAGTTGCTCACCCTGAGCCATCTTAATCATAAAAGGAATCACGAATGGATTCAACAAATTTCCAGCATCTTCAAATACATCTCTGGACAGCCATAAGCACAAGAAAGCAGCAATAGATAACGTACCGTCAACAGGCCACTCCAAAGGAATATCTCTTGGCCACCAGTGTATTAACCAATGAGCATAACAACCTTTGCTTCTAGACGCCTTATTGATCTCTTCCATCGTGGTTGTCAAGATGTTAGAGATTGCAACTTCCTCTGATGAAGAAATATTTTCAAGAAGATTCCCCGTGATTGGAAGATGCAACAAAGCAACTACAACTTCTAAAGTTATGATAAACTCTCCCCATATGCATATGAAAGAGTGAGTTAGAATATACCATCGAGCAAGTGAAGCTACAATACCTCGTGCATCATGAAAAATGAATAAATCTCCAGAAGCTTGAATAGCTCGCATTACTCGTGCGTCATGAAACTTAGCTTGAACACGAGGAAAACCCAACATGTACCTCGCCCATCCAGAAAACTTTTGCAAGGGTCGTCGAGAAAGCTTGAATTCAATAATCAATGCAGAAAAATACCCTCGTTCAAGACAGAACCGAATAGCTGCCTGAGGAGTCACCAATTTTTTCTGAGTAACCTCTCTGGGATTTATCAGAAGACGAAATACTGGAGTTTCGAGACGCTTTCAGGACCTTGATATATGAAGAAGGCATCCTTTATGTTTGGAACATTCTTGATTCCAGGAGTCTCGTCTTCGCCAATGGAAGTCTCTTTCGTGCATGAATCATCCCTAGAGGCATCATCATCTATGTGTGAATCTTCCCTAGAAGCGTCATTGTCCACACACATATCATCTCTGGAAGCATCATTGGCTTTGGAATCAGACATCCTTGCAAAGTAGCTGTAACATGCACACAATGTTCCGCTTCAGTATATCATTCATATAAGATGCAAACATCAATGGGGTGAAGTAATTGGAAAAATGCTCATGCAAACATCTACAAACCGGTAATTCTCAACTCTTACCTTTTTTACATTTCCACTAACAGTAGTGAATGCAACGTAAGAGTTAATACTTCAAAACTTGGTCGTTTGTTCGAACCTACAAAAGACGCGCAAAAACTCAGATTTTCATAAAATCATGAATATTTCTACTGCGTGAACATTTACCATGGAATTATGAAAACTAAAACATTATTTCATCATACTCCCTCCGTCCTAGTTTACTTGCCAAAATTGGTTTTTGCACACATATTAAGAAATGTAGAGAGAGTAGATTTTTTTCCAAAATTACCCCAAGCTAGTATTTAAGATACATAGTTTTTATATATCTAGTTTTCTGGTCTTACTTAAAGAATTCAAAAAAAAAAAAGATAAAGGATATATAGAGAGAGGAGAATTTAAAATTGTGTATAGGAAATAGAATTACACAATTTTCAATAATATGACCTGATTCCAACAGAAGGGTAAATTAGGATAAAAATTGGAAAAATATGAAACTTGGCAAGTAATTTAGGACAAAAAAATACCCAATTTTGGCAAGTAAACTAGGACGGAGGGAGTAAATAATTGTTTACTTAATGACTGCACAAAACTCAAGTTTTGATTTTAATGCATATATTCATATACATATACAAAACGTGATTAACTCACGTAATTATTTTATTTATTTCTTTTTACGTGAACAAGCTCACTAAATAAAATTCGTGGGACATCCCACGGTTTCAAAAAAAAATCCCATGGATAAACTATGGTTTTATAAAATAAACTTTTTTCCTTCGTACGATCGTCTTTCTTTGAAACGAGGGTTTATTTCGGTTTTATGAAAGCTCACATCTTTTCAAGATAAAGTTTTAATTTTATGAAGGCTCATAAACAAAATTTTATCACTGGACACATGTCTATATATATAAAAAATCTCTCCTAAATCAGGGATTATTATTAGTTTCATAAACTAACGATTGAACGAACATACGTTTTCTAAAAACAAGGGTTTTCTACAAAACTCACACTCATATATGCACACGTATATAATTTCAATTTGTTCAAAGCATGAACAACTCATGAACCGAGCAAATTTTTTTTTTTTTTTTTTAAAATCATCACTTACCTGGTCGCCGGAATATGGTCGGACGGTGGTCGGACGGCGCCGGCGATCAGCAACAGCTCCGGCGAAAATTCTCCTGTGCTCGGACATGAGAGTGATGGGAAGACGAAGGTGGTGGTCGGTCATGAAGGTGAAATAAAAAAAAAGGATTAATCCCTTTTATATCAACTTTCATTTCCAAAACCTAATTCTATAAGGATTTCCTTATTGGGCCCGGCCCGTGAATCCTAAAATGACCAAGGTCCCATCTTCGAAGTCACTATACCTATACCTAGGTCCAAAACGTCACTAAATTGCTCTCCAAGTAATTCTAGAAGTAGAGTTCTATTCTTAGATGGAACAATATACTTTTATTTCTAGAAGATTGCAAAAATAGGGGAGTTTTCCTAATTTATGTATTACTAGTTTTAGCGTAGTCTTAAACCTATAAATAGGCACCTAGAGTGCTTGTAGAGGACACTTCATAAAAACTAGAGGAATACTAGCAGGAAACAAGCAAGAAGAAGAAGCAATACCTAGGGCAAAAAATTAACCTAAGAGGTAAGCATTGTAAGTTCTTCGCTATAGCAATAAAATCAGAACGTTCTATTGCAAATTATCTGTGTTTTTATTCTACTTTTTTCTTCTATTCTTTTGCTATTCTCTGTCTATCATATTAGGGTCTAGAAACTGATAAGTTTCAACACCGATTTATGATTATTAGACGATGCTCTATCATGCCACTGGGATATTTATTCAAGTCGCGGTTTGCTCGTACTATCAAAAATCCGGTAAGGTCTTATCTAATGACTAAGTTCAATTGCTTATATTTTTTATGACGGTAAAATCACCATTCAGTGCTGAATGAGGAACATGACTGTCTAAGCAGGGGACTTAATGTAGATGGTGGATTTTTGACAAAGTCTAAAATCGTAAACTTATAATTATATGTAGTCTTGATCCAGTAATTAGATGGATATTGAGGCTCATGTCTCTTATCGAAAGCATGAAATCTCATGATATAAGAATCTCTGACTGAGGATACTATCTCTCATAGTACATGTAGATGTGTAGTCTCTTAGCTGAGAAATGTCATATCTTATGAATACTGAGCAACTTCAGTAATTACTTTTATATAGAATTGAAAGATTAGACGGTTCCTAAACATCTTGCCTGCTAGTATAGATAACGTCTTCAGGACGATGTTTTCCCTGACTATATAAAAGAAATATGACGCTTCAACAAGCTCATATCACATAATTCCTGAAAAATGAACACTCCTAGATGAACGTACTAGTATAGATCCATCAATTAATTATTCTTAAAATCAATAGATTCATTAACTGAATCCCTGGAAAATATTCAATATTTTTCATAATATTTCGTTACTTCAATTTATGGTTCTTCCCAGCAGGATTCCATCGGTTAGTAATAAACATTCAACACACGGGCATCCGAGTTACCTTTGAGTAAGCCCCGACCAAAATTGTGTAGATGTATTCGACAAATAATGCATTAACAAACACCTGGATGAACAAACAAGTATTTCAAAATACGACGAGACGATGAACCTATGCAAATAGGAAAGAAAATAATAAAAATGAAATATTCACCAAGGCGCTGAGGGACTGGACCCACTGGCCGGCCAGTCACGCCGTGGCCATTCCCATTCCCAATTCTATATTTTATCTATTTTCTTTGATCTCTTGAAAATCCATTCATTTGAACAAATATCCTTTGTTTTAAGGAAACTCCCCCGTTTCATGGTGTTTCCTTCGCATCAAGGAAATAATATAAAATTGGGAAAGGTGTCATGGGACCGTGTCTATTAGCTGGCCGGTCCCACACCTCATGGTTCCTCAATATTTTATTATTATTTCCCTAATCCCATGAAAACTCCTTAATCTCATGATATTTCCTTGATCCCATAAAAAATAATATAAAATTAGGGAAACCCGTGTAACCGGGCCCTAGCCGGCCGGTCATGCCCTAGCCGGCCCCACATGTCCCATTTTATTATTATTATATTTTTCATGTTTCCATAATCCCATGAAATTCCTTGATTTCATGATGTTTCCTTCAAAGTATGAAAATTCCTTCAAGTCATGAAATAACACATAAAATTAGGGAAAAATCACGGGACCGGGCCCTAGCCGGCCAACCAAGCCGGTCCCACATGTCCCTTATTTTATTTTATTTATTTTTTATGTTTTCCTAATCTCATGGAAACTCCTTTATTTCAACAAAATTCCTTGGTTTCAACAAACTCCTTGGTTTTATGATATTTCTCTAAAATCATGAAAAATATTATAAAAATAAGAAAAATGACGTGGGACTGGGCTCCTTGGACGGCCGGCCATGCCTTGGACATAGACAGTCCCACACTTCATGATTCTCTTATTTATTATTATTTTCCTTCATGTCATGAAGGTTTTTAACGGTTTCAGCAAAAATCCCCGATTTCTTCATATTTTCTTAAAATGTTGCTCAAACGCACACCAGAAAATATCAAAATTCTCAGAATTGAGACACGAACACTTTGGTGATGTGAGAATGTTACCTTGACCGAAAAAGGTTGGCTCTTTGGCTTGCAAGGAGCCGGTCCCACGTATTTTCATAATTTGACCTAATTTGCGCAATTGTACGTATTAGGTCCAAAACTCTTCCAAACAACTTGGAACTTCATGGAATGATCATTATTTGATCTTGTGACCACCCAGGGCCGGTTTCATAACCACTTAGTCGGTCCCTCATCTCTTCATAATTAATTAGGTTTTATCACCTAAGGCTCGGGAGCATCTTTTAGATCAACTCGGTCTGAGTCATGCTCTGCAAAACGGTGATAACTCGGCGAATTTTTTTGCTCAGATATTGATTTCAGAGCATCCTCAGGTGAAAATATTAATTGTTTTGTCTTGATTATTTTCTACAATGGTTGTTGAGTCTTAATTGAGTTTTGGTTGATGGATTCTGGTCCTAAAACCATCTCAATTGATTTATTAAGTTAAGTTCTGAAATGGAAAAGTTAAGTTCTGCAAATAATGTTAGGGAAATTCCATCAATAGTATTACCAAATGATTTATATGAGAGAAGTTTAGATCCATGGAAGTTTTCTTTAACAGGAAGGCATGATTTACAGAAGATTAAGTTTGTTGATGTTGTTGTTATTATGAGAAGTCAATGGAAATTACAGGGAGATTTTCGTATGATTCCTTTAGGTAGGGGTTTCTTTACAATCAAGATTGACAATGAGGTTGAAAAGAAGCTAATCAAATCTCAGCGCTGGGAAGTTTTGAATTAAATTCTGCAAGTTAGGAATTGGGTATCAAACTTTAGGCCTGCAAATCAGAGAACATCCAAAGCTATGGTATGGATTAGGTTTCCTGGATTGGGATTGGAATTCTGGAATGAAGTAATTTTGTTTAAAATTTGTAGGGAATTTGGTACTCCTATCAAGGTTGATAATGCTACTGCAAGGTGTGAAGTAGGTTATTATGCAAATGTTTTGGTAGAAGTTGATTTTGATCTTCACATTCCTAACAAGATTTGGATTGGAACTAAGTATGGTGGTTTTTTTCAATATGTTGTCATTCCAGAGTGTCCTAAATATTGTTCATCATGTAAAATGGTTGGTCACTTAATTATAGAATGTAGAAGGGAGAAAAATAAAAATGTTAATCCTAAGCAAACTCCAGTTAAGTTTCAAGCAATACCAAGTGGAATGAAGGGTTTAACTAAGAAATCTTCAGAGCCTTTTGATATTTGTGATGTTACTTCTAGGGAGGGAGACACAGAGGATTCAATAGTGGATAACATTCAACAAACAAGTTTACCTATTCCCCCAAATATTGTTTTTCATCAGCATAGCAAGTTCAGTCCTCTTGAAGTTCCACAAAATAAATTGCTTCCATCTGAAGGACCAGCTTCAACTGAAAAAGTGATGGAAGTCAATAGTACTTTTCTTCCTTTTGTTAATGGCACTAATGGTACAGTGGTTAACTCTCCAGTGCAAGTAACTTCATGGGTTGATGTGGTGGAAAGAAAATCACAGAATTTTGAGCATACTAAGGTGGTGGAGAAAGAAATGGTGAGTTCAATTGCTAGCACTTCCAAAAATAAAGTTTCTCCAGAACAGAATAAGGTTCTGAAACAAACTATTTTGCCTAATAAGTATACTTTAGGAAAGAATCGAGGGAAAGGGGGTGCCAAACACCCTCCACCTAAACAATAAGAATAATTTACTGGAATGTCAGGGGCCTGAGAAGGTTGAGGGCTCAGGACAAACTTTGGCCTTTAGTAAATCAATTAAATCTTCCTGGTAGGGAAAAAATGGTAATACATAATTCTTGTCAAGGTAACAAAGGAAATATTTGGTTGTTTTGGAACAAATGCATAGCACAACCACAAGTAATTTCTGTTTCAAGTCAAATGATTACAGTTAGTGTTGGTGATGCTCTAGTGTCTGGAGTTCATGCTCATGTTAAGGTGGTACAAAGAAGATTTTTATGGTCTGAAATGATGTTAATAAGTGATTTAAATAAACCATGGATCATCCTTGGTGATTTCAATTCCGTTACTTCTCAAGATGAAAAGATTGGTGGAAGACTTCCAAACAGAACTGCAATGTTGGATTTTAATGACTGCATTAATCAATGTGAACTAATTCAAGCACCAAAAACAGGTCTTCAGTTTTCATGGTTAAATTGTCAAAATGGAAATAAAAGAATCTTGTGCAATCTAGACAGGGTCTTGTTTAATCAAAAGTGGTTGCAATTGTATAGTGACTGGGGTATAAGGTGGGTATGAGAGTTGTTTCTGATCATGCTCCTTTGCTTGGTGGCTGTGCTAATATTCCAAAACCAAAAAATACTCCAAGGAAATTTCAGAAAATGTGGATCAGTCAGCCAAATTTTATGGAAGTGGTTTCTAGCTGTTGGGCAAATGAAGTAAATGGTGATCCAACTTTTAAATTCTTACATAAGTTGAAAGTTCTTAAAAAAGAGCTTAATGATTGGAATTGGAAGGTTTTTGGAAATGTCAAGGAAAAAATAAAGGAGGCAGAAGAGAAGGTTAAAGTTGCTACTTTTAATTCAAATATTAACCCATTTGATGAAAATTTGCTGGCTGATCTTGTTAATGCTCAAAATGAATATGCAAGTAGAGAAGTCCAAGAAAACACATTATTGAGGAAGAAATCAAGAGTCAAGTGGGTTAAAGAAGGTGCTACAAATACAAGTTTCTTTCATACCAATTTGAAAATCATAACTGCTAGAAATACAATTACTGAATTGGAAGATGATGATGGTAATGTGCTTGTAACTCAGGAAGCTATTGCTCAACATTTAGTTAGTCATTTTCAAAAGAAATTTGAGTATTCTCCTGTAAATAATTCAGATGATCTGTTAGCAGCAATTCCTTCAGTAATAAATGAGGATGAACAAAGAATGTTGGATGTAATTCCTGAGGAAGAAGAGATTAGGCAAACTATTTATGATATTGAACCAGAGAGTGCTCCTGGTCCAGATGGATTTTCTGGTATCTTTTATAGAAGTTGTTGGGAGATTATCAAACAAGATTTAGTGGCTTCCATTCAATTTTGTTGGAGAAGAAGATTTATTCCCAAGGGCATGAACTCCAGTTTCTTATTTCTTCTTCCTAAGACTCAAGCTGCTAAAACTGCCAGTCAATTCAGACCAATTGGTTTGAGTGATATTCTTTTCAAGATTTTTACTAAAATAATCACTAGAAGAATGAGTGTGTTAATGCAGAAGTTAATTTCTCCTCAACAAGTAGCCTATGTAAAGGGTAGGAGCATTCATGAACAAGTTCTTATTACATCTGATCTTGTTAATGAGATGAAGTTTAAAAAAAGGGGAGGGAATGTGGCTATGAAACTGGATATATCTCAAGCATATGACACAGTCAGTTGGGATTTCTTAATGAAATTTCTAAACAAATATGGTTTTTCAAATGCCTGGTGTGACTGGATTTTAACTCTGTTTAAGTCAGCTAGAATTTCTGTATTGGTTAATGGTGGTCCATGTGGATTTTTTTCAAGTTAGGAGAGGTCTCAGGCAAGGAGATCCATTGTCTCCCATCCTCTTTGTGATTATGGAAGATGTTTTAAGCAGGAACATTTCAGCTTTAGTGGAACAAGGGAAACTTACAAAAAAAGTTATTCATCCTACACACTTATTCTTTGCAGATGATGTGTTTATATTTATTAATGGTGGGAGGAGAAGTATGTTAAATTTGCTTAGCTTGTTAGATTCCTATCAAGATAGTTCTGGTCAAATAATCAACAAGTTCAAAAGCAAATTGTTTGTAGATGGTACATCTCAGTTGAGGAAAACTTTCATTAGTGAATTTTTGCATATAGATATCTCAAAATATCCAGATAAGTATTTAGGTGTTTTTTTTGGCTCCTGGGAAGATAACTTCTTCTATGATTTGGCTAGTAGTTGAAGTAATTCAAAAAAAAATTTGGCATTATGAAAGGGTACGTTGCTTTCTTTCCAAGACAGGCTGGTACTGATTAAATCTGTTTTATGTAGCATACCCATTTATAACATGTCAATTTACAAATGGCATGTATCTGTAATAAAAGTGTGTGAGCAGCAAATCAAAAATTTCATGTGGACTGGTGATGGAGATGTAAGAAAGTTTAAAACTATTTCTTGGAAAATGGTTTGTACTCCATTTGATGAGGGAGGACTTGGTATTAAAATGTTGGAGATAGTGAATAAATCCTTACTAATGAAGCTAATGTGGAAAATTCTGAAAGCTGATGATGAATGGGCTCTTTTCTTTGCTGCTAAGTTTAAAGATAGAACTGGTCAATGGGCACACAACTGGAAACAGTCTTCTTTTTGGAAGGGATTAAAATGGGCATGACTTACACTTAAAGAGGATGTTAAATGGAAAATTGGAGATGGGTCAAATGTGTCTGTTTGGTTTGATAATTGACTAGGTGGAGGTTCATTAATTTATGATATTGGGTACACTGATTTTGTGAAAACTCATCTGAATATGAAGGTGCAAGATCTAATTTAAAATGGTGTTTGGTGTCTTGTGACTAGTTTACAGAATCTTGTACCAATACAGTCATTGCCTGCAATTAATGGTGGTAGGGATCTTTGTGTTTGGACTGCCAGTAAGTGTGGAAATTTTCATACAGATATTGCAGTTGAAAAAATAAAACATAAAGAGGTTAAGCTCTCTTGGCCTAAGTTTGTGTGGCAGCACTGCCTTCATCCAAGTATTGCTGGTAATATATGGAAGATTCAACAATTAGTCTATGTGGATGATGAAGTTATGATGAAGAATGGTTTTGAGTTGGCATCTAGATGTTGTATCTGTAAGAAGGATGAAGATAACATGCATCACACATTATGGGATTGTGCTTTCAGTGTTTCTATTTGGACTTAGCTCAACATTGTATTCTGTTTTGTTAATCCAACTTCTTTTGATGATGTATGTGGAGCAGCAAAACATAAGATTTCCTTTGTTAGGCAGGTATGGATGATTGCAGCTTGTGTTACAATGAAATAATTATGGTTTCAGAAAAATGCTCAGCTTTTTGATGAAAAGAAACCAAATTTCAATGGAGTTCAATGCAGAATTAAGCACTTAGTTCATGAAGGAGGCTGTAGATTAACTGGTGTCAGTTGGAGCCAGTCTTATGATTGTCAAGTAAAGAGTTTTTTTTTCTCTTTAGCTTTTATGTTCATCCTTTACTGTTATAAGATTTTGGGTTGTCTGTAATGGGCTAGTAGTGGGCTTAGTTGGTTTTTTCTTTGGTATTTCTTTTCTGTTTTTGTTTTCAGTTGTTTATATTTGGGTCAGTCTTGTAAGTGTTGGTTTTATCCTTTTTCAATAAAAATATGTGATTCAACAAAAAAAAAATCACCTAAGGCTCAGACTAGAATTACTTTAATAAATGATTAAACCAGCATTTAATCATCCTTTCATCAAAAAACCAACTGGTCTTCAGGAGATCTTGGTATTTGCTCACATGAGCATCTAGGCACTACATGGTCGGCCCATAATCCCATGTAGCCGGTCCCTCTTCACTCTATGGTTAATTTTTAATAAACCGTCAGTAAATCATCAATTGATCAAATTAGGGTTTTGAGTCCAAGGTTCATAATTCCATATTCAAACGCTAAGAATTTTACATTGATCTCATGTTCAACATTTTATTTATTATACTCGGACCAGTTGCCAGTATTCTAATTTAATATTTATTTGGTCATGCTACCAATGATTCATCAAACGAGCAACATTTGCTCAAACCAAGGAATATTGGTTCAACTATCAATATTCAACAATTCACCGAACTAGAAATATTTGCTCACGTTAACTATCAAAGTTTATTTTTGTATTACACCTATATATCAACAATGGACACGTTCGACTCAATAATACAAGGACTCATCGTCCCATGAAGTCACGAAGTCAAAAACTGACTAAATAAATACACGTTAGCCTTATAGACAACACAATCACACGAGACATAAATCGTGTCACATGGGGAAATATTAACTAGGGTTTTGGTATGGAGGTCTACGACATGTGTTTTCATACACATGATGAGAATGTGAGGAAGTCATGAAATCAGTTGGAGGAGTTAACAAAGTAGTGGATGGAAAGTCAACCAAGTCTCCGCACGTTGATCAACTGGTTTTAACACGATTTCCACTTCCCTATTCTTTGATTCCATCAACTGTCACACTTTAGGGGATCATGGTGTTTACAATTCTAGCAATATAAATAAGTCTCTGAATCATGATTGAAACAAGGAAAATCTCATGTCAAACAGACAACACGAGATTAACAATCCAACTCTCAACAGAGCAAATTCAATCGTTCATAACTTATCTTATTTTCATAATACACAACAAACCTACTATCTTCGATCACCATTGATCTCACACATTTCTCAGCTTCCCTCCTACAAATCGACCCATATTCTCTTGTGAACGAATTTACTCTGGAACGTCCATTATCTTGGTTTAGGACGGAGTACTACAGATTGATCTCTCGAATTCAAAGCACTCCATTCTTGCAGTGCATCTATGTGGGGTTAAGCATTTCGCTCGGTTCAAGGAGTATCCTCCGTACGGTCGTCTCCTCAATTCCGTAAAAACCAGCAAATCGTTTTGCCTCATCTATAGATTGGTGACCACAGTGGGAGATCATTCCCTCGGTTGCAATTTCACTTATCACAAAGATGGTTGGTCTTAGGTCCGGTTCAGTTACCAACCCGGATTCAACACCCGGTTCTAATATTGCAAGATCTAGTGGTACTGCTAACACCACTTCTCCAGTGAAACCTTCCACTAACACTCCTCCGGTGCAACCCGCTACTACTACTCCTCCGAACGCTGGTACCGACACTGGGAATAATCCACCTTTTGTCCGGTCTCCTGAAGAAGTCAGAGAAAATTCACCTACCATATGTGATCTCATAAAGGTGCAAGAAATTCTTGCCAAAAATCAGACTGATATGGCTGCTGCTCAGAAGAAACTGTTCAACTATCTCAAGACTCTTATAGACAAGATATCAGAGAAAACTCAAGAGTAAGGGAAAGCTAAAGAAAAGTCTTCAGACGCTGATCCTGTAGTTACTCTGATCCATGTCGTAGACGATGAGGAAGTTCCTAAGGCTTTAGATAATCCACCAGTGAAATAACCATCCAGTTTCATCACTCGTCAAGACTTGAAACGTCTTTTGGAAGATCGTGGAAAATACAGAACGCCTTATGTACATCGTCATCAAACTCCATACCCTCTTGCTATGCAAAGAACTCCCCTACCAAAATGTTACACCTCTCCAACCTTCACACTTTATGATGGAACAGGCAATGCTCGAGAGCATGTTTCCCTATTTCTGGAAGCATTGGGTGAACACGAGCACAACCATACTGTCCGTATGAAGGAATTATCAAAGTCTCTAAAAGTCAGGGCATACACCTGGTACAAAAACATCGCACCAGGAAGTATCAAAAGTTGGGGAGAAATGGTTAATGCTTTCTATAGGAAGTATTTCTTTGTTTCAGAACAAATCACCCTCTCTGACCTCATAAGGATGTTTCAAAGGATCAATGAGCATCCTAACGATTAGAAGAAAAGGTTTAGTATTCAAGACTTGGATTGTCATAATCCAAACGTCACATAGAAACAACTCGTGGACTTGTACATCAATGGAATAATTTCAGTCTACAAAGCCTTATTGGAAAATCTTAGGTTCCATACATTCTCAGAACTTCATGAAGCAGCCAAGAGATCAGCAACTACTGCACCTGCTTTATTGGAGAGGGATAAGACTACGAAACCTGAGGGGCCACGAGAGACTCGAGGTAGAAGACATTTGATCAACAAGTAGTACAACCTCTAACCTTCCACAAATGCTGTTACAGAAGGGAACAAACGAAAATATGAGCCACCGCACAAGCATGCTTCCTCAACTCCTGCAAATGTACAAAATAAAAATAATACGCAAATTCTTGCTCAACACACAGAAGCTGATCCAGAGGCACCTGATTTCAACTACTCCATTGAGGAAGTTATTGAGATTCTAGACGCCTGGGTTCAAGACGGTGCAATCAAACTGCCTTATGTGAAGAAAGAGTCAACTGAAGAAGCCATGGAAAATCCTCGTTACTGTCGCTTCCATAGGTTCGTCAACCATCCCACAAGTGATTTCATAACTTTAAAGCGCATATTTAAAGAAAAGGTTGAGTCGGGAGAGCTCAACTTGGGGACTGAAGGAGTGCACATAGATCCTCTCCCAGTCAGAACCTTCACTCTTTCTGTACCACCTGTCAAAGAAGCAGTTCAATCTTTAATCGAACACGTCTGTGAATTGCTATACTTATTAAAATCTCAAAAGGGAGAAATGTTCGCTGCACTAAATCACATCGTGTCGGGGAAGCGTTTATTGATTCAAGAAGCATTTTCTGAGCCTCCCTCAATAATAGACAAACAAATGTACGACTGGGGACTTCTCACCATAGTCCATCTCAAGGGAAACAAGTTCAAACGAGCATTGATTGATGCTGGCACCGCTGTCAATATTATCCCTCTGAAGACTCTCAGAGCTACTGGTATCACACGACAAGAATCCATTCATGCTCCAGTAACAATCACATATCATGAAGGAATACCCAGAGATGCTTATGGCCATATTACTCTCAAGGAGAACATAAACTCAGTCTGGGCGGAAACAAAATTTTACATAATCCGAGAAGACCCAAGATATGACATGATCCTTGGACGTACATGGATTCATGTTGGAAAGGTAACACCAACTCCTTCAATCGCACATTTATCGGTTGAAGAAACCTCTTATTCGGAAGAATAAAAATAAGACATTTCGCCATTCAAGTATCTGAAGGAGGTCAAATCCCTGATGGAGCTAACCCAAAATCCTGAGGAAAATGAAAACGCTTTCATCAAAATATTTCATACCCAGGCAAGTCTTATTCCTCCTCATGTACCCATATCATCAGTTTTCAAATATGCTTATTTGATCGGAGGGATTCACTCCACCAACAACTTAGCAATTGCAAAATGCTATGAATGGATGACCTCACCTTAGCAATATTTCACCAAATAGATAAGCTCCGAGTTTCTCCAAATCGAGCATACCATCAATAAGTTTTTTGCTGAAGATATAGCCAAGCATGACAAATAGTATCTCAAATACTCTCTCCCGCACGAGTTTCCATACATACCGCAACCATGGAACTCCACTATATGAGGAATTCCAAATCAGCAGAAGATATTCAGAGCATGGATGGTCAAGACTAACAAATTCCAGGAAGGAGATTTAGTTCTCAAAGTAACTAAGCATAATTCCGATTCAGCAAAGAATTCCAACTGAGAAGGACCCTTCATGATCACTAAGTCTGTTGCTGGTGGATACTACAGATTGATCAACATGGATGGCAAGGAAGGTGTGGCCGTGATACATGAAAATTGGCTTAAGGCATTTGACGTATGAGGTTTTGGATATTTGGAGTATTGGGCACAACGTCCAAAATATTTGGCATTTAGAATTTTCTTTTATTGTATTTCAGTTCCTCCAAAATGTTTGTAATACTTACATTCAGTAATTTAAATCCAGCAATTTATCAAAATTCAGTCTACTTAAAGAAAATCTCTATTAAATCCAAAGAAAATCCTCAATCATCTACTTACTCAAAACCAATTAAAACCAGAAATAAACCTCACATCTCTCAGAAGTTCAAGAGATTATCAAAGGAAATCAGCAAAGAAATATTTTTGCTCTTCTGCATCCTACAAGACTTGTAAAGCCGTCTTCTCCTTATTAAGCTCTTCAGTCAGTCTGGAAATTTTGTATTCCTTCTCCATCACAGTGTCATTAGGAAATGGTATGTTATTTTCACATGAGTCCTTAATAGAATTCATCTTTTTACGAAGCCACTTCAAGTTGAATCCAAGTCTCTCAGAATTCTCCAAGTTGAACTCCCAATCAAAGAGTACATCTGGAGTCACAATATTTCTTTCCCTAGTGCATATATGATTTATAACACGCAAGATAACACTCACTTGCATTGTTAAATAATAAGCACACTTTGGGTCTCTAGTGACGACGATGTGACCGAACTTCCTCCATATTTTATCATATAAGCCTAAATATCCAACGGGAACGCTGAATCCACCAACTAACTCATGGTATTGGAGTGATGTGGGGGATCAAAACCAACTTCTCCTTAATTACTTCAGCAACAACACTCTCATGGCCCTGAAGTGCAGATATGGTTGCCTCTTTATCGATAACCTCAGGGTTTCTTGTTTCATCATTATTCGCTCATTCATTCTCAACTTCGGTATTTTGCACCTAATACGAAGATTACATGAGATTAGGACCATCCAAGTACAAAACAAAAAGAAGTTATGTACTACAGCATTCAAGTGGTCTAACATCATCAAATTTCTTTAGTACACATGCTAGACATCAGAAAATAACATGAAAGTCGCAAGAACTCGTTTTACAACGAGCCTGCCTGGGGAGATTTTACACTGCCTTGTACAAGACGATGAACTGGGAGCAATTGGTGAAGAATCGAAGGTTGAATTATATACCATTCTCTTTGTATGGATGTTATCTACAACATATCAATATTTCATAACAATCGGATAAACGAGCAATAAGATGTGGTCGAAACTTCAGACTACATGACAGCTGAAAATTTCCTGGATGTTTACTATTTCGTCTATTTCGACTCCTAAACGTGCTTAAAACTTAAAAAGCTTCATCATAAAGCTTGGAAATTTCCTGGGCATAAATATACATTTGCGGATCATGAAAATCTGACATCAGACGAAGATTTTACGGCATGTTTGCTAATATGCTGAGTTCTGAATTTTCTGGTGACGTATTTTCGGAAAAACTTTTCATATATTCACATGCATTCTCAATAATTCAGTCGTAGATCAACAAGTTTATGCTTATATGGATAAAATAAAATAAAAATACTTACTTGGATGGTCTTGAAAGAACCAGAATGGCTCACACCGACATCGACATCACCATTACTATCATTCGGTTTTGAACTCTGGGAGTTTTCTTTATCACCATTCTTCGGACGAGCATCACCAGTATTCTCCGATTTCATGGAAACATCCTCCTAGATATATTCTAAAAAATTAGCATTTTATTTACTAATATCATAATTTGCTATATGAAGAAATACTTACTTCATATTCTTCTTCAACACCCGAGTCAGAAACTGTCTGCCCGGCAGCAGAGAACTGAAGACCGTTAATACTCGATGGAGTAAAATTCTGCAACAGAATAGCAAAGGTTGGTTTCAAGATCCTTATTACACGGATGAGAAGAAGTAATGATAAAAAAAATATCGATAACTCACCAAACAAGTCACTGGGGACTTTAAGGTGTTAGGTAACATCTTATAATTCTTACTCCTGCCTTCTCCGCCATGAATAGTTGCTTCAGCCTCCGAGAGGTTTACATCAATTACCGGTCTTACATTATGACCGACCTGTGAAAATAAATTTTGATGCAATGATCAAAATACAATCATCATAATCTTATGAAGACTTAGTAAAATACTTACTTGTGAACACCCTGGAGATGTTTCCCGTTTATCACTACCAGGGAAATGCTTCAATCTTGTTCGAGTAGCGATTATCTCAAAAGAAGGACGCTCCTTCACTAAAGTTTGATCAACTCTCACAAAATCAAGTAAACGATGGAGTTGTTGATCCCAAAATTTTATGTAACCCGGAGTTACATATGAAACTCTCTCAAAGCTTGGGAACCAGAATTCGCTTCCTTCCACATGTGTGCAATCCAGACGGGTCATGATATGATCAACTGAGGATTTTCTTCTTCGAAAAGTCGGAACACACAGATCCATACCCATTTGCCGAGCTGCCCTATCAATATTGTATTCTTTCACTGAGAATTCACCATACATTATGAATTTCATGTAACCAGGAGTACAACTTAGCATAAAAGCTCTCTCACCATCATCCAAATCAGCACAAGATTTCAAAGTCATGCTCTCTTCATCATTAAAAGTTCTCAACTAAGAGATGTAAGCGGGAACTGATACCCATGGGTGGAAGGTGAATTCAGATTCATGATCCAGGACATCAACGAAGCGAGTGTTGAGTCGAGGTTGCATTGTGGACCAGCGCATGATCCTGGCATTAGCTTTCTCAGAGAAAACATGGCGAACATCAGTATTCAATCCTTGCAAAATGGTACATGGAATAGGTGCATAATTCTTGAAGTGCTCCCACATCAAAGCTTGGGGAAACAACGTATTAGCATAACACTCAATCTTCATAAAACCGTTCGAGATACTAGAGTCCATGATCATGGAATCCAAGTTAGAGTACAAATAACCCAAGAACAAGCTACCTATTGGGAGTTGCTCACCCTGAGCTATCTTAATCGCAAAAGAAATCACGAACAGCTTCAAAAAATTTCCAGCATCTTCAAATACATCTCTGGACATCCATAAGCACAAGAAAGCAGCAATAGATAACGTACCGTCAACAGGCCACTCCAAAGGAGTATCTCTTGGCCACCAGTGTATTAACCAATGAGCATAACAACCTTTGCTTCCAGACGCCTTATTAATCTCTTGCATCATGGTTGTCAAGTTGTTAGAGATTGCAACTTCCTCTGATAAAGAAATATTTTCAAGAAGATTCCCCGTGATTGGAAGATGCAACAAAGCAACTACATCTTATAAAATAATGATAAACTCTCCCCATATGCATATGAAAGAGTGAGTTGGAATACACCATCGATCAAGTAAAGCTACAATACCTCGTGCATCATGAAAAATGATTAAATATTCAGAAGCTTGAATAGCTTTTATTACTCGTGCGTCATGCAACTTAGCTCTAACACGAGGAAAACCCAGCATGTACCTCGCCCATCCAGAAAACGTTTCCAAGGGCCGTAGATAAAGCTTGAATTCAATAATCGATGCATAAAAATATCCTCGTTCAAGACAGAACCGAATAGCTGCCTGAGGAGTCACCAATTTTTTCTGAGTAACCTCTCTGGGATTTATCAAAAGACGAAATGCTGGAGCTTTGAGACACTTTCAGGCCTTTGATCTATGAAGAATGCATCCTCTATGTTTGGAACATTCTTGATTCCAAGAGTCTCGTCTTCACCAATGGAAGTCTCTTTCGTGCATGAATCATCCCTAAAAGCATCATCATCTATGTGTGAATCTTCCCTGGAAGCGTCATTGTCCACACACATATCATCTCTGGAAGCATCATTGGCTTGGGAATCAGACATCCTTGCAAAGTAGGTGTAACATGCACACAATGTTCCGCTTCAGTATATCATCATATAAGATGCAAACATCAATGGGGTGAATTAATTGGAAAAATGCTCATGCAAGTATCTACAAACCGGTAATTCTCAACTCTTACCTTTTTTACGATTCCACTAACAGTAGTGAATGCGACGTAAAAGTTAATACTTCAAAACTTGCTCGTTTCTTCGAACTTACAAAAGACGCGCAAAAACTCATATTTTCATAAAATCATGAATATTTCTACTGTGTGAACATTTACCATGGAATTATGAAAACTAAAACATTATTTCATCATAAATAATTATTTAATTAATGACTGCACAAAACTCAAGTTTTGATTTTAATGCATGTATTCATATACATATACAAAACGTGATTAACTCACGTAATTATTTATTTTATTTTATTTTACGTGAACAAGCTCACTAAATAAAATTCGTGGGATATCCCACGGTTTCAAAAAAAATCCCATGGATAAACTATGGTTTTATAATATAAAATTGGGAAAGGTGTCATGGGACCGTGTCTATTAGCTGGCCGACTAGGCCCTAGTCATGGCCGGTCCCACACCTCATAGTTCCTCAATATTTTATTATTATTTCATTAATCCCATGAAAACTCCTTAATCTCATGATATTTCCTTGATCCCATGAAAAATAATATAAAATTAGGGAAACCCGTATGACCGGGCCCTAGATGATGAGTGCCAAATATTGCATATTTATACACCTTTTCATTGGAACTTAATTCATCTTTCGCGCTTCAAAGTCATATATTATCCCAAATTCTGCATTTTTACCATTTTCAAGAATAAATATTTGTATTAATTAATTTTGTGTTTTTAAGTACTAAATAAAGCTTGGAAGAATTGAGAAGACAAAAGAGCAGAAAGTTGGAAGCGTTGCAACCCGCTCGCGCATCAGTGGCAACCTGTTTACAATACATGGGATTAAACTACCCATGATCCAAGACCCAAGACCCAAATCCGTTTCCACCTCACCCCCATTGGATTCTTTCCAAAACATCCACCTCACCCCCATTGGATTCTTTCCAAAACATCCACCTCACCCCCATTCTCTCACTCAATCACTCCCAATTTGTTTCCCACCACCAAATATATTCCATTTTATCCATCAATTAAAGAAAACATGTTTTGTTGAGTGGATGATTGCCAAATTCGAATCCAAGTGTTGAGAGAATTTTTGTGTATAAATAGAGAGGGTTGTTGTGTTGAAAAACCATCCAAGAATAGCTTGTTCATGTTAGTTTCTTAAATTCAGTTTTGTTGTAATGTTGTTCATGTTCTAATTTCATTTGCTAGTGTTTAAATGAAGCCGTAACTTATTGTTATGTATTCATATCTTGTATATTGTTCTTGAAAGTTTAGAATTGTTTAAAGATATAATTTAATCCAAGTTTGTCAACATCTTGCTCTCACAATGTATGTCATGTATCCATTGTAGTTAGAATATCTCTATGTTGATTATGCTGCAACTCATGCTTAACCAAATATTGATCCTCAGATTAGTTGTGCTTTAATTAGACAGTTAATGCTTTGGAGAAATATTTTAGTTGTGATTAAATTATCCATTGGAGAAACACCTTAGATATATGGTAGACTTGAATCTGCTGTAAGGAAAAGAATAATATTACAAGTTGAATGCATATCATAGGTTAGTGGTGGATTTGAATACCCTAGTATCCATATTCTCCGTATTTACACCTTGATTTAATTGCATATTTTAATTCAAATTACTTTCTGTTTAAGTCTTTTGCCAATATCTCGTCGTATCGACAAAATCAAACCCCTTTTGGTTACTCTCTGAATCAGTTCTAAGTAAGGATTTAGAATCAACTTCTACACTCTCCAAGTCTCTGTGGTTCGACCTGTGCTTGCCCTGTGTTGCTTGTCGACATTGTGCACTTGCAGTTTATACATAGTAGTAGGTATCTTTCTAAGCCTATCACTAGCCGGCCCCACATGTCTCATTTTATTATTCTTATATTTTTCATATTTCCATAATCCCATGAAATTCCTTGATTTCATGATGTTTCCTTCAAAGTATGAAAATTCCTTCAAATCATGAAATAACACATAAAATTAGGGAAAAATCACGGGACCGGGCCCTAGCAGGCCAACCATGCCCAAGCCGGTCCCACACTCCCCTTATTTTATAATAATTATTTTAATGTTTTCCTCATCTCATGGAAACTCCTTGATTAGAAAACAAAACTCCTTGGTTTTATGATATTTCCCTAAAATCATGAAAAAATATTATAAAAATAAGAAAAATGACGTGGGACCGGGCTCCTTGGCCGGCCGGCCATGCCTTGGCCATATCCGGTCCCACACTTCATGATTCTCTCATTTTTTATTATTTTCCTTCATCTCATGAAGGTTTTTGACGGTTTCAGCAAAAATCCCTGATTTCTTCATATTTTCTTAAAATATTGCTCAAACGCACACCAGAAAATATCAAAATTCTCAGAATTGAGACACGAACACTTTGGTGACATGAGAATGTTACCTTGACCGAAAAAGGTTGGCTCTTTGGCTTGTAAGGAGCCGGTCCGCGTATTTTCACAATTTGACCTAATTTGCGCAATTGCACGTATCAGGTCCAAAACTCTTCCAAACAACTTGGAACTTCATGGAATGATCATTATTTGATACCGTGACCACCCAAGGCCAGTTTCATGACCCCTTGGTTGGTCCCTCATATCTTCATATTTAATTAGGTTTTATCACCTAAGGCTCAGACGAGCATTACTTTAATAAATGATTAATCCAGCATTTAATCATCCTTTCATCAACAAACCAACTGATCTTCAGGAGATCTTGGTATTTTCTCACATGAGTATCTGGGCGCTACATGTTCGACCCATAATCCCATGTAGCCGGTCCCTCTTCACTCCATGGTTAATTTTCAATAAACCGTCAGTAAATCATCAATTGATCAAATTTGGGTTTTGAGTCCAAGGTTCATAATTCCAGATTCAAACGCTAATAATTTTACATTGATCTCATGATCAACATTTTTTTATTATACTCAGACCAGTTGCCAGTATTCTAATTTAATATTTATTTGGTCATGCTAATAATGATTCATCAAACGAGCAACATTTGCTCAAATGAGCAATATTTGCTCAAACCAAGGAATATTGGTTCAACTATCAATATTCAACAATTCATCGAACTAGCAATATTTGCTCACATTAACTATAAAAGTTTATTTATGTATTATACCTCTGTCTCAACAATGGACACGTCCAAATCTCAGAACATTCTAAATCATGTTCGACTCAACAATACAAGGATGCATCGTCCCATGAAGTCACGAAGTCAACAACTGACTCACTAAATACACGCCTGCCTTGCAGACTCCACAATCACACGATACATCAATCGTGTCACATGGGGGATATTAACTAGGGTTTTGGTCTGGCGGTCTACGGCACGTGTGTTCATACACACGATGAGAATGTGAGCAAGTCGTGCAATCAGTTGGAGGAGTTAACAAAGTAGTGGATGGAAAATCAACCAAGTCTCCGCAGTTGAGCAACTGGTTTTTACACAATTTCCACTTCCCCATTATTTGATTCCATTAACTGTCACACTTCAGGGGATCATGGTGTTTACAATTCTAGCAATATAAATAAGTCTCTAAATCATGATTGAAACAAGGAAAATCTCATGTCAAACAGACAACACGAGATTTACAATCCAACTCTCAACAGAGAAAATTCAATCATTCAGAACTTATCTTATATTCAGAATACCCAACACACCTACAATCTTCGATCACCATTGATCTCACACATTTCTAAGCTTCCCTCCTACAGATCGACCCATCCTCTCTTGTGACTGAATTTACTATGGAACGTCCATTGTCTTTGTTTAGGCCGGAGTACTACAGATTGATCTCTCGAATTCAAAGCACTCCATTCTTGCAGTGCATCTGTGTGAGGTTAAGCATTTTGCTCGGTTCAAGGAGTCTCCTCCGTACGGTCGCCTCCTCAATTCCGTAAAAACCAGCAAATCGTTTTGCCCCATCTACACCTACACAAAAACAATTTTAGTTTTTGCGTCGATGATGCTTTTTTTTTAACTTATTACAAATCTAGAAGAAAATTGAGTCGTGGTTTGCAATTACATCAAAATTTTAAAATTTTAAGAAGTGCCTTACAATTAACAATGTTTGAGTTATGATCACATATGATGAAAATGGGAATTTTAGGCGTTACCAATCCGAAAGTATAAATTTGAAACGTCCATTAACATGGCAATTACTTTTCTTTTCGGGGTTGTTTCTTATGGACCTCCATCTATTAGCAACGCTTACATATTCCATAACTGAAAAGTATGTTGCTATGCGTTATTAGACATATGATCGATTGTTGTTAACTAAAATAAGTAAATTCATAAGCCTCTGATATAATAATGGTCTTACTTGCAACCAAATGGGGAGTTAGTTTCGGTAAATATTGAGGTTTTTTTTTTTTTGAAGCATGAAGATGTTAGTTTCGGTAAATATTGAGTTGTACGATTGTGACATGTGTGTAAATAGGTTGGAAACTAACCCATGCAGTAGTTTAAGCTTCATTACAAGAATTGATGGATACCAAAAATGTGTTGATGTCAATACGACAAGTGCGTTTAAAGATTGATTCACTCTGTTATATTGATAGTGATGGCGATTCTTGGTTATTGGGTTGGGTTTTTAGATCGATAGTGATGCTCTCCAAGCTCTCCAACGATAAAATCTTCATCTTGGTTATCTTCAACGACGGAATCTTCATCATCAACTTATTCGGTGACGGAATCTCCATAGATGGTCTTTTTGACGACGGAAGCTTCATCACTAGTTATAAGAGATTTTAGCAAATCACTCCTATTTTGGGAGCATTTCTTTCTATAGAAAAAAACAAACTAAATGGTTGGAATTTAATTCCGAGAAAAATCATCCTTCTTATGATTTAATCGGATCTTATTCATACTTGTATTTGACTTACTCCGGTAATCCTTCTCTTTCTCTTGTCGGATTTCTCGGTATTGTACTCTTACGGTATGTTCTTGTTACTTTGTATTCTCTTATCTTCGATCTTAAACTCGTTGTAACCTTGAAATCCATTAATGAAAAGGTTCCTTGTTTATCAAAAAAAAAAAAACTCTGTTATATCAATTAAGGGTCGTTAAGTACATAAATGTAAATTATTGGCAGGCATTGAGGCATTGGGACTTGAAGGAATCAGGTTTGGCTTCATTGAGTTGAGAACTCAGTGAACATATTCTGGACTTGCAATTCAGATAAGTTGGCAAGTATTGAACATGTAATTGACAACTTCTTTGGTGGTTTTAGAGTTAAATAGTTTGCAAAATAATAGTTTTAGGTTCCTACTAACCATAAAAACCCCACAAACTTTTTCGCAAAGTGGCAAACCCTAAAAATGAGTTAGCCACATAATGGTTGAGCCCCCGCCGGATACCTAGCTTATTCTATAATAAATGCTAATGCCCTGTATTTTTTATTTTTATTTTTTTGATGCATGGAATTTATTAATGATGGTATTCGATACCCGAGGATTCGAATACAATTGGATCGTAATGCCAAGAAATTATGAAAATATTACATTGGAGCGAAAGTTGAATATCAATCTCTGGATTAGAATTGCATCTGGGGTAAATGTTGTAGTTGGTGGGGTGGATCTGGATGAGGTTGTCGAGGGTCCGTTGGCCTTCGACGGATGCTTTCCACAAGAAAAGTTGTACGTTTGATGGACATTGTTGAGTCCATAAGAACTTGGTTGGTGGTGATGGATGTTGATGCAATTGATCTGAGATCGAGATTCCTTTGTACCCAGTTATTATGGAGCACGGCACAACCAAATATTGTCTACCTCCTTATTTTTCGGCTTTATCCATAGTTTCAACCTGCATCTTTAGCTTTGAATCTGGCTTGAAGTATCGTCCAATCTCTGCCCTAGAAATATTTAGTGCTAAACTAACTAACAGTGTTATTATGAATGTTACAAAAACTAAAACTCAAGTACAAGTAGAGTTACGACTATTAAGTTACTACTGCTAATAAGTTACTAAAGGATGCTAAACTGAATAAGCAACAAAAGGAATTACAGACGTAACCAAGACTAACTAAAGAACACAAAATTGGTGAAAAAGACATCTAGATTTTGATACTGTTTAAATGGACAAAAATATAAAAATAGCCAGGATGTAACCAGTTTCATCCTACCCATTTTCAAATATTTTTTCTTATTTTTAATTTATATCAGGATGCATCCAGTTTCATCCTCGCTATTTTTTAAGTTTAAGCTAGGATGAATCCAGTTTCATCCTTGCTATTTTTTGTGTGTCCATTTCACCCATACTAATTTTTACTCGTCTATTAGATGTTGGAAAATAATTACTAAAAATAACTTTTAGAGTTTTAATAAAATTATAATTTATTGTTTTCTTTTGTGAATGAAAAACTTATTAGTCCCACATTGTGGAGTTTCCATTTTTTAGTTGTTTTAAGAGACTATATAAGCTTTTTACATCGGGGAGTTCCTCTTCTTAAGTTGTTTTTGTCAATTATATAAAAAAATTCATTATTTTGTAAAATCTATGGGAAAGGGGTTGCTCTATATTTAGAGGGACCCCCAAGGGAAAAAAATATTTTATATTGTTTTCTCAAGCATTCGCGATTTTCCTTTATGGTTTTTCGGAGTTGCCAAGCTCAAGTTGAGCATCTACTACATATGCTAGTAGTAGGTGTAGTAGGGTGTTTTATCCTGGAGATATCCATCCTGTGAGGGCTATAGCATCACTCTTGAGTGTAGCCGGGCGCTAATTTATTAAGGGCAACGTGTTGAACACGTGACTCACTCTGTTTTTAATGTTTTGCCTTGTTGCTGTTGCGGAGATCTGGGGAGCTCATCCGTTTCGTCAAATCTATCACTTCATTATAAAGGAGCTAAGTATCAATAACTTTTGCTTATTTGATTTTTTCCTTGTTTTTGATTATTGCACCCAACAATCTTAAGACATTAGAAGTTTGTAATAATCATGGATGTTAATTATGGAGTGAAAAACAAAAACCGAATTTTTGGTCAGCTGTAGAGTTTCGAATTTATCTCTCAACCTAGAAGGTATTTCGATGAACCCTTTTGGAAAAACGTACTGAACATCCTGATACTTACCCATATAAAATTTCAGAATTTTTGGAGTTGTACAAGTATTTTTTTGATATTTTAGAAAACAGAGAAACGTTCTTGAAAAATTCTGACGTGCAGAAATTTGTTGTTAACTAAAGTAGTTTTTATGGGGTAACCATGAGTTTTTTGATATGGTGGTTCAAACGAAGTTTGTAAATCTTGATATTATCTTCAAAACTCATATTTTATCTTCCGTTTCGGAACTAAGGATTGTGAGATGTGGTGTATTAGGTGATTGGGAAATTACCGTGTCCGTGGTCAGAGTATTGTGACATGAAATTGAAAAGGAACATGGCTACCAGGCGCATGTGGATGAACACAAGTCTTCCAAAGCTGACAAAACATCAAACACAACTCTAAGCGTAGTCTTCATAAGAAAGGTATGTTTCGTAAAACTGAATCTGGCAATACTTTAATTAAGGGTGATTGTTATGTTTGTAAAATTCCTGGCCATACAGAAGCAAAGTGTAGACAACATAAAACCTTAATAAGTAGAAAGTTAATGCTAATTTAGTTGAAACAAATTAGAACGAGTTCTTTGACATGATGTCGGAAGTTATTTTAATAACCAATGTGAGAGACTGGTGGGTGGACTCTGGAGCCACTAAGTATGTTTGTTGAAATAGAGACATGTTCACCTCTTATCATAGGATAAGGGATGTCGAGAAACTCAATATGAGTAACTCATTTGTGACAGAGGTTGCATAAAAGGGAAAGGTTGAGCATTAGCTCATATCTGTAATATTCTCACACTGTATGAAGTTTTCATGTTCCGAGTATATGCAAGAATCTTGTATCTTGTTCTCTTGAAGATGGTAAAGGATTGAAGATGTTATAATTAAATGTGAAAAACTTTTTATAACTAAGGGCGGTGATTTTTAGGCAACAGTTATAGGACTTAGGGTCTATATAAGCTTAAAGGAAATTCTGATGAAGTGAACATAGTTGATTCTTGTGCTTTCTTTTGTGTGTCTTTGAATGTTTTTCATGGTAGACTTGGAACTGTCAAATTATAAGTCAATGCTTAAACTGCCTAGCATAGGCTGCGTACCCAAATTTAGTTTGCATTTTGAACACAAAAGTGAAATCAATATGCTATAAAACCTTTTAGAAAAAATGTTCAGTGCAATTCTAAGCCCTTAGAATTAATTTAGTTAGGCCTAGTTGAAATGAGTTCAACCCAAACTAAGGTGGTAAAAGGTGGTTTGTAACTTTCATAGATGATTGTACGAGGTACTCTCTTGTATACTTTCTTAGGGTAAGGATGATTCCTTAGAAGCCTTAAGAGTATAAACTTGAAATTGAAAGCGAAGTATGTGTTACCACTAGTTTGGTTAGGTCTAAACATGATGGAAAGTATGAATTTCATATAGGAGAACTTTACTTGTTAAATGGAATTATTCATGAGATCATACCTCCTTATTCACCATAGTCTAATGGTATAGTTGAACGTAAGAACAGAAATATTAAGGAGATGATTTATGCCATGTTGTTTAAAGGATAACCGCAAACTTGTGGGGGAAGGTCGTTCTCTAATTTTGTTATATCCTGATTAGAGTAATCTTTAAAGGATCAGATAAAAATCCATATGATTATGGAAAGATAAACAACCTTTTTATGCATACGTCAAAGTGTGGGGGTGTTTAGATAAGGTTTCTTGAGTACCCTACTGCATATAGATTTTTGGTTGTGTGTTCTGATTTTTCAAACTTTGGTGTGAGTATTTTTATGGAGTCTAGGGATGTTCTTTGAACATGTTTATTTTGAAACCTGTCTCTTCTTAGGGATGTTTTGTTGATCCCCTGGATGTTTTTCAAATAGTCAGAACTTATCTTAAAGGAAGATGAAGTTAAGGTTGAGCCTAAGATAAGTAAAACAATTAGACTTGAGACTTCTTATGAAGCCAACTTCATAACATGACTAGATTAGTCTGAGCTCCAGACTTGTAAAGAAGCCTTGACATCTACTGAAACCCCATTCTGGTAAGAAGCTTCATTTAGTGAAATGGACTCAGTCCGTCGGAACCAGACTTGGGAGATTATTAGTTTACCTTCAGGGAGTAAGACTATGGGATGTAAATGAGTCTTTAAGAGGAAACGTTAGGTAGATGGAACTGTAGAAAAATATTAGGCTAAGTTGGTAGTTAAAGGCTATAAACTAAAAGAAGGTGTAGATTTCCTTGATTCTTATTCACTTGTGACGAGAATTACTTCTCTTGAGATGCTAATTGATATTCATGCCATAAACAACTTGGAGATACATCAGATGGATGTTAAGACAACTTTTCTAAAAACTGTGAATTAGATAAATAAATTTACATAGACCAACCTGAGGACTTTGTAGTGAAAGGTTATGAAGACAAAATTTTGTAAGTTGAACAAATATTTGTATGGTTCCAAATAAGCACGTAAATAGTGACATGGAAAATTTGATCATGTAATAATGTGTAGGGGATTTAAGTTAATGAATCTGACAAGTATATTTACATGTAACTTGTTAAGGATGCATGTGTGATTGTATGCTTGTATGTTGATGATATGCTTATACTTGATACAAACATAGATGTAATTAATTCCACTAAAACATGCACTAAATGAGAACGTTGAATTGAAAGACTTAGGCCCTTTTGATGTAATATTAGGGATGAGGATTAGAAGATAATCAAATATTTATAGTCTTAGTCACTCTCATTATGTTTAATTATGCTTAAGAGATACAATCAGTCTGATTGTAAGCATGCTTGTACTCCGTACGATTATTCTTGTAGACTCAAGAAAAATAAGGGTAGTGGAGTATCTTAACTTGAATACTCAAGAGTTATAGGATGTCTGATGAATTTAATGAACTGTAAGAGTCCAGACATTGCCTATATTGTGAGTAAGTTAAGTAGATATAATTGTAGTCCGAGCAAGAGCATTCGGATGCACCGAGTAGAGTATTATGGTACCTAAAATACTCTATTACCTTTTATTTGATTTATGAAAGGTATCTTGTCGTCCTTGAGGGATTTTATGATGCAAACTGGATAGTTGACTCAGAGGAGTCTAAGTCTACGAGTGGATATGGTTTCACTCTAGCATGAGGGTTTGTTTTTGGAAGATTTCCAAACAGACATATACTGCTCAATTCATTATGGAATCTGAGAGTATTATGTTAGATAAAGCACGAGAGGGGGCCGAGTGCCTAAGATGCTTTTTAGAAGACATTCCTCTCTGGCATAGGCCTGTGCCATCTATATCTATACATTTTATTACCAAGCTATAATATCTAAATCTAAAAATAACTAATCTCAATCGGCGTTATTTCCATTGATTGGATAAAGTCCAAGGAGAATATCGCGCAACCTTTGACGAAAGGTTTATCCAAATAGATAGTTAGAAATGCATCGAGGGGGATGGGGCTTAAGCTCATAAATTAAACTTGCCATAAAGGATACTCAACCTTGCTGACTGGAGATCCCAAGATCAAGGTTTCGAATGAGACAACTAATTTGTGGTGGGTAAAGGAAAACATTATCAGAGATTTTTATTCTATGTCCCTTCCATATGGTGTAGACGTGATAATGTGACTGCATGTGAAGGATGAATTTTAAGAAGTCTTAATGAGTTATATAGTTTCAATTTAAGATTGAAGTGGGATGTAACAGTAACACTCTCTATGGAACTCACCTATCTAAATGAGGAAGTGGGGCCGCTTCCTATGAGAATATGAGCTTTGATTCTCTAGCGCATTCTGAGAAACATGATATGTCCAGGGCTAAATTGGACAAAACGGCACGAGCTTGGCAGCACCCTAGGAGATATCATCCGTGGTCGTTATCGCGAATTACATCAAATGCTAGTAGTTCAAGACATATTTCACTGTATCTAGCAAGTAATTCCGGTAATATCTCACTAAGCACAGGTTCAAGACCTCATGGACACCTCTGCCTAAAATGGTATTTCCTGCGTTTTTTATGTGATTTTGGTTTTGATGGTTTTGGTATTACTGGAACTTAGGACCTAAGGGTCACTAAGGGTTCACTAGTTCATGCTTTTTCACTTTGGTGAAAGAACCTTTAGTCTCACTTGTGAGGAACTAAAGATGAAATCTCTCTATACTATATGATTTTTCCAATCCATAGTATGACTCCGGGGTCAACACACTGTTGTGTGATGGATATGACGTTGGAATGGCTAGTATGACTTCAACATGCACGATTTGTCTGTCTGTTCGGTCAGTTCGGGAGATTGGGTTGATTATTTACCAAGATCTATCTGTATTTTCGTGCTATATTGAGTTTTCATTCATGTGGGGGATTGTTGGAAAATAATTACTAAAAATAATTTTTAGAGTTTTAATAAAATTATAATTTATTGTTTTCTTTTGTGAATGAAAAAACTTATTAGTCCCACATTGTGGAGTTTCCACTTTTTATTTGTTTTAAGAGATTATATAAGCTTTTTACATCGGGGAGTTCCTCTTCTTAAGTTGTTTTTGTCAATTATATAAACAAATTCACTACTTTTGTAAAATCTATGGGAAAGGGGTTGCTCTATATTTAGAGGGACCCCCAAGGGAAAAAATATTTTATATTGTTTTCTCAAGCATTCGCGATTTTCCTTTATGGTTTTTCGGAGTTGCCAAGCTCAAGTTGAGCATCTACTACATATGGTAGTAGTAGGTGTAGTATGGTGTTTTATCCTGGAGATATCCGTCCTGTGAGGACTATAGCATCACTCTTGAGTGTAGCTGAGCACTAATGTCTTAAGGGAAACGTGTTGAACACATGACTCACTCTGTTTTCAAAGTTTTGCCTTGTTGCTGTTGCGGAGATCTGGGGAGCTCATCCGTTTCGTCAAATATATCACTTCATTATAAAGGAGCTAAGTATTAATAACTTTTGCTTATTTAATTGTTTTCCTTGTTTTTGATTATTGCACCCAACATTAGAAACATATTTTAAAAATATTTGGACAAATGACCCATTTTCCGCAAATTTAGAAGGGAAAAAATTACTTTGCTGAAACAGTAAAATACAATGAAACAGATAAAAATTGTGTAAGTAGAGGCGTTGAATTCACCGGCCCATTCTCAAACCAAATAGGCTTTGAGAAATGTAGCAATCATAGTTCCAACATGTGGAGATGTTGAATATCCTGCTTGGTGTGGTAAGTAAGTCACCTTGGTCAAGACTCACAGTTTGATCTAATATTCTTATAATGGACCAAGGCGAGGAGAAAGCGAGTAAGGGTTGTTACAAGTTTCACTAAAAAAAATGCATCAGTCTGGTAGATATTATGAAGCTGTAAGTAAGGTATTGTCAATCCAGCTGAAGTTGGGGACTGAATTCTTATGGCTGAGTATCCTGCTTATAGGTGTAGAAGAGGTAAAATGATGAATCATGATGTTGATTTCATTGATTGAAATAAGCTCAAACTCAATATTGTTATCCCAGAGACGAAATAAGATAAACCCAATCATAAATAGTCTTCAAAAACCTAATCTAGATCAAAGTTTAATGAAATAGTTAGAAAACTTTTGGTTTATTCTTAGATAATTCCCAGTATCTTATATTACACTATTAAAAAATATAATTTTATTTTTTTGATCAGCAAAGAAAATCTTATACTATATACTAATATAAAGAAAAGAGATAATTGTTTGGTGAAGCCTTTTCACATGACAATAATACCCCTATTAACTAAGCTTTTAGTTAGTATTTGCATATTTACAAGAATGCCATTGTTTTAAAAATAGATCAAAAAAAGTTAAAACTTAAATATCTTTAAAAATACACATCGGATTAATGAGTACAAACAAGGATATTAAATTTTTATTTTAAGATTTTTCTTCTTCTATTATTATCAAATTTGGTATTGTTAAAAGAATCCAATTCAAATATGTGCATTGCACATATGGCCTTACTAGTATATATAAATAAAGGTCATTTTCTTTGTAACGGTGATACCAATTGAACGATAATTTTCTTCTTCTCTAGTTTTACTGCTCTACTACTGGTTCCTCGTTTCTCTTTAGACACTTTGGATATATTTTTCTCATACAAATAAACTACCCTACCAAGAATAAGGTTTTGATGAAGGGAGATTTATGGAGAATAAATATATTATTTTATTATTATTATTTGTATTTTAGTAATGATATTTTTAGTAGAAAAATAATTAAAATTCGGATTTATTAATTAGGGTTATTTTAAAATAATCTAGAAGCTTATTTTAAGAGTTTTAATAAGTTAGGAAAGTTACCTAAAGGTAGTAGATACCTTGGGAAATAAGTTTTTGATATTTCTGTTAAGTTTAGGGTTTGTTTAGGGGGAGTTATCTATATAAGGAGCTCCAACAAACGAAAATTGGAAGACTTTTTGGAATATTAAAACTATGTTTTGATGTTAAACTTTTTTTAACTTTATCTTGATTTTTATTTATAGTCGGGTTCATCCTGAGGTCTAAATAATCATCATATCCATAGTTGTGATTCTTCGGAGTTACGAGGTCTGGATTATCTTTGTTCATAGTCGTTATTCGTAAGAATAATTCGAGGTCTGAACAATTTCTATCGGTTACTTTTTCAATTTTTATTCCGCTGCGGTAATTATCATCTAAAACGCTTCCGAACTGCATCAGTTGGTACCAGCGCTAGGGTTGATAAGATGCTACCAAGAGTGCAAATCAGTCGTGGTCGAGGTCGAGGAGGTACTCTAGAAGATTTTAATGAAATAATGGAAGACATCGAAGGTATCTTGGTTCGACATAACATTGATGGTATTTTTGATGATGCTCCTGAAGATGATGAACTTACTGATGAAGTTGTTCCTGGAAATCAAGGAGTGAACTTTGTGATGGCTTCTCATATCTACCATAATAAGAGAGATTTTTTTGAATCAACTTGTGAAGATCCATTTTGGGTTTCCACCATGTCTCATACTTCTTTATGGTGCATAAAATATTTTTTTACAACAACTGTTCATGTGCTCAATTATTTTCAACAACAAGTTACACATGCAGAAAATGGTATCGGCAATATTCGAGGACGAATCTTCTCCAACACCGGTAGAATGATGAAGGGAGATTTATGGAGAATAAATATATTATTTTATTATTATTATTTGTATTTGTATTTTAGTAATGATATTTTTAGTAGAAAAATAATTAAAATTCGGATTTATTAATTAGGGTTATTTTAGAATAATCTAGAAGCTTATTTTAAGAGTTTTAATAAGTTAGGAAAGTTACCTAAAGGTAGTAGATACCTTGGGAAATAAGTTTTTGATATTTCTGTTAAGTTTAGGGTTTGTTTAGGGGGAGTTATCTATATAAGGAGCTCCAACAAACGAAAATTGGAAGACTTTTTGGAATATTAAAACTATGTTTTAATGTTAAACTTTTTTTAACTTTATCTTGATTTTTATTTATAGTCGGGTTCATCCCGAGGTCTAAATAATCATCATATCCATAGTTGTGATTCTTCGGAGTTACGAGGTCTGGATTATCTTTGTTCATAGTCGTTATTCGTAAGAATAATTCGAGGTCTGAACAATTTCTATCGGTTACTTTTTCAATTTTTATTCCGCTGCGGTAATTATCATCTAAAACGCTTCCGAACTGCATCAGCTTTGGTAATATCACTTTCTAGAATTCTAAAAGCAAGAAAAGTTATGAAATGAAATTTACGCCTCCTAGTCCTAGGTTTGAGATGTGCTTGAATGATCATTAAACAAAAACAGTGATGACCATAACTTGTCTCTGGTTTTTCCCTTCCCCTTTGGACCACACTACACTAAGCATGGGATTTAATCGACTTGTCTAGGGGCGGACCAGAAAGGTGAACCAATGGTGTACTAATCCTCTGGACGGCTGAGATTTAAAGGGGTGGGGGTTTTAGATGTAAGTGGGGCCTGCTTAATTGAATCTAAAGGCCACCTTTCATTAGTACACCACTGGTCCGCCAAAAATAGTACACCTTTAGACTTTTGGGGATTTAATCTTTCCCTTCACTTCACTGACACTCTTTCTTTCTCTAATCTTAGAGTTTGTAGGGGACCCCAATCTTTTGGCATCCCCAGTTCGCACACACCTCCCATTACTCTTGGCCCCCACAGCCTTTAAAATGTTCAGATTTGATTTTGCTGCTTCAATTTTCCCAACTGAGGTGACATGCAAACCGAATCAAAGACATTTCTCACAAGCCCCCACCATTTGGCGGTGTGAATCATCATCTTTATTTTTCGGGCCATCTACAGAATGGTCATACTTTTTGTAATTCGTTCACAAAATGATCATATTTTTGTATTTTGTTTACAAAATGGTCACATTTCCATCCGATTTAACACTTTTGAATAAAACGGTGTTAATTTTTCCTAAAATACCCTCCTGTAAAATACCCTCGACATTGAACTAATGGGTTGATGTGGTGGTGCTCAAACGGTGGTGGTGGTGGCGGAAACTTAAGAATCTTCGCTAAACCCCAGAGGGGAAGCGATGAACCCTTTGGGTGAATGCGGTGTAACGATCCTGAATGCGTTCTTACGATCCTATATGCATTCTAACGATCCTGAATGCGTTCTTATGAACCCTGAACCCTTAATCATGAACCCTGAACCCTGAACCTCCTACAAATAACACCACCATCAAAAAAACTATAATGAAGGCAAAATTTGAAATTATGTATGGAAGAATAATGGGAAGGATATATAAGTAATTTCATTGACATATTTAACTGTGAGTCACCAGTTAACTCCATATTTAACGGAAGTATGACCATTTTGTTAATAATTTGTAACAGTATGACCCTTTTGTAAATCGGGTCTTAATACTATGACCCTTTTGCAATTTGCTCTTATTTTTCTCTAACAGCCGTTATACACGAATACATTTGATTTTGAGAATGACCAGCTATTTAACCACCGAATGAAAGCACTTGACGACCATCTAAGTATGAACGAGAGCGATTAACGTTGTATTGGAGTTAGTCATATCTATATGCATCATCTTTTTCATTGGAAGAAGGGAAATCTCGTCCTTTCCTTCACGCGAATATGTGATAAATCATAAAAGAAGAAAGAAAACAAAAATACAAAAAGCCAAAGACAAGAAAGCATATAATGGAAGTAAATAGCTGAAGAACCCCAAGAAATCTGTTCCTCACTCACTAACTTCCATCACTTCCTTTGTCCGTGCATCTGAACCTTTTTTTTTTTTTTTTTTTTTTTTTTGACATTAACAAAAACTCCATTGCAACTACATAATGGCGCTAGAAACAGAGAAGTTTCTAAGCAAAAATTGAAATTGTGATTTGTAAGAATTTGAAGAAATTAGAGAAGATTTTTACGTGATTTACAGTAATACATCAAAATTGAAGGAATGGCTAGAAGAAGAAATACATCAGAAACCGTAAGGAGGAGTAGAAGAATTGCAGGTGAAGGGACAAATGAAATAGGAGAATCTTCAAGATTAAGAACAGGGAACAATAGATAAAAAAGGAATAATGGAGAAAATCAAGTTCAACAGCCAAATCAGCAAACACCAATACAAGATAGAACTATGGATTATGACAGAGTAAGCGTGCATACTTGGCGATCAGATTCAATGGAAGAAGCAGAAAACCGACAATTAAGAAATGGAAGGCGAGAGGGAAGAGATCAAGAGGCGATTGAAGGATTAATTCATGGAGATGACGAAAATGAAGCAATAGAGGCTCTAAGACAAAGAATACAAGAGGAAAGGAGATTAGAGGCGGAAGAACGCGCAAATTTAACAAGACAAAATCACGAGTTAAGAATAGAGAATTTGAGATTACAAAGTAGGAGATCGAGAAGTACTGCGAGTTCAAGATCATATAGAGAATAAGCAAGGCAAAATTCCCCTCTGAGAAATGCTGGTGAAAACATTCGAGAGGAAATGCAAAATCCAAATGAAGAGCAGCGTTGTGGAGAAGAAGAGATGATTAATGATTGCTACATTCCACGTGGTGAAACCGTGGATGATAGACGTGATAAAAGAAATCAAGGAGGTGGAAATAACCAAGACGATAGAGAAAATCAAGAAGAAGGTAGGAGAACATTACATGAGCGAGAAATTCAAAGAAACCGAAGAATAATTGAGGATGAAATTGAGAGACATTATGTTGAACAAGCACGTCTATCTTGCGAGAGAGAAATATTGTGAGCAGAAGTGGAAGAACAAGAGTTTCAAGAAGCATTACGTCAGAAAAATCATGACAATCGAGAAAGGAGACGCGCAAGAAATCGCAACAATGATAATATCAATGATGAATATGATAGAATACAAAGAAGAATAGAAAGACAGCGAAGATAAACGATGAGAGATGAAGAAAATCGCAGTATAGAAAATGAAAGGCATAATCATTTGTGAATTCAAGAAGGAGGTGAAGAAGAAAATCTCGGAAGAAGGCAGAGTGAAGATGTAGAAGAAGAAGCACAAAATCTCGAAAGGCAAGAAAGACATGAACGCAGAAGAAGGGAAGCTGCACTGAAAAGGCCAATGGAGCAAAGTTCGACTGGGAATGAACAGATCTTAAGAGAGTTAGCAGAAATGAGGGGAATGTTAAATAACAGAAGAGAGGGAGGCAGAAGAAAACTTGATGAGGCCATTGAAGAAGCTGCGAAAAATCCATTTACCCAAGAAGTACAATTGGGAGGAATACCACCAAAATGTAATTTGCCAACGTTAACCAGTATCTTTGATGGAACTACTTGTGCTATTCAACATGGTAAAGCTTATGTTAGGTGTATGCTGCAGTGGGAAAACCATGATGCTGTATTGTGAAAATATTTTGCATCTAGCCTAACTGGCGAAGCTCTGAAATGGTTTGAAGGGTTACCCAAGAACACTATAACTTGTTTCAATCATCTACAAACCACATTCTTGGGGGCGTATATAAGTAACAATTCTTCGCAACCTGACATTGAAGATGTATTTGGGTTAAAA
This sequence comes from Papaver bracteatum, assembly GCA_023529315.1. Classification (NCBI taxonomy): domain Eukaryota; kingdom Viridiplantae; phylum Streptophyta; class Magnoliopsida; order Ranunculales; family Papaveraceae; genus Papaver; species Papaver bracteatum. The sequence continues at coordinate 146,832 of JAJJWX010003279.1, read as the reverse complement.
CAGAGAGTTGGCGAGAGTTTGAAACATCTAACCATAAGATGGAAGACAATGTGTAGTGAAATGGCAGGAAGAGTGGATGAGAGATACCTCATTTTATCTTTCATTAATGCTATGTTCGCAACCAATCTGTTGTACATACAAACTTTCAGAATCAAAAATACAATCACCATGACGGAGCTGCGAGAGTTACAAGAAGAATACATTGCATTGGAGGAAAAAAAAACGAGATGGAGTCATATCCCATTGCGAACACCAGTTCAAGTGCAGCAAACGCAAGTTTACTTCCTAGGTTAATAAATACAGTAGCAAGTACTTCGAATGTGAAGCAAGAAAAAAGTATGGATGGTGGTCAACAGAAATTAGTAGGCATGGGAAGTAGAGATCAAGAAGAATTCGAAAGGGAAAGAAAAATTTTCAGTAGAAGTGGAAATAATAAAATTCAGAGGCTTGATCAACCACAAGATACTTATGGTGGACAGAGGCAAAATTATTATAGAGGACAAGGAAGTCAAAAGATAATATGGGAAGAAATTAAGATGCCACCTCTAAATGCTAGCATAGAGAAAATTTGGGAGGCTATAATTTTGATGGATGACATACCCGTACCCTGGAATATGGGAAAAGAACCATATCCAAATAATAGAAGTCTAGAATTTTGTTCTTATCATCATTTTCATGGTCACACAACAAATAACTGCAGGAATGTAAAAAGAATCATTTTGAGGATGATAGACCATGGAAAATTAAACCATTTTCTAAGGGATCACCCACAGTCTCAGCAACTACGCCCAGCTCCAGAAATTCGCAGAGTGAATACAACAAAAGGAGGAGAAACATTTGTGATAGAAGTAGGAGAAAAAGCGAAGAATCTATCCTGTAGCTCCATCATACATTCATACAAAACTATAGAAGACTTCCACGACAATATTTTAAGCAGAGTCTTTGCGAGAGATGCAGATGGAAGAGAGACAATGAACATTGCGAAAGCTTCGCCATTAGAAGAGTGGAAAAAGCAGACTATTTCTTCACTGCACAAGAAGTACCTGAGCTGGCGAGATGCATGACAAACCACTGGTAGTAAGATTAGAAATAAATCCAAAACAAATAGAAGAAGAAGATGAAGAAAATGAGGATGGTGAAACTGAAGATTCTTAGGCCATTAACAGAGTTCTGATTGACACAGGAAGCTCAGTGGATATCTTATTTTATCATACCTACAAAACCATGGGAGGAAGAGACGAAGATCTAATACCGTCAACTTATAAAATATATGGTTTCAATGGTACTTCCAGCAATCCCAAAGGGGAAGTTATAATGCGCATTCCATCGAAAGGGATATCTTCCAAAATTCAATTTTGTGTGGTTGACGTTGAATCACCATACAATGATCTGATTGGCCGACCTTGGCTACATGGGATTCTAGGTGTAGCATCGACTTACCAGTACCAGTGCATTAAATTTCCACATCCCAGCGGTGTTGGAGTAATCAAGGGAGATTGGGTTGAAGGAAAAAAGTGCTATGAAATTGATATGGAATCCTGCGAGGAAAGGGATGCGAAGAACAGAAACTGGAAACATAACATCAAACAAACGCAAAGAAGTGAAAGGTTGATGGTGGATACAGTAGAACGACGAGAAGAAGGAATTCTATGAAGTCAACATGTGATGAAACCAATAGACGGAGAGCGTCTCGCAGATGCAGAAAACGTAGCAAAGCGCAACAAAAAAGCAGAAGCAGAAAATAGTAAGTAGAAAAGGTAAAATTTCTAGATCGTGAAGTATGAAAAATGTATGAATGATTTGTTGAAGAGAATATCACAAAAATATGTTTCGATGAAAAAGATGAAATTGAAAAATTATACAAGAGCTGAAATGCAAAAGGAGAAAATCAAAGACTGAAGAAATGCGAAAATTTCGACGAAACGCGAATAAAATTTCGCAGAGACATTAGAATGGGACGAACCTTTATGGCGTACACCCTAGTTCGCGAACAAAAAATTCGCAAGAGGCAAATGTAAGACCTAAAGTATGTCATATAAGGGGGTATCTGTAAGCATGGATCATTAATAAGGTTATACCTCTGTTGGAACCTGAGTCATGAAGATTTTGGGGTTAAAGAAAACCTATCCAGGAGAGATACTTTGGATTTCCAACTATATATATATATTAACAGTTGGACGACCGAAGGTATATCCTAAGGAGTGCAAAGTATGATCAAGGCGCCGAGGTACACGGTTGAGCTAAAGGTGCCCGGGGCGTATGAAACTACCTGATGCGTGTCGTAACCACAACAAATTAATTAATATTTTACTACCTAATTAACAAGTAATATAGGGCAGTCAAGATCGATCCCACGAGGAACAAGAGATTATTAGTTGTAAAATTGTCACAAAAGGGGGGGGGGTATTGGTTCAGGATTTTAAAAGCAAAAGAAAGTAAATAAAGCAATCAAAAGTGTAAGTTGAAATCAATAAGAGAAAATAGATCAAGGAATCCTTCTTCGCTGCAAAAAAATGATTAAAGTTATGTTCTTTTCCACTTTTTATTAGTCATAGATTATCATCAACCGTAGGATAGCAGGTTCGCTTAGCTAACCCCAAAATTCTGTATTTCACTAGGTAACAGGTTCGCTTAGTTATCATATTCTATTCAAAATAACCACCTTGAGGTTCGCTTACAAGATGTAATTCCCCGAACGGATTAAGATTTATGAACTTAGGTTTAGTACTAGTAGTTAGACTCGGTTCGCTTGGTCCACTTTCTAGCGTTATTTTCACACACAATTGCTCCACTGAATCCCTCCGCAAGGTCTTGTGTTTTCTACTTGTGTAAAGAGTCAAGAAACTATTACGTATTCCCTAACTTTCACTAGATTTAGATTAAATTAACAAATCAATTTAGCGTGCACTCCAAACAACCTATCAATCAATCATAAACATTAATATTAGAAAAAACAAACGATAATCATATGAAAAACTTCAAAGTAGAATTGAAACAAAACTCAAATCATATATTAAGAACTAGGAATTCATCCTCAATCAATAATAAATTTAGCTACTCATAATTTGGAGTTCACACAATAATAATAATAATAATAATAATAATAATAATAATAATAATAATAATTAAGGAAGAAAGAAAAACTTATTGAAAAGATGATGGTTGCTCCTTCCTCCAATCCTTGTGCACTTTAACTCCTTCTCTAAAGTAGATGTGTGTGTAAAAGTTGTAGAGAACTCCTCTATTTATAGGCTTCAATACTCTCCATATCTTTGTAAGAAAAGAATCCACATTCCATAAGAACACCACTTTCCCAATTTGAGCCATATTCCAATTTCAAGTCCAATTCTCCAAAACTTCCAAGTTTTCATCCAATTCCTAATTCTAAGTCTTCACACACATGAGAGAAGTCCACCCAAAATTATGTAATTTTGGCTCGCCGGAAAATTGAGTTTTTGGCCGGAAATCAGCAGGAATCCGTCACCGCCGTTCACCTGAGATTCTCCCCCGGCGACGGAATATTCTGTTAGTCCACTGTTAGGACTAACAGTCTCAGTTAGTTAAAAAGTCAAGTCAAAGGGTGAGTTAGCTTCTTAGTCAGCTGAGTCGGATCGATTTTCGGACTTGTTCTGGAACGGTTACCGCCGGTACTGAGTCAACTCGCCGGAGTGGAAAACCGGCCGAGTTCTGGTTGTTTACAGGGAATTTCCGGCCAATTTTTTAGGCCATTATCTTCACCTGCGACAAGCCTAATCATACATCTAACATTTCATATTAATTTGCTTCTGAATCTCAAAACCCTTGGAAATCTACAACATCTCAAAATCCATTCTCCCTCTGAACCAACAGCAGCATCAGTACCAACAGAATACACCCGTGTCCCAATCCATCTTCACGGAATCACTGTAACATCATTACCATCTCTAGTGTATCTCAAACCCTAAATCACTTTCAACGGTTCCACCAACCCATGGAACTCACCATCAACAATTTCGAACCTCAATTGTTCTGTTGTTGATATCCTTCCATAATTCCGCTCGATCTCTGGATTTCAGAACCAGTAGCACGAAACCCATGTTCTTCTCAGCAACAACATCGCCAGCCCATGAAACTCCTTCTCGATCCCTAATTTCTCTAATTCATTCATTCTAATCGATCTTCAATTGCGTAACAATCAAACTCTCAGCTCCCTTCCTATGTGTCTCAAAATCATCTTGAATTCGTCTCTTAATCTCTGGTTCTCAGATCCCCTTCTGTTCTTCTAGATTCCATTTACAGAGACAACCCTTATTTCTTCATCTCCGCGTCAATTGATTTACCAGAAACTAGTATAAACCCTAATTAATCTATTGAAACCCTATCTTCAATTCAACAACAATTCATCACTGTATTCAACTTCGATCTGAGACTTCATCTTCCCTGTATTTCTCAATTTCTCGATTTGTTTTGGTTATAATGTATAAATTGCTACTGTTTCTCAATTTCAGCGTAATGAGGTGAACGAGAGAAACTCTCTCAATTTTAGGTTATTAGTTTGGGGCGGATGATTACACCCCAAGATATCTACACCCGATAATTACACCCACTCATGATTGATAAGGGATACCTCAATGACAGCCCCTTAATTAATTCTGGGTGTATTTAACACTTTCCTAAAACGAGTTGCCCCTTAACGTGTGCTCTAGATAGTGTTCTCCCCTGAAATGACAGATCTGTCCATTTTCCTCAAACTTGGTGATTTCTTCTTCTTTTCCTCCGTGTGACTCCAGAGTACCTAATAACTCAAAAACACACGTAAAATACATAATTTACAAGAAAAATAGCAAAGAAAGGCTAAACTATATAGATAGTAAATACGGTGTATTCTACACCTATCAAATTCCCCCACACTTAGACTTTGCTAGTCCTCGAGCAAATCAAAATAAAACTCACAACTTCAAAGCTTTCTAGCATCCCAAGCATCCAAAGAGTTATGAGGACATAGAGTTTCTGCATGCTAGTAATAAGAAGTTAGAAATACTAAAGAACATATTCTCATTCTTAAATGTTGAGTGAGAAATAACCACACCATAATGAGAGAACGGGTGTTTGAGAAACGATCAATAAGCATTTCGCCTCGACTTCTGCCTCACCAAAATAGGATTTTATGATAATTGCACTCAAAAAGACGGCTTTTTTATGGGTCTCACATGTGTGCAGTAGGAATGAAGAGAGAATTCCTGCAACACGTTGAATGGTGGGAAGGATAACTTCCGAAATTTTGAAAAACCCACATCTTTTAATATTTTGAAAAACCATTTTTTTCTAACGATCTCTAAGAAAGGAAATCAACCACTATTATCGAGGATGAGATTACTTACTTACCTTCACATCCGATTGCCAATTATGATAACACCACTCTCACGGCATCCAAAAGAAACGTTTTCCGATCCTTGTCTTCGGCTTCGGCTTCAACTATTGATGATAAACACTTGAACTTCATAAATCTTGACAATTTGTAACCTTTTTCCTTAAAATCCTTGTCGCTTGAAACTTCCTTATAAATTTTCCTTCCCCACGGCTTATTCAATAAAAACAAAAACAAAACAATAATAGATATTTCTCTTGTCTCATATTTTTCAAATTTTTTTTTTGAAACAAGAGAAACAAAATACAAATCAAAGTGAAAAATAAAACAACCATGGCCGTGGAAAAGTACTCTACCGCTTGATTCTTCACAACTTGTATCGTCTTGAAATCATAAACTTCAATAATTCTCACCTTTTACTTTTCTTCGCTCTTGTAAATAAGTCTTCATACTTGAATATAGAATTACCTCATTGTATTGTAAGTCTTCAACATATATGTAAAAATCTGCTCATTGTATGTTACTTTACTTGGATTTGAAATTTAGCTCTTTTCTTGTTCCGTTGTTGCTTGTAAACCTTGAACCTTTTCAACTTTCCTTGTAGATTTTTATGTCGCTCCCTTGTTGTTGATTGTGGTGTTTCTATGGACCCGTTGTTGAGAGAATGGTGCTAACTGCAAATCGAACTACAAGAAGGAGGTTTTCATCCATAGACGTCACCCTCATGATTGACAAAAATTAGCACTCAAGAGATCAAAATAGTGCTGAAATTGGTGTGAAATTGGGTAGCTCACCATTCTACCCGGAATTAACGTACGGTGACACACACTCAAAAAAAGCTCTTTAGTCATGGAAGAATTTCTGGTCGGTGCCTTGGTTGATATGAAAATGGGTAGTCTCCACTAATGATTGATCAACAACTCTAATAATGCACTTCTCCCTGCACCAAATTTGCATCACCGGCATGATTAAATCCATTATTTAACACTCTAACAAATAAGAAATCCGAACGTAGTTCCCTAACATTTCCAAGTTCAATTATGTCGGTCAGAATTCTCTATGTAAACATACCTAGAAGTATGCTAGTGACTCTAAAATCTCTAAAAGTTGAAGTTTTTATGCAATTTTTTTTTATTTTTTTAAATATATGCTTAACCACTCCCCCACACTTAAACCTTACATTGTCCTCAATGTAATTGAATCCTCCTAGCAAAGTCAAGGTGGGAAATCCTAATATGATATGAAACAAGAAAAATAAACAAACAAAACAAAAAGCAAATAAAAACAAAAGGATAAGAAATACAAAACCGGTGGGTTGCCTCCCACTTAGCGCTTGTTTTAAAGTCGACGGCCCGACATAGCTCTTGCTTCACATTACTCCTCTAGAGGGAGCACATCTCGAAGTCCAATCACGTCCACATGCTCCGTTGGAAAGTTTTCATAATATGGCTTCAACCTATGGCCGTTGACTTTCAAGGGTTGTCCTGTATTTTCACTAACAATTTCAACTGCACCATGATCATAAACATTAGTAACAATAAATGGCCCCGCCCAACGAGACTTAAGCTTACCCGAAAATAAACGTAAACGAGTATTAAATAAAAGAACTTTTTGCCCCACAACAAAACTTTTCCGAGAAATCATCTTGTCATGAAAAAGCTTGGTATTTTCCTTGTAAATCCGGGCACTCTCGTAAGCATCATTACGTATATCCTCTAGATCATTTAGTTGTAACTTTCTTTGTTTCCCCGCTTCATCATACTCCATGTTGCATTTCTTTATCGCCCAATAAGCCTTATGTTCAAGTTCAACCGGAAGATGACAAGCTTTGCCATAAACCAACCTATATGGAGACATACCAATCAGTGTCTTGTACTCCATTCTATACGCCCAAAGTGCATCATTAAGCTTAAATCTCCAATCTTTCCTTGTCATATTCACCTTTTTCTCAAGAATGGACTTGATCTCACGGTTTGAAATTTCAGCTTGTCCACTAGTTTGTGGATGGTAAGGCGTACCAATATTGTGTGTTATGTTGTACTTCTTGAGGAGAGTGTGAAAAGACTTCTTGAAATGTGATCCTCCATCGCTTATCAGCACTCTTGGTGTGTCGTGCCTAGTGAATATGTTTTCTCTTACAAAATCACAAACAACTTGAGAATCATTAGTTTTGGTGGCTCTAGCCTCCACCCATTTCGAAACATAATCTACGGAAAGAAGTATATAAAAATTTCCTTTCGAATTGACAAAAGGGCCCATAAAATCGATTCCCCACACATCAAAAATCTCTACGACGAGAATTGGTGTGAGTGGCATTTGATTTTGAGCACCTAGATTGCCCGTTCTTTGACATCTATCACACGATTTACAAAAAACATATGGATCTTCAAACAAGGTGGGCCAATAAAATCCACTTTCAAGAACTTTGAGAGCGGTACGTTTAGAACCAAAATGGCCACCACAAGCAAAAGTATGACAAAAGGAGAGAATAGATTGAAATTCAGAGTTAGGTACGCACCTTCGTATTATTTGATCAATGCCATATTTCCATAAGTATGGTTCATCCCACACATATTTCTTTGTTGTATTCTTAAGTTTCATCTTTTGGAAGTTGGACATTGTACTAGGTACATTTCTTGTCACCAAGTAATTCACTATATCCGCATACCAAGGTGTTGATTCTTCCAAGGAGAAAAGTTGTTCGTCCGAAAAGCGGTCTTGTAATGGAAGTTCTTTGTGAGACATAACAAGTCTACTAAGATGATCCGCAATGGTATTCTCCACACCTTTCTTATATAAAATTTCTTTGTCGAACTCTTGTAGTAATAGGATCCACCGGATTAATCTTGGCTTAGCTTCTTTATTCTTTAGTAAGTATTTAAGTGCGGCATGATCAGAATATACAATAACCTTTGTATCCACCAAGTATGATCGATTTTTTTCCAATGCAAACACTATAGCCAATAACTCCTTTTCCGTGGTAGAATAGTTGATTTGTGCATCATTAAGGGTCCTAGATGCATAATAGATAACATGGGACAACTTGTCCACTCTTTGACCCAAAACGGATCCAACCGCATAATCACTAGCATCACACATTAGTTCAAATGGAAGATTCCAATCCGGTGACTTGATAATCGGTGCACTAGTCAACATTGCCTTCAATTTGTCAAAAGCATCCTTGCATTCCTTGTTGAAGTCAAAAGGTACCTCCTTTTGTAGTAACTTGCACATCGGCATGGAGATTTTGGAGAAATCCTTGATAAACCGCCTATAGAAACCTGCATGGCCAATAAAAGAACGAACCTCCCTCACCGAAGTGGGATATTGTAAGTTTCTTATTAAATCTATCTTTGACTTGTCCACTTCGAGCCCTTTAGAGGACACAATGTGACCAATTACTATGCCATGGTTTACCATAAAATGTCATTTCTCCAAATTAAGGACAAGGTTTGTGTCTATGCATCGTTTAAGAACTAGTTCAAGGTTGTCTAAACAACTATCAAAAGAATTGCCATAAACACTAAAGTCGTCCATAAATACCTCGATGATGCGCTCCACGTAATCCGAGAATATACTTACCATTCATCTTTGGAAAGTATCCGGTGCATTGCAAAGACCAAACGACATCCGTCTATACGCAAACTTTCCAAACGAACAAGTGAAAGTAGTCTTCTCTTGGTCCTCCGGTGCAATCACAATTTGGTTGTATCCCGAATAACCATCCAAGAAATAATAATACAAATGCCCCGCTAAACGCTCCAACATTTGATCAATGAAAGGTAAATGAAAGTGATCCTTCCGGGTTGCAGAATTAATCTTTCTATAGTCAATGCACACTCTCCAACCGGTTTGAACTCTTGTAGGAACAAGTTCATCGTCTTGATTTCGAATAACCGTAACACCGGACTTCTTTGGAACCACTTGTACCGGACTAACCCACTTGCTATCGGAGATTGGGTATATTACCCCCTCACTTAGCAATTTGAGTATCTCTTTCTTCACAACCTCCATCATGGGAGGATTAAGCCTACGTTGAGCATCACGTACCGGCTTCACATTCTCTTCCATTAGAATCCTATGCATGCACATGGATGGAATAATGCCTTTTATGTCCGCAATTGTCCACCCAATAGCCGTTTTGTGCTCTTTCAAGACTCTAAGCAAACGGTCTTCTTGTACCGGTGTGAGGTTCTTTGCAATAATCACCGGAAGCTCATATCCATCTCCCAAGAACGCATACTTCAAATGATCCAGAAGTGGCTTCAACTCTAGTTTAGGCGCCTTCACAATAGATGGTACAAGTAATTCATCATTCACGAGTAAAGAAATATGTGAAACATTACCCTTAGCTTCTTGTAATGCCGTCAAACCACCACACGTCTCCACCAATTCCTTGGAAATTTCAACATCCAAGTTAGGAAAGCCGTGGACGTCCAATTCAATGCTCTTTTGCAACACCACATCAAGTTCGTCCTCTTGATTAAATTCCACCATTTGTTGCGCTAATGAACTAACCACATCAATGGAGTAAGCGGAATGCACATCACTTGGGTAGCGCATGGCTTCGAATATGTTGAAGTGTATTACTTCCTTGTCGAACTCCATAGTGAGTGTACCCTTATCAACATCAATCTTCATCTTTGCGGTCTTCATAAATGGCCTCCCAAGAAGTAGAGAAGTAAACGACCGATTCACATTGTTGTCCATATCCACCACAAAGAAATCCACCGAAAAAATTAACTCATTCACTTGCACTAGAACGTCTTCTACGAGTCCCTTTGGATAAATGTTAGACTTGTTTGCCAATTGGATAATAAATTTTGTCTCTTTCAATGGTCCAAGATTCAAGGAGTCATATATATCGGCCGACATCACACTAATGGAAGCTCCCAAGTCAAGTAAAGCATGTTCAAACCTTTTCTTACTAATATTAATTGGCACCGTGAAACCACCGGGATCCATGCACTTTGTAGGCATCTTCTTCAAAAGCATAGCCGACGCACTCTCGCCAACTTTAGTAATTTCATTATCAAGCAACCTATCCTTCTTTGTGCATAATTCCCCGGCAACAGCGACAAAATTTTAATGCGTGTCGTAACCATAACAAATTAATTAATACTTTACTACCTAATTAACAAGTAATATAGGGTAGTCAAGATCGATCCCACGAGGAGCAAGAGATTATAGTTGTCATATAATGTCACAAAAATGGAGGTATTGGTTCAAGATTTTCAAATCAAAAGAAATAAACAAAGCAATTAAAAGTGTAAGTTGAATTCAATAAGATAGAATAGATCAAGGAATCCTTCTTTGTGCATAATTCCTTCATGAACTTAGCATACCTTGGCATTGTCTTGATGGACTCGATGAATGGGATGTTGATTTCTATCTTCTTGAAGATATCCATGAGTGCCTTGTCTAGAGATTCTTTCTTGGACTTAGCAAAACAACTAGGAAAAGGAGGTGGAGTAGTAAAAGTAGGAACCGGTTCCTTGGATTGTGCGGTTGGTGTTGAATTCTCCTTTGGTACGGCTTCCTCCTTGTCTTTGACTACCTCTTCACTAGCTTCTTCATGATGACTTGGACTCTCTACTTGTCTTCCACTTCGTAAAGTAACCACATTAACATTCTCTCTTGGGTTCACAATTGGTTGTGAAGGAAGCTTTGTGGATGTTTGAGCTTTCATTAAGTTCATATCGGTCTCCAAGTGTCCCATTTGAGTTTGTAAATCCTTGATTGTCGAACCGGTCCTTTGCTCCAAAGATTTGATTTCCGAATCGGTCTTTTGTTAGTTTTGTTGTAACATAGAAGTGAGACCTTGCATGAATTGCATTATCACATTCAACTTGTCATCATTCGAAGAATCTTTCTCCTTGACTTGTTGTGGTTGGAATTGTTGTTGTTGAGGTTGGAAACGTGATTGTTGGAATCCACCTTGTTGCGCATATGGATTAGGAGCCTCCGCTTGCTTGTTTGCATAGCTAAAGTTGGGATGATCCTTCCAACCGGGATTGTAAGTATTTGAGTATGTATCGTACCTTGGCCTTTGATTTGGATATAAAGTATTTACTTGTTCGGTTTCATCATCCGGAATAATTACCGCGGTCAATCGTTGCACTACCCTCTCTATGTTGTTTAACCGGTGATCGGATTGTGAAGATGAGTCACTAACTTCATGCACCAACTTAACCATTGAGTTACCTCTTGCATAGAATTGTTGCGAGTTTGCGTCCATACTTTCAATCAACTCGGTAGCTTCGGCCACCGTCTTGTTCACTAGTGCACCACCACCCGCGGCGTCAAGAAGATATCTATCACTTTTTTTGATACCTTCATAGAAGTATTGGATTATCATGGCGTCACTAAATTGATTGTGTGGACAACTTTCCACCAATCTCTTGTACCGATCCCAACATTCATATAATGACTCTCCCACATGTTGTTTCATCCCACAAATCTCCTTGCGAATTTGAGTAGCTTTCGATGCGGGAAAATATCTCTCAAGGAAAATTTTCTTCATCCCATTTCATGTTGTGATACTTCCGGAAGGCAAATAGTACAACCATTCCTTAGCATTGCCCGCCAAAGAGAACGGAAAAGCTTTCAACTTTGCTCCATCTGCATTAATATCTTGTGGAAGCATGGCCATGACTATGGTATTGAAGTCCATGAGATGTTTGTTTGGGTCTTCATTCACCATGCCATGAAACTTTGGTAATTCTCTAATCAACCCCGGCTTGATCTCGAAAGTTGAGTTAGTTTGGATACACCATTGTTGTGTATCGAGCTTGTGAGAAGCTAGGTCTTTGAGTGTACGATCACCCATTGATTCTTCTATGTCTGAATCTGCAAACTCACTTGATGTAGAACGAGGAAGCGGAGTGTCAACCGCTCAAATGAAATCCTTTAGTTTAGTGCAGAATCGAAGACGTATTGGACTCGGTCTTCCCTTTTTAAGCATTCACCAAAGATATAGCACCTACAACAAGGTTCACAAAACTAAGTTAGATACGGTATAGAATCTAACAAACCAAGAATAAAGCAAAAATAAAAATAAAAACAACTAAAATCGTCCGTTGCAACGGCGCCAAAAATTTGATGCGTGTCGTAACCACAACAACTTAATTAATATTTTACTACCTAATTAACAAGTAATATAGGGCAGTCAAGATCGATCCCACGAGGAGCAAGAGATTATTAGTTGTAAAATTATCACAAAAGGGGGGGGGGGGGGTAATTGGTTCAGGATTTTAAAAGCAAAAGAAAGTAAATAAAGCAATCAAAAGTGTAAGTTGAAATCAATAAGAGAAAATAGATCAATGAATCCTTCTTCGCTGCAAAACAATGATTAAAGTTATGTTCTTTTCCACTTTTTATTAGTCATAGATTATCACCGACCGTAGGATAGCAGGTTCGCTTAGCTAACCCCAAAATTTCGTATTTCACTAGGTAACAGGTTCACTTAGTTATCAGATTCTATTCAAAAGAACCACCTTGAGGTTCGCTTACAAGATGTAATTCCCCGAACGCATTAAGATTTATAAACTTAGGTTTAGTACTAGTAGTTAGACTCGGTTCGCTTGGTCCACTTTCTAGCGTTGTTTTCACACACAATTGCTCCACGGAATCCCTCCGCAAGGTCTTGTGTTTTCTACTTGTGTAAAGAGTCAAGAAACTATTACGTATTCCCTAACTTTCACTAGCTTTAGATTAAATTAACAAATCAATTTAGCGTGCACTCCAAACAACCTATCAATCAATCATAAACATTAATATTAGAAAAAACAAACGATAATCATATGAAAAACTTCAAAGTAGAATTGAAACAAAACTCAAATCATATATTAAGAACTAGGAATTCATCCTCAATCAATAAGAAATATAGCTACTCATAATTTGGAGTTCATAAAATAATAATAATAATTAAGCAAGAAAGAAAAACTTATTGAAAAGATGATGGTTGCTCCTTCCTCCAATCCTTGTGCACTTTAAATCCTTCTCCAAAGTAGACGTGTGTGTAAAAGTTGTAGAGAACTCCTCTATTTATAGGCTTCAATACTCTCCATATCTTTGTAAGAAAAGAATCCACATTCCATAAGAACACCACTTTCCCAATTTGAGCCATATTCCAATTTCAAGTCCAATTCTCCAAAACTTCCAAGTTTTCATCCAATTCCCAATTCTAAGTCTTCACACACATGAGAGAAGTCCACCCAAAATTCTGTAATTTTGGCTCGCTGGAAAATTAGGTTTTTTGGTCGGAAATCAGCCGGAATCCGTCACCGCCGTTCACCTGAGATTCTCCCCCGGCGACGAAATATTCCGCCAGTCCACTGTTAGAACTAACGGTCAAACTAACAGTCTCAGTTAGTCAAAAGGTCAAGTCAAAGGGCGAGTTAGCTTCTTAGTCAGCTGAGTCGGATCGATCATCGCACTTGGTCTGGAACGGTCACTGCCGGTACTGAGTCAACTCGCCAGAGTGGAAAATCGGCCGAGTTCTGGTTGTTTACAGGGCATTTCCGGCCAATTTTTTAGCCCATTATCTTCACCTGCGACAAGCCTAATCATACATCTAACATTTCATATCAATTTTCTTCTGAATCTCAAAACCCTTGGAAATCTACAACATCTCAAAATCCATTCTGCCTCTGAACCAACAGCAACATCAGTACCAACAGAATACACCCGTGTCCCAATCTATCTTCACGGAATCACTGTAACATCATTACCATCTCTAGTGTATCTCAAACCCTAAATCACTTTCAACGGTTCCACCAACCCATGGAACTCACCATCAACAATTTCGAACCTCAATTGTTCTGTTGTTGATCTCCTTCCATAATTCCGCTCGATCTCTGGATTTCAGAACCAATAGCACGAAACCCATGTTCTTCTCAGCAAGAAAATCACAAGCCCATGAAACTCCTTCTCGGTCCATAATTTCTCTAATTCATTCATTCTAATCGATCTTCAATTGTGTAACAATCAAACTCTCAGCTCCCTTCCTTTGTGTCTCAAAATCATATTGAATTCGTCTCTTAATCTCTGGTTCTCAGATCCCTTTCTATTCTTCTAGATTCCATTTACAGAGACAACCCTTATTTCTTCATCTCCGCGTCAATTAATTTACCAGAAACTAGTATAAACCCTAATTAATCTATTAAAACCCTATCTTCAATTCAACATCAATTCATCACTGTCTTCCACTTCGATCTGAGACTTCATCTTCCCTGTATTTCTCAATTTCTCAATTTGTTTTGGTTATAACAGAAGCAGCTGCGCTGTTTCTCAATTTCAGCGTAATGAGGTGAATGAGAGAAACTCTCTCAATTTTAGGTTATTAGTTTGGGGCGGATGATTACACCCCAAGATATCTACACCCACTCATGATTGATAAGGGATACCTCAATGACAGCCCCTTAATTAATTCTGGGTGTATTTAACACTTTCCTAAAACGATTTTCCCCTTAACATGTGGCTGGGCTCTAGATAATGTTCTCCCCTGAAATGACAGATCTGCCCTTTTTTCTCAAACTTGGTGATTTCTTCTTCTTTTCCTTTGTGCGACTCCAGAGTACCTAATAACTCAAAAACACGCGTAAAATACATAATTTACAAGAAAAATAGCAAAGAAAGCCTAAACTCTATGGATAGTAAATACGGTGTATTCTACACCTATCACTACCATGGCCATTCTTGGTAAGTCTTGGCTATGATGCACTCGGCCCAAAGAAAACCCCACCTAGGGTGCAGTCTCGTAACTATAAGCCATATAGGCAAAAAG
Source organism: Papaver bracteatum (assembly GCA_023529315.1). Classification (NCBI taxonomy): domain Eukaryota; kingdom Viridiplantae; phylum Streptophyta; class Magnoliopsida; order Ranunculales; family Papaveraceae; genus Papaver; species Papaver bracteatum. The sequence goes on along the minus strand of JAJJWX010003279.1, from coordinate 131,698 downwards.
GATAAGAGGCTGCGAAAACAACTGGTTGTTGTCAGGACCGGGTGGGTGGAGCTAGTCTTGTATGACCGATGTACGCCTCCTTGAAGGATCAACCAGGGAAAAGATAAGGGCGGCACCCTCCGTTAGGGAGATGATAAGTGTCTTAAGACGCAAATGTCATGAGACTTTATATTCGCAAGAATATTTAGGCTTGTCATTTTGTGCAACAATTATACAGAGGAAAAAAGGCAAGAGAAAAAGATAAGATGAGATCAATGGGTTTTTACATGAAAGTGTAAAGACGTCCTGCGATTTCATCGCAAGACGGAAATGTCATGGGGCTTTGTTCTCACAAGAAAACTTAGGCCAGTCATATTGTCGCAACAAAATTGACAAGATAAAGATAAGACAAGATCAATGGGTCTTTACATACAAAGATCAATGGGTATTTACATACAAATGTAAGGACGTCCTGCGATTTTGTCGCCAAAACAAAATGTGGCTGAATAAGACCTTTAACTAGGAAGGCAAAATGAGACCACAAGAGATCAAGATTGAATGACTGCGATATTTACGCAGAGATCATGAGACTAAGCAGATATGACTTGCATATTTACGCAGATATTGAGGCAAAACTTACAAACAGATCTTATTCGTAACTAATAAGCTCAATCTTTCATATTGCATATGAATAACAGAGGCAAGTATGGGAATGAACAGAATGATAAAATTATTATTCATCTTTATATGACATATTTACATAGATAATTAAAAAATTAGTAAGCATATTGATTAACCATATTGCAAAAAGGAATTATTTTCTAATGTATGCAGATCTATACACCAAAGAACATTAGAAGCTGGAGAGATTCGCAGCAATATTTTAAAAGAAGAAAGGGATAAATGTAAAAATATTACAAAAAGTTTAAAAAGGAAGACAAAACTATTTAGATCCATCATTGTCTTCACCATATTTTTCTTCATCTTCTTCAGACTCTTCAGCTTCGCTATCGGAGATGACCAGGTCAGGAATATTCTTTGGAATTTCGTTCGCGAGATAAGGGTAAGTAGAATGAGGAATTTTATGGTCATCGCAGACCATCTTAATAGAATCATTTCGAACACCAATAAGAATATTGCTGAAATTCGCCAAAGAAATCTGAAGTTGCTTCTTGAATTTGGAACACTTCTCATTGCGAGAAGACAAAAGTCTTGCGAGATTTCCCTTTTCTTCTTCCAACTCTTTAACTCTTTGGAAAAAGTTTCCTTCAGATACTGCGAACATATGACAACATATTAATGAAATAGTGAAGATACAAATACAAAATGGATTAGTGGAAAAATAAGAATAACAACCTTCTCTTTGGAAGATCATATCCTTAATCAGGGCAGAATGATCATCTTGAAGACTAACATCTACGCCTAAATTGTTTCTGGCATTGTCAAGAATTTTCGTAGCCCAAGAAAACTCATCATCATTACTAATGAGAAGGCGGGAGCGAACTTGTTTCTCCCATTCAACAAAAGATCTATTCTCGCAGATTATTCTATCTCTTTCAATTTGAACATCGAGAAGAGTTTTATGGAAATCTGCTAAAGCTTGAGCACCATTTTTAGTAATGAGGTATTTCTCGTCAATAAGTTCACTATTCTTGCTTCTTAATCTATTAGTTTTCTCTTTTGAATCAATATAAAGGCGTTTAAATTTATTGTTAAACCCAAGTTGAATCTATGCTCGATTTTTAAGAGGTGAAGTTTGGATCTAAGTTTATCTATGGAAAGAGATTTAATTTCATCATTTAAATTTTTTTTCAAAGAATCATTAAGGAGATTGAGGAGAGTATCATCATCCATTGGATTTGGAAAAGAACGAAGGAATACAGCTTCATCAGAGAGGCCGTAAATATCTGCGAAGAGACTAGCTAAATAAGAAAACATAAAGGAATACAGGAATAAAAGAAAAAGAGAAAAATTTCTTACCATAAAGTTGATCATTCGCAGTTTGGAGACTAGCAACCTTATCTTACGAAGAAGAGAGTTCAGTTTATAATCGTTTGTTCTTATCATGAAGGCCAACAAATCCAGATTCTAACTGCTCGCGAAGATTGACAGATTCTTCAGACTTTAATTCTCCATTCTCTTTGCAAAGATTAGCGTTTTTCTTTGTGACAACCGCACGCCTCTTTTCCAAGTCTGAGACAACAACAAAAGAAGCTTTCCCAGCCTGCGAAATAATACAATGAGCTTTAAGAGTTAATTATAAATTCAAAGAGAAAATAAAGAGAAGGAAAATATAAGTATGAAAATTTACCAAGCTGTTAAGTAAATGTAAGAAATTTGGAGATATAGATCTTGATACCCCGCGAAGAGATTCATTATTCTCTAGGAAAGGGGCATTGCAGATGGCAGCTATATACTTGCAAGCATCAATCAGAGGGGTATCACCAATTACTTGCATGGTATTAGCAAAAATGCCGGATAGATGAGCCATAGAAGACTCTGGATGAGAGGATTCCTTCGCAGAAAAGATATCAGCATCGCCATCATCATCATCATTATCAGTATTGTCACTTGAACTTTCAATAGATTGAGGAGTTGAATGAGAAGGAGATTGAGATTTTCTTTTCTTTGAAGGAGGAGCACCAGACTTATCCTTGCGAGAAGTATCAGATTTCCCCTTGCGAGCAGCACCTTTGTCTTTTCCCTTGGTCCTTACAACTTTAACATGATCTAGTTCTTCGATAACCTTCAAGCACAGATAAAGATAAGAAATAGAGGCAACAATATATTGTTAAGAATCACAAAGGAATATTTCTTACTTCATCTGTGAGTAACTTAAGAGCTGATAAAGTACTGGGTTTCCTAAGCTTCTGATAGCTAGTTTTTAGCCTGTTAATCTAAAAAAAAAAATTGGAGTAGTCAGCGAGAGTATAAAAACATGAGGAAGATGATAATGATAATTTATGCAAAAAATTAAGAGAACATACCTCTTTATTCCTTTCAGGCCAGTTGAACACCCATGGATGGTACTCTGCGAGATTTGCAGGTAAAACATGAGGACTGCAGATGTAGGGACCCTCTGGAAATAGTGGGAAAATACACCACTTATCATCACTAGAATGGCGCAGACCTTGATTATTACCCGGATGCCAGTCAATATCCAACATGAGAATTTTATCTTAAGAAATGGCATCCTTCTTTTGCAAGCGGACACCCCAAAAAGTGCTATCTTTCCTCATGGGGATTATATCATAATTCGCGAAGAAGTTCTCTACGGTATACTTCGCAGGAATAATTGGAACATCAGCGAATTTAGGATTCTTTGCTTTATCAGGATAAAGAGATTTCTTACCAGCACCGCGAGTAGCATACTCCAGCATCAGACGAATGCAATCCCCACTTAACTAATGTACACCACGTGAGAATCTCGCCTGAGAAAGTATTTCATAGAATAAAGGGAGCTCAGGATCATAAAGAGGAATGGGAAGACCATCTTCAAGCTGACCCAGCGAGACTATAATCTTCTCGTGAGAACACGGATGATCAGAAAACAATTTAATGGAAAGTTCGGCTTTAGGGTTTTGATCAGGGATGGTAGATAAAGAAAAACCTTCGTCCTTAAATTTCTTTTGCAGGATCTCAAAGGCGATGAGATTTTTACGACCAGCTGGAGCCATTCTTAGTAAGTATGGGAATGAAGAAAAGAGTAGAATATCAAAATAAAGATTGCAACAGCAGTGGATGCGGAATTTATGGAAGAACATTGAATTTGCAGAGAGATTGCAGAGACAAAGAATAAGAAAGTAAAAACAAGAAAAGTGAAGAGTGAAGAAGATATATATAGAAGGTAAAAATTCTCGAGAAGATAAGTGCAATTAATGCAAAGAAAAGACGTGAACGGTTGGAGCGTAGCGGTTGAAAAGAACGTGTTAGAAGTTGAATGGATAAAAAAACGCGTGTAATAAATATGGCGATTGATGCAGATACGTGTCAGAACAAAAGAACGTGAATAGATAGACATCTGCGGCATTTCAGAAGATTTTAATTTCTCATGATCTTTTCCCCTTCGCAGAAAAGACATGAGAAGAGGCAAGATGTAGGATCAGAATATCGCCACAGTAATACTCCTGCAAGATTTACAGCGACAGTTCTGTGAGCTCTTCAACAACACACTACGAATGTCACAGAATGATTGAAAGAATGACGTAGCGGATGACGATAACAGAAACATGAGAAATGCGTGATAATGCTGCGAAGCTTACAAACGTCTGTGAGGGTTAACATTACAACTATTGCGAGAGTATCGCGAATCAGATCCGAAATTAAAGGATAACTTAGCTGTCAGCCACTATGTAATTTCCTATATAAAGAGTCGAGCAAGTGAAAAGAAAGGAGGAGATCATTTTTTGGAGTACTGGAAAAAGTTTTGAGGAGAGAGAAAGTTCTTGTGAGCGATTGTATTCTTGATTTCTTCTATTTCTTATAACATTTCTGAGAATTAATCAATAAAGTGTTGTTTTTTAATCTTCAAATATGTGTTGATAATTGTGAATTCTTGTGAGGGGTGTAGTGTAGGAATTCCTGCAACTACAAATAACAAGAGCACATTATTGATCTAAAATCATGTTTGGAGTTCAGAAAAAATCTTTTGACTAATTAATTTAGGTTGAATCTCACATTTGGCTTTTCGAGATCGCTTTTGTAGCCATCTGGAAATAGCAAGGTGTATGTTTTAGGATTTAGGTGTGCTAGAACTGCTCAAAGGGAGGACTAACCGCAGTGACGGAACCAGGATTCTATATTCGAGTGGGCTAAAAAAAACACTCATCTCTAGATCACCGTTAATTTTTTTTTTCATGTCTTCTTCTTGAAAACATTCAAAATGGCTAATAACCTTGGAAGAAGCTGTGACTAAAGTAAAAATGGAATTTAATATAGAGGAAAACTTTCAAATGGAACCAAAATTTGTAGCTATTTTTTTTCTAGAGCCAATTGAAGCTAACGTGCGAAGTAGTGCCTATAATTTTGTACTTGGGAAGTCATTGAGAAATAATGCTTGTCCCGTCTTTTGTTTGTAGTCATTATCGAAGCTTATAACCTATGAGTAAGTCTATTATCATCATGCTCAAAGCCCAACCTAACCTATTAACTATATGTTGGAAATCTTGTGTATAAACTGCAATAAAACAAAAAGAGAAGAAGAGAAATGTAAACCCAATTAAACGAAACCAAAGTCGAGGCAAGGATTATATCCTCTAGCCTTAAGACAGATTCACCTGCACCGATGCTTACGGATTCTCGAGGATACAACCACTATCTTCTCGATGTAGTAGCACTCCAAACTTCGAGAAACGGCGAACCAAACTTAAAGTGATGAAATCTCTCTTGAACACAAACTAAATTGATGATTTTTAGAATGCAATATGATGATAATTAGGTTTCTAATTGAATTCTTATCTCTAAGTGTGTGCATGGTATTTATATAATTATTAGTACCTCTTCAATGAAGAATCATGATGCTTCAAGGATTTTTTCAAGGGGTGTGTCTCTAGAATTCCAACTTGAAATCCCGAAGAGTTGTTTCTCTTCACGTCTGGTGTTAGGTTTCTTACTGTTTCAAACTTGAAACTATCTTAACCTAACTAATAGGACAAATTATAATTAAGCCCATAACTACTAAACCATCCCAACACCCAAATGCACACGGTACGAGTTCAAAATTTCCATTCATATATAGAAAATTGGATTCAATCTTCCAACACTACAGTTGTCATGAAAAACCAAATTAATATACATCAAATACAAGATAATAACATACATTTTCAAAATGTATTCAATCAAAATTTTGGTATGACTATTGAAATGGACAGGCATATAATTGCTCGCTTGCCCAACTTCATATGCCCGCAACATACAAATTAACATGAGCAAATGACTTAGTGATCTTTTGACGTTATATCTTGGATAATTCAAAATGTTGCCTGGGCTAATAAGAAAAATCTCAACTATTACTACGTCTTAGTCAAGGTTTTCCATATTTTGGATGGGGCTGCAGCCCAGGTAAGCCACCCCTTCTTCCGTCACTGACTAACCGCTTCCCTGTTTACAAATTTTGTCCCCGGCCGAATTTCTTCAGTCCTGATGATTGGAAATAATGGGGAGATGTCGTCTCTTCCATAAAATTCGCGTTCTTTGTGCCTTTCAAGCGAACATACTAGAGAGCTACAACAATGTTGGAATCACTCAAATATGGCTGTGGTAATGGATACAAGTCCTTTGGTTAAGCGTTGAAATAGCTCATATGGATGTCCCGGTCATGGAGAGCGAGAGGAATAAGAGCACCTACTAACACATTGGACTTATTCTTTTGTAGAAACATTGATTTAAGATTTGTCAAAACTTTCAAATGTGCTTGGTAGATTTCCGGTGAATTTATTATGTGACAGATCCATTTATTTTAGGTTCAGAAAACATGTAAACACATTGCCTAACGGTCCCCGACATGGAACTACGACTTAAGGCTAGTTTGGTATTGCATCTTAGGTGGAAGGCGAAGAAGGCCTCCTTCCGGGGGGAGCCATCAGTGAGATACCACTTTGGAAAAGCTATAATTCTAACCTTGTGTCAAGTCTTACGGGCCAAGGGACAGTCTCAGTTAGATATTTTCTATGGGGCGTAGGCCTCCCAAAAGGTAACGGAGGCGTGCAAAGGTTTCCTCGGGCCGGGCGAAGATTATCTCTCGAGTGCAAAGGCAGAAGGGAGCTTGACTGCATGACCCACCCATCGAACATGGACGAAAGTCGGCCTTAGTAGTCCGAAGGTGCCGAGTGAAAGGATCATCGCTCAACGTATAAAAGTTACTCCAGGGATAATAGTCTGATCTTCCCCAAGAGTTCACATCAACGGGAAGGTTTGGCACCTCGATGTCGGCTCTTCGTTACATGGGGTTGTAGTATGTTCCAAGGGTTGGGTTGTTCGCCCATTAAAGTGGTAAGTAAGCTGGGTTCATAACTTCATGAGACAATTTAGTCCTTATTCGATGTGGGCGTTAGAGCATTGAGAGGACCTTTCCCTAGTACGAGAGGACCGGGAAAGACGCACCTCTGGTGTACTAGTTATCGTGCCCACGGTAAACGCTTGGTAGCCAAGCGCGGAGCGGATAACTGCTGAAATCATCTAAGTAGTAAGACCACCCTAAGATGAGTGCTTTCTTATTTCGACTTCCCCAAAGCCTCCGGTAACACAGCCGATACAGAGACGGGTTCTCTTCCCCTGCGAGTTTTGAGAATCCAAGAGAAGGTCACGGCGAGACAAGCCGTTTATCATTACGATAGGTTTCAAGTGGAAGTGCAGTGATATATGAAGCTGAGGCATCCTAACAGATCGATAGACTTGAACCTTGTTCTTACATGACCCTATCAATTCGATCAGGCACTCTCCATCTATTTTCATTTTTTAACTCTTTGACAACATGAAAAACCAAAAGCTCTACCCTCCCATAGGGATTGAAGGGCATAGGCCTTTGGTGTCCCCTCCAATCAATAATTGGGACCTCACAATCACCAGATAATATAATAAATATGCTTTTATTTCATGTCTTTATTCGTTCATGGTTCGATATTTTGGTGTCCTAGGCGTAGAGGAGCCACACCAATCCATCCCGAACTTGGTGGTTAAAATCTACTGCGGTGACGATAGTGTAGGAGAGGTTCTGCGAAAAAATAGCTTGATGCCAGGATGATAAAAAGCTTAACATCTCTCATTCTTATTACTTATTCAATATGATGAAAAAAAATGAAAAGGTCGTTTTCTTCAAAACCCCAATTATGACATCCCTTCTTTCTCACTTCAGACCTCGGAAGGCACCCTTATTCTAGAGAGAAATGTGCTTTCCATATCTTCTTAACCCGAAATGAAATGGCTGAGGAAAGGTTCCTTTTTGAGGGTACTACTGAGAACAGATCTTGTGGAGACGGGGTGGGGCATGTAGCTCAGAGGGGAAAGTAGCTCAGAGGATTAGAGCACGTGGCTACGAACCACAGTGTCAGGGGTTCGAATCCCCCTCACCCATAACTGGCCTGAAAGGAAGGACCTTTCCTTTACCTCTGGGGGTAGGAAAATACTGATCGGGATAGTGGACCCAAAGTTACGTAACTTGGTATTTTGTTCAAACAGAATGATCTTACTTTTTCTTTTTTTCTTATTTATCGCGAATAATTCCATCATGAAATAAAGTATGCCCTGCTCGAATCCATCCACTTCATCAATCAGGCTTGGTATGACTAGCAGAGCAAATACAAGTATTAGTACAATAATCTGCATATATATCTGATCATATTACGGTTCGTAGGTAGATTTCAACTGATTTTTGAAACCACATTCAGAGATCGATTTGTTTTTTATTTCGATTACATAATTTCAAGTTGAAGATTCAAATTAATGATTATGTTTAAACCAGTAAACTTCATATTCAGATTTCATAATTTCGATTTCATTAATTTTCAGATCTAGTGGTAATCGACATCAAGATTAAGTCGGGAGGTAAACAATCAATTTGATGTTTAAACTAGTTTACACTTTCTTATGATTTTCATTCAATAAAATTCAGCAAAATCAGTTAGTAGTCTTTGATAATTTTTGTATGATTAGTTGATTTGTGTTTTATTGGTGTTGTAATGGTAATGATGGTGGCAGGTGTAGCTACAGTGAGGGTAGCAGTGGTGTTTGTTGTATTTGCAGTAGTGGTGGTGGATGTTTGTAGCACTAGTATTGGTGCTTGTTCTGATGGTGGTGGTGGATGTTGTTTTTGTAGTGGAGGTGATGGTGGTTGATTTATGGTAATTATCAAATTAAATTGTTTCTTGTTTGATTTATTAAAGTTTAACAACCTATTTTTTATTTCCATGTTTATGTTCTTAGTTTGAGTGTGAAACTTTACTAAACTTATTTTTATTGACTACAGGCACATCATTACATGCGCATCCAAAACAAGGAGTTCCCATGTTGAGTTTATATTTTTTAGAATTGATTCATGTGTATGCTGATTTGTTTGTTCATTGTTATCGTTATTCGGATGAATCGTGAAGTAAGCGGCCATCTTCATTTTGAAAATGGGATCAACTACTGTTGTTGGCACAATTTTCTATGTACTTAACTACTATTGTTGATCCCAAACTCCTGTTGTTGACACCATTCCTTGGATTAGTATCGTCATGCTTGTAGTTTAAATCACGCTTGTTATAAATATTATCTTAATTTCTTACTATTTTCAGTACGAGTACCTAAAATGCTAACTTCATATTGTGTATTTCCTCTCTTATATCAACATTATAAAGACTAATATGCTTATGGATTTCGTATTTTGTGGTTTATGAAAGTGCTAGTTGATGGGTGTGGTAGTGGTTGTGTGGTGATGGTAGTAGTGGTGGTGTTTGGATTGGTGGTAACGTTGGAATTTGGTGATTTATTGGTTTGTGTTGTGTATTTGTTGTTCGACTGATGGTAATGGTGGTGTTGTTGGATTTTAAAGATGTAAAGTTCTTCAAATGTTGAATTTGTGTTTAGATTTTGATTCTGAAACCGGTATAATTGTACTTTATTTAGGTTTAGGTTTAGATTTTAATTTCATGATGTTTACAAATTTCATGATATTTGTTGAGATTGTTGATTTTAAATTTATAATATTTGATGTTGTGGAGGTGGAAAGTGTTGTTGCAGCGGTGCTATTGGATGTTGCAACGGTAATAGTGTTGGTGAAAGTTTTTCTTGTTGTTTTGGTGGTGGTGGTGGATGTTTTAATCCCCCTTATGTTCCTGAAGACCTCCTACTATTTGGTCAATGTGGGATATCCACCTTTCATAATCGTTAGACATGTTGCAGAGCTCCTTTGGATCCCCGTGCACCAACATTTCACAAGGAGACTCATTCCAGGATGTTCAACTTCTTGAAGAGGATGTTGTTTTGAACTTTTGTGACATTTTCCTATTTTGAATAACCCTTTTTAGCATATTTTTTAGGTTTCATACTTGTAGGATGCTTCTTCTTTTTTATGCTTTTGGGTTTGGACTTATTATGTTTTTAATGACATACATTCTGATTTATTTTTGTGAATATTATTCTTGTATTTCTTAAGGATATGTCAGTATGAAGGTTCCATGTTTTTATAAGAAACAAACTTATGTAAATAGTTTCAACTCCCATTGTTGACCCCATTGTTTTGGGATCAACCTTCATTGTTGATACCGCTTAATGGGATCAACTTCTATTGTTGACACACCTTAATGGGATCAACTTTGGTTGTTGACATTATAATCTGGAAACATTTTTAGTGGATTTCACCTTTTTGGGTCATCTTCCATTGTTGACACAACATAACGGGATCAACTTTCACTGTTGACGCTCAAGAATTTTTTTTGCATGGTTTTATCCATATACAAAAGTTAACTCCACGAGCTATACATGCTTGCAATCTTTAATACTAACATTCATTCACTTCATAGGAAACCAATAATACATCATTCATGATAGATAGAAGTGATAGGTGCCTTAAACACCTTAATTTATTATCAATTGGTTATACTTTCTTTGTTATTTTTCTTGTGAATTATGTATTTTAAGTTGCTTTTGAGTTCTATAGGCATTTTAGAGTCATTGGAGTAAAATAAGAAGAAATAGGTGCAAAAGGAGCAGAATAGTCATTTCATAGATAAGTGTTATTCAGAGCTCAGCTGAGAATAAGGGGCAACCATATGAGACATTCGCTAAAGACAGACTATTGTTCGTTAAGGGGCACCTCCTCCTTTATAAAACTAGGTCGAGCCGAGTGCACTATTATTACAAAATTCAATTTTCTCCACACTCAGCTGCACCAAGCTCTGCATCCGGTTGCCACAGGATGGATGAGTTCCAAGGGTTAGTACAGGTTCAGAAACCGAGAGAATATGGAGATATGGGTTAGTGTGAGGACTCGAATTACAAACCAAGAATGCAGGGAAGAAATTATATTCATGAAGAAGACTGTGACATGAGTTGCTAGCCGAGACAAAAAAAGGGATGCATATCAGATTGAGGCCATTGATTCCCGTGGTAATTATATAAATAACCCTTATTTTGATGGGCTTCACAAATACCCTTATCATACAATAAATATACCCTTCCCTATCTATAGGTCCACTAACGTCTTTTGTGCTTTCCACATTTACCCTTTTTTTCCGGTTCTTATTCTTCTTCCCCATCTACGATTTACATATGGGGAGAAACCTAAATTGAAACCCTGCTCCATCGCCATCTACGTCGCTACCACCATCAACACTAAAAACGGTATTGTAACCACCATCGCCATCACCACCTCCGCCACCACAATCACCGACGGTGAGTATGGTTTTAACCAGAAAATCAATAAAAAAAAATCAATTCCAGATCTGGAAAATCTCTATTTCTCTTTTATCCTCGGCCATCACCATCACCACTACTGTCACCACCGTTTCAGTATAAATCGATTTTAAAGATCGATAAGAACAATCTACATGAAGATTATATCAAAAGGTAAATAATCGATTGTGTGTTTAAACTATAATCTAATCTTGGATAATATCTATTTGATTTTGTTTCAAATCTTCACTGGTATGATTTTAGTGTTTCCTTACAATTTTTGTTTCATATGGTTTTGATAATAATTTTGCTTATTACTGATTTTATAATATTCCAAAAATTCATGATTTGATGATTCTAGACTTAGACCTCTGCTGCTATGGTACAGAGTTGGTACTTTAATTTACTGATGACATAATATCAAAATTATAGTACGAACATTTTTAGTGGGTTCTGGAAAGACATACATCAAGCATATGTAATAGAAAGCCGTAAGTGGTGTCTTGAATGACATATGAGAAAGAAAAAATATATTTAAGGTTCCTTCCATGCCTAGTTATCTAGGTGGCTTCAGAAATCATGCATCATGCATTTTGTTTCTCTTATTAATAGTTTGGTGTTTGTTCAATGTTGGATATGGTGCCCAGGTGAATCTGTAACTCAAACTACTATTGGTTTACTAAGATAAACGGTGGTTATATATCTCAATACGAATGATGCATCACCGGGTAAGATAAGCTTTATAATACAAAGTAGACTTATGACACTTGTGTATGATGAGCGTAAATGTAAATTGTGAGCTGGCGACTCTGGATCATTTGAAAATGTATAGTTTTCACATCATGCAAGTAATATCAACATTTTTCAAAATATGTATTAGAATCCTTTGCCTGCTCATATGAAGAAAAATGACTTGATCTGTGGGCTAGTAATAAAAAGTTAAATGGATTCAAAAATGTACATAATCTAGATATTTTGTAAATATTGGCTTTTATTTTTGGTTTCATGACCTATGTAAGAAGTTATTTATGAAAGCATGTTTTTTAGCTAATACTATTGGTTCTCTATGTTGAAGGGTAGATCATACATTTGGACCGAGTGTGAAAACTTGCTCATAATTTTGTTGATGGAATTGAAAATCGTTGCAACTGAAGTCATAGAACTGGTCATTTTTGGGTTTTTGACATGACTGATCTTTAATTTTGGCGGTCTTCTTTATCTAATGTAGGTCTAAGGATAACTGTTCCAAGGAGTCTTAGGTTGGCTGCTTGTGGAGCTTTGACGATGAGCTTCGTCTCTTGAGTTACCAATGTTTTTGAGAGGTAATTGACTAGTTGTTGTCAGTGGACTAATCTTTTCACATGAGACTTTTTGAGAGGTCGTGGAACTAACACTAGTAGTTAGTTTAGACTACTAGGCAGCAGTTGCAGGATTCGTTCACTGGAATTATTTTAGTACTCAAGAGTTGGATAAATTCATTATAGGTTGAAAAATTATTTACTTGCCTTAGAATAGAGTCTGTTTAGTAGTACATTTCATTTTGATTTTTTGACACACTGTAACTATGAAGACATGTAATAGAATTGTGGTACACTGAATTGTAATTCCACAATTAGGTGATATAATCCCATATTTATTAAGTGAAGAATCGTTGATGGTGTTGATGTTAGTGTGATAGAAGACAAAGTGAAGAGTACCCTTTTATATCCTTCCTATGTTTAGCTGCAAGAGATGGTAGTGTGTATGCAAGACAAAGTGGAGAGTACCCTTCTCATTTTTTGACCTTCACTCTTACAAGAATCTTATGTGTTAGAAAATTAACCTTGGTCATCCCATGTTTTCTTTTTAATCAATATGCTTTTCAGGTCCATATATGAGGCTCATTACATCATATCCGGTTGCCGGATTCCCCGCCTCTTGCAAGTGATCTTAGTTTCCCAAGGTTTATATATTTTCCAAGAACAATTACATTTTTTTTTCCTGGGAGTACTTGTGTTGGTTCTAATGTTCCACAGTTTAGGGAATCAACACCAAATATTTGTGTATCAACAATAGAAATTGACCTTAGTTTAGGGAGTCAACAACCAATGTTTGTGTATCAACAATAAAAATGGTAGTCAACAACCAATATTTGTGTATCAACAATAGAAATTGATCTTAGTGTAAGGAGTTAACAACAAATATTTGTGTATCAACAATAGAAATTGACCTTAGTTTAGGGAGTCAACAACCAATGCTTGTGTATCAACAATAGAAAAATGGAATCAACAACCAATATTTGTGTATCAACAATATAAATTGATCTTAGTGTAAGGAGTCAACAACAAATATTTGTGTATCAACAATAGAAATTGACCTTAGTTTAGGGAGTCAACAACCAATGTTTGTGTATCAACAATAGAAAAATGGAATCAACAACCAATATTTGTGTATCAACAATAGAAAAATGGAATCAACAACCAATATTTGTGTATCAACAATAGAAATTGATCTTAGTGTAAGGAGTTAACAACAAATATTTGTGTATCAACAATAGAAATTGACCTTAGTTTAGGGAGTCAACAACCAATGTTTGTGTATCAACAATAGAAAAATGGAATCAACAACCAAATTTGACAAATATTTTTGAACTTTTGATTTTTTGGATCAACTTCAGTTGTTGACACCTGGCGGCGACGGCGGTGGTGGTGGCGACGGCGGCAGTAGCAGCGGTGGTGGTGGCGGAAACAACAACAATGGTGGTGTTGTGTGGCGGTGGTGGAATATTATTGGTGGTTGTATTTAGTAAGTGGTGGTGGTGGCGGTGCTGTTGGTGGTGGTGAAATGGTGATGCGGTGTATGTGAAAGTGAAATAATAGAAAATTTTATTTTTTAATGGATAAGATTTTTAAATGGAAAATAATATTGTAATTGAGGGTATTAAAGTAATCTATTTTTTAATGGATAAGGTATTTAAATGATAGGGGTATTTATATTGTTGTATAAGGGTATATTTATTGGGTGTCAAAACTAAGGGTATTTAATAAATTTACCCTTGATTCCAGGTGCTTAGTGATGACGAGATTGAAAAAAATCCAGAGATGGGTCCTTTTACCGCAAGAAAACAGTCAAGAACAATGTCATTGTTTCGGGTGTTGAATGGATGAAACTAATGTGTGGTTTAGAACCTTGAATGAATTAGAAATGTGGGTTATGTGTGAACTCAACGATTGCAGGGAATGAGCTACGAAGAGTTACAAATTCAGCAGAGTTCTAATCCTTATCAGTTTGCAAGACGCATACAACATGTTCAACAGAATTCCTGAACCACATGTCATGTATTGTGGCGATCAGTTCATGTCTCTTCTGTTCGCTAGCGGCTAGCCATGGGTTCTGGGTATGTTTACCAAGGGTTTTTGTCGGCCTAGCTAAGGTTCTTATGGCTGGTTATGATGGGTTGAGCTGGTTTTCTATATGGCAGTTAAGTGGCCTGAATTGTATGGTTTGAATTAAGAGTTTTGAGCTATGAAAACGGCTGAATAAGTACTGTTGCAGCCATAGATACAAAGAATAAATTGAGTCTAGTTACAGTAAGCTGGATTCAAGGACAAGTTTGCTGCCGGAAAAACATCCAAGGCATGGAGTTTTATGCCGTTAGTTAGGTTAACGGCCTAGATTAGCTGAGAAGCTGTGGTATTTGTGTTATTTTAGGAAACTAGGTTACGTGGGATTGCAGCAAGGTTACTGAGAGTTATAAAATAACCTTGAAACCTATAGGAATATCATCATATCCCAATACCCCTCACGACTGCTTCCATCTCCCAACAGAGAGGATCTCTTCTCTTCTCCAAACCCTTCCATCACCACCTTCTCATACCACCTGCATACACCCATCATCTCCATCATCCATTCACTGCATACCACCACAACCTTCACAGCCATATCCATCCATTACCACCTGCATAACCATCTCCACCACTTCCACATTACCACTTCTTCACCAGTGCATACCACCAGTTCGCAGTTGCGGTTCGTACTAGACAACAACCATCAGCAACGCGTCAGTCCAGTTATACTTTCTACTATCATTCACAACAGCCAATATCCGACAGTTCAGCTCAAGGCTACAATTCACCGCTACCAGTCTGTCTACATGTCCTTATAAACAGCATACAACATCCCCACTCCATCAACATCACGTCGTCATGAGATGGACACTGTTGTGTCATTGGTTTGCATTGAATTTTAGTTTTTCTTATTTATATTTATCATGAACTCCACTACGATGTTTAGCTAAATTCTTGTTTGGCTAGGAAAATTTTGAAGCTATGTGACTTGTTTTGATATTTTATCAATTTGATCTTTCTTTTCAATATCGTTTTACTGTTTGTCTTATACCGTGCTTATGACCATGGATTGTTTTCAAGTTTTTTGAGTGGCCAATTTTGTTAGAGCATTGCTCGTTCGAACTCGCATGCGTTGCTATCTCAAGCATGTTTGTCAATGTTAGTGATCAAAACTATAAAGTCTTGATTTCTAGTCTACTATAGAAAATTAAGGTCTCGGACTAGGATAGAAAGTGTAGTTGAGCTCAAGAACTCCATGGCGATCATCATACAAGACGAATGACTACTCAAGGAACCAGTGGATCTTCATCGACTAAAAGGTATGTAGAGACTTGAACTTATCTATCACTCAAAAGTCTATCTACTCTATCTCCTATCTTGAGACAAAAGTTGTATTACTATATAGACTAAGATTATACACATATGATATTTCGAACTGAGTATATCTCGCTTATCTATTTCTCGAAATATATGTTGGTAAAGCTTTCGCTTTAGCCAAGCTCATCTTTACCTAGTGACGAAAGTCATGTTATGTTTCAATCATTTTGGAAATCGCTCTGACGAGAAATAGTTTGTGAATAACAACTATATAAAATCCTCTGAGAATGTTTCAATGATTGAAATGAGAGTTTAGACAATATAACCATTAGAGGATATAAGCATTGTTGTGGTAACACATATATGTATAAGTCCTTATTGCTTGAACTGAAGTTTGCGAACTTTGTTGATCAAGTGAAACCGGAGTAGTGCGTGAGCTCATTCCGCGAACTCAGCATACAAGCTCAGTCCGCAAACCCAGTCCGCAAACTAGCGTAGTTCTCGAACCCGAGAATTTTTGTTGGAGTTTGTGAACTTCGTCCGGGAACTTAAGTCCGCGAATCCAGTTCGCGAACTTGAGTAGGTTATGTCTAAAAATGATGTTTGTGAACTTATTATAATAAACTAAGGAATGCTATTGCAAATCGTGGCTTTTTAAGTTCATGAATTGATTTTAGTGAATCACATCGTTTTTTCTTCGATTGTGTCTTGTGTAGTACATAAAGATCTAAGCAATTAAACAACTCTCTAACTAGTTCATTTGAGTCATTTGGACTAGTTACGGTGAAGAAGAATATAGTTGATATGAAAGTTATCATTTGGCTAACCATTTGGTTAACTAGTGTTGAACCAACTAATGTACAAGTTTGGGTACGGTTACACGAACCTAAAATTGTTTAGTACATGTGTGTATGACAAGCTAAGTTTTTGATCTAACGGTTGATAAATATTAGCTTGAATCTAATCAGGTTTTCATCTAACGGTGAATATTGAATGCTTTTTTACTAAGCTAACATTGATTGCAAACCCTGATTTGAAGACTATATAAGGGAGAACTCTAGCAACTGGGAAACCTAATCCCCACACATTCTGTGTGATACTAGTTGTGCTAAGCTAGAGTCGGATCTCCTTTAACTTTTGGTTTTCTTCTTCTAAAACCAGGTTAACGACTTAAAGACTTCATTGGGACTGTGAAGCCAGACCGATACTACTTTTCTTGTAGTTGTGTGATCTGATCTTGCTGTTTCTATCATATGAGTACAATTGTAATAATTGTCTTGTGATTTCTATCTCTGGTAGGCAAGATATAAAATTAATCACAAGCCTCTTCGTCTCATCATTTTTTATTTCACAATCTCTTTTTGCTGCATCGATTAAGACTATTGTGAGGTGATTGATAAAACTGAGCTGTTTTTCAGGAATATAAGTCTTGTTTTATTGATTGGTTCCTATTCACCTTGATTTATCAAAAAACAGAACAAAACTCATAGGTTTATTCGTGGGAGATGAATTTATCTATCGTGTAGACTTTTCTGTGTGATACAGATTTGTTTATTAAAGTCTTCGACTTTGGGTCATAGCAACTCTTGGTTGTGGGTGAGATCAACTAAGGGAATCAAGTGCGCAGTATCCTGCTGGGATCAAAGGCGTAGGAGCATAATTGTACCTTGGATCAATGTGAGATTGGTTGGGGTTCAACTACAGTCCAGACCGAAGTTAATTTGGAGTATGCTAGTGTCTATAGCGGCTTAATACAATGTATGTTTAATCTGGACTAGGTCCCGGGGTTTTTCTGCATTTGCGTTTTACTCGTTAACAAAATTCTGGTGTCTGTGTTATTTCTTTTCTGCATTATATTTTTTTATATAATTGAAATAATACAGGTTGTGCGTTGTTCAATCAATTAGAATATCCGACCTTATTGGTTGTTGATTTAAATTGATTGACACTTGGATATTGGTCTTTGGTACCATCCAAGTTATCTCTCTTTGATTAAGACTCGCGGGTTGTATTTGCTTGAGTAAATCAAATTGAGAGATTGAGATAATAACTCCTTGAGATATTTTCTATTGATTGAGTCTGACTGTCCAGTTGATTCTATAGAAAGTAACTCGGAGTTTTCCATACAGATTGCTAATTGAAATATTAGGTGTGGTTGTTAGACCCCTAATTTTTCAATTGGTATCAGAGCAGACAAACACGTTCAAGACTTTACAAGTCTGTGTTTGTAGCGATCTGACTCTACAGACAGAGGTGCTATCTCAATAAACGTACCACCAATCTTCGATGGCTCTAATTACTTATGGTGGAAAATTGATATGCTATCTTTTCTTCAAGCACGTGATTTCCAATCATGGTATATGTTGTTAATGGCTATGATGCTCACGTTGAGGCAGTTCGAAGTGTAAACGTTCCAAAGAATATTGGTGAATATACTCTTGCAGAGATTTTTGCTGCAAAGAAAAACTCCGACGGTTTGAATGTGATCATACATGCCATTACCCCAAATCTTCAGAACCATGTGTCTAATTGCACTAATTCGCAAGAATCTTGGGATATCTTAGAAACCGTATTCTAAGGTAATTCCAGTGAAAAGGAAGCTAGACTTCAAAATCTTAATTCCGATTGGGAAAACCTTTGTATGGAAGATGAAGAAACATTTGATGAATTTAATCACAAAGTGTCTGAAATTGTTAATGTATCTTTTGCATTGGGTAAGACTATTCCTTAAAAGTACATTGTGATGAAAATTCTCAGATCGCTGCAATCTAGATACGATTCTAAGAAGCATGCCATCGTTGAGGGAAATAACCTTGATACTCTCTCCAGAAATACGATGGTTGGAAAACTTAAGATCTTTGATCATGAACATTCATCCAAATCTAAGGATGTTGCGTTTAAAGTACTGAAGCACACTAAATTACTTGATAAAAGTAAAAAAGTGTATATCTCTGAAGATGATCACCCTGAGACAGATTCATCAGATAAAGATCTTGACAAATTAGTCTCGATGATCACAAGACAGTTCAGGGATCTTCTGTTGAAGAGAAGTAAACAGTTCTCCAGAGATAAGGCTAAGGCATCAGTCAAACCTCATAATCGTGTTCCTCCTAAAAACAGGGATATTGATGAAACTGACGATGAGGATATGCCTCAGTGCTTTAAGTGTAAAGGTTTTGGTCATTTTTCAAATGAGTGTCCAAATAGGAGAAAATACACTGGGAACAAAGGTCTTGCCGTAACTCTTGATGAAATGTCTGACAATTATGACTCTAATGAAGACGAGAAATCAAGTGTTTCACTTCATGGTAAAAATATTGATTTTGATAATTGTAGCAATACACATATCAATCTTGATCTCTTTTCAGAAGATAATCCAACCATTCTGGAAGAAAAAGTTGACCCTTTACTTGGAAACTCTGTTTATAATGTTTCAGGATCCACTATGTGCCTAGATGCTTGCACATCTCAGAAGCCTGATTATTATCCAAGTATGATGTGCTCATATTTTTCATTAAAGGGTCATGAACTCTCGCAGTGTTACAAGTTCAAACACAAACAAAGACACGTCAACAAACTTTAACGAAGAGCAAATCATTTAACAAGAAAGCTTAAACTTGCTCAGAAGACCACAGAAGTATGTAAGATTCTATCTTCGTCTAAGAAGTTAGTTTCCAAAGGAAAACCAAGACCATTTTAAAATAAAGTATGGTCGAATCATTTTGATAGACAGAGGTCTGTGGATTCCTCACAAGAGAAAATTGGTGGACAAATTGTTGTTCACCACAACGCAACTTGATTATGTTGTTTTTAAAATCTTGTCTCATGTGCCTGATCAAAAGAGACAATGATTTTGTACCTCTCAGGCTTTAAGAAAAGTTATTTTCTTAGATTTGTCTTCGTTTTTATCTATCAAACAAAAGAAAAGAGTATTATCGACAATTTCACTCTTTATAGGGTTGAGAGTTGATCGTTTACGAACCTGTTTAAAGGTTTCGAACCCTATATTCCTTTTCCTTCTCTAAAAACCTCTTTTTATCTCGAGACTACTTGTTGAGTTAATTGTGATTTCCTCTCACAAACCCATACGTTCATGGAAACTCCAAGAATGATGTCTTCTGATGTAAAAGAAGGTAATGTGATTGTTAAGCCATTAATCATGAAGGAAAAAGAAAATCTCCATTGCCTCCAACCTTGAAAAGAAAAAGAAGGAATATGAGGAAGTCAAGTGTTGTTCCTTCAAATTCTCAGAAGTTTTCTGATGTTCTTGAAGTGTTGAAGGAGCTGCCAAAGGAGATTCGGAAAATAAAGGCTTTTGTGTATAAGACTCATGAGATTCAGAAGGCCCTAGTTCGACAACAGCAACCAAGAAGGTTTATTTATATAAACTCCTACCTTAATGAACCTTATGTTACAATGGATGTTGACGACAAGGAGTTCGGGGAAGATAAAGAATTCTTCAAAGGTCTTATTTTATAGTAAATCTTCTATTTTTCTCTTTTGTTTAGAAGAATAACTAGTGTTTTGGAATAGCCATTATTGTGATTACACATAGCTATGTCCAAAGTTTTCATCTTCTTGTTTTTAGATTTATTGTGTTAAATTCTAAACTTGTTTGGAAGATGATGGTTGCAGTATTAATCTTTATGGTTTTATATATTGCAATATTTTGATGGGATATGTGTGTTTACATCCATGAACTTAATTTTCCCATATTTTGTCAAAAGTAAAGTCATTCGTGAATTGATATGCAAATATTGATAAAAGAATGGATAGACTTTTGGCAAAACACAAAAGTTAAGCCTATATTGTCAATTATTGATGTAAGATAGGTTAAACTATTTTGTGATTCAAGGATTGTGTCTATTGTGTGTCATTGTGCAAATGGTGATGGAAACATAGAATGAATCCTTGTGTATTCCGCAGTAATTGATCTTCCCTGATCCATTTTTGTGTATTACTGTGAGACATATTGTGTCTTATGTTGAGCACTAGACAACCAAGTTGATTATTTTTGTGATTAGCTTAGTTGTGTTCCGTAAGGTACTTTACGTCTAGTATATTGAACTAAATCAATCATCTTGTGTGATTATTTAGTTATAAATCCGTAAGTTTTTCTCATGTTTGAGCATGATTGACTGGGTTGGTTATTTTTATGATTAACTTAGTCAACGCTCCATAGATTTTCTTATGTGAGTATAAACGATTGAATTGATTACTTTTGTGATTAGTTTAATTGTGTATTCTGGTTGGATTAATTATGAGTTCTCTTGTGAATAATCTAATCGAGTTATTAAGTCTCCATAAGTTTACTTGTGTTGAGCATATTTAGTCATATTAATCTTGGTTCGCTTTGGTTAATATGATTGAATATTTCTTGTTCGATTCCAAATTCATACTTGTATGTAATTTGTTGAGTCTAAAAGAAATCCTTCTTTTGTTTTGAAATTAAGGTCGATCTAGTTGTTCCCTTGGTAATGAATTTTATGGGGGAGAGTTCTTTTGAACTTTTGCTTAATTGCCAAATGTTTATGGGGAGTGCGGTTGTGGAATATTAGAGGGGTTATCTTTTATCTTTATAAACTCCTTGATGAATGCATTTATATTAGGCTTTATGATTGCATCTAAACAAGATGATATACATTTACCTTTGGTCATGAAATGTCTCTTACGGAAATTTCATTAGGATCCCGTTCTTGTACCTTTGCCAATTTTATTGGCAAAAAGGGAGAGAATTAATATGTAGTTCATACTACAAATACATATGGTTTTAGGATCATTATGTAAGGGGGAGTGGTTTCCATGTGATATGGAGTATTGACTAAGGGGGAGTGAAGTATCACCATAATATTGTTGTTAAAGTTGTGATGCAATTGGACTTTGACGTTGTGTAATAATACTCTGACACTGTATAACAATGATTGAGAACCACTACTTTTCTCATTATTATAGCTATGGATTTTCAACAACGATGATGCTAAACTTACAACCTTTGGGATCATTGGACTACTTGGAGTGGCGAAGATTTCGAGTAATATTGAAGATTAGACATGTGGAATAGGAGATACAAAGTTTATTATATATTTTTTTGTATTCCATATGTATTAATATTTTTTCTTCTAAAATTGACAAAGGGGGAGATTGTTAGAGCATTGCTTGGTCGAACTCGCATGCGTTGCTATCTCAAGCGTGTTTATCAATATTAGTGATCAAAACTATAAATTCTTGATTTCTAGTCTACTATAGCTAAGGTCTCAGACTAGGATAGAAAGTGTAGTTGAGCTCAAGAACTCCATGGCGATCATCATATAAGATGAAGGACTACTCAAGGAACCAGTGGATCTTCATCGACTAAAAGGTATGTGGAGACTTGAACTTATCTATCACTCAAAAGTCTTTCTATTCTATCTTCTATCTTGAGACAAAATTCGTATTACTATATATACTAAGATTATACACATATGATATTTCGAGCTGAGTATATCTCGCTTATCTATTTATCGAAATATGTGTTGGTAAAGCTTTCACTTTATCCAAGTTCATCTTTACCTGGTGACGAAAGTCATGTTATGTTTCAATCAATTTGGAAATCGCTGTGAAGGGAAATAGTTTGTGAATAACAACTATATAACGTCCTCTGAGAATGTTTCAATGATTGAAATGAGAGCTTAGACAATATAACCATTGGAGGTTATAAGCATTGTTGTGTTAACACATATATGTATAAGTCATTATTGCTTGAACCGAAGTTTGCGAACTTTGTTGATCAAGTGAAACTCGGAGTAGTGTGTGAGCTCAGTCCGCGAACCCAGTCTGTGAACTGGCGTAGTTCTCTAACCCGAGAATTTCTGCTGGAGTTTGTGAACTCCGTCCGGGAACTTAAGTCCGCGAACTTGAGTAGGTTGTGTCTAAAAACGATATTTGTGAACTTATTATAATAATTGCAAACCGTGGATTTTTAAGTTCATGAATCGATTCGAGTGAATCACATCGTTTTTGCTTTGATCGTGTCTTGTGTAGTATATAAAGATCTAACCAATTGAACAAATCTCTAACTAGTTCATTTGAGTTATTTGGACTAGTTATGGTGAAGAAAAATATGGTTATGAAAGTTATCATTTGGCTAACCATTTGGTTAACTAGTGTTGAACCAACTAATGTACAAATTTGGGTACGGTTACACGAACCTAAAATTGTCTAGTACATGTGTGTATGACAAGCTAAGTTTTTGATATAACGGTTGATAAATATTAGCTTGAATCTTATTAGGTTTTCATCTAATGGTGAATATTAAATGCTTTGTTATTAAGCTAACATTGATTGCAAACCCTGATTTGAAGACTATATAAGGGAGAACTCTAGCAACTGGGAAACCTAATACCCACACATTATGTGTGATACTAGTTGTGCTAAGCTAGAGTTGATTCTCCTTTAACTTTTGGTTTTCTTCTTCTAAAACCAGGTTAACGACTTAAAGACTTCATTGGGATTGTGAAGACAAACTGATACTACTTTTCTTGTAGTTGTGTGATATGATCTTGCTGTTTCTATCGTATGAGTACAATTGTAATAATTGGCTTGAGATGTCTATCTCTGATAGGCAAGATATAAAATTAATCACAAACCTCTTCGTATCATCGTTTTTGATTCCACAATATCTTTTTTCGCTGCGTCGATTAAGACTATTGTGAGGTGATTGATAAAACTGAGATGTTCTTCGGGAATATAAGTCTAGTTTTATTGATTGGTTCCTGTTCACCTTGATTTATCAAAATACGGAACAAAACTCATAGGTTTATTCGTGGGAGGAAAATTTATCTATATTGTAGACTTTTCTGTGTGATACAAATTTGTTTATTAAAGTCTTCGACTTTGGGTCGTAGCAACTATTGGTTGTGGGTGAGATCAACTAAGGGAATCAAGTGCACAGTTTCCTGTTGGGATCATAGGCGTAGGTGCATAACTATACCTTGGGATTGGTTGGGGTTCAACTACAGTCCAGACCGAAGTTAATTTGGAGTAGGCTAGTGTCTATAGCGGCTTAATACAATGTATGTTTAATCTTGACTAGGTCCCGGGGTTTTTCTGCAATTGCGGTTTCCTCGTTAACAAAATTCTGGTGTCTGTGTTATTTCTTTTCCGCATTATATTTTGTTATATAATTAAAATAATATAGGTTGTGCGTTGTTCAATCAATTAGAATATCCGACCTTATTGGTTGTTGATTTAAATTGATTGACACTTGGATATTGGTCTTTGGTACCTTCCAAGTTATCTCTCTTTGATTAAGACTCGAAAATTATATTTGCTTGAGTAAATCAAATTGAGATATTGAGATAATAACTCCTTGAGATATTTTCTATTGTTTGAGTCTAACTGTCTAGTTGATTCTCTAGAAAGTAACTCGGAGTTGTCCATACAGATTGCTAATCGAAATATTGGGTGTGGTTGTTAGACCCCCACTTTTTCAAATTAGGTAACTTGTTTGCGAAACTAATGCTAGATTATTGAGCCGTAATTCGTAGTTGTTGTGGTGATTTAATCATAAGTAGCGAAACATCAATATTTCAATGGGATATTGTGGATTTTGATGTGTATTTGACAACCCTAAGTTAACATGTCGAACTTACGAGCATGTGGTTAGGATCAATTCGACTCATAGAACATACATGTTAGTTAAGTTACACTAGAGAGCTTATTCAAAGTTTCTTGATTGACTAGACACGAGTAGAGAACTTATTCTACGAAGTGACTTTGGAGTTTAATGGACTTGTTGAAGTGGCTTGATTGACTAGACACGAGTAGAGAACTTATTCTACGAAGTGACTTTGGAGTTTAATGGACTTGTTGAACTTATAACTTGTTTAGGATTATTAATAAATGTATTTTGAAGAAGATTCGTGTTCACTGGTGGAGAAAGACCCCCTAATCATTCTCATCCTCATTGTTTGCATAAAAATTTGTTTCTGAGTTTTTGCATATTCATATTTTCAGAAATTTAATAAACAACTTTAGCTCAACTCTCCCTTAGGAATGAACCTGCTTATCCTTGTGCTACATGTTAGTGTAAGAAGAGTAAGGATTATTTTATTTTTGTGAGTTTGACACCTCATAAAAATTGGCGCCGCTGCCGGGGAGAAGTCGGTAGTTTGAGTTGTTATTTAATTTTATGATTTTTGCATTTGTTTATTTATTTATCTTTTATTAATTTATTTCTTGAGAATCTTATTTTTCAGGTACCAAAAATCACTTATTTTGCGTGTGCACAATTGTGAACAAGAGGTAAGTCTCTAAATGAGTTGTGTGCATAAAAAATTTCGTGATGAATCCTTTTGGGAACAACATATACGGTTCACAAGACCATGCTTATTATGGTAATAATTTTGATTTTCAGTCTCACTCTTACAATAGCTTCCAACCATATGTGGGATATAATCAAAACCAATCTTTTATCTTTGATGACTATTCCACAAGACCTTGTGATTATTCTCATACACAGCAACAACCTTATGGTGTTTATGTAAGTGGACAATCACAAGGATGGGGAGATAGTGAAAAGGCGAGGGTACCCCAAATATACCTCAAGCTATAACTTTTCTTTCCTATAAGTCCTTTCCACGAAAGTGATGGTATATGGACCGAGTCGAGACAATACTACAAATCGGTTCACACTTTGTGTGTTCGTCAATGGATACGAGATCTAGACAATACAACAACAAAGTGTGTTTACTTGATACAAAGGTTTGGACTTAACCAAACTCAATAGGATTCACGTATCAAGTAAATAGGAATTAACGTTTGTGCAATTTACTTTAATTATAATAAAACAATTATAATGCGGAAATATAAAGTAAATGACACAACAAGATTTTGTTAACGTGGAAACCGCAAATGTAGAAAAACCCCGGGACCTAGCCCAGAATTGAATACTCTCAGGATTAAGACGCTATACAAAATAATATAACTTCGTATAGTTGAGACCAATAAACTAAACCTATAGTTCACCTAGTTACGTCTGTATTCCCACGCCTCCAACTGTAAACAAGTCACGTACTTGGACCAATTCCTTTGGTTCGTATTCCAAACAGTATAGGAACAACAAATCTGTTTGGTATCAACTCTCTTCAACCAAGTGATATGAGTTGCGCAAAGGTTCCCTTGTTTATATTAGCATAAACTCCTTTGCCAGGTTCCAAGATCTATCTTATGTTCAACCACCCAAAGGTAATCGTTAAGATTAAGCCAACAACACTCTTCAACCAAGTGATATGTGTTAATGCCGATCTTCCCCAATTAATCAATCCAATCTACCACAAGAATAAACCAATTATTAATTGGATCCTCTTTTTCCCAAACAAGTATTGTGCACACCAAAGATTATAAAAACACCAAGTAAGAAATTTGCAATATCTTCTTTGTCTTCAAATCTTCTTAGATCTTCAATAAACACCTGCACACAATCACTTGAATCTCTTGTGATCAACCACACACAAAACGGAGTCTGTTAACAATGGATTATCACAAGATTGTCTTTAGATCTAACAACAGTCTAAAGATCCATGTCGAAACCTTGAACTAGTTTGAGTGAATCTTATATCAGAAGAGAAGATTCTTAAGCATAAACAAACTAGGTGCAATCAAAGTTCAACCATCGTTAGTCAATCAAATCAATACGAAAACTAAAGATAAACCGTAATATCTAGTTTCCCACCAACGGGTCGCGCTAGAGATTTTCAATCCCAGAGAAGACTTTAAATTGAGCGGCCATATGAGATTTCACCTAATTATATTACTCTCCTTTATGATAGGCGGCTTCACCAGTAACAAAGACAAAAGAGTAAGTCTAGGTTACGCAGGATTAGTTTGCTAGAAATGCAAACTCAAAGTATTTATAGACAAGAAAGTTTGGACACCAAGGAATTTCCAAAACCAAAAATATTCTCAAGATATTTTTCATTACTCCACCAAATTCGGTTTTCATAATTCATGTGAATGCACTGTCCAAAAAATAATGATCGAAATCTCCTTGGAAAATCTTTAATTAGCAAATGCACATTACTAATTCTTATTTTCCATATATAATTAAAAAGATTCTTAACTTATTTAAATTCGATTTGGGATTTACTTCCTTCTTATCCTTTAAGGAATATCTTTGAACAAAATAGAATAAGCATTAATCCATC
This sequence comes from Papaver bracteatum, assembly GCA_023529315.1. Taxonomy (NCBI): domain Eukaryota; kingdom Viridiplantae; phylum Streptophyta; class Magnoliopsida; order Ranunculales; family Papaveraceae; genus Papaver; species Papaver bracteatum. The sequence goes on along the minus strand of JAJJWX010003279.1, from coordinate 104,523 downwards.
GTGTTCAAAGAGTGACGACATCTTAACCTTACAAGTATTTACCATGCTTGCTCACTTGAAACCGATTTACCACACTTCCAAACAAGTTTAGAATTGGTTCATCTGAATTTCAAGAACTATGCATGTGATTGAACAAGTTCCACTCAATCACAACTCACGGGTTTACGGTTCTACCAAAACAAGTTTCGGTTCTACCTCCATGTGAGTATTGTGCATAGTTACACTAGCTTACCAAAGATACGGCTGACTGGGTACTAGGATCGGTTCCCACATATATTTGGTATCTAACTTGTATGCACTGCACATGTCCATAGGATAGGTTCCCCCTTCCCAAAAACTTGTTGCACATGTTCATAGGATCGGTTCCCCTTTTCTTCCATAAACCTTGTTGCACCTCATACAAGGATCGGTTCCCCTTGTGATGCACTGCACCTATTACTAGGATCGGTTCCCCTCTTCCCAGTAATAATTTCAGACATACACAACCCGATCATACCCCGAGTGATTACTTAAGATCGGTTTCACTAATAAAAGTCATACCAATACATAAGTCAGGCCTCATGTGAATAGTTTTACCAAGAACACAAACAAGTCATGAGCGGTTATACTAATCACACATATTGGTCGTTCATAAGATATGCAATGAAGAACAGCCCCAATAACGTCTGGCGATTTCCTTTTCGGTTCACAACACATATGATGAACTTACTTCCTTAGAACACATGTAAACATTGTTCCCTAGGATGAAATCCTCACCTCATACCCATACATAATCACAATATCATTCATACGATTATGTTAATGTCTTATATACAAAGTTTAATGGTTAAGCAAGAAACTTCATATTGTAATCCTTAATACTATGTCTATCTAGAGTGTTCATGCTTCACAGTTTTATGTTTTCAATATGCACTACTTGAAAGATACGTTAGGGAATGAAATAGTTCAAGTCAAATATCACTAACCTCGAGTGGAAGGATGATGTTGTCATTGTAGCTCCGCACTTCTTCACTTCTTCAAGTCTTCGCAATACTTGTAATGTCTCACCCTAATACTTTCAAGCTAACCTATACGAAGTTGAATCTAGTACATTTAAATCAAGCGACTCTTAAATGAGTTTTGCTTCACTAAAATATGACAACCAAATTTGACATACCAACGCTTGGTGGGTTCAACCGAACAATTCTCTAACAATCTCCCCATTTGTCAATTTTAGTGAAAAAACTCTTACAATCATATGGATAAACAAATTACAATAATTCATTACACGTACACTTGGTTCCCGAATCCACAACACATAACCTGCATTCATTCAATCCTCAAAAATACTGCAGCTGCACTATAATAACAAATCTTATACTCCCCCTATAGGTGAGCTAGGTAGATTTTCAATCCGCACATTTTTGTTATCCCATTCATATGATATGTTACTCCCCCTTAGACTATGCTTTTACTCATTCGTTAGATAAACGTTCAAGCACCATTGTCCTTTTCCCTAGTGACAAAAATCAACCATAAATTGATACCAGCATCACTTGTTTACTCCATATATTTCTCCCCCTTTTTGTCAAAAAAATGACAAAGAAAAGAACAAATAATGGACAACACAAAAAGGATCTTACAAATCTCAAAATATACTTGCAACCTGTTGAGTCAAGAACGAGGGTTTTACACACCATTTTTGATAACCAATATCAAAACCGAAACCACAAGTAATTACGTTTTGATATGTTATCATGGAAATAATTGCCTAAATCAATTTTCCCAACTAGTTTAGCAAACCAAAAATCAACTAAGCAACTTAGTTCCTTTGCTAAACCGATTGTATAAATACAACCGCTTCATTCGATAAGACCAAAACAAAGATAAACTCCATTTTTCTCATCAGGTTCTAATTATCCATATAACTTAGACCTTTAGATTTCAAACAAGCCAAATACTAGGTTTGCTAACTAGCATTTCCTTGTTTAGGCTTTCGGCTAGACTTGAATAACCGAAACCTCCACTTTGATAAGTCTAACTAAGATCAGAATTAACTTAGATTAGCTTATCCGGAATCGAATTGGACTAAACAACTCGTCCCGTCAACATATTAATTAGTTAATCCATAAATAATTCATACAAACCAATAAATCAACTTGCATATTTATTCACCTCAACCGGATACAATAGAAACAACATATATAAACCAAAGTTTCACTATTGCACCTAAATTTTGTAAGCTTAAACAATTCATACAACACAATAAAGCAAAATAACAATTGTTTTACTTAACTAGAAGCAATTGAATTAACTTTTTTTTTTTAATCTACCCATGGCGAAGGCACACTAGGAGAAATTTAATAGATCAAAAGGAAAGAAAGAGGGGGGCTAGGCCTTACCTCCAACAAGCGACGGAGAGAGAAAAACAAAAACAAAAAAGAAAGCAGACCAAGAGGTTGCCACAATTACATATTAATAAAACGATATAACGGCATTGCCGAGCTATCAAAGCTAAGAGCATGCCTAATAAAGTACGGAGGATCATCCCACCATTGAGAGGCCGTCGAAGCTCCATGCTTTGTCAGGGCATCCGCGACCGAGTTACCTTCACGGTATATATGCGAGCAATAAAAATGAATAGTTGAGATGAACTTCATACAATTGCACCATTGAGTGTAAAGAGACCAAGGGACTAAATCATGATTTTTAATCGCTAGGAGAACATAAGTCGAGTCACACTCTAGCCAAAGTTTTGTAATGCCTCTTGACTGCGCCAATCTAAAGGCATAAATAGCACCCCATAGTTCTTCCAGAACTGAGTTGGTGGTACCCAAACCTTGAGCTAAACAGCCTCTCGTCAAATTCTTGGAGTCACGAAAAAAAACCCCATAGCCTGAGGGACCCGGATTGCCCAGCGAGAAACCATCAATATTGGCCTTCATCCAACCATTGGGTGGCGTATTCCATTTGACTGGAATTGCTTTTGGACATTTGGGAGGGTTTCTCTTAACCCCCAAAAAATCGAGTATCGCCTTGTCAGGAGATGTGTAGTACGAGCAGCCACCCGTGTTCTTGCTAGACTCAAAAATCAGCAGTTTCAAATGAGACACAGCGTTATTAGGATTAGTGATGCAGTGTTCAAACCTTAACTTGTTTCTGCAGGACCAAATTATCCAGATGCAGTTGATTACAGCTCCCCAGAGCAGCTTTTTCGTTTGAGTAGAGCCTGCAAAAGCTCTAACTAAGTTGAACATTGCACCAACATCAGTGCAGACAAGCCGATAATTGAACACCTGCATTGTCCAGCTCCACAGAGTATTAGCGAAACCACAGGCGAAAAAAATATGGTTCTGGGTTTCGGCACAGTTCGGGGCAGCGCAGAGATTGCAGCAGTTTGCTGCATGAACACCCTGAAATTTCACATTGTCGTCCGTGGCAATCCTGTTATGAAGAAGCTTCCAGACCATGCACGCCCGTCTCGGAGGAATTTTTACATTCCATAGGTCTTTAAAGTCCATCTTTTCAGAAGTTCTTGGTCTATGGAAATCATAAGCTTTACCCATTGCGATACTCCCCGTTTTACTGACCCTCCAGATCTATTTATCCGTATTTTGAGGAGCGGTCGGTGTTTCCATTATCAGCGGCTGAGTTGTGCTATCCAATTCAGGCATGTATGAGGGAAAACTCCACTTCCCATCCAAGATGAAGTCTGCGACACAGTTATATAGGTTGGAGTTGTCTAACTCCAAGTGATCAGCAATGGAACACTCTAAGGTACTACACCAAGTGTCATTCCAGAAATCGATACTACTCCCGTCTCCAACCAGCCAGGCCCGACTTTGAAGGATGATACCCCACTGCGATTTGAAGCCATGCCAAACTGAAGATTTCTTGTAAGCAGCCCCTTTGAAACGACTGCGAACGAAGTTGCAAAAAGGCGATTGCATCGTCATTATTTTCCAAGTCATCTTCATGAGAGCCGCCTTGTTAAGACTTGTCAAGCAATTGATCCCTAGACCTCCCTCATTAACTGGAAGGCAGATTTTATCCCAAGCAATCGAGTTGTGATGAACCACGTTGATATCGCCAGACCATATAAAGTTGCGCATCCACTGCTCAAGAGTGTTAATGCAGGCAATGGGCCATTTATAAATATGGAAGATGTGTATAGCCGAGCTGATAATTACTGAGTTCACCAGCTCTACTCTACCCATTAGAGATGGAGATTTACCCTTCCAATTTGCAAACTTAAGCTTAATCATGTCCAAAATCTCCCTAAGATGAGAGTGTTTAGGTTTACCTTGAAATATTGGGACTCCCAGGTAGCGAAACGGCAGCGAACCCATTGGAATGTGGTGATTGGCAGCGATATGAGATGCTCTAGAAAGTATATGTTTTCTAGCATAGATTTTAGACTTCTCAGCACTAATAACCTGGCCTGAATTTCTTCCATACTCCTCAAAGATGTCCATCAGACCTTGCACGTCCTTATTTGTACCTCTGCAAAAAACCATGATATCATCTGCATATAACGTGTGGGATGGAGCCTTCACCCCCCTCGGAGAAGCCATATGATGAACCAGACCTTTATTAAAGGCGTTAGCAATCTCACAGCTCAAGACTTCTTCAGCCAGGCAGAATAAGATTGGAGACAAGGGGTCCCCTTGGCGAAATCCTTTACTGCAGCCAAAATAACCCATAGCTTTGCCATTAATAACAACTGAAAGCTTAGCTGAGTTCAGGATTACCCTAATCCAATCTATAAACTTTTCACAGAAACCAAAACTAGCTAAAGAATTGAGAAGGAAATCCCAGTCTAGAGTATCGAAAGCCTTTTTGATATCAAACTTTAGAGCAAGGTTACCACCAAAAGACTTGTAGTCAAGCATGTTAATGGCCTCAGAAGTGATACCTATGCAATCAAAGATACTTCTATCTTTAAGAAAAGCGTGTTGTTCCGTGGAGATTAGTTTCGACGCTATTGGACTGAGGCGAGTCGAAATGATCTTACCAATGATTTTGAAGTGAAAGTTTCCCAGGGCTATAGGACGAAACTTCTCTATTACATCTGCTCCCGTCTCCTTTGGAATTAGTATAATATGGCTAGGATTAGCGTTCGGCATTAGCCACCCCGTTTGAAAGAAAGACTGCACAGAATTAGTGACATCTAACCCCACAATATCCCAAAAGGAGGTAAAGAACAAACCGCTGAAGCCGTCAGGGCCAGGAGAGCCGTTAGCATTCAAACTAATCACCTCTTCTTTAACCTCCAACTCATTAGGCAGAGCAGTTAGCAGATTGTTATCAGTTTGGGTAACAGTACGACTAATGTTTCTAGAAATAAAATCAGAAGAAGTGTTTACCGTGCTGCCAGCGTAGAGATTCTGAAAGTATGAAAGCGCGTGGTCAGAGATTTCCTAGTGAGACACCAGTAGGTCTCCATCCGCTTTCATATGAGTAATCTTATTCGTAGCAGATCTTATTTTCGCATAGGTGTGAAAGAATTTAGTGCATGCATCACCATCTTTGACCCAGTTGAGTCTAGACTTGTCTCTCCAGAAATCCTTCTGCATTTTTAGAGCGTTAACCAGCACATTAGAAGCTACTAATTCCTGGCAATGCAGGTCATCAGAAAAACCATCCTCTGTAATTTGTTGTTGTATCTGATCGAGCGCATGCGTCGCTGTGTTCACGTTGATCTGAATGTCCCCAAAGACCTCCTTGTTCCATATTTTTAGAACACTTTTCAGGTATTTCAACTTTTGAATAAGAATAAACATAGGGAAGCCAGCGAATTCCTTCTGCCAATCATTGTAAATGACGTCTCTCAATCCCGGACTTTTCAACCAGGCACTCTGAAATTTGAAAGAAGAAGCAAAATTCGTATCCCCTTTTCTAGCCTCAAACAGCAAAGGAAAATGATCCGACTTTAGCCTAGTAATTGTGCTACAAACCGAAGAATCCCAGGAAAGGAGCCATTGTTCGTTGCACAAAACTCTATCAAGACGAATCTCAGTATGGTGCTTTCCTTTCCTACTATTCGTCCACGTGAAAGCGGCACCTCTTGTATCCAGATGATGCAGATCATTAGATTCAGAAAAAGCCAAAAAATCATCGCAAGAAGCTTTTAACGGAGGCAGACCACTCGACTTTTCGTGAGCACCTAAGACTGCATTAAAATCACCAATGATGCACCAGGAGCCTTGCCTGCTAGCCATTAAGATAGACAGCTCCATCCACATGTCTCTGCGAACTAAGTAGTTTGTTGAAGCATAAACACCAGTGATGTAAAATTTTTAAACCCCGATCATTGCTTCACAAACCATAAACTGCCTCGAATTAGAAATAACATTGATCCTAGTCTGACTGGTACAAAGGCACCATAGATTCGACCGCTGTCTTCCTCTATCATTGACTTTAACCAGGTTGAGATTTAGATTATCCCAAAAGTTGTTAGGAACCGAACGATGATCAATCCAGGGTTCAGCAATAAAAACCACATCAGGAGAATACTTGCGGCAATGATTAGCAAATGCTAATTGCGTGTCTGCGTTTCCGAAACCACGCAAGTTCCAGTAAAGAACTCTCATTGAGAAGGATTTGCAGGGTTCCTTGATCGCATTAACCAAGGTTTAGGTTGAGACTGATCTGTCTCTTTCTTTTTTTCTATTTTTTTCTGAGATTTTGAGATAACTTTTTCAAAGGGAGTCTGTAATGCCACTTTCACAACTGTCACATTGTCCTCCTCAGCCACCTTTGTCTCCACGGTTGCATTTACTCCCGCATCATTTAGCTGATGGGAGATTGAGTTTACATCTTCCTTAGGAATAGCCACATTGTCATTAGAGGCTGCCTCATTGGTATCCAAGACTGATGGAGTGTTATTATTAGTTAGCAAAGCGACTTCTACCGGAGCATCGGCAACTACCTCATCCTGAGTTTGGTGTGATACAGTTCCTTCAACTGGCATTGCTTTGTCAGCTGATTTAGTTCCTACCAGAAGAGTGTTTTTTTTCTGAAACTAACGGAATGTTCAAAACCGGGATAGCCCCTGTGTCTCCCTCCTTTTGGATCTTTTTTTTTTGATGTTCTCTTTTACCTCCTTCTTTACTAGCCTCCTTGTTTACAGCTTCCTGGTGCTCCTTCTTTCTATTGAAAACCGTTTCCACATGACCAATTGTTTTGCAGAACTTACAGAATGATGGAATTGTTTCATATTTTACTGTGGCCATAAAGGAATGACCCTTTCTTTCCACCAGTATCTCATAAATCGGTGTGATTGATAAATCAACTTCTACCAAGACTCTAGCATATAAACCAAAACTCCTATTTAGAGTTGATTTATCTATGTATACCGGATCTCCTATAGCACCACAAATCTCGAATAGAGTTTTAGATCTCCAGTATTCATAACTTAAATTAGATATACGTACCCTAACTTGTGCTAAGGTTTGATTTTGTTTAGAAGGATTAAAATCAGGTATCCATTTTCGAAAATGAAAAATACCTGGTTTAATATGACATACACCAGCTGAGCGAACAAAGGATGCATCTTCTTCACAAGTAAAATTGAAACAGAAGAAACCTTTGCCTAGAGGAGAAATGTTTCATGGCTTTAGGTCCCATATCTGTTTTAGTTTGGAATGAATATCTGGTATGTTCATTGGAGCCGTACCCTTTGGTAGCACCAGCCTCCCAATTAAGCAGTTTTTGCAGTCTTGCACACCCAGCTGATATTCATCTTCAGAAATTCGGATGGATACATTAGGACATGTGAAACATGGCTTAGCAAGCGTTGTGGAATCAAATTTTTGCGATTGCAAGGATGAGACTATATTCGCATAAGTTTTTTTCTTCTCAGGATGAACAATAGTATCATCCCCACCCGATTGACCAGAGCTTTTTCCCGTTTCTGGATGTAAACACGACCAGGAGCTGGGTGTAGAGTGGTCAAGAACAGGATTCTCCATTTGAATCATTGATTAGAAGCTTATACTAATGCCTTAAACATCGATTTTGAGCTTGAAAATCTGAGATCCAATCTGAAAATGTGGAATCGGTTTTTGAAAATCTGAGATCCAATCTCGAAAATCTGAGGTGAGTAGGCTTCGTGGAAATATTTTCAAAGCAATTGAATTAACATAGACATTAAAGCACCGCAATTGTACCAAAATTTGTAAGCTTGAACTATTGATATCACACAACAAAGCAAGATAACAAAAGTTTTACTTAACCGGAAACAATTGAATCACACACACATCCATACATTCATAATGGAATAAACACATCAATTGTACCAACAATTTCTTTTAAGCAAAAGCAATATATATATCACATAAAATTAGGCTTTTCTTAAAACTGGAAAATAATTAACTAACAAAATTGTTACTCAATTTCACATCCAACTTCTCCAAATATGATTCCATCGCTTTCTTCTTCCAGGAGAATTGATATCGAAATACCATCATGTTGTCATTGTCCTGCCAAAAAAAAAGAATAACAAAAACCAACCTTTACCAGAGAAAGGTTGAAAATCGGTTTTAACAATTGCAAGCAAAAGTTGAAAACCGTCGAAACACATATGCTTTTATGCTAAACCAAAACCGATTCAACATATTGTGACTTTTTCACATATTGTTTCTATAGGAACCCCTCATGATCCTTTGAAAAATCCTACCAACATGGCTAGAACTTAATCCTGCTAAATCAAAAAGTCACCCAAACCATAAGGGTTCACAACATATTATGAGATCGAATATCAAGGTAATAAAACCAAAATCAAACATCTCATACACATACATAAGTTTTTACAACTCTTATTCATAAAACATAAGGAAACAGTTCTCATAGATAGCCTACAATAATGTACATAAAATTACATACTCAGTATTGAACACTAGTCTGAGATATCCAAATCAGTATCTTCTCCTTCAAAGGAAGTATCTTGATATCTTGTCAGAGATAGTATTCAGAGCAAATGTGAGATCTGGATGTATCTCTATAGCATGATCAATTTGTTCGATAATGCAGTTTTTTTTCCTTTCTAGTCTTCTTTTAAGAGTTTGTGGATCCCCTTCAACTCTTATAGGTGGAGGTGCATTGAAGACTTGTCCTCTCATTCTGTTGAGAATTCCTTCACCTAATTTCTTTGGAATCTTTTCTCTTGCATTTGACCAGACAATCCCAAAAGAACTACAAATTCTTGTAATCAAACAAGCAAAACCAGGTTTTCTTCGTTTACCTCTTCGGATTGTGATCATTTGTCTGATCATTAGTCCACATAAATCAATTTTTTTTTACTCCTCTAAGAAGATGGTATACAAGTTCAGCAACATCTCTAGTCCATTTTGTCTTATGCATATTGCTAGGACATATGTTAGCACAAGCAAGTTTTCCAAAGACTTTGAGATGAAATTCAACATTGTGAATAAGAAGGGAGTTACCTGACCATGTTCCACCAATTACTGAATAGTATTGTTGTCAACTCTGTACCTTTCATCCGAACATGGCAAGAAGGTATTCAAGTATGGATAGAGGATCAATTCCTAAATTACTTGTTTGTTAACTTCAAACGACCTTGTACCAATCATAGTACGAAAAGTACAACCTTCAAAGTTCATTTCATGCATATTAGCATAAAATAGTTTTACACGGTCCGGAGTTGCCTTGAATGAACTTTCATGAATGATACCCCAATCACGATGCTTCACAAAGTTCATATAATTAATATCCGAAACTTTAACAAATAACAGTTCCATGATGGGTTCTTTAATTGACCCGAACTTTAAAAAACATTCATCATTCACAAAATAATTTTGAGAATTAACATTATAGGTAAGACTAGGCATGTAATCATAATTTATATCCATATTAGAGTAAAGTAACGAATTCCTACTTGACCCTTCTCCATTAATAAATTTTCTTCTACTCCTAGTTCGATTATCCATTGAATTATCAAGAGAAGTGAAGAACCACTTACAATCGGCAGCGCTCCTAGATGGATGAATCTCCTTGCTTGTGTTGATTTGGAATGAAATAAGACCAACCCTTAGTTCCTTTTGATGAGTAGAATCGAATGGTATAAGTATCTTCCCTTGTATCGGACATGTAAGAATTACAAGGAGCAAAATTTCGAACCTCCGTGAACTGTTGAAGTTTCTAAGAACTCGATGATAGTAGAGAAAGAGATAGTTCCATCTTTCTTTGTTTTTATCACCAACTCTATTTTGTATTCGGATGTGGATCCGGATCCGAACATTAATATTCAATGACCAGAACTTGTTAGGGGATAGCCTACAATTGAATTTTTTTGATGGAGTTGGCTCACAGGATGTTGTGATGAAACTGTTATTTGAAAGAGTTTCACTGGTCAAGTCATGAATGTCTTCAGTAGACTTACAGTATATATCAGAGTCATTATAATCTTCAAGAGAGAATTCTTCTGAATCATTATAGAGAGAGTCTTCATGTAGATTATTGGATTCTTTAGAAGTAAAATTTATTAAATACTCATGAATGAGTTGATTTCCTTTAGAAATACTATTTTTCTTTGAGTCGTCCAGTTCTCTGAGGAAATCATCAACTTCACTCTGAACTCTACTAGAGGCCTCAAGAATATTAAGTGTTTTGGATAGAGACTCATCTTCCTTTGTTTCATATATATTAATTTTATTCTCTAAATCAGAGAGTTGTTTTTCCATTTCTGCAAATTCATAAAGGTTTCTATCAATCTTGCTAGAAGCATCTTCAGTGAGATCAAGATATAAACGATATTCGTCAAATGTCCAAACTTCTTTTGAACGAAACAACTCAATAATTACATTGTCTGACATATCTTCAAACAAATTTGAGTACTCAGATCTTGTCATTATATTAATTGAATTAGGCATGGATTCAATTCTTATAGGATGGATCGCACCAAACACAGATTGTTAGATATTTTCGTGTTTTCCTGCTCTGATTCCAATTGAAAAGGCGAGGGTACCCCAAATATACCTCAAGCTATAACTTTTACTTCCTATATGTCCTTTCCCCAAAAGTGATTGTCTATGGACTGAGTTAAGACAATACAACAAATCGGTTCACACTTTGTGTGATCGTCTATGGATGTGAGATCGAGACAATACAATAACAAAGTGTGTTTACTTGATACAAAGGTTCGGGCTTAACCAAACTCAATAGGATTTACGTATCAAGTAAATATGAATTAACATTTTTGCAATTTACTTTAATTATAATAAAACAATTATAATGCGGAAATATAAAGTAAATGACACAGCAAAATTTTGTTAACGAGGAAACCGCAAATGCAGAAAAACCCCGGGACCTAGTCCAGAATTGAATATTCTCAGGATTAAGCCACTATACAAAATAAGATAACTTAGTATAGTTGAGACCAAGCAACTAAACCTATAGTTCACCTAGTTCCGTCTGTATTCCCATGCCTTCAACCTGTAAACAAGTCATGTACTTAGACCAATTCCTTTGGTTCGTATTCCAACCAGTAAAGGAATAATAATTTGTTTGGTATCAACTCTCTTCAACCAAGTGATATGACTTGCGCAAAGGTTCCCTTGTTTATCTTAACATAAACTCCTTTTCCAGGTTCCAAGATCTATCTTATGTTTAACCACCCAAAGGTAATCGTTAATATTAAGCCAACAACACTCTTCAACCAAGTGATATGTGTTGATTCCGATCTTCCTCAATTAATCAATCCAATCTACCACAAGAATAAACCAATTATTAATTGGATCCTCTTTTTCCCAAATAAGTATTGTGTACACCAAAGATTATAAAAACACCAAGTAAGAAATTTGAAATATCTTCTTTGTCTTCAAATCTTTTTAGATCTTAAATAAACACCTACACACAATCACTTGAATCTCGTGTGATCAACCACACACAGAACGGAGTCTATTAACAATGGATTATCACAAGATAGTCTTTAGATCTAACAACATTATAAAGATCCATGTCGAAACCTTGAACTAGTTTGAGTGAATCTTATATCAGAAAAGAACATTCTCAAGCATAAATAAACTAGGTGTAATCAAATTTCAACCACCGTTAGTCAATCAAATCAATACGAAAACTAAAGATAAACCGTAATATCTAGTTTCCCACCAACGGGTCGCGCTAGAGCTTCTCAATCCCAAATAAGACTTTAAATTGAGCAGCCGTAAGAGATTTCACCTAATTAGATTACTCTCCTCTCCGATAGGCGGCTTTACCAGTAACAAAGACAAAAGAGTAAGTCTAGGTTATGCATGATTAGTTTGCTAGAAATGCAAACTCAAAGTATTTATAGACAAGGAAGTTTGGACACCAAGGAATTTCCAAAACCGAAAATATTCTCAAGATATTTTTCATTACTCCACCAAATTCGGTTTTCATAATTCCTGTGAATGTAGTGTTCAAAAAATAATGATCGAAATCTCCCTGGAAAATCTTTAATTAGCAAATGCACATTACTAATTCTTATTTTCCATATATAATTAAAAACCCTTAATTAAAAAGATTCTTAACTTATTTAAATTCGATCTTGGGATTTACTTCCTTCTTAGCCTTTAAGGAATATCTTTGAACAAAATAGAATTTGCATTAATGCACCGTGTTCAAAGAGTGACGGCATCTTACTCTTGCTAGTCTTTACCATGCTTGCTCACTTGAAACTGATTTACCACACTTCCAAATAAGTTTAGAATTGGTTCATATGGCTTTCAAGAACTATGTGATTGATCAAGTTCCACTCAATCACGACTCATGTGTTTACGGTTCTACCAAAACAAGTTTCGGTTCTACCTCCATGTGAGTATTGTGCATAGTTACACTAGCTTACCAAAGATACGGCTGACTAGGTACTAAGATCGGTTCCCCACATATATTTGGTATCTAACTTGTATGCACTGCACATGTCCATTGGATCGGTTCCCCCTTCCCAAAAACTTGTTGCACATGTTCATAGGATCGGTTCCCCTTTTTTCCATAAACCTTGTTGCACCTCATACAAGGATCGGTTCCCCTTGTGATGCACTGCACCTCTTATTAGGATCGGTACCCATCTTCCCAGTAATAAGTTCATACATACATAACCCGATCATACCCCAGGTGATTACTTAAGATTGGTTTCACTAATAAAAGTCATACCAATACATAAGTCAGGCCTCATGTGAATAGTTTTTCCAAGAACACAAACAAGTCATGAGCGGTTATACTAATCACACATATTAGTCGTTCATAAGATATGCAATGAAGAACAACCCAAATAATGCCTGGCGATTTCCTTTTTGGTTCACAACACATATCATGAACTTACTTCCTTAGAACACATGTAAACATTGTTCCCAAGGATGAAATCCTCACCTCATGACCATACATAATCACAATATCATTCATACGATTATGTCGATGTCTTATATACAAAGTTTAATGGTTAAGCAAGAAACCCCATACTGTATTCCTTAATACTATGTCTATCTAGAGTGTTCATGCTTCGCAGTTTTATGTTTTCAATATGCACGACTTGAAAGATACGTTAGGGAATGAAACAGTTCAAGTCAAATATCACTAACCTCAAGTAAAAGGGTGATGTTGTCATTGTAGCTCCGCACTTCTTCACTTCTTCAAGTCTTCGCAATACTTGTCATGTCTCACCCTAATACTTAAAAGTTAACCTATACGAAGTTGACTCTAGTAAATTTAAATCAAGCGACTCTTAAATGAGTTTTGCTTCACTAAAATATGACAACCAAACTTTACATACCAATGCTTGGTGGGATCAACCGAGCAATGCCCTTACAGATAGTTATACTTCTCATACGTTCCAATCTAGTTTATTACAGATGCCTAATGAATTCATGGATTTGTGACGTACATAGAACCAGATTAACTAAACTCCCAATGTGCTGAGTTTCGTACCAAGTGAAACATATGATAGTGTATTTAGACATGTTCCGGATCATACTTATGATATTTCACCCCTTCAAAGGAAGATAAATGGTCAACTGAACCTATTGTGAGTAGTAGCGGAAGACGTGTTAACATAAAGAAACTCTTTAGACAATATGAGCAGTTGGAAGAAGAGGGAGTAACAGAAAAGACTCTTCAAAGAATTTCTAGGGCCATACATATGTAGGTTAACCGCCGTGTTGATAATGGTGAAGAGCCCCAAGAAGAAGATTCCGAAGATGATGAACCTTTGGAAAATATTAATAATAATAGTGCTACTAGCTCAACTCATGATTATAATGATCATTCTCCTATTCAAAAGGAAGAAGTTGAGCCTAGAAACACTACAGTTATTGATGGTAAGACTTATGTTGTGTATGAGAGCGATGATGATTATGACTTCTTTGTGAATAACACCCCTAGTTCAGATATTATGAATACTTTAAATGAGAAGTCAACTTGTGATGAAGGCCGTAAGGATTACGACGACTTACTTGGACCAGATTTCGATTCTGATGATGAAGATTTGGAAGTTATAGAAGAAACTGATGAAGAATGGCTCGTAAAGAGTTTGAATGAGAATTGTGATACTTGTGATGTAGGAGAATAAATGGACTTTTTCAGAAGTACTGAGGATCATGTAATACGTGAGATTGTGCGAGGTTTGTCTATACCTTTACATGAATCTTTATCTAATGATGATCTTCCCAAACTTGAAGTAGTTTCTCATAGAGTTGTTAACCCGACTTTTAGGAAGATACCTCATTTGGGGCTGGAATCGTGTGCTTCAAAAATATTATCTGAATTTCTTACATATAAGTATCCACCATATGTGTTTGAATCTAACACAATGCAGGTTTGCCAAGAGGAACCAATAAAAGTTCCTTCCACTTATGTTTTGTATACACTTCCGAGTGTAGAAAAGGCTAAGTGTGGGAGTAACTCTTTTGAGATGATAGTTTCACTTTTATCACCATTTGCTAATATTCTTGTGAAGCTTTTGTTATATATGCAGATTGTTTTATGGGTAGATCCCCAAATTTTTAGATTGTTGATATATGGGGAATCTATTTTGAAGGTTTCTCGTATGCGTCAACCAGGTGAACAATTCCAGTTCTTACTTCCTTGTCTTTTTCAAGTATCCCTCTTATTATTTTTGTAATAGTTTAAAACATTGAGGACAATGTTTGATTTTAAGTGTGGGGGTAAGGTTCCTTTAAAAAAAAATGACGTATACAAACTTCCAACTTATAGAGATTTTAGAGTCACTAGCATAATTCTAGGTATGTTTACATAGAGATTTCTGACCGGCATAACTGAACTTGGAAGTGTTAGGGAACTACGTTCAGATTTCTTTCTTGTTAGAGTGTTAAATAATATATTTAATCATGCCGGTGATGCAAATGAAGAGCAGAGGGAAATGAATTATTAGAGTTGCTGATCAATCCTTAATGGAGACTACCCATATTCATATCAACTGAGGCACCATACCAAAAAAAATTAGTAGCTGACTAAAGAGCTTTCTTTTGAGTGTGTGTCACCGTACGTTAATTACGGGTAGAATGGTGAGCTACCAAACTTCACAGCATTTTCAGCACTATTTTTGATCTCTTGAGTGCTAATTTTGTCAATCATGAGGGTGACGTCTATAAATGAAAGCCTCCTTCTTGTAGTTTGATTTGCAGTTAGCATCATTCTCTCGACAACAACAGATCCATAGAAACACCATCATCATCAACAAGAGGAGCGATATCAAAATAGGAAAGTTGGACGTTTAAGGTTTACAAGCAACAATACAAGGAAGAGAAAAATTTCAAATCCAAGGAAAGCAACATACAATAAGCAAAATTTTATATTCATGTTGAAGACATACATATAAGGAGCAGAATTTTATATCCAAGTATGAAGACTTATGTACAAGAGGAAAGTAAATCAAAAGATGTGAAGTTAATGATTTCGAGACAATACAAGTTGTGAAGAATCAAGTGGTAAAGTACATCTCCCACGGCCGTATGTTAATATATTTTTATTTTTATTTTTTGGATAAATTAATGATATTTGTATTTAAAAGTCTTTTATATAGAAGGCAAGCGAGCAACAAGTTGGGCCGCAAGCCCTTTTTGGATAGCAAAAACCTATCCTTTTAAAAACAAACTCCATCGAACGGGGAGTCATGACATTACTGTGCATGAATTTCTGAACTCTCTTGAGAAGTCCAACCACCTCTGGATCCAAATAATCGAAAGTTTCAAAAGAAAAGGGGATAAAAGCATGAGTTTATTTAGAAAAAAAATTATTAGAAAGAAAAAAGAAAAAAAAATGAGATAAGAATTTGTTATTGTTTTTAGTTTTTATTTATTTAATAAGTTGTGTGGATGGAAGAAAAATCTATTAAAAAGTTTCAAACGACAAGGAATTTAAGAGAAAGAGTTATAAATTGTCAAGAATCTTAGTTCAAGAGTTTATCATCAATAGTTAAAGCCGAAGACGAAGACCAAGAAGATGAAGAAGATGAGCCGAAGGAAGACGTTTCTATTGGATGCTGTGAGAGTGGTGCTATCATAATTTGCAATCGAATGTGAAGGTGAGTAAGTAATCTCATCCTCGATAATAGTGGTTGATTTCCTTTCTTAGAGATCATAAGAAAATATTTTTATTTCCACGATCTTGCGGAGTCTCCAAAAATAATTCGGAAGGTTTCCTT
The DNA here is from genome assembly GCA_023529315.1 of Papaver bracteatum. Classification (NCBI taxonomy): domain Eukaryota; kingdom Viridiplantae; phylum Streptophyta; class Magnoliopsida; order Ranunculales; family Papaveraceae; genus Papaver; species Papaver bracteatum. The sequence continues at coordinate 87,887 of JAJJWX010003279.1, read as the reverse complement.
CCTACCATTCAATGTGTGTAGGAAATCTCTCTTCATTCCTACCTGCATACATGTGAGACCCATAAAGAAACTATCTTTTTGAGTGCAATTATCATAAAACCCTTATTGGTGAGGCAGAAGTCGAGGCGAAATTCTTATTGATCGCTCTCAAACACGTGTTCTCTCATTATGGTGTGGTTATTTCTCACTCAACATTCAAGAATGAGAATATGTTCTTTGGTATTTCTAACTTCTTATTACTAGCATGCAGAAACTCTATGTCCTCATAACTCTTTGGATGCTTGCGACGCTGGAAAGCTTTGTAAGTTGGAAGATTAGGTTTTGTGGGTATATCTCTAGTAAACCCTCACGAGACTATAACTCGTCCACTAGGGACACCTAGGGGTTTAAAGACTTGTTATTAGTGCTAAAAATAACCGTAGCCTCGACGACACGGAGTTGTTGTATTTTAGTTTGGTTTAGTTTGCTCAAGGACTAGCAAAGAGTAAGTGTGGGGGAATTTGATAGGTTCCTTAAACACCTTAATTTATTATCAATTGGTTATACTTTCTTTGCTATTTTTCTTGTGAATTATGTATTTTAAGTTACTTTTGAGTTTTGTAGGCATTTTGGAGTCATTGGAGTAAAGAAGAAGAAATAGGTGCAAAAGGAGAAGAATAGTCATTTCACAGATAAGTGCTATTCAGAGCTCAGCTGAGGATAAGGGGCAACCATATGAGATATTCGCTAAAGACAGACTATTGTTCGTTAATGGGTACCTCCTCTTTTGTAAAACTAGGTCGAGCCAAGTGCAGTATTATTACAAAATTATTGTAGGGCCTTTGGCCCATGTGTGCTGCCCATCTATATGTAACCAGGGTTGATACTCTAGCCTATAAATAGAGGCTTATTCCTATGTAATACTACATTGATATCTAATTAATAAGATCTCTTTCTTCTCTATATTTCTCCTACAACACGTTATCATGCGCGACTCTACCAACTGGTGCAAAAAAAAAATTCTTCGTTCAAGACTGGTTATGGATTATTCCTTGAAGATTAGCGTGGTTCTGATCCTATTTTTTTATCATCATGGATGCATTACCAGGTATTTCTTTGGAACAAAAAAATTTCGTTTTCGTAGTATATATATTAGGGTTCCACAAACGTATGATTATAAAACTTAGAGATTTCACCGTTAGATTTTTATTAAATTTTAATATGTTTAACCAAATCAGTCATTACTTACGGTGTTAAAATTTCAATCAAATCTGAATATGATGTAACCTCCAAAACCTGTGTTTAATAAAACCGTGTACGTTTAGAAAAACCCTAATTTTTGACAGCGTAGAAAAACCTAAGTTTTGAAAATTTCAACCGTTGGATTATGCTCTATTTTTGGTATGTTTTTTATATTGTTCTTGGTGAGTTACCTTAAACATTTCATAAAGATCCAACCATGGAATACGAAAAAGTACGTGATATTTCCAACTGTGTCCACATAAACGCTATAGATAACTTTGTACTTAGCTGTTGGATTTAGTTGAATTTTTATTATGTTTGTCGAAACATTATTATGAAGTTAGTTTAAAATTTTCATAATCATCGGAGATGTTTACTATTTTTTTCTGATCACTAAAGTTGGATGATGAAATTTCCAATTTTAGGGTTAACAATATGTTTTGGGCTCATATGCTAATAGTTTCAAGGTTATTATCAATGTGCCTGAGCACTTCATATATAATGGAACATATATGTGGACTTTTGTTAACCATGGCATAGTCAACCTAATAGATCGGTCATTGACCAATCCGTTGACTAGGATCTGATTAAACCAACTCGAATAAAATTTGACCTTTTGGACTCAGAAGTACTTGAGCGCCATTAAAGAGCCTATGATACATAAGTCAATTGTGTCTACAAGGTATTTACTTCCATCATGAAAACCTTCAACCAATGACGATGCATTGCTCAAAATATGAAGACATAACTTCTACGTTTTAAGGCGACATATTGATTTCAGACGATGGAATGCTCTGAAGGAATTTTTTGAAACATTCATGAAATTTTCCCCCCCAAAATTTGAATGTTCATTGGAATGAGAGTTGGACGCTTGGTATAAACATTTACTGAGTATGGTACAAGTGATAGAATGCAGGTATCATAGAGTAGCATCCAACTATAAGATATATAGAGAGTTTAAATGACAATGAACTCACTATATGTTAAAAGAAGGCCATACCCCCGCTTGTCAACTTCAGTGGCAATAAGAAACTTGCCCAATTAATACACTTACATTTTGATAAGTTTTTATTAATTATCTTTATTCAACTGAATTTTGTATGATTTGATCCGGACTATTGGTTGTATGGTAGTTTAGTAAACAATTTTTTTTATGTTAAAATAAAGAACTTTTTTATGCGAAGAACTAAATTCATTGTTTGTACTTATGAAATAAAAAGTATATCATTTCCATGAGACTGAAATACTCTAAAGCACTTGAGATATACTCATAAGTACTTGAGTTAAAAGGATCATTCGTACATTATGATGAAAAGTATACTATCCTCATGAATTGTGATACTCTAAAGTAAATGAGATAAATTTTATTTTGTTACGTAATAAGGCCCCACCACTTATACACAAAGCTCTTAAGGAAATATATTAAACTGTTTGTTGAATTGTTTCCTTATGTAATACCATGTGATGATTGTATCATTACGGATAATAGCAGAACGAAAAAAGTGCTCAATCTTTGTTGCCTAATTAGTATAAAGATTAAAAGTTACATGAGCTCTATAAGAACCAAGATCTAGTCACACTTTGTTAAGTTTCTACGAAGTCTGTGCAAACGGTTATTGAATGAAAACTAACCATGATAATGGGAATGCATCTACAAATTACCTCCAATAAATATTAAAGGATTCACATTTTAGAGAAAATAATGAGTCAATTAGTCTAGCGCACTGTAAATCACTAATACTTGGATAATTGACAATGTAATGTTGGGAATTGACTCACTCAGGTTTTGACATAACCATAAAGACACTTTGGTTGTGATATGATGTTTTGTTTTGAAAGAACTTAAATGGACATCCTTTTATTTTAGTTAACAAGAAAATAGGAATCACAAAGATTGAAAAAATGCAAAGTGACGACATCTCTCATAATCAACTTTTTCTAAAGTACCAGAAACACCACCTCCCCTCCCATTATGCTTTTAAAGTAATAAAGCATGTAACTTATTTTATAAAGTCATTATTTAGTAAAAAGGATTGAGACCATCCTAAGATGCAAATGGTAAACAACCCATTTTTTCAAAAGAAACAAGGTTATATTTGTGGACATATCCATACAGAATGCGGTCCATTCAAGTGATTTATGGCTCTGGTGGATAATTCGAAGTGTTGAATTAATTATTGTTCACAAGAAATTATGCGTATTTGAAACAATTCTAGCATATATTATACAATTTAAGGTCTCACCAACCTTGTTATTGCTAGATATTTTACATCAAAAGGACTTGATGGATATTGCATGTTTAATAGGATCATTGTAGAGCATCCTATACCCCATGGTCTCGCAGAGGCTACCATCATAGGTTATATATGGTGTCTAAGGATAGGTTATGCATAACAACCTTCCTACAAATGCATGGGGGATAAGAAATATTATACGCATATTCATTTATTCATTTTAGAACCCAAAATTAGTCAACCATTTTTGTGTACCAGTTGGTAACTGGTTATAAGCCCGACATTTTTGTTCTTACGCATTTTTGGTTGCACTATATATGTGCCATTACGAGTCCACATCGTACTATGATGCGTCACGAAAATGCTTAAGTAATTTTGTTGGATATTTACTCTCAACAATTATCCGCATTTAAAAACCTTTGGCAGGAGATCTCTTACCGCTAGATTTGTGGTTTATGACTCTAATGAGACAGTCTTCCCGTCGTTAGGGGGAGATATGACAGGAATTGTCGTGGTGTGTTCCCACTGTGTCTCATATTGATTCTTGTACTCCACAAATATAAATGTGAAGTGATAAAGAATATTCGATTTTCAGAATGTACACTGATGTTGCTAAAGTGATGATATCACACATACCAGCTGCAAACCTACCTGCAAGGTTACAAATCCTCAATAATGGATATACACCATAGACTAAGGTGTTGTAACTACACTTAGTAGAAGTGTGGTTGAGGCCGTGGATCCATAAAGAAAGTTGGAGAGACCACTTGGTTCGATCAATCCTCACCTAGAAAGGAAGTAGGTGAGGAAGGCACAACTTATTTATATCATTAGAAATCATCTCATAAGATTATCTCTGAATATGTCCATGAATCAAACTGGAGGACGCTCCAAAATTTAATGATTCCATAGAACAATGACATCCCAAGTGGATTATGAGAATGCGTATGAGTCAATGGAAATATCATGCGAACATATTGATGATTAATTTCATATACACTTACTTAAGGAAATAAATCAAGATGAGATCGAACCAAGCTCCTTGTTGCTTAATTTCAACGAAGAGCATATTTGGCCTACACAATCCAGGTAGAACTCGGTTCTTTGACAAATATACAGGTATTTGGTGTGGTAGTGCTAAACAACCAAGTGTAAAGCCTTTTGGATATACATGATTAATTTGTCACGAAGCATAATGAGAAGAAAGCAGTCTTAAAGGATAAAGACTCGCCTTGTGGCGCAAGGTTTCTCATAAAGCCCTGGAATTGTTCTCTTGTAATGAACTTCATAGTGTTCCGATATTCAGTTAGCTTGATAATTTCAAAAGGACTTGAAATGCAGCATATGTATGTGGTTGTTATGTATCTCTGAAAAAATCAAGAGATAAAAGATATTTACAAAAGTACTTGATGGACTTTTGTTTCCCAAATCAAATGACTCTAAACCACAAAGTGCGTTTATAGTTAGATAGAATGCTCACTTATAGATTCAAGCAATCAGGCGGATGTGGTATACCCGTCTAAGGGGCTATTTGATTTAGAGGGGATAAACAATTAAGTTATTTTTCCTTGCGTATTCATAAGAAAGTTCCTGATTTGGAATTGTAGCTATTTATGTTGATGGTACAGACATGATGTGTACTCTTGATGTAATAAGAGACCTTAAAAGATATTTAAAATCCGAATTTGAGATAAAAAATCTAGGGAAAGTTCGATCGAATACCGAGCTTGTGGTATATTATTCCACCAGTTTGCATATGTCTAAAGTCGTCAGGAAATTTAACAAAGACATGCATCCTGATAGCACTCTCATGATTAGTCGAGGTTCAAATATAAGTAAGTAACCATTTCGTCCAAAGGAATATGACGAAGATGTGTTGGAAGATGAAATTCGCATGTTTAAGTACAATAGACGCATTGTTGTACTTAGTATAATAATGTACTCAATTAAATTTTACATCCTCAGGGAACTTGTTAGCTAGATATAGCTCCACGCCGACGCAACGTCATTGGAATGGTATAGTGAATGTAGTCATGCACTTAAAAGTAACCATTGACATAAATTTTTTTTATCCCTACAAAGACATTAAAAGGAATGCTAATGAAAGTGCAATCCAAAATTTGTTGATTATGAAGGAACAATAATCTCTTCTCCAACGAAAGTAATCAGAGGGAGATATGGTAGATTATTTTCTAAGTCATTACCAATATTCAGTTTCGAAAAATACATGGCTAAAGGAATTGACTCTAACAACTCTGAAAGTAATCAGGGGGATATGGCGACATCAGGGGGAGGATCCAAGGATATGATGTCGAAATATTTTACTTCGAAATTGAAGTTGTGTTGTACTCTTTTTTCCCTTCGATCGAGAATAGTTTTTCCCAAAGGGTTTTGTTACTCGACAAGGTTTTTAGCGAGATAACACTAAATATATCAAGTATGTTGAACGTTGAAGACATAAAGATCATGTTGATATTGCTGCAAATATCTGAATCAAAGAAATGAAATGCGATAGTCTGTTAAGCAACGTAACTTCCAGAATCAACAACAGGGTTTTATAAACGTTCAAGTCACCAAAGTAAAGTGTGATAAACTCCTTTTGACTGCATTAGACTAACGAAAATTATCTGACATCAGGGGGAGCATCTAAAGGTGTGTTGAACTATTTTCCTTCGCCGGAGTTATTTTTTCCCACAAGATTTTGTTACTCGGTAAGGTTTTTAATGAGACAACAACAAACACCTGGAATGTAATTTACTAGCTAAGGCTATTGTCTTTCTAACGCGGATTTTCTGCCTTGGGAGTTGTGAAGCAACTAGTCAAATTTAATGGAGCAAAGTGATCATCTGCAATGGATCACCTTTACTTGCACCTGTCACGTTGTACTCTTTTCCCTTCGTCAAGATTTTATCCCACTGGCTTTTCCTTGTCAAGGTTTTAATGAGGCAACGTATACACATCCAACTATGTTCTAAGTTTACTTAATATTGTACTCCTTTTCTTTAGTTCAGGTTTTGTCCCTCTGGGTTTGCCTGACGAAGTTTTAACGCGACAATCAACTTAAACTCGTCGATCTTTGAAGATCTCATTGCATGTGATGAACTACATGTAAAGTACGAGACAACATGTGAAGAGAGGTACCAAGGTTTTATCCCACTGGGTTTTTCCTTGTCAAAGTTTTAGTAAGGAAATTGGTTTCGGCACAAGTCATCAAGGAGACAACGACATTTGAAGAACTACATTCGAAGCACTATATATGAAGCACTACTAATGGACCGCACAAGGGGGAGTGTTGTAGGGCCTTTGGCCCATGTGTGCGGCCCATCTATATGTAACCATGTTTGATACTCTAGCTTATAAATATAGGATTATTCCTATGTAATACTACATTGATATCTAATGAATAAGATCTCTTTCTTCTGTGTATTTCTCATACAACAAAAAATTAATTTTCTCCACACTCAACTGAGAAGACTCAGCTGCACCAAGCCCTGCCACCGGTTGCCACAGGATGGATGAGTACCAAGGGTTAGTACAGGTTCTGAAGCCGAGAGAATATGGAGACATGGGTTAGTGTAAGGACTTGAATTACAAACCAAGAATGTATGGAAGAAATTATGTTCATGAAGAATACTGTGACATCAGTTACTATCCGAGACAAAACAAGGATGAATATCAGATTGAGGCTGTGAACACATAAATTACGATGGTATCTACGTGTCCACAAAAAATGTTCGCACATACTGAAATTCATAGATTAGATATCACGTGCGTAAAACGTAGTAACTATACCGATTCATCGACTCTGAGTCTTTGGACTCGTCCTTGTCTTATCGCGCAGTTATCAATGACAATGTATAATAACATGGATAGCAATCTGCGGATTGGTTCAAAGGAAAGCATGGATCAAATGGAATGTAAATTGCGGAATGTAAAGTGCGTAGTATAGAGTGCGGAATGTAAAGTACGTAATATAAATGCGGAATATAAAGTGTGCAATATAAGTGCGGAATGTAAATGAGACGAGTAATTACGTGGTTCATCACTGAGGCCTACATCCATGGGGTAAAAGTGAGGTTTCATTATATGTAAATTGGTTACAAGCATAGTTAAATGACTTTGGGTGTGTTAACTTAGGCAGCGGGATTAGGGGACTACTTACTCTTCCTAATTCTCTCTCCTTTTCCTTTTCGAATCGACTTGCCTCTCTCTCTTAGTGAGGAGGGGTATTTATAGGGGTTCCTCTATGGGGTCCACTGATGGAGCCGTTGTAACCTTATCATATTGTGCTTTGTGCCGATACGCAGATGTATTCGGTTCCTACGAGGTCCCCTTCGTTTCTTCATTATTACCGAAGAGGCATAATCGTCTGTTCCGTTGGTTGGTTGATGTGTGTGCTGACCCAGATGTTTAATGCGGTTGGTTGGGTCTTCTGCACGCATCAGACCATGGTTTCCTACCCCTGTCTTATCCCTGTCAGTCAGTTGGGCCCTGATCGTTGATCTAAGATTTCTCTCGAGATGGGATAAATCAGATCTGAGGGTGTATTGGGTCCAACGCAGTGGTGCTTTATTTCGGTGCTCCTTTATTTGTGGCCATTGGATCTGCGAGATGAGGGTCCTTTTCTGTTGGTATACGCTTCTTGGCTATATCCATGTGGCATCATCTTTTGATGCCCCGCGTCACATGCTCCCCACGTGCTTATCCGATGACACATGGCGAGTGGTGAAAATATGTACTTACAATTTGCCCCTTTTCTTCTGACTTGGGGCGTCAGTTGAAGTGAGAGGAAAACCGTCACATATTCCCCCCTCGCCCAATAACTTCCCCTTGATTTTAGGGTGCGTTTCCCGTTACACAATAACTTCTTGCAATAACTTCCCCTTGGGAGAAGGTACGGTTTCGATTTTCTTGGATGTTTATAAGGGGGGAGAGAATGTGAAATAAATTTCATTCTCTGTCGGTCCTTCATTCTTTTATCTCTGCTTTTTTATTCTCCAATTTTGTTTGGATGCCATTAACTGTTGCTGCTGCTACTGTTTCCAGCTGCTTCTTTGTCTTGAATACGACCTGTCCTTGATTCCCTGTGTTCATTCGTTGTTGTTGCTCGTTCTTATGAAACTCCTGGTACAGGTAAGGGGTTAACCTTTGGTCTTGTTTTTTTTTATACTAACTGTTCATCTTCTGCTGCTGCTTTGTTACCCTTGTGATGAAGAACACATATACAAAGTATATTTATCACAAGGGTTACAAGTTCATAGTTGCAGAACTTTTCCCTGTGTCATAAGTCAGCTAGGGTTTTTGTTCTATTTTTTGATTTTTTTTAGAAAGTTTAGCTTTTTGATCTTCACTTGTGATTCTGCGGGATTCACAACTTGTTTGTATATCCGTAGATATGGCCGATTTTCCGCGGGTTCCTTACCAGACTCCGCCGTCTAGTCCTCCTAGATCTCCTACGTATAGAGACCCGGATATATCTCCTCCAGGAGGCTCTAGGGCTTCGCATGTGGATCTTCGCTCTCAGAGGGTTTCGTCCTCTTCTGGTCATAGACATTCTTCTAGGAGGAGAGATCCTACGCGGGATCCCCCTGGTTATAGATACGCTGCTACCCGTGCTTCTTCCCGTCCGCGGGATGAGCCTAAAAACCCGCAGGGTGCTCCTCGTAACGAAGCTTTAGGCGCTCATCCCCTTCGCGATTTGGTTCCTCCGGTGTTTCAGTAGAGTCCTCTTCCCCCTCTTCCGGAGATCCCTTCCAGAGGAAAATCTGTCAAGGGTATTGCTTTGAAGGTTGAACCATCTAAGAATATTCCTTTGAAAAGAAAATCCTAGGATACGAGCCCTTCAAAAGACTCCGCGCAGGACTCTCTTGATGAGGAAGACGTTGAGATGATTATTCGAAGCGTCCCGGTTGGTAAGAAAAAAGTTACCTTCAAACACATTGATCTGGAAATGTTCAAGGATAAGCATGAACTTCAAGCTTTTGATGTTCGCTTCTATTCCCCTGATGATGACATTACTTACGATCTCATCTCGGGGTACCAGTTCGATAAGTTTCATTTGTTGACTACTATAGCGGCCTTCGAAGCGGGTCTTATGCTCCCTTTGTACAAGTCAGGTAATTCTTTCTATTACGATGAGTTGGCCGGTCGTGAGGGTTTCTTGACAAGTACCCATAATCATTCTGTATCACAGTTGACTGGGAATTATCTCCGCTCCCTAAAGGAGTGTTATCTTCGCAACAAGGGAGAAACAATGATGACCTATTATACCCCCGATCCTGCTGAGAGGGAATGGTATACCCCTCAGAATTTCAATAGTTCTTTCGGGGATTATGTCAACAGTAGGAACCGTAAGCCGTGGAGTGTGAGTCTTCGTAATATTGCTGCTTCCCATGGAGAGGTTCGTCTTTTGAGTGAGGTTAGCGATGCCAAGCTGAAGTATGTTCCTGGTACTGAAGGGTCTGCTAATAAGAAGTTTTTTTCCTTATCGTGAGAGGATCAAGCGCGACCATGACTATGAGTGGCATGCCACTGTTATCGAGATTGTTGGTCCGTGGGGTTGGGGTTGGATTCCTGGTCCCGACGGATGGCGTCCTACTTCTGGTAGCGTTCCTCGTGAGGTTTCCCCTCTTCGTTATGGAAATTACTTCCCTTGTAAATTGAACCTCGAAGGTATAAATTTTCCTACGACTTCGATGTTGTTGATGTTGATGAAGAGAGTTCGGGTGCTGCCCCTCCCTCGAAGAGTACTGCGGCTGTGAAGGTGTGGATCCTTTATTCCTTTAGTTGTCCCTTTTTTCTTTACTCAAAGGAAATCTTTGAGTCAAGGAAAGAATGTTGACTTGATTCCCTTATTACTCTGTAGGTGACTAAGAAAAGGAGGATCGGTCCCAAGCGCTCTTCTACCATTGTTGTTGATGAGGCAGAGGTCCAAGAGGAGGTTACCAGTCCTGCTAATAAGGACTTTGATGAAGATGAGGATATGTCCGATGGGGAAGAACGTACTGAAACTTCCCTCCCTCTCCGTGAAGATGTTGTTGATGTTGATGGTACAATGGGTATCCCCGGTGGTCATGATGCTGAGGATACTACCGCTGATGGTGATGGCGATGGTACGAGGGGTACCCCTGGTGGTCATGATGCTGAGGATACTACCGCTGATGGTGATGGTGATGGTACGAAGGGTACACCTGGTGGTCATGATGCTGAGGATACTACCGCTGCTGGAGGTGGTGGTGGGGACCCAGTTTGCCAGGAATTCTCCTTTGGCCAAGTCCACTCTGCGGGGCAGTACTTTGATGTGAATGCTGCCATGGGTTTTGCTGATGAGTTTTCTCTGCTTTCTCTAAGTGATGATTGGGACGTACTGGGTACTTTTGGTAAGGGGAAAGCTTCGGAGAAGACTTCCTCATATGTTGATGCTTCGGAGAAGGTTCCTGCTGTTGGGGAATCTTCTACTTGGTCCCCTTCGGATGATTTCCCACCGTCTTTGATGTTGGAGGATGATGACGCTGTCCTTGCTTGGCCGAAGAAGAAAAATTTGATGTTCATCCCAAACCCTGCTCCCGTTATTGCTGGGGAAAAATATTCTGACGCTTATACCCGTAAGATGATGCAGTTATCCGCTGAAGATCGAGTTGCGGAGGTGTGGGATAGGAATCTGAGGTCACTGGAGGCTACCTTAGTGGTTGACCCTCCAGCCACCATTGTTGACATGATGGCCATAGCTGATGGATATCAGTATGGTTACCCCGAACCAGCGGATATTGGAGGTACGTGGTGTTTTGTTTTATTTTTCATGGGTACTTTGCGGTATTCTGACATGGTGCTCTTCGTAGGTGATGAGGAGCGAATACTGCAATCATAACTTGTACCAGTTTTTCAAGGCCAAGTCCCTTAAGTTAGAGGGTAAGCTTCGTCATAGAGAGGAGGAGTTGGTTGTGGCCGAGGGTGTCATCTCTGCCAGAGATAAGGAGATAAGTGAGCTGAAGAACCGTCTTAAGGGGAAAGAGCATCTGGGCAACGAAGAAGAAAGGCTTCGTTTGGAGCTTGCTATGGTACTTAGTGAGCTGGAGGATGTTCGAAAAAATGCTTCATCTTTCACAGGTTTGTCCCTTTTTTTTGTTTATCGTTGTTTTCTTCTTAGTAATTCCTGTTCCGTCTGAGTATTTCCATCCTATCTTCAGTGGGCGGAGTCCCCGAGTTGATATGGCTTCGAAATGAGAGAAACTGGCAGAAGACCCGTATTGCCGAGCTAGTGGAACAACTTAAGAGTGAGGCCGAGAGGTGGGATGCCAAGGCCGAGGTATGGCGTCTAAGGCATACTCAGATAGTTGATATGCAAAATAAGTATAACGCGGAACGTCGTATCTTTAATGGTACTTTGACGTGGACGCACGATAATCTTCGTGAAGCCCGCGAGATTGCTTTGTCTTTGACGGATAATATGAATCTTCTGGAGGAAGATCTACGGAAGGCTCGTTCCTCCCGGGATTCCGACGTACGGGGGTACATACAACTCCTTGCCAAAGAAAGAGACGATGCTCGGGACGAAGCCTCTGCCTTTGGCAAGGCCTTAGCACGTCCCGGGCTGACGTAGCTCGTCAAGCCGAGTCTGAGAGAAATCTCGAAGTTAATATGTACCGACTTAATAAAGGAATGGAGGAGCTGAATAACGAAGTCAATCATCTTCGTCATTTGGATTCAATGAAGCAGGTAGAGTTAGACGCTAGTCAATTTTCTCTTTCCACTCTTCAACAGGATTATAAGAAAATATCCGACGAGTATGACTTTCTTGACGAGTCTCGAGATGCGGTTGTTAACGAATATGAAATAGCTTCGGCTAGAGTTGAAGGTATATATTTGCTTTGCCGCGTGTAATTTTAGTGCTTCGTTGTCCAAACTCTTCGTTTTCTTTTTCAGAGCTCCAGGGACAGCTTCTCGCTGCAAATGAAAAACTTCATAAGGCTCAATCTGATCTAGAGAAATCTCAGACTGCCTTGGTACAACAGGAGGGTCAGACCTCATACTTCAAAGGCTTAGCTACGTCCCACGAACAGGCAGATGGCTTGGCCTCATCAGAAGTGAACCGTCTGTCTACCCTATTGTCCCAGGTCGAGATGCGCAACACCGCTATTACGTACAAGGCTCGCTGTCAGCTGGTCGAAGAGACGAACAAGGTGCTGTCTAAGATAGAGCATGACCTCCTGACTGAGCATGGTATTTAAAAGTACTATCCTCGTCGTCCTAAACCTCCGGACCTGTCTGGCTCTTCGGGGCCTTCTTCAGGTGGGAGCGTACCTTCACTGCAGAGGGAAAGCCCTACTGGTGGCACTGAATCGTCTAAGATATTTTTCTGCTAGTTATAGAAAGTTGATCCTTGTTGATTATAGAGTCTTTGCTGCATCTTTCAAACTTCTTTTGCTTAATTTGTTTTTATTTTGCTTGTTTTGTCGAACTTGTAATCAACTTTTATGGAATGGATCATCGTTTGTTGGCTATCTTCTTTGAAAATCGTGAGACCTGTCACCCCGCTGGCTAACCCTTAGCAAGAGGATTCCCAGACGGTGGGGGTCGATGCAGCGTTCTAGGATATGGGGTGTCACTATGTACATGTCCCTCATTCCGTCGTCCCGCTGACTTTGTTTTTGAGTGTGATGCCGAAGATATGTACCTTCGTGAACATCTTGAGACCTGTCACCCCGCTGGATAATCCTTGGCCAGAGGATTCCCAGACGGTGGGGGTCGGTGCAGCGTTCTAGGATATGGGGTGTCTTTATGTACATGTCCCTCATTCCGTCGACCCGCTGACTTAGTGTTTGAGTGTGATGCCGAAGGTATGTACCTTCGTGAACATCTTGAGACCTGTCACCCCGCTGGATAATCCTTGATCATAGGATTCCCAGACGGTGGGGGTCGATGCAGCGTTCTAGGATATGGGGTGTAACTATGTACATGTCCCTCATTCCGTCGACCCGCTGACTTAGAATAGTTGAAGATTTATTTCTGCTGGGTGTCTTCCTCGTGTTATCTTGGGTTAATTGCTTTTCATAGGTATGCAAGAAAGTGTGTTTCGTTTCATTGATTCATTGAGGCCTGCTATTCCTCGTCCAGAGATAGAAACATATCGAAAATCATCGTCTTCTTCTTCTGGTATTCTTTACGCAGTTGCAGTGCTGTGCTGTGATCTAAGGATGGTATGGCTTGAGATACTTGGTGTTCCATGGATGGCGGAGTACTTCCCCTTTTAGGTTACGCAGGTAATAGGATCTGTTTCCTGCTATATCTTGTATGACAAAAGGTCCTCCCCATGTTGGTGCCAATTTACCCCACTTCTTTTCTCTTTGGTATTGGGGTATGGTTCTCAGCACATACTGTCCCTCTACGAAATTCCTAAGTTTAACCTTTTTATTATACTCCCTTGCTAATTTTCTTTGGTAATTCTCCATCTTTTGTAGCGCTGCTTCTCTTCTTTCTTCGAGATCATCGAGCCTTTCCAGCATCATGTCCGTTGTGAGGTTCTTTTCCCATGCTTCTATCTTTGTGGTTGGCATGATGATTTCCGTGGGGATGACAGCTTCTGCTCCGTAGGTCAGCAAAAAAGGGGATTCCACTGTGGCGGACCTTCGGGTTGTTCGATATGCCCATAAGACATTATGTAGTTGCTCACACCATCGTCCTTTGTGCCCGTCTAATTGTTTTTTGAGAATGAGAGCAAGGGTATTGTTTGTAGCCTCTGCTTGGCCATTGCTTTGAGGGTATATTGGTGTCAATTTGTTTTTCCGGATTTTGAAAGTATCAAATAGTAAATCGATGTTTTTACCTTGTAATTGCTTACCATTGTCAGAGAAAATTTCTGCCGGGATTCCAAACCGGAAGATTATGTTCTGAAAGATGAATGTGAAGACATCCGAGTTGCGGATTCTATCCAAAGCTTTAGCTTCTACCCATTTACTGAAATAGTCTGTGGCCACTATCAAAAATCTTCTTTTCCCTGATCCTTCGATCAGGGGTCCTACGATGTCAATGCCCCATTTTGAAAATGGCCAAGGACTATCTACTGAGTTTAGCATCGTTGCTGGTGCGTGGATTCGTCTGGCGAACCGCTGACATTCTTCGCATCTTTTTGACATCCTTGCAGTGTCTCGTATCATTGTTGGCCAACAATATCCTTGGGTTTTTGCCTTGTCGGCTAGGGATCTCATCCCACTGTGATTTCATGCGTCTCCTCGATGGATATCTTTTAGTACTAGGTGGCCTTCTGATCTGGACAAGCATCGTAACAAAGGTCCGAGGAAATATTTTTTGTATAAAATCTCTCCCCTTAAGTCGTACCTCCCTGATTTTTATTGTATCTTCCTGGCCTGCTTTAGGTTTATCGGTAATGTTCCTTCCTTGAGAAGTTGGTGGATACCCAACCTCCAATCTTCTTCTTTGATGAAGTCTTCATCTTCACCCGCTCTTGTCATGATGTCATCCTCTTGGAAATCGTCCGTGATGTATTCTCCCACATCATCGTCTGTTATGTCTTCTCCCGCGCCATGCTTCTTGTTTGCAGTGCAGAGCTCTCAGGGAGGGATTGATGGCTCGTAAACCCTGGTGATTTTAATTTCTTCTACATCTTTGTTTTTCAACATAGATGAGATGTATGCAAAAGCATCTGCGTGCCTGAGATCCTTCCTGCTTAAGTGCCGGAATATAATATTTGGTATTTGATGTGTCAGCATCTGGACTAAAGTCATGTATGCCGACAAGGTTTCGTCATACATATTATATTCTAGCTCTATTTGCATGATGACCAGTTGTGAGTCACTGGTCAAGCGTACATTTGTTATGCCCATTTCTATTATCAGACGCAGAGCATGTACAACGGCTTCGTACTCGACGATGTTATTGGCGTGTTCTTTAAACTCTAGCCTGAACGCATGGATGATTCAATCTCCAGCGGGGGTAGTAATTACGATGCCAATGCCCGCTCCTTATTTGTTCCTCGATCCATCGACAAAGATTTCCCATTGTCTTGGGTTTGCCGGCTCGAGGACATCGACGGGATCTTTGCTTCCGCTGCCCTTTGGTAACCCTTCTGTGTTGAGCCCCTCAATAAGAATTTCTTCATCGTTTTCCAGTGGTAGGTCAGCTAAGAAATCTGCTAAGACTTGGGACTTCTGGGAATGCAGGAGCTCGTGTATGATGTTGTACTGGTCGAGATGAGTATTCCATTTTGCGATTCTCCCTGTTTATCCTGCGCTTTTGAGGACAGCCTCTAACGTGGATTTACGGGGGACGCGGATGTAGTGTGTTAGGAAGTAGGTCCTTAGCTTCTGGGTGGCCCATACTAACACCAGGATGAGTTGCTCGATCTTTGTGTAGTTCCTTTCCGCTGTATTGAGAGTTTTGCTGACGTACTAGATGGGCTGGTCTATCTTCGTGTTGGTTTTAACCAACACCGCGCTGACTGCATTCTTCGTTGCTGCTATGTATAGGGCCAGAACCTCATCGGAGTCGGGTTTTTGATAGATGGGTATTCCAGCAAGGTAGTCTTTGATTTCTTTGAATGCTTCCTCGCACTCTGCTGTCCATTCAAATTTGGTCCCTTTTTTAAGGATGTTAAAAAAGAGCTTGCATCTATCTGAGGACCTGGATATGAATCTCCCTAGCGCTTCTAGGGAGCCGTTGAGCCTTTGGAATTCTTTCAGGTTCTTTGGAGAGGGCATTTCCGCAATATCCTGAATTTTGGCAGGGTCTACTTCGATGCTTCTTTTTGTTACCAGATATCCGAGGAATTTCCCCGAAGTGACACCGAAGGTGCATTTTTCCGGGTTTACCTTCATGTTATTCTTTCTCATTTCCTGAAAGATATCTTTCAGATCTTGATGATGATCTTTTCGTAGCTTACTTTTGACCAGCATATCGTCCACATAGACTTCCAAAGTATTTCCAATCCATGGCTTAAAAATAGCGTTGACCATCCTTTGGTACGTTGCTCCTGCGTTTCGGAGTCCGAAGGGTATCCTTACGTAGCAGTAGTGGCCATGCGGGGTGTAGAATATTGTATGATGTTGGTCTTCTTCTGATAGGAACACTTAGTTGTACCCGGAGTATCCATCCATAAATGACATCTCTTCGTACCCTTCGACCGCTTCGACCAGTTGATCGATGCTTGGTAAAGGGTAGTTATCCTTGGGGCACGCTTTGTTGAGGTTGGTGAAGTCGATGCATATTCTCACCACACCGTTCTTTTTCGGTACGATGACCATGTTTGATATCCATGTTGGATATTTGACTTCTTTAATAAATCAGGCTTCTAGTAGCTTACAAATCTCCATCTCGACGGCTTTGTGATATTTTGAGGTGACTTTTCGTACCTTCTATCTGAAAGGTGGTGTGCCCTGCTTTATGCGAAGCTCATGCTAAATTGTCTTAGGGTCGATTCCAGGCATATCTCCCAGTTTCCACACGAAGATATCTGCATGCTCGGTGAACAGCTTTATTAGGGATGCCTCGCGCTCCTTATCCATCAGCATTCCGATCTTGACCATCCTTGGCTCTTTTTCAGTTCCTACGTTTATCTCTTTCACATATTCTACAGGTATAAACGTGATCTTTGATTCCCCTAGGAGAGGAATTTTCTTTGATTGCTATTTGGCAGACTCCTCTCTTTCCTTTGTGGCTGAGGTACTTTCCTCCATGTTCCCAGTCGTATGTCCCTTTGGAAGGCTTTTTCCGGAGAATTCTTCTAGGTAAGCATTGATGGTTTTTTCCTTTGCGTTCTCCTTGTTTCGGGATCTTCGGTTCTTTCTCTGCTCATCTTGTTCGTTGTTGAGCTTGTTTTGTAGAGCTTGACACTCTCGTGCCAAGACTTGATCGCCTTTTATCTCTATTACCCCCTGAGGGGGTTGGAAACCTAAGGTATTGGTGGTAGGTAGCGGCCATCCCTTTCAGTTTATGCACCCACCTTCGGCCGATTATAGCATTGTATGGTGAGGGTGCGTCCACCACGCTGAATCGGGCGTCGACCTTCATTGGTCCTGCATCAACTTGTAAGATAATGTCCCCTAAGGGCTTCGTGGCTGCTCCATTGAATCCGTATATGGTGTAGTACGAAGATAGCATATGTTCATCATTTAGTTCTATCCGTTTGAATGTATCATAGAATAAAACATTGACTGAGCTTCCCCCATCGATGAGGATTTTCTTGATATTGCATCCTACAATTTGTAGTGTGAGAAAAATGGGATCGTTATGATCTTTCATGTCTTCACCTACATCGTCTGTGTCGAAAGTCAAGGGAGCGTCCATCCATTATTCGTGCTCGTCCACTTCTTCCATGTCGATTTTATAAAGATCGTGGTAGTCTTCAAATTGCTTCCTCAACCTCTTACCTATCTGAGCCGTTAGGGAAGGTCCCACAGACTCAGAACAGGAGATGGTGTTAAGGGTGCGATTTCCTTCAGGTAGTTGGACTTGCTTGCTTTGTTTAGCTTTATCTTCCTCGCCCGTCTTCTGCACAAATTTTTGGAGGTCTCCTGCATCTACCAGCTTCTGAATCATCATCTTCAGATTCTTGCACTTCTCTGTCCAGTGACCGTTTAAACAATGATATTCACAGTATTCTTTAGCATGCTTTGATCTAGGGGGTTGTTTCCCCTTAGACCATGGCCACTCCAGTTTCTCGCGGCCCTTGATTTCTCTCAGGATGCGAGAATAACTGGCATTCATCTTCGTATAGACTTGATCTTCGAATTTTCTAATATCCCCTCGTCGATTATCTATGCGTTCTCTTCTATCTTCATTGGGTATTTCACCTAAGTCTCCCCCCATAGGTCTGCTGGATTGTTCCGCAGAGTTGGTTCGTGGTGGACGCTGGGTCTGAGCTCTGGGGTTCTCCCGTTGTATTTCTTCTAGTCTGGCATGATTTTCTATGATCACTCGAAGATCTCCTTCAGTTGCAGGGACGATTCCGTGGATCTCGACAAACAGTGGGCTCATCCTGTCGAGCCCCCACTTGTAGCAGTTGACGCTGACCACGGGGTCTACATTTTCGATGTCTTGGCAGATCTTATGCCACCTGTCTATGTATTCCCCGATTGTTTCCTTGTATTGGACTGCTAGTGAGAAAAGCTTATCCATCCCGGTGTTCACCACCTTGTTGTACATGTAAGTTGTTAAGAACTTCTCAGTAAGTTGATCGTACGAGTTAATGGAATTTGGTGGCAAGTTGTCGAACCATGAGAGCGCGGATCCCTTCAAACTTCAAGGGAACTATCTGCATAGTATGGCCTCGTCATAATTCCATCGTGCCATCATTCGATTATAATATTGAAGATAGGCGGCGAGGTTGCTAGATCCATCATAGAATTTGAATACCGGAACTGGTCATTTCTGCGGAATGAGAGCCTTGGCTAGGTGTTGTGTTAGGGGGGTAGTGCTTGCTTCCTTCATTATTTGCTCCAATATCCCCCCCCCCCCCCCCTTGCATAGGTTTCAGTTTTTTGATCACCGCCATCATCTCGGCGCGGAGATCTTCCATTGCACGCTGGTGCTCTTCCTGGGCAGAGGGTTGCTCGGTGCGTGGGGGATCGCTGTGAAAGTAGTCCGAGTCATGGGGGTTGTAATCCGGGTCGGATCTTTGTCTTCTTATCGTATCTCCTCATTTCAATGGGTCTGGGTTTTTGGCCAGCACCATCCTGCGATCCTGATTTGGTCTTGGTTCCATTGAGCTGGCTTCGTCGCGCTGGACTCCCATGTTCCTACTACAGGTAGCTCTGAGTTGTTGATTTTCCTGTGCTAACAGAGCTACCGCCTCCGCGTATGTCTTTTGAGCTCTCCTTAACTCTTCTAATTCTACCCTCATCTGGGCATATTGGTCCGACTCCTGATTAGGAGTCCTTTCCGGAAATTGCTCTTCTGCGACTATCGTTTGATCTTCGTCGATGATTTGAATCAGGGGCTCAGGTGGATCTTTCTGGGGGTGTAGTTGCTCCGCTGGCTGCTGGGCATATATGTTTTCTATTAGGAGCGGCTGGTTTACTTGGAGGGGTACATTCTGTTCATTGGTGCGAGGCATCCCGTAGAGTGGTTGTTGTACTCCTGACTCTGCCATCTCTTCACGCGGTTCGCGTGGTCGGGTGGCAGCGGTCACTTTGGAGGCCGCTCCTTTGGATGCCCCGGTCTTTGATGCTACGGATTTGGCAGACGCGGCCTTTAGGGCCTCCGCTGCAATAGTGGTTGCATCCAAAGGCCTCGAGATTTCCGCTCCATTATGCGTTTTGTCTGCGGCTTTGAGCTTTTCGCCCATTTTCTTGCTCCTAGTCATTACCGGTGTTTTCCGCGGTGTTTCTTTTGACGAGGCTTTTGTTTTTCCTGCATCTTTGTTCTTTTCCATTTTTGATATTTTTCTGAAAAAGTTACCATGTACAAAAGAAAAGAGTGGTTCATGGGGAACCCGTTAGTAGAGTCCCGGAAATCAGATTCCGGAGGTTTTAAGAGATTATCCGGCTATTATTCCCCTTTTCACGGGTATCGGATCTCTTGATTCCTTCGGTTTGTGTCGCAAAATAAGACCATGAGCAGGTGTAGCTCATAAAAGTACGCAGACATGAAGGAAAGTATATCCGCGAAGGGACTTATTTGTTTAAAATACTTTCGAAGATGTAGATATACTGAAATATACGTGGATATGTCCACACGCTTGATTTTCTAAAGATAAGAACTTGAAAACCATTTTGAAGATGTAGATCTACTGAAATATACGTGGATATGTCCACACGCTTGATTTTCTAAAGATAAGAACTTGAAAACCATTTTGAAGATGTATATCTACTGAAATATACGTGGATATGTCCACACGCTTGATTTTCTAAAGATAAGAACTTGAAAACCATTTTGAAGATGTAGATCTACTAGGTAACCGGTGGAAAAACCCAAGTAAAATGCTCCAAGCACCGCTATTTTCAGAGAGCGATGCTCGGAACCAGCCAGAGTGTTCAAATCACAGGATAAGATAAATCTTTTACCGGGAAAAACTCCCCTCCTTCTAGCGCCAGATTGTGAACACGTAAATTACGATGGTATCTACGTGTCCAAAAACAATGTTCGCACATACTGAAATTCATAGATTAGATATCACGTGCGTAAAATGTAGTAACTATACCGACTCATCGACTCTGAGTCTTTGGACTCGTCCTTGTCTTATCGCGCAGTTATCACTGATAATGTATAATAACATGGATAGAAATCCGCGGATTGGTGCAAAGGAAAGCATGGATCAAATGGAATGTAAAGTGCGTAATGTACAGTGCGTAGTATAGAGTGCTGAATGTAAAGTACGTAATATAAATGCGAAATATAAAGTGTGCAATATAAGTGCGTGTTGATGGTGGATTTTTGTTTAAGGTTAAGATTGTAAAACCTAAAAAATATGCGCCAACATCTTGTAAGAGATAAGGCCATTAACAAGTGATGGATACTCCTTCACTTTATCAATTTACCAAGAATGGAGCATGTGGCAACAATCCCATTTTGTGAATAAAATACACGAAATTCATCCAGGTTGGAGCATGTAGCAACAATTCCATATACCCTGTGAATTTCCAGCATTATTAATTAATGCGCAACAGCCTTGTATATCCTGTACTCATTATCAGTGCGGCATGACGACTGAGTGTTGCTCTTAGAGGAGCAACACGAACCTCCAAGCATTATAATGAAACCATGTACGAAATACCCGTACATGCTGAACTCTCGGTGTGTTATACTAGACTGATTGAACCCCTCTCGGTGTGTTATACTAGCCCGATTGAGCATCCAGACTGACCGTATCAGTCTGGATATGATCACGACCATCCAACTCCACCAGCATGATTGGATGGCCCATATCGATTCCATCACCCCCAAGTAGGTATGAAATACCTTCCGAACCAACGCGGAACCCGCATGGGCGGCCTCCCTTGGCCTAGCTTGCCAAAACGTCCAAACCATAGCAGTATGAATGGAAAACCCTAAATTAGGGTTTGCAGCACATTACATGTGTCCCAAAATAGACTCAACCATCCATCTTCGCAGGTATAGATGGAGGGTGCAGATGTAGATTCAAAGGGCACGGAGTATGTCAATACAATAACCGCAGGCCCGCCTACATACCTGACCAATCGGTCAGGACCAACCATGGTTGGTCATTCCAAATCGTGCGCCTGAATGGAGCATGACGCACGGCTTTGAAACCCAAAAATTAGGGTTTTGAATCACGAGCGTCCATCTTCTCCAGCACGAACGGAGGGTCCGAGACTAGATCAAAGTAGGTCTGGTCATGTCAACATGACCACCGTGGACCCGTCTATCCCCTCACCTAATTGTCCAAGGCATTCCATGCCTGTCTATCCCCAAATCGTCCGCTCCAACATGCGTGGTCGCACCTCCCAAGCTGTAAATTAATCTCAACCACTCGATTTCTCCGGATGAATTGGGTGGCTTAGATCGCGTTTTCATGGGACGGTAAGACATAGGCGTGAACACCAGCCTACCACCTACACATTGGAGCAGTCGACCAAGCCTGGTCATTTTGGAACGCCCGCCCGAAGTTGGTTTGGGATACGGCTTTTGCGGCACTAATCTTCTGTTTCAATTCGATCTCGACCACTCAACTTCGCCGGACGAATTGGGTGGCCCAAATCACGTTTTTATGGGATGGTAGGTATAAGCGCCTACACCGTCACGCCATCTACACACATGTATGATCATCCAGTCCAGGATAGTTCCCTAAGTCTGGTTTCGGTCAGGGTGAAGAT
Source organism: Papaver bracteatum (assembly GCA_023529315.1). NCBI lineage: Eukaryota > Viridiplantae > Streptophyta > Magnoliopsida > Ranunculales > Papaveraceae > Papaver > Papaver bracteatum. The sequence goes on along the minus strand of JAJJWX010003279.1, from coordinate 65,647 downwards.
CAGTGCTTGCGCACCTCCTTCGAAACCCTAATTCCACCAAGTGTCGCAGATGAGTGTCTTAAAGATCATCTCATCCGTCCAACTTCACCAGCTCGGTTATATAGCCCAGGTCAGGAGTTAACTAGTCAGTGCGGAGTCATGGTGATCACCATCCACCACTCTACCACACTATGTGGTCGGTCAAGGAAGGGTTTGCATGCGCAACTTCCAAACCATGCTGGATATACTCAATGCAGTACCTGCATAGTATACACACGATACTTCACAAGTATCAATTTCCTTCATGGGTTTTGCTTTCTGGATGTTTTCTACTCCCGAACAAGCTTAAAACCTAAATACTCTCGCGTGAGGAGATAGGAAATTCTTTTCCGTATGGAATGGAGGGGCGGACCATCAAAATCCGAGTCCTGACTAGAATTCTACAACGATTCTAGTAAGGGGCGCTAATTAGGGTTTCTAGTGCAACAATCAACGGTTTCCCCTCCTCTCAAGATGCAAAATATCGACCGTCGAAGGTCACCAAGCTAGAAAGTTTCCCGAGCCTAACTTGCCAAGCCACAACAACATGCAACGTGTTTTCCAAAAACATTCGAGACATCAATCATGTCACAAACTGGGGGATACATACTGGGGTATTGGTCTGGCGGTTTATAGCGTGCAGCGTACAACGCGCCATCACAAGAACGTGTCAGGAAGTCATGGATGGTTAGTGATGATGGGAGAAGTGGGCAAGCCTGGTCGTGTGACACCAACACACTACTCCACTACTCCATCACTCTACTTTCTCCACTTCCTAAGAGATACGAAGGTTAGGCTAAAGGACTTGTATAAATAGGTTCTCCGCCCTATTTTCAACAACAACACAAGTCCAGACAACAGAAGCAAGTGTTGATTTAATCGTATTCAAACACCGGAACTGATAGCTTACATCCTGCAAGCCAGTTCAACCTTCTGATACAAGTCCTGCATAGCCAACACCTTCACATTCTCAACACCTTCTTCGCTTCCCTCCCTAAGATCAACCCCATCTCCTTCACTTTGTGACCGAAACAAGTCTGGAACGTCCATTTATTGGTTTAGGCCAGACTTGCACAGATTGATCTCTCGAATCTACAAGCACTCACCGCGCAGTGCATTTGTTTTAGGTTTAGATTCATTCCTCATCCACACCCCAAATTACCAAAATTAGCAGGAATAGTTTTCACCCATAAACAATTGGCGACCACAGTGGGAGGTTGATCTCTCGGTTACAAAAAATTGAATTCTTAATTCTTCAGTTTTCATCCTACGATGTACCCTCACCAGGAAACCACAGGCGGTTCAGATACCATGGGAAGTATAGCTAGAATGCTGGAGGATGTCTTGGAAAATCAAGATGTTATCGGTAGAAGACAGGGAGAAACATTCCGCCTTCTGAATGATATAATAGCACAATTACAAGAAGGGTCGACAGACATCTACCTAGACAGTGTGAGAAGAGCTGGACCTTTAGCCAGGGGTCACACCTTTACCAATGGAGAAGAGAAAAGGGCGCGTACTCGCAGGAGACTCAGGAAAGATGAACAACATGGTCCATTCGACAATGAAGGATCGGGGCAACTCCACAAAGGAAAGGAATCGCCTGGAGCACTACAACATCTGCCGGATAAAGAAAGGGAGCCTGCAGCCTACGGAGCCCTGCTGGAAGAATTATATCTCAAGACTCTTGCTGAAGCCCGGAAGACCGTCCAATCCGCATCACCTTTTAAACCAAGCGAAGAAATGCTTGAAGAAGGAGAAATACATCAAACGCGTGAATACAGAGGATGGGAGCATTCGATTCGATCACTCAGCAGTGATATTACGACACCTTCCCTATCTATTTACCCAGGAAAGCGATCCGCGGATATGATGACACTCACAAAATTCCCGACTTCATCTCCGAGATGCGCTCCACATGAGGTCCATGTAGAGACATCACAACGTCCACTAACGCAAGAAAATCTCGACTCAAAATACCTACACTTCCCTCTCCCAATGAAGAGGATTTTGTAGTTACTGGAGGCATGGGTGAAAAACGGAGAGGTGGAGATACCTCCAGTATGGCGTCTACCCACTGATCAGGATGTAATGGACCCGAGGTATTGTCACTTCCACCAGTTCCTTCACCATCCCACCAGTGAATGCAACGCTTTGAAGCGTATTGTTCAGGAGAAGCTTGGTTCAGAAGGATAGTTTCCCTTCTCTGAAGAATCAATGTGGATGACTTCCTTGGAGGAGCTACTTCGGTTTTACACAAGTGAGGTCTCGAAAGCAAGTAAGTTACATCCAACAATCTTACGAAAAAGATAATCTTGGAATTCACTGGGGACTGAGCATCCCGCATGTGGAAAAAGAGGCTCAATAATCAAACGCCATGTATGTTTCCTTTCATGCTTCCCTTTTATACAACATTTGCAATTTCATATGATATGTGCAATCATTCATGATTAAGATGCAAATTCTATTTAGGGTAATCACTTTTCAGAAAAGTCGATTCACAAAACTATCTCAAAATAAACCAATTCAATTACCTATTAATTCAAAACCCGAAGTCAAAATGTGAAAGAAAATCCTCACTATCACTCAAATAAAAACAAGAACATCTAAGAGAAAAGGCAAATAATTCGCGGGAATCCTTCAAGGAAAGTCCTTCAATAGCAACTCATCTCTCTGTGCAAGAGCGAATTTCATTTTCTGAAGTACAGCCTATTCCAGCTTCAACTCGTTGGACAACCTTTCAATCTTCTCTTCCTGGCGAGTAACACAGTCTGCGGAAGGGACTTCATCTTGTAGTTTTTGGAGCCCCTGAATCTCGGAGAACCCTTTGAATAACCAAGGAGAATTGAAGTCATACTGCACAAACATGTCTCGATGGCACTTCCAGTCTTCAATCATCTCCTCAGAAACTGTCCGACCAGTCGTAACGCTCATCCCGTGGATGAAAAATAAAGCTTCTTGGACGCGATTGACCAAAGCAAGGCGACTCCTGAGCTTCTTAGTGGTAGCAATATGGACGTGCTTTTCCCATATCGCCGTGTACAACCCTTTGAACTGATCTGGTACGCTGAATCCTCCAACCAACACATGACCTGGGAAGGGAGTAGTGAAAGGAGGATCGAACAAAGCCCCAGGATGCATTACCAATACTTCACCAATTTCAGGAGCCTTGTCAGTTGGGGAAGGCATTTCAGAAGAAGTCATTATAACTTGATTCATTGGATCCTGTTCAGGGTGTGCTTCAAGGGGAGTCATATCAATGGAATATGTTACGTCCCCTATATTTTTCCTGATGTCTACTTCGCTCTGGGTACTGATTTCTGTCTCCACCTCATCAACAAGATCACTTACAGAGGCGCCTTGTCCAGCCGAGCTTGCGTCATCTCTATCATTATCATGTGAAGGAGCGATTTCGGTCTCACCAGACTTCTCAGCATAAGGATCAGTGTCACCATACCTCTCAACGTGAAGACCAACGTCACCGTACCTTTCATTCTGAATGTGCGCCAGCCTGGTAAATACATTCTCTTTCGGAATTCCCTAAATGCAAACAAAGATCGCTCTTAGAAGAAGTTACTGTGTGGAAACAAAGGAATTAGCAGAGGGAGATTCGAATACCTGCATATGGGAGGAATTGAGTATCACAGAACTACAAGCTTTCCTCTTGGATCTCCCTCCTGATTGGGGACTGCAGCCGTCAGCTCTATTTCTTTTGCCTGGGATTGGTTTCAACCGAAAATGCTTCCTCAACATGTCAGAGGATGGCTCACCACGGGAATTTGTCACAACATCCTCTAAAAATTTCTGAAAAACCAACAGATGTTTCCTCCAAAACTCTTTATACTCATCAGTTACCGCAGGATTTCTATCGATAGGCCAGAAAGGAAGACTCAGCCGTTCTAAAACCGCGTCAGCATTGAGAATATCCGGGAGAAATTCTTTTGGAACCTCTGATGGACGGATAAATGGAACACCCTGGTTAAATCCTAGTTGACGAGCAGCCCTATGGATATTGTACGGAGTCACCGTAAATGCTTCATTGAATAGAGATGAGATATATCCCGGGATGTAGCTGTGCAGATAAACAAGTTCTCCAAACTTCATCGTCTTAGAATCGGTACGCAACGCAGCATCAAGACCGTCAGAAGCAATAGCAAAGGTTTTCGATTGAACGATGGAAGAATGGATTGGCCCCCATGGACGGAAATCTATGGAAGACACATTATCGAAAATGTCCACGAGTTTTGCACCAGTTCTGGGACGCCTCCTATTCCAACGGAATATTCTCGAACCACCATACAAACTGCTGAGCGAATTTGCAGGAGCAGGAGCATAGCCTTTGAAATGTTACCATAAGAACCCCTAAAGGAAAGCAAAGTGAACATGCGACTCCACCTTCTTGTACCCGTTGGAAACGTACATGTCCATTGCTAAGGCGTCCAGATGAGAATACAACGATCCAAGGAACAAGGCACCTAAGGGTAGAACCTCACCCTTTGCTAACCTTATGGCAATCCTAACAAGGTCACTTCTTATGGTCTTATTTCCAGAACCGTCGTCAAATATGTCTCTGGAGAGCCACAAAGACAGGAATGCAATCACACTGAGCTCGTTTTCCGACTCCTGATCCGGGTCCACAGGAGACCACTCCGACACCCACAGGTGTAAAAGCAGCTCGTATCTTTCTTCTCCTCCTTGTCCAGACCATTGAATTCTACCACCTTGTGAAGTATGGCATCATAATTACGTTGTTCGGTGTCAGAAAGCTCGTAACAAAGATTCCCAGTGACAGGCAGGTTCATTAATGCAGCTACACTCTCCAGAGTAATATTCATCTCTCCCCACCTAGATATAGCTGTATGGGTAGAAGGGCGCCACCGAGAAGCAAAAGTAATCAAGCCCACATCGTCTTTCTTAATTTCAAGAGCAGCATATGCCATGACCGCATTAAGGATTTGCGCTTTAGTCAAATTAGCTTTAACATCCTTGTCATTCAACATGCGTCTCATCCATCCTTCATAAGAACTCAGTGGAGTATGTAAAATCTTGAAGTCGATGGGAGAAGAAGGATATTCGTTTCTTCGAAGACAAAGTCTTATCACAAGTGCTGAAGAAGAAGATGGATTAGCTTCATGTTTTCTGAATCAGAGAGAAACACTATCTTATGAGAAGGATGTCTCATAATGTTTGGAAAAGGCGAGGTGAACAATTCATCATCGATGCTCGGCATATATTTGAAGTTGTCAACACTTCCTGACTTGGCACAAGTATTATTTCCGGAAGACATCTCAACAGGAATTCTTTCTTCATTCCACAATGAAATAAAATACAGGAGTTAGAACTTGTATGAAGACGACAAGACATGGTTCACGTACACAAAGGAATCGTATCAAGTCCGGTATTTTCTAAGTTCGGTATAGCTTCAAGTCCGATATTTTCTAAGTTCGGTATAACTTCAAGTCCGATACAAATTCAAGGCTGGTATTGCTCAATTCCGGATTGTTTTCAATTATGGTATTGCTCAAGTATCAAGACCGGTGTTGGTTCAGGGCACAAGACTAGTATAAGTTCGGCTTCCAGTCAAGCATATGTAGATGGACACGTTCGAATCAAACACGCATAGTGGGGCCGCATTCATGTGCACGTATTTACGGTTCCTTATATTCATGGAAGTTGTGTTTACGAAATTCAATCCAAATTTCTCTCCAAGCTACAACCTAAGAAGCTAGGTTTTGTATGCAACAATGGAAGAAGAAACAAAAGACGGTATATTTATGGGATTGCAATACTAAACAATTCTAGCAAAAATGGGCAGTTTTACTATTAGTCTTGATGGGAAAGATAAGCATGATGTGTCTATCAAAGGATTTTTACCTAAGAAATTAGGGTTTTTCCTAAAAAAAAAAAAAAAAAAAAAACGAAACTCACCTTGGTTTGACGGAGTTCCAGCGGGCACTCCGCAACGCAATTCAAGGAGTGGAGCACGGACGGGAGATGCTGAACAAAAAAAAAGATAAGTTGTGAGAAAAAGAAGAGGGGGTCGGTCCCTTATATAGACAAAGTTTGGAAGAATATTAATAGAACAAGGATTCCTCTTTCGAATTGGATTTGTCTTTTGATTCAAATACCCAAAGAAGGAAACCGGTCCCACCAAAGGATTCCATACAAGAGCAACGACATGGACAACTAGCGGTCGGTCAATACTCCTCCGGGTAAACTTACTTTATCCTGTCTTTCTCATATATGTATGTTACCATCTCATGCCTACCACACAATAGTGTAACCATTATGTGCTAGTCAGGGGACTTAATGTTGATGGTGGATTTTTGTTTAAGGTTAAGATTGTAAAACCTAAAAAATATGCGCCAACATCTTGTAAGAGATAAGGCCATTAACAAGTGATGGATACTCCTTCACTTTATCAATTCACCAAGAATGGAGCATGTAGCAACAATCCTATTCTGTGAATAAAATACATGAAATTCATCCAGGTTGGAGCATGTAGCAACAATCCCATATACCCTGTGAATTTTCAGCATTATTAATTAATACGCAACAGCCTTGTATTTCCTGTACTCATTATCAGTGCGGCATGACGACTGAGTGTTGCTCTTAGCGGAGCAACACGAACCTCCAAGCATTATAATGAAACCATGTACGAAATACCCATACAGGCTGAACTCTCGGTGTGTTATACTAGCCGATTGAGCCCCTCTCGGTGTGTTATACTAGCCCGATTGAGCATCCAGATCGACCGTATCGATCACGGATATGATCACCACCATCCAACTTCACCAGCCTGATTGGATGGCCCAGATCGATTCCATCACCCCCAAGCAGGTATGGAATACCTGCCGAACCAACGCGGAACCAGCATGGTCGGCCTCCCTTGGCCTAGCTTGCCAAAATGTCCAAACCATAGCAGTATGGATGGAAAACCTTAAATTAGGGTTTGCGGCACATTACATGTGGCGCAAAATAGCCTCAACCATCCATCTTCGCAGGTATAGATGGAGGGTGCAGATGTTTATTCAAAGGGCACGGAGTATTCAATACAATCACCGCAGGCCCGCCTACATACCTGACCAATCATTCAGGACCAACCATGGTTGGTCATTCCAAATCGTGCGCCTAAATGGAGCATGATGCACGGCTTTGAAACCCAAAAATTAGGGTTTTGAATCACGAGCTTCCATCTTCTCCGGCACGAACGGAGGGTCCGAGATTAGATCAAAGCAGGTTCGGTCATGTCAACATGACCACCGTGGACCCGTCTATCCCCTCACCTAATCGTACAAGGCATGCCATGCCTGGCTATCCCTAAATCGTCCGCTCCAACATGCATGGTCGCACCACCCAAGCTGCAAATTAATCTCAACCACTCGATTTCTCCGGACGAATTGGGTGGCTTAGATCGCGTTTTCATGGGATGGTAAGACATAAGCGTGAACACCATCCTACCACCTACACGTTGGAGCAGTTGACCAAGACCGACCAAGAATGGTCGTTTTGGAACGCCCGCCCGAAGTTGTTATGGGATACGGCTTTTGCGACACTAATCTTCTATTTCAATTCGATCTCGACCACTCAACTTCGCCGGACGAATTGGGTGGCCTAGATAACGTTTTTATGGGACGGTAGGTATAAGCGCCTATACCGTCACGCCATCTACACACATGTATGATCGGCCAGTCCAGGATAGTTCCCTAAGTCTGGTTTCGGTCAGGGTGAAGAGCAATGCTTGTGCACCTCCTTCGAAACCCTAATTCTACCAAGTGTCGCAGAAGAGTTTCTTAAAGATCATCTCATCCGTCCAACTTCACCAGCTCGGTTATATAGCCCTGGTCAAGAGTTAACTAGTCAGTGCGGAGTCATGGTGATCACCATCCACCACTCTACCACACCATGTGGTCATTCAAGGAAGGGTTTGCATGCGCAACTTCCAAACCATGCTGGATATACTCAATGCAGTACCTGCATAGTATACACACGATACTTCACAAGTATCAATTTCCTTCCTGGGTTTTGCTTTCGGGCCTTTTTCTCCTCACGAACGAGATTAAAACCTAAATACTCCCGCGTTGGGAGATAGGAAATTCTTTTCCGTATGGAATGGAGGGTCGGACCATCAAAATCCGAGTCCGTACTAGAATTCTATAACGATTCTAGTAAGGGTCGCTAATTAGGGTTTCTAGTGCAACAATCAACGGTTTCCCCTCCTTTCAAGATGCAAAATCTCGACCGTCGAAGGACACCAAGATAGCAAGTTTCCTGAGCCTGACTTTCCAAGCCACAACAATATGCAACATTTTTTCCAAAAACATTCGAGACATCAATCATGTCACAAACTGGGGGATACATACTGGGGTATTGGTCTGGCGGTTTACAGCGTGCAGCGCACAACGGGCCATCACAAGAACATGTCAGGAAGTCATGGACGGTTAGTGATGATGGGAGAAGTGTGCAATCCTGGTCGTGTGACACCAACACACTACTCCACTACTCCATCACTCCACTTTCTCCACTTCCCACGAGATACGAAGGATAGGCTAAAGGACTTGTGTAAATAGGTTCTCCGCCCTATTTTCAACAACAACACAAGTCCATACAACAGAAGCAAGTGTTGATTCAATCGTATTCAAACACCGGCACTGTAGGAGCGGAATATCACAACAAATGATAACTTACGAAATTGTGGAGAGAAAAGACATCTTGCGAGCAAAGAACATTTTGCGAGCAAAGGAAATCACGAGGAAAGCAAAAGAAGTTCGCGAAATGAAGTTACGAAGGTTCGCAAGATAATTATCAAATCTGAAATGGCGGGACAACACAACTGTCATATTTTGTAAGATCATATAAATAGCCATTTAGGCATGAGAAGGAGGGGAGATCTTTTGAGCAAGAGAGGATAATTTTAGGAGGAGAGAGAAATTTTTAGGAGATATTTTATTTTCTTTATCATCTTCTTCCCTAAAAAACTAGAGCTCCAAATATTCATTAATGGAGTCTCAATTGTCAATTCATGTAATTACATACAATCACTAGTGAAGAACCGTGGATGTAGATCACATTGATCGAACCACGTAAAAATCTTTGTGTCACCTTTATAATTTTAGTACTTTAATTCTTAGTTTCATATCAAATTAATGAGATTTAGGAATCATTTTAATGGATTCTTATGAGGGTGTAGTTGTGAGATAATCCGCAACTACATAATTGGCGCTAGAAAAAGGGACCTAATCTTGTTGGTTCAAGAAAGTTAGAAAAATTGGTTACTGTTGGTGATGAATTGTACCGGATCTATGAGTTTTGAAGACAAAAATGGAAGTTCCTGGAGTTTTCTACATCGTCAAACAACGAACGTATCTTAGTAGTTCAGGAAGAAGATGACAAATAGAGTTAAAAACAGGAATTATGAAGAGAAGAAATTATATGGTGTTCTTTATTTCGCAAGCAGGAAACAAGCTTACGAGAATGTCTTAACAAGACTCATTTTGTGAAGTTATCATTTTTTGCGAAATTAAGACAAATGATCAATTCTTTAAGACAAATTCTTTAAGTAATTTTACGAGAATATGTCACTAGATAAGACAAATTCTTTTCAAGTACAGCCGTACCACCTACGAGAATTAACTCCAGGAGAATCATCAAGGTTAGCGGAGTTAACAATCATTATCAGCAAACGAATCAAGCTAGTTTCAAAAACAATCAGCTAAGAGAATCTGGCTTGTTGTGAGTTTATGGGATCGATATGATAATTAACGATAATTCTCTGTAAGGTGCAAAGGAATTTCTTTAAAATTCAGATTGTGAAGAGTGAAGTTCCAGCAAAGATCAATTAAGGAAGAAGAGTTAAAAACAAAGTCTTCCCGTCAGATCTTCCAGCGAAGTACAACTAAGAATCTATTCTCATCTTCAACTAAGAATCTATTCTGCAATTCTTGAGATATTCACGATGTTCGTAAGTTATCATCTTCGCAAAATGTACATCTTCGAAAAATGTACACACGACACGATTCATGAAAGCTTTTTAGAATGAATGAACCAGAAAGAAGGGAGAAAGACGAAAGCAAAATGTACACAAAGGACTATTAGTCAAACACCAACTTAAGGACGTACAACAATAACCTCACACAGATATGGTCGATTAGCAAGGACAAGGACGCACCAATGACAAGGGCGCAAAGAATTTTATCATCGTGGGGTCGAATTTTACGAACGTTCACAGCTCTAAAATGAAGTACATATTTCATTCTAACGACTGAATCAAGAACCACGACAAAGATAATCAAAAGGGAATATTTTTATCCTTTCATTTTCTGTTATAAAGTTGTTATGTCGATTAAACTTAAAGTGCAATATTATTATTGAATCTAGTTTCCATTTGGGAAGCTACTATTTTATATTTGAAATTTTCAGAGATTTGTAAAATCATTGATATGAACGTTTAACAACATCAGGACAACGATGCTGCGAAGAACGAATTCAAACCAAACTTGAAAGTCCAAATAGAGACGGAAACTTCGCAGTCATGAAAAAAATGAAATGAGTTGGAAGTTGGAACAGCATCATCAAACTATTATAATCTGTTGCGGCTATGTTGTCTATTGCGACCTTCGTAAAAATCTCTTCCAACTCAATAAAAGTTCAAGGGAAATGAGCAACGCAGTTGAGAGGCTTACAAATACTGCGAATGATTAACATATCTGCGAACAACACCTGCGAATGCTCACACAGGGAACCATCTTCATAGTGCGAATAAATCATAATCAACCAGTAGTACGAAGGCAATCATCGTCAAAAACGGGTTCAGCAAAGGGAAGAATTATGGAGAAATAAAGCTAAACAAGGGTGAAAAGAAGTGCAATCATTATAAACTCGGTCAAGAGGTTAACAATAAATAATAAGCAAAGCACCAACAACCACGAATCATAACCCATTCCAGCATACAGAGAAGGAACACAAAAACCACTATATCAAATTAATAGAACAGAATAAAAAATCACAAACGATAAGGATTATGAGCAAAGTTGCAGCAAATAAGTTATGGATGTGATAGAATTCAGAGGACAATGAATAGGTGTCTACGAAGTTTACTTCATCTCAATCTCAGGAGAAGTCCTGAGAGGTTCACTTGAAGGAAGAAAACAATAGTAAAATATCAATATCAGTAGCCTTCATCTGTGATCAGCTGCAGACAACCCTCCGCCTGCGAAGGTTAATTTTGTGGTCACCAGCGGGATAAAGCAGATAACAGTTCATTTCATCAACCCCAAATGTCCCAGCCTGATCACTGCATGTAACGAAAGCAAGCCCATCCCACTAGTAAAACTATTACTTCGCAGCAATAAGTTCTGTTCGCAAAAGCCCACGAACGGTAACAAGTCGCATAGACAAAAACTTCTTAAACATGATTACTTCGCAAAAGAAGCTTAGCACGGCTGGTATGATGCAACATTATACAAGAGGCAGATCAAGAGTCAACATCACAAGACTTCATTCCTTATAAACCATCAAGCAACTCATATACTTCGTAAGAGACAACAACAAGCCGTAAAAAGGTAAGTACCATTTCCCTGAATATTTTATTTACAAAAGAAAAAAGAATATTGATTTTATTTACTAAAACCGATATACTCGCAAAATTTCTACAATTTCTAAGATTTCAAAACATTTCAAAGATTTTTTAGATTGGTGAAAAGTGATACAATCGCAAGATTCAAAAATGAGTTTATCGCAAAAATTTAAAGATCTCAAAATTTTTCAAAGACTTCAAAATTACAAAAAACGGAGAAAATTCAATTCCTATATTTCTATAGAATAATTTTGATTTAAAGATGTGATATGGATACTTCTCATACTTCTTATACTAAACATTTCATGAAAACATTCAACATTTTATATACATGAAAAATTTACGATGAATTTTTAAAAAGGCGAAAAAATACCGCCAAAAATCAATTGCGATTAAACTTTCATTAATTTGCGAATAAAAGACCGCAATCTGTGATCAGCCTCCAAAAAAGAAAGAGAGCCGCATAAATTTTTATACAGGCAAACCTTTGTGGCGTACACCCTAGTTCGCGAAGCTATATTTCGTAAGAGGAAAAGTCCTAAAGTGCGTCATTTAAGGGGGTACCTATAAACGTGGCTAAGGGTAACCGGAACACCACCAAGGGCCCTTAGTACATGGTAAAATTTTAGGGGTACAACCCAATAATGGGGCACCTATCCGGGTTAGACACCTTGGAGTCTCACCTAATCTAGCGACATTACGCAATATAAAATGCGGTGTAAGAGGATTTAGGTTGGGCGACTAAGGCATACTGTCTTTCCCAAGAAGTGCAGAAAACGATCAAGGCGCCGAGGTACACGGTTAAGTCAAGAGTGTCGGGTGAGGTTGAACCACATCTGCCATTTTTGACAAGTCTTGGCAAATGATGCACTTGGCCCAAAGATACCCCATAGGGTGCAACCTCGTAACTATAATCCCTATAGGCAAAAAGGATAAGAGGTTGCGATCAAAAGCTGGTTGTTGGCAGAACCGGATGGGAAGAGCTAACCTTGTATGGTCGATGTACGCTTCCTTGAAGGGGCAACCAGGGGGAAGATAAAGGGCAGCACCCTCCATTAGGGAGCTGATACGTGCTATAAGACGCAAATGTCACGAGGCTTCTTGTTTTCGAAAACATAAAGGCTTGTCATATTTGTGCAACAATTGAACTTCTGCGAGCCTTCTAAAAAAAAAAAAAAAAAAAAAAAGAGAAAAAAAAAACAAAACTCGCAGAACATAATAAAGAAGTTAAGATGAGATCAATGGGTCACTACATGAAAGTGTAGAGACGTCCTGCAATTTTATCGCAAGACGATAATGTCACGAGGTTGTATATTCGCAAGAATGTTCAGACTTGTCATATTATCGCAAATACAAAATATTATCACAAAAGAGGTGGCAAAATAAGACCTTTACTTAGGAAGGCATGATAAGACCACAGCAATTCATGAAATTTATTCCATCAATATCATTAAAGAAGTTTTACAAGAATATATATCATGAAGTCCTAACAAATAAGACAATTCCATCAAGATCATTGAAGAACTTTGAAGAGAATATATATCAAAGAAGACAATTCCATCAAGATCATTGAAGAATTTTGAAGACAATATATATCAAAGAAGACAATTCCATCAATATCATTGAAGAATTTTTACAAGAATATATATCATGAAGTCATACCAGAAGAGGCGATTTCATTCGCGAAAATACACAAGTAAACTTGCGAAGATGCTTATATGAAAGGAGGCAACTCAAAGATATATAAATTTTACTACGGCAAAAGGAGCTAAGTAACAGAAACTTGAAATATACATTGCAATAGATAAGTATTCGCATCATACAAGCATCATACTCGCATCATACAAGCATCATACTCGCATCATTCAAGCATCATATTCGCATCATAAAAGCATTGCATAAGCATTTCAAGGCATAAGCATCGCATACACATTTCATAGCATAATCATTATATAAGTATTATATGCACACAAGTATTTTACAAAATTTTACAGGATAATACCGCGAAACTTCGCAGAAACATTCATAATTCGCAGGACTATTCATAGTTCGCAACAATATATTCGCAACACTATATTCGCAACACTATGTTCGCAACACTATATTCGCAACACTATGTTCGCAACACTATATTCGCAACACTATATTCGCAGCACTATTCGCAGCATTATTCAGAAGTTTAGAAATTCGCGAGAACCCCGAAATTCAGAAAAATTCAAAATTTGCGAAAAAATTCAGAAGTTAGCAGGGTTACCACTTGAGGCAGAGGAAAGATAAGAATAGAGATGCAATTTAGTTATTCAACATTTTCTTAAGGATTCTCCTTCATAAATAAAGAACAGAGGCAACTATGGATACCCAAGAAAATATTTTATCATTCTTTATCTTCTCAGCAAGAATCCTCATCAAAAATGGAATAATAATTTCACATGAACAGAGGCAATATTTATCACTCTCATTCAAGGATGAATACTTCTTATATATTTCGAGGATTAAGTACTTCTTATACTTCTTAAGGATACTTCATACTTCTTATATATTTCGAGGATTGAGTACTTCTTATACTTCTTCAAGGATATTTTATATTTATTATACTTCATACTTCTTCAAGATATTTCACATACTTCATACTTCGCAAGATGATACTTCTAATTACTTTTTAAAACTTCAGAACTTCGCAAAAGAATAGAGGCAAGTATATACTTTTTGAGTTTGATATTCTTTCGCTCGTTCCTTCATCAACAAATATCAAAGACTACTCCAACAACCACAGCAAGTGATTTTTTATTGAAGATCACTCTTCAAGCAATATTCAAGAAAAAATAGGCAAGATGTAGGAGCGGAATATCACAACAAATGATAACTTACGAAATTGTGGAGAGAAAATACATCTTGCGAGCAAAGAACATTTTGCGAGAAAAGGAAATCACTAGGAAAGCAAAAGAAGTTCGCGAAATGAAGTTACGAAGGTTCGCAAGATAATTATCAACTCCTAAATGGCGGGACAACACAACTGTCATATTTTGTAAGATCATATAAATAGCCATTTAGGCATGAGAAGGAGGGGAGATATTTTGAGCAAGAGAGGATAATTTTAGGAGGAGAGAGAAATTTTTAGGAGATATTTTATTTTCTTTATCATCTTCTTCCCTAAAAAACTAGAGCTCCAAATATTCATTAATGGAGTCTCAATTGTCAATTCATGTAATTACATACAATCACTAGTGAAGAACCGTGGATGTAGATCACATTGATCGAACCACGTAAAAATCTTTGTGTCACCTTTATAATTTTAGTACTTTAATTCTTAGTTTCATATCAAATTAATGAGATTTAGGAATCATTTTAATGGATTCTTATGAGGGTGTAGTTGTGAGATAATCCGCAACTACAGGCACTGATAGATTACATCCTGCAAGCCAGTTCAGCCTTCTGATACAAAACCTGCATAGCCAACACCTTCACATTCTCAACACCTTCTTCGCTTACCTCCCTAAGATCAACCCCATCTCCTTCACTTTGTGACCGAAACAAGTCTGGAACGGCCATTTCTTGGTTTAGGCCGGACTTGCACAGATTGATCTCTCGAATCTACAAGCACTCACCATGCAGTGCATTTGTTTTAGGTTTAGATTCATTCCTCATCCACACCCCAAATTACCAAAATTAGCAGGAATAGTTTTCACCCATAAACAATGCGGAATGTAAATGAGACAAGTAATTACGTGGTTTAGCACTGAGGCCTACATACACGGGGTAAAAGTGAGGTTTCATTATATGTAAATTAGTTACAAGCATAGTCAAATGACTCTGGGTGTGTTAACTTAGGCAGCGGGATTAGGGGACTACTTACTCTTCCTAATTCTCTCTCATTTTCCTTTTCGAATCGACTTGCCTCTCTCTCTTAGTGAGGAGGGGTATTTATAGGGGGTCCACCGTGGGGTCCACTGATGGAGCCGTTGTAACCTTATCATCTTGTGCTTTGTGCCGATACGCAGACGTCTTTGGTTCCTACGAGGTCCCCTTCGTTTCTTCGTTATTACCGAAGAGGCATGATCGTCTGTTCCGTTGGTTGGTTGACGCGTGTGCTGACCCATGTGTTCAATACGGGTGGTTGGGTATTCTGCACACGTCAGACCACGGTCTCCTGCCCCTGTCTTATCCGTGTCAGTCAGTTGGGCCCTGACCGTTGATCTAAGATTTCTCTCGAGATGGGATAAAGCATATCCGAGGGTTATTGGGTCAAACGCAGTGGTGCTTTATTTCGGTGCTCCTTTATTTGTGGCCATTGAATCTACGAGATGAGGGTCCTTTTCTATTGGTAAACGCTTCTTGGCTATATCCATGTGGCATCATCTTTTGATTCCCCGCGTCACATGCTCTCCACGTGCTTACCCGAGGACACGTGTCGAGTGGTGAAAATATGTACTTATAATTTGCCCTTTTTCTTCTAACTTGGGGCGTCAGTTGAAGTGAGAGGAAAACCTTCACATATTCCCCACTCGCCCAATAACTTCCCCTTGATTTTAGGGCGCGTTTCCCATTACGCAATAACTTCTTGCAATAACTTCCCCTTGGGAGAAGGGACGGTTTGCTGGTTTTTAGGAAAGTGAAGAGACGGAGGTGTTTTCGAGACTCCTTCACCGAGAAAATATTCAACCACACACAGATATACTGCAAAGGGAGTGCTTAGATTCGAGAGATCAATCTGTAGGACTCCGGCATAAACCAAGTCAATGGACGTTCCAGAGTCAATTCGGTCACAAAGAGGGAGGTGAGTTGATCTGTAGGAGGGAATCTGAGAATTGTGTGGGATCAATGACGATCAAGGATTGTGGATGTGTTGAAGGTTTCTACAAATTTAAGAACTGCTGAATGTTAGTTCTATGAATAAGTTTTTAATCGAGTTGTTGACGGATGATTATTATTATCTGTTGTCCTCGATTTGGACTTATTTATATTGCAAGAATGATGAACCACTGATCCATGTAAGTGTGACGGTTTTTTGAGTGAAAGAGTGGGAAAGTGGAAGAACGTGGTAAAAACCAGTTCCAGGTCGTGCGGAGACTTGGTTAACCGTCCACCCACTACTTTGCTAACTCCTTCAATCGTTTCACGACTTACTCACATTATCATCGTAGATGAATCCACGTGCCGTAGGCCGCTAAACCAAACCCCAAATTGATATCCCCCATTTGTGACATGATTAATGTCTCACAAATCATGGAGTATGCATGACATACGTGTATTAACTAGTCGGTTGTTGACTGTTTAGACACTGAGTCTAGGTTTTGTTAAATCGAGCATGAGTGATGAATGCTCAGCGATTCATGGGTAGAACATGTAGTTCTATGAAATGATGTCAATATTGTAGATTTAGTGATGAATTACTGACCAGTATTTGAGCGACTGATCAAGTATTGCTCAATTCGGCGAATTACTGAATATTGATAAGTTACTGAATATATGTGGATTATTCGAGAAACTGAGCAAATATTGCTCGATTCGACGAGTTACTGATAAATTACTGAATATTTATAGTTAGATCAATATTCTAGCAACTGAGTAAGTATTGCTCAATTCGACGAATTCTTTATTTATTGGTGATTTAACCCAATAGAATATTAAAAATATTGGTAGATTATCGAATATTATATAATTAATCCGCATGTTACTTGATGGATCAACATGAATTTATTTAGTGTTTGAACTTGCTCAGAATAATGATTTGTTGAGCGTTTGTTCAAAAACCCTAATTTTTGATCAATTGCTCATTAGTCGACGAATTGCTGAAAATAGGTCATGAGTGAAGGAAAGACCGACCACATAAGACTATTGACATCCATGTGATTCCCAATTACTCGAGTGAGCATCCACCAGGGTCATGAGTTGACCAGTTGGTGAAGGAATGATGATTAAATGCCGGTTTCATCATTTACTGAAATATTGTTGGGTTCAGCATTAGGTGATAAAACCTAGGTATGAAATATGGGACCGACCAAGAGAGCATGGAGCTGGCACTTGGTGGTTGCGTGACCAGTTGGCTGTTTGAGCAATCCTCAGGTTGGTTGGAGAGAGTTTGGGCCCAATATGAGCGATTGCACAAATTAGGTCAAAAGTGTGAAAACATGTGGGACGGGTTTGTATAATCCCTAGGGATGATCTTGATCGGTCAAGAACGCATTCACATGTTACCTTGATGTCCATGTTTCAGTACTGAGAGTTTCAGTATTTTTTTATGTGCGGTTGAGCAACATTGTGAATTTTCAGAAGAGTTTCATCTTGACTGAAATTCTTGATTTTGTTGGAATGAGCATGTATGCTCAATTGATCAATATTTTGTAAATATTAAAATAAGAGTATTTTAACATTTAAAATTACCGTGAGAGGCTAGCCGGTCGTGTGACCATGTTGGCTTTTGGATTTTCATGATTCGAGCAAAATTTGAGAAATTATGACGAAATCATGATTTTGCTCAAACCGAGGAGTTCATGAATTGAGGAAAATAATAATTATAAAAGACTAGGGATTGCAAGGTGTGGGACCGTCCATGGCTTGGGCATTGCCGGTCGTCTATGTTTCCCGGTCCCGCACACCTTTCCCTACTTTTATATTATTATTTTTTCATAAATCCATGAAGTTATGGAGGATCCATGGGTTTTTGTTGAAACGGAGGAGTTTCATGAAAATGGGGAAATAATAATTATAAAAGGCTAGGGATTGTAAGGTATGGGACCGGCCACGACTTGGGCATGGCCGGCCGGTCCTGCACACCTTTCCCAATTTTATAATATTATATTTTCCTGAATCCATGAAGTTATGGAGAATTCATAAAAATATGGGGAAACCATGAGTTTTGCCCGAACAAGGAAAGTTTTCAGAATGGAGGAGTCTTCATGAGTTCATGAAAATATAAAAATGAGGGAAATAATGGTGGAAGCATGGGACCGGACACGACTAAGGCACGTCCGGCCGGCCGGTGGGCCCGGCCCATGGGCGCTTCTCCATTATTTTAATGTTATTATTTTCTTTCTCCTATCTTATGCAGGATTCCTCACTTGTCCATATTTTCGGATGCTCGTTCGTGCATTTGGGTGCTCGTGCGTGCATCATTGTCGAGTACACTTGCACCATTTTTTATGGGGCTTACTCAGTGATAGTTCAGATGCTCGATTGTTGAGTATTTATTACTAATTTATTAAATTCAGTGGAGAATAATTCATGAAACTGAGTAATAAAAGTGAGTAGTAATTTATTATCAATCCATAGGATCAGCTGTGGATTCGACCATGGATTCGGAATAATAAAGCTCGTATTACCATTTCGTGGGATCGTGGATTCGACCACAGAATCGGAGTAATAAAGTTGTGTATTACCATTCCATGAGATCATCCGTGGATTCGATCATGAAATCGGAGTAATGAGGTTATCTATTACCATTCCATGAGATCAGTCGTGGATTCGATCATGAAATCAGAATAATTAGATAAAATAGATTATATTCAAGGAATTCAGCGGTGAATGTCACAGTAGAATTAATCTATCGCAGAAGGGATATTAGCCAGTTAAAGCGTCATAATTCTGAAAGGTGCATAGTCAGGGAACAATCGTGCAACGTTGTTAACCTGAAGGCGTTTATCCCCCTCAAAAAACAATTATGTAGGGGAGCCGCCTTAATCTATACATAGTCTCTCTACATAGTCAAGGAAAAACGAGTGTCGCCGATGTCCGGAAGGCGTTAAGCCCCCTAAACAAACAATTATGTATGAGGACCGCCCAATTGTTCTTCTATGAAGAGGCAGGTCTCTCTCATGTAGTCAGGGAATAGAGAGTATCACCGATGTCCTGAAGGCATTAAACCCTCTCAATAAACAATTATGTAGGAGGACCGCCCAATTCTATTATTCTACATAGAGGACATGATGAAATGCACAGCATCGAATGCTCATCTAGTGGGAGGCCTTTCGAGAATCATATTCATCATGGCTTCGTAAAATATGAATCGTTGCATGCCTGAATCCGTGTCAGAAACATGCAGTGTCATGATTTTGCGGTTTTGACCTTTGTTGAAAATCCACCATCAACATCCTAAAACCATTATAGGTTAACGACTTAAAGACTTCATTGGGATTCTGAAGCCATACCCAACTATTTTCTATGTAGTTGCGTGTTGTGATCTTACTTGTTCTATTGTATTGAGTACTATCTTCTCTAAGATTTGCTCGAGATTTATCTCCAATAGGTAAGATATAAAAAGTAATCAAAAGCTCTATGTCTCATTCTTTTTGATTCCACAATAACTTGTTCTACTACCATATAGTTAAGTTATTATCAGGAAATTGATATTTTTAGGATGTTCTTTGGGAATATGAGACTGAATTATCAATTGGTTCTTGTTCACCTTGATTTATCAAAAGACGGAACAAAAACTTCGTAGGTATTTCCGTGGGAGACAGATTTATCTATTAGAATAGACCAATCTGTGGGAGAAAGATTTGTTATCAAGTCTTCGACTTTGGGTCATAACAACTCTTAGTTGTGGATAAGATCAGCTAAGGGAATCAAGTGCGTAGAGTCCTGCTGGGATTCAGAGACTTAAGGAATGCGACTGTACCTTAATCAGTGTGAGATTGGTTAGGGCTCAACTATATTCCAGTTTGAAGTTAACTTGTAGTAGTCTAGAGTCTGTAGCGGCTTAATACAGTGTGGTGTTCAAATCTGGACTAGGTCCCGGGGTTTTTCTACATTTGAGATTTCCTCGTTAACAAAACTTCTGGTGTCTGTGTTATTTCTTTTCTGCATTATATTCGTTTATATAATTAACATATCACAGGTTGTGAGTAGTTCAATCAATTGGTAAATCCAACCTTTGGTTGTTGATTATAATTGATTGACACTTGAAAATTGGTCTTTGGTGTCGTTCAAGTTATTTCTCATAATAATCAAGCTCACGGATTCTATCTATTTGATTTGATGATTACATCGAGAAACATAGATATAACCCTTGAATATATTTCTTGATTGAATCTGACTGTCTAGTTGATTATCTGGGAATTATATTGGAGTTAGTCCATACATATTGTATAACGAAATATTGGTTGTGGTTGTTATACTCTCATATTTTTAATTGGTATTAGAGCATGCAAACACGTTTAAGACCTCATAAGTCTGTGTTTGTAGCAATCTGACTTTATGGACATAAGCGTTATCTTTATAAACGTACCGCTAGTCTTCGATGGCTTGAATTACTTATGGTAGAAAATTGTTATGTATGCCTTTCTCCAAGCAAGTGATTTTAAATCATGGGTTTATGTTGTTAATGGCTATAATCCTCCATTGGTTACAGCAGACGGTGTAACTGTTACAAAGGATATTAGTAGGTATGAGCCTGACGAGATTCTCGCTGCAAAGAAAAATTCTAGTGGCTTAAATGTTATCATACATTCCATTACCCCAGATATTCAGCACCATGTGACTACGTGCACTCGGTCTAAAGATGCTTGGGATATCTTAGAAACCGTATTTGAAGGGAATACCTCTGAAAAGGAAGCTAGCTTAAAAACCTAAATTCTGATTGGGAAAACCTTCATATGGCTGATGAAAATTCATTTGATGAATTTAATCACAAAGTGTCTGAAATTGTTAATGCATCTTTTGCATTAGGTGAGACTTTTCCTGAAAAGGACATTGTAATGAAATTCTCAGATCGTTGTTAGCCAAATACGATTGTAAGAAACATGCCATCGTTGAGGGAAATAACCTTGATACACTTTCCAGAAATACTTTTGTTGGGAAGTTAATGATCTTTGATCATGAGCATACATCCAAATTTGAAAAGGATATTGCCTTCAAATCACAAAAGACCACTAAATTACTTGACAAAAGTAAAAGTGTTGGCAATTCTGTAGTTGATCCTAATGAGACTGATTCATCAGATGAATATCTTGACAACTCAGTCTCACTGATCACAAGATAGTTTAGAGATCTTCTTTTTAAGAGAAGTAAATGGTTTATCATAGGTAAACCTAGGTCATCAGTCAAACCTCATGACCGTACCCCTCCAAAAAATAGGGACACCGTCGATACTGATGATGAGGATATGCCACAGTGCTTCAAGTATAATGGTTTTGGTCATTTTGCTAATGAGTGTCCAAATCGTAAAAAATACACTGAGAACAAAGGTCTTGCTGTAACTCTTGATGAAATGTCTGATCATTATGATTCAAATGAAGATGAAAAATCAAGTGTTGCACTTCTTGGTAAAAAATATTGATTTTGATAACTGTAGCAATACGTTCATCAATCTTGATATTCTTCCTGGAGAAACTTCTTCAACTGCTTTGGAGGATAAAATGGATCTTTCTCTGTCTACTGAAAATTCTATCTCACATGTTTCGGGTACCTCAATCTGTTTATTATCATGCTCAGCTATGGTCTCTGAACCGTCCTCTACATTAACATGTTCTTATTGTACTTTTAAGGGTCATAAACTCTCTAATTGTTTCAAGTACAAACATAAAATAATATATGTCAACAAACTTCAATAGAGAGCAAATCGATTAGCAAACAAGCTCAAACTGTTCATAAGTCGAATTTATCTGAGGTATGTTAACTCAATACTTCTCCGAAGAAGTTAATCTCTAAAGGAAAAGATAGACCTTTGCAGAAAAGAACAAGCATAAACATTCTATGAAAAAAGGATGTTAAGAATTCCATACAAGAAGTGTA
The DNA here is from genome assembly GCA_023529315.1 of Papaver bracteatum. Classification (NCBI taxonomy): domain Eukaryota; kingdom Viridiplantae; phylum Streptophyta; class Magnoliopsida; order Ranunculales; family Papaveraceae; genus Papaver; species Papaver bracteatum. Next base: position 43,326 of record JAJJWX010003279.1, on the reverse strand, counting down.
TGGTGTACAAATTATTGCTCACCCCAACACAACTTAATTGTGTTCGAAGTGCATCTTGTCTCATGTGCCTGGTTTCAAAGAGACAAGAGTTGAGCACAAATCAGGCTTTAGGAAAAGAAAATTTTTGTTTTATTTTTTCTTTTTGTTTCTCTGGAATTCTGTTGATCTTTTTATATCATAAATTGGTATTGAAAATGATTTATTTTTTGTCATGGAAAGTAGGTTAAAATCGACAATTCTACCTTCGTTAGGGTTATGAATTGGTCGTACGCGAATCCTTTTACATTTTATAAAGGTTCTATAATCCTACATTCCTTTTTCCTTTCCTAAAAATTCTTTTTATCACAAGACTGCTTGTAGAGCTTGTATTGTTTATTTATTTAAATTCTAAGTTATTTGGAAGATGATTTTGCAGTATTAATCTTTATTGGTTAAAAGTTAAGTCTATATTGCAAATAATGTTATGGGATATGTGTGTATACGTTCGTGAACTATAATTGTCCGATATATGTCAAAAGTTAAGTTTATTGTGTCATTATGAAAATATTGATAAAAGATAGAATGAACTTTTGAATATTCTGCAGTATTGATCTTTCCCTGATCCACTTCTATGTGAAAGTACTGTATGGCTCCATAAGTTTTCTTATGTCGAGCATTTCCGATTAAATTAATCATTAAGGTTCCTTTGTGGTTAATTTAATTGAGTTTACCGGATACAAATTCATGTTTCATGCAATTTGTTAATGTCCAAAGAAATCCTTCTTTTCTTGTAAAATTAAGGTCCCTCTTGTTGTTCTTTCGTGAATGACATTTTATGGGGCAGAGTTATCAATTGAACTTGTGCTTAATTGCAAAATCTTTGTAGGGGTGTGGAATATTGTAGGAGTTGTCTTGTATCTTTATAAACTCCTTGATGAATACACTAAGTTTCGACTATGTGAAATCATCGAAACAGAGTTGATATGTTCTCTTTTAGTCATGAATAATCTCTTTGAGAATTTCATTATGATCCCACTAGTTTTCGTACCTTTGCCAATTTATATTGACAAAAATGGGTAGAATTATTTTGTAGTTCACACTACATACATATGGTTTACGGATCATTATGTAAGGGGGAATGGTTTTTGAAAAGACGAGGGTACCCAAATACACCACAATCTTTAATTTATCCACCTATAAGTCCTCCTACCGAAAGTGATTTTCTATGGACAAAGCGAGACAATACTACAAATTAGTGTTCACACTTTGTGTGATTGTCTATGGATACGAGATCAAGACAATACGACTACCAAAGTGTGATTACTTGATAATAGGTTCGGACGTAAACAAACTCTATAGGATCACTATCAAGTAAAGCGGAGTTAACATTTATGTAATTTACTTTAAATTATAATAACAACAATTATAATTGCGGGAAGGTAAAGTAATTGACACATCAAGATTTTGTTAACGAGGAAACCGCAAATACAGAAAAACCCCGGGACCTAGTCCAAAATTGAATACTTTCATAATTAAGCCGATATACAAAATCTAAACCAACTTCGTATAGTTATGACCAAGCAACTAACCCTAGTACACTTAGTTTCCTCAGTATCCCTGCGCTCCTAACTTCGATGAGTGCACACACTGGAACAATTCCTTTGGATCGTATTCCATCTAGTAAAGGAACAACAAATATATTTGGTAACAACTCTATTGATTCTTTAACATAAAGATATCTCAAGTCATATGCAAAGGCTCTTCCGTCTAAGCTAATAAACTTCTTTTCCTGGTTGGATCAATCTATACATTAACTACAAAGTAGTCAAGTTTAGATTCGCAATCAATCGATGTAAACTCCAACAAGAAACTATAAAGTGATGCTGATATCACGCAACTAATCAATCGAATAAATTCGATTCTAGTTGGATCCCAGCCGATCAAGGTTCGTGCAACACAAAGATATGAGAAACCAATAAGAAATCTTATTCATCTTCAAATCTTCTTTAATCTTCAAACCTGCACAACACCACTTGAATCTCTTGTGATCAATCGCGCACTAAGCGGAGTCTGTTAATAATGGATTATCACAAGATGTCTTTAGATGTACAAACAGTTCTAAAAATCCCGTCGATACTTCGATCTAGTTTGAGTGAATCTTATAACAGAAGAGAAGATTCTCAAGAATAAACAAGATAGGTGCAATCAAATTTTCAACAGCCGCTAGTCAATCAAATCAATCGAAAACTAATAACACTGCAATTATCTAGTTTCCCACCAACGGTACTCGTAGAGCTTCTTGATGCCACAGAAGTCTTTAAACGAGTGGTCGTAAGAGATTTCGCCTAATTAGGGTACTTTCCTCTCCGATTAGACGGATCCACCAGAAACAACAAAAAGATGAAGTTTTCCTGGCTCTTAGGATTGATTGCTAGAAATGCAAACTTAGATATTTATAGACCAATGATGTTTTTACACAAGGAATTTCCAAAACCGAAAGTATTCTCAAGATATGCAATAAATGCCCATTCAGTTTTCATAATTCCAGTAAATGCTTTGTCCAATATTTCCAGAAATCTCTCAACATAAAATATCCAAATAGTAAATACACATTACTAATTTTTATTCTCTAGAGATATGCATTTAATTGCTGGTAATTAAAGCATATAAAACTAATAACCTTAATTAAAAAATTCTTAATTTTTTTCGGAACATGATCTCCTTGAGTACTAAGGAATATCTTTGAACAATAAAATATAAGAGTTATGGTACGTGTTCAAAGAATGTTGACATCTCTTCTTTGTTAATCCTCTTTCATATTTACAATCTTGGAATTGGTTGTAACACACTTCCAAACAAGTTTAGAATTGGTTCACCTGAATTCCAAGACAACTATGTGATTGATCAAATATCAAATCACATTCATGGGTTCAATCGGTTCTACCAATCACTGGGATCGGTTATATCTAATATGGAAGTACATGTGTTCGGTCACACAGGTTACCATGACCGATTACATCAGTTACCAGGATCGGTTACATCAATTACCAGAACTGGTTACCATATACACATGGTATTGCTTGTGATCGGTTACACAAGTCACTAGGATCGGTTACACTAATTACCAGGATCGGTTACACCAATTACTAGGACCGGTTACACCAATCACAAGGATCGATTACACAACTTTGTGATCGGTCACACCAATTACAAATATCGATCATACCATCTCAGGTGATTACTTAGGATCCGTTACACTAATTAATCAAAACTAGTCATACCAAATCATAAGTCAGGAATTGTGATTAGTTGTACCAAGATAACCATCTTACACATATTGGTAATCCAAAGATATGCAATGAATAGCCGTACCAATAAGCCTAGCGATTTCCCTTTCGATTCATAAAACAAGTTCACGAATGTACTTCCTTAAATAAATGTAAAACATTGTTTCCTAAGATGAAATCTTCACCTTCACCTTTACCCATTCACATAATCATAACAACATTCATAAGATTATGTCTATGTCACATCTACGAAGTTCAAAAGATAAGCGTAATACTTCGTAGTCTAATTCCCTAATACTATGATCATGTGATCATGTCTCTCTACTAGAGTGATATATCCATACACAGCTATGCATTTATGTTTTCAATATAGCATGACTTGAAAGATACATTAGGAATAACCTCAAGAGGAAGGATAATGTCTTCGTTATAGCTCGTTTCTTCTTCACATTATTCAGGTCTTCGAGTAATACTTGTATGTATCAACATTCCTAGACTTTCTAGTCTAACCTAAACGAAGTTGTCTCTAGTTATAAGAGTTTTGACTCACTAAAGTATGAAAACCAAACTTGACATACCAATGCTTGGTGGGTTCAATCGAGCTATGCTCTAAAAATCTATCCCTTTGTCAATTTTAGTGACAAAACTCTTAATACATATGGATAAAAAAAATTACAAGAATTCATTATACATACACTTGATTCCAAGTTTCAACAGCACAATAACCTGCATATATTCAATTAATAAATTCCGCTATTGGCATCTGAATAACAAAGCTTATACTCCCCCTAAAGGTAAGATAGGCAGATATTCAATACGAACATCTTTGTTATTCCACTTTTGTAGTACAGAATGACTACACATCAATATGATATGTTTCTCCCCGTTAGTTAATGCTCTAGTCTTTCGTTAGATATAACGTTTAAGCACAATTGTCCTTTCCTTAGTGATTACAAATCACTTGTTTACTACATATATTTCTCCCCATTTTTATCACAAAATTACAAAGGTTCGAGCAAATACAAGTCAAACCGAAAGGATCTTACAAATCCAAAAGACTTGTAAACAACCTATAAGAGTTAAGCACGAAGGTTTCACATACCACTTTAGATAACCAATATTAAAACCGAAACTACAAGTAATTTAGTTTTAATATGTTATCAAGGAAAACTATTGCCCGAAGCAATTTTCCCTAATAGTTTAAAAAATTGACTAAGAAACCTTGTTAAACCGATTGTAACATACAATCGCTTATTTCGATAAGACCAAAATAAAGATCAGAATTAACTTTATTTCTCTCATCAGGCTCTAATTATTCAGAAAATAACTTAGACTTTTCTCTTTAGACAAGACAAACATTAGGCTAGTTAACTAGTTTTTCTTGTCAAGGCATTCAATTAGACTTGAGTAACTGAATCCTTCAATTTGATAAGTCTAACTAAGATCAGAATTAACTTAGTTTCTCTTATCCGGAATTGAATTGGACTAAACAAATAATCCCGTATTTTGTTAAGCCATAAATAATACATACAAACCAAAATATATTGACTTGCACAATTATTTTCTTAATTGGAAACAATTGAAACAAACATAGACATTATAGCACCGCAATTGCACCGAAATTTCGTTAAGAAAAAATACTTGATACCCAACAATAAAGAAGATACCAAACAATAAGCCAAACAAATTTACAAAATTTTTATTTACTCTTTCGTTAGATATAACATTTAAGCACCATTGTCCCTTCCTTAGTGATACCAAATCACTTGTTTACTCCATATATTTCTCCCCCTTTTTGTCACAAAATGCCAAAGGTACGAGCAAATAAAAGACAAACCGAAAGGATCTTACAAATCATAAAATACTTTCAAAGCCTATAAGAGTTAAGCACGAGGGTTCCACACACCATTTTTGATAACCAATATTAAAACCGAAATTACAAAGTAATTTTGTTTTGATATGTTACCAAGGAAACAATTGCCCGAAGTAATTTTCCCTAATAGTTTAACAAATAAAAAATTGACTAAGCACCTTAGTTCTTTTGCTAAACCGATTGTACAAATACAATCGCTTGTTCGATAAGGTCAAAATAAAGATCAGAATTAACTCTATTTTTATCATCAGGTTCTAATTATTCAAATAATAACTTAGACCTTTCACTTTTAAACAAGACAAGTACTAGGTTAGTTAACTAGCATTTCTTGTTAAGGCATTCGATTAGACTTGAATAACCGAAACCTCCACTTTGATAAGTCTAACTAAGATCAGAATTAACTTAGTTTCTCTTATCCGGAATCGAATTGGATTAAACAATTGATCCCGAAAACCCTTTTTGTTAAGCCATAAACAATTCATACAAACCAAATAAATTAACTTGCATAATTATTTACCTCAACCGGAAGCAATTGAAATAAACATAGACATTATAGTACCGCAATTGCACTGTAATTTCGTAAGCCTAAACAATTGATACCAAACCATAAAGCAAAATAACAATAGTTTTTATTAACCGGAAACAATTGAATCACACACACATCCATACACAAATAATGGAATAAACATTAATTGTACCAAAATATTGTTAAGCAAAAGCAATAAATATATGCAATAAAATCAGGCTTTTCTTAAACAGGAAAACGATTAACTAACAAATTCGTTACCTCAAATTCTGCATCCTCTTCTCCCCTTAAGATATATCATTAAGCGCAAGTTCACATGGAACTCTCACCCGTTGTGTTGTCATCCTCTCGCAAGACAAAAGAACAACAACAAGGACCAACCTTTACCAATGAAAGGTTGAAAACTGGTTTTAACTAATGCAATGCAAAAGTTGAAACCCCGAAACACATATGCTTTTATGCTAAACCAAACGATTCAACATATTGTGACTTTTTCACATATTTGTTTCAATTAGAACCCCTTATGATCCTTTGATAAAGCCTACCATCATGGGCTAGAACTCAATCCCGCTAAATCAAAAAGTCACCCAAACCATAAGGGTTCACACCATATGAGATCGAATATTAAGGTCAAGAAAACCGAAATCAAACATCCCATAAACATACATATCAATAATACAAAGCATTCAAGCACATGCTATGTAATAAAAAACTATCACAAGAAAAATTATAAAATAATAATTTTATTCATAATAGACTTTATTGAAATAATCAAAAACTGATGTCTATTTTTCACTTGGATTAAGTATTACAACAACTAACTTAATCTATAGTGGTGCTCTTATTGTTTAATGAGATTTCATAAGTACTCAAAATTTTAAAGCATGTCTCAAGAGAGTTGTCTGCAACCACTTCCTATTTTTCAAGTTCTTTAATTAGAACCTTGAGTTCAGCAAAAACACTTGTTGTTCGACCAATTCTTTCTTTGAGTCAATCTTGATATTAAATAATCATTATGAGATTGGTTCTCAGTTCTGCAAAACCTTGGATATAGTGAATCATACTATCAGAAGGAATCCACTTGGTTTTGGTTGGATCTTGAAAGTTGTAAGCCAACATACATGACTCATCTTGAGATCCATTCAAACTATTTGAATCATAATCAGACAAGATTTTTGATATGTTTTTCTTCTTCCTTTTTGTATTGATTCCTTGACAATCCTTAACCTTTTGAGCTTCCCCCTTATTAACCTTTGTGAAACTGCGAGTTATTGGAGGAATGATCGGTTATTTAAATAAGGATTGATCAGGGTTTCAGAATACAAGCAAGAGATAGTTTCTCTTTAAGAAGCGACAACTCTTGGACCGAAAAATATTAGGAAATTCCGAAAATATTAAAAAAAATATATTCAGTTTCCTTTGTCCGAACTTGTCATGCTGGAAGGTTTATTAAAAATCATAGATTCTAAATAAAACCTATTTTTGGAAGATCATGTTAAACACGAACAAATTCTTTAGACAAACATGGATTCGCAGTTATCCGTAAAATATCACATATTTTTTTTGATAAACAGATACACACAAAAAAATGTGCTCTCGTTTTTTTTTTTTTTTTTATCATCCCTAATTAAGAGCACGGAAGAGGATGAGAGTGCACAATTTTGATAAAACTAAGTTGTATCAGAGTAAGCTTTTTCTATCTTACAACGAGCATCAGAAACATAGTTCATGTTTCTCTTTGGGAATTTCTGCCCAAAATATTTTCTCCCAAGAAGATGATCCTTCCTTGATCCAAAAACATGATCATTAGGAGACACTGTACTGACGTGAGAATTTTCAGAGATGGATAAATCTCTCTTAAATCTTTTAATGAGATTTTCATATGATTTTCTCATCCTAAGGATTTCCTTATGATGCACATCAGCATGATTATCTAAAATAATTATCGGAAATTCCTGATTATTTCTTTTGGCAGAGATTCTCTCTTTCCCTTTCTTCTAGATTCGTTCTTCATCAAAACAAGAATTGTTTCGATATGGGTGAGGAGGAACTTTTTTCCAGAAGCAATTATCAACTTTTTCTTCTGATTATTTTGATTTGACTTTGTCAGGTTATGGTATATTCTGTTTTTATACTGAGGAATGATCTTCCAGTTTTTTAAGACAAGAAACTTCTTTCAATACTTTTACTACCATTTTTTGAAGAAGTATAAGTTTCCTGTCAAGTGACTGAAAGTTGTATTCCTTAAGATCACGTTCACGGAATCGGTTCAAAGTTTCCTTAGGACAAGATTTCGTCTGATCATCAGTAGATATAGAAGATGATTTTTCATGCTCTTAGACTTGATGTAGTTAAACAAGCTTTGTTATCACAATCTCTCAAAGTCGATCAAGGACCTTTGGTTTCTTCATCAGAAGAAATTATAACAGAATCATTAGTCAGAGTCATATGATGTGTCTCTTTATCTCGAGTAAGAAATTTACAAAGAGCTTCTAATTTGACTGTGAGATCCATATTCTCTTTGGTTGGAATATTCAGTTGAATGTCTTTATCTCTTATCTCATTCTTAAGAAGATTTGACTCTGTCTTTAATATTAGCACTTTCAAAGACAGATATTTTATAGGTTTTAGGAGTTTTACCAACTCTTTATCAGCATATTCTTTTCCATCAGAGAATGACTCAGATGTACTCTTGATTTTCGTAACTCCTGGATCATGAGTTAATGAAGTGGTAACATCTTCAAATTTTGAGTATTCATACTCTTGCATAACGTTAACTGAATTAGTCATCGATTCAATTCTTATAGGATGGATCACACCAACCACAAATTGTTAGATCTTTTCGTGTTTTCCTGCTCTGATACTAATTGAAAATACGAGGGTACCCAAATATACCTCAATCTAAAAAAATTCCACCTATAAGTCCTTTCTCCGGAAGTGATTATCTATGGACTGATTCGAGACAATACAACTAATCGTTTCACACTTTATGTGATCGTCTATGGATACGAGATTGAGACAATAAGACAACAAGACAACTTACGTGATTGACTATGGATACAAGATTGAGACAATATAACAACGAAGTATGTTTACTTGATAATAGGTTCGGAATTAACCATACATAATAGGATTGCTATCAAGTAAGTAGGAATTAATGTTTGTGTATTTTACTTCTAATTATAATAAAACAATTATAATTGCGGAAATAGAAAAGTAAAAGACACATCAAGATTTTGTTAACGAGGAAACCGCAAATGCAGAAAAACCCCGGGACCTTGTCCAGAATTGAATACTCTCAGAATTAAGCCGCTATACAAAATCTAAACCAACTTCGTATAGTTCAGACCAAGCAACTAAACATATAGCTTACCTAGTTCCCTTAGTATACATGCACCTCCAACTTGTAATAAGTCATGTACTTGGAACAATTCCTTTGGTTCGTATTCCAAATAGTAAAGGAACAACAAATTTGTTCGGTAACAACTCTTTTCAAACAATGTAATATGAGTTTGACAAAAGGCTCTTCCGTTTATCCCAATAAACTCCTTTGTTGGGTTCTTAGATATGTCTCTCAAAAACTATCAAAGTAATTGTCTATACTTATGCAATCAATACTTTTAATCACAAAGAATTGTATTGATGTTGATTTACTCAACTAATCTATCAAGGTTATCATAAAGATAAATTGATTATAGTTGGATCCGCAGCTGATCAAGTTTTGTGCACACCAAAGATTATGAACTCAAATAAGAAATCTTCTTTGTCTTCAAATATTATTAGATCTTCAATAAACACCTGCACACAAACAACCTGAATCTCTTGTGATCAATCACACACAGAACGGAGTCTGTTAATAATAGATTATCACAAGACGTCTTTAGATCTACAAACAGTCTAAAGATCCCCATCGATACTTCGATCTAATTTGAGTGAATCATATATCAGAAGAGAAGATTCTCAAGCATAAACAAACTAGGTGCAATCAAAATTAAACAATCGTTAGTCAATCAAATCAATCGAAAACTAATAATAAACAACAATTATCTAGTTTCCTACCAATGGTACTCGTAGAGCTTCCCAATCCCAAAGAAGTCTTTAAAACGAGCGGTCGTAAGAGATTTCGCCTAATTAGGGTAATTTCCTCTCAGAATAGACGGCTCCACCAGTAACAACACAACTAGGTAGTTTTGCTGGGTCTAAGGATTAGTTTTCTTAAAATGCAAACTTCAATATTTATAGACCAAGGAAGTTTGGACACCAAGGAATTTCCAAAACCGAATATTCTCAAAGATATGCAATAAAGTACAAATACGGTTTTCATAATTCCTGGAAATGCTCTGTCCAAATATTAACCGAAATCTCAGTAGAAAATCTCAAATTAGTAAATGCACATTACTAATTTTTATTTTCTAAAGATATGCATTTAATTGCTGGAAATTAAAAGAATATTAAACTAAAAACCTTAATTAAAAGATTCTCAATTTATTTCGATCCGGGATTCTCCTCTAGCTATTAAGGAATATCTTTGAACAATAAAAGTTAAGAGTTAGTGCACATGTTCAAAGCATGTCGACATCTTTACTTTGTAAATCCTTTTTCATATTTACAATCTTGGAACTGATTTGCCACACTTCCAAACAAGTTTAGAATTGGTTCATCTGACTTCCAAGAACTATGTGATTGAGTATCCTATCAAATCACCAATCATAGGTTTCAGGGTTCTACCAAAACAAGTTTTGGTTCTACCTCCATGTGGTTACTAAGATTAGTCATGCTAGTTACCAGAAGTTGGTTGACTAGGTACTAGGATCGGTTACCACATGTTTATGGTATAAACTTGCAATCGGTTGCACAAGTCATAGGATCGATTCCCCAATTACTAAAAACTTGTTGCACCTCTTACAAGGATCGATTCCCTCTTGTGATCGGTTGCACCTCTTACTAGGACCAGTTCCCCAATGTCTAGAGTTGGTCATACCAATTACAACATATCGATCATACCATCTCAGGTGATTACGTAAGATCAGTTTCACTAATAAAAGTCGTACCAATACAAAAGTCAGGCATTGTGAATAGTTTTACCAAGATACATAAACAAGTTATGAGTGGTTATACTAAACACACATATTGGTAATCCAAAGATTTGCAATGAATAATAATACCAATAAGCCTAGCGATTTCCCTTTCGATTCACAAAACAAGTTTATGAATGTTCTTCCTTTAAATGAATATAAAACACTTTTTCCAAGGATAAAATCTTCACCCATACACATACATAATCACAATAGCATTCATACGATTATGTCGATGTCTTATATACGAAGTTCAAAAGATAGAAGTTATACTTCGTATTGTAATTCCTTAATACTATGTCTAACTAGAGTATAATCATTCACAGCTTCGCAGTTATGTTTTCAAAATGCACGACTTGAAAGATACGTTAGGAATAAAACCGTTCAAGTCAAATATTACTAACCTCAAGTGGAAGGATGACGTCATCGTTGTAGTTCTTTACTTCTTTACTTTCTTCAATTCTTCACGTAATACTTGTAAGTCTCGTATCCTAGTAACATTATAGCTAACCTATATGAAGTTGACTCTAGTAAATAATCAAGCAACTCTTTAAATGAGTTTTGATTCACTAAAATATGACAACCAAACTTGACATACCAACGCTTGGTGGGTTCAACCGCGATATGCTCTAACACAAAGTAAGATAAGAACACGTAACTACAGATAAAATAGTTGGGTTTGGCTTCAAATCCCAATGAAGTCTTTAAGTCGTTAACCTATAATGGTTTTAAAAAAACCTAGGTTGAAGGAGAATGGACTGTAGTTACAACTAGTATCATACATAAGGTGTGGGGATTAGGTTTCCCAGTTGCTATAGTTGTCCCTTATATAGTCTTCAAATCATGGTTTGCAATCAATGTTACCTTGGTAATAAAGTATTCAATATTCACCGTTAGATGAAAACCTGATTAGATTTAAGCTAATATCTTTCAACCGTTAGATCAAACTTAGCTTGTTATACACAAATTTAGTGTTAGAGCATTGCTCGTTCGAACTCGCATGCGTTTCTATCTCAAGCATGTTTGTCAATGTTAGTGATCAAAACTATAAGTTTTGATTTCTAGTCTACTATATCTAAAGTGTCGGACTAGGATAGAAAGTGTAGTTGAGCTCAAGAACTCCATGGAAATCATCATATAAGACGAAGGACTACTCAAGGAACTGGTGGATCTTCATCGACTAAAAGGTATGTGGAGACTTGAACTTAGCTATCACTCAAAAGTCTATCTATTCTATCTCTTATCTTGAGAAAAAAGTTATATTACTCTATAGACTAAGATTATACATATTTGATATTTTGAGACGAGTATATCTCGCATATCTATTTCTTGAAATATGTGTTGGTAAAGCTTTCGCTTTAGCCAAGTTCATCTTTACATAGTGACGAAAGTCATGATAAGTTTCAATCACTTTGAAAATTGCTCTGATGAAAAATGGTTTGGGAATAACAACTATATATCATCCTCTGAGAATGTTTCAATGATTGAAATAAGAGTTTAGAAAATATAACCAATGGAGGATATAAGCATTGTTGTGGAAAAACATATGTGTATAAGTCCTTATTCCTTGAACCAAAGTTTACAAACTTTGTTGATCAAGAGAACTGGAGAAGTGCGTGAGCTTCAGTCCACGAACTGGCGAAGTTCTCAAACCCGAGAATTTCTGCTGGAGTTTGTGAACTCCATCCGGGAACGCAGTCCGCAAACTTGAGTAGGTTATGTCTAAAAACGATGTTTATGAACTCATCTCTATAAACTAAGGAATGTTATTGCAAATCGTGTCTATATAGTTCATGAACCGATTCGAGTGAATCAAATCGTTTTTCCTTCGATTGTGTCTTGTGTAGTATATAAAGATCTAAGCAATTGAACAACTCTCTAACTAGTTCATTTGAGTCATTTGAACTAGTTATGGTGAAGAAGAATATGGTTGATATGAAATTTATCATATGGCTAACCATTTGGTTAACTATATTGAACCAACTAATGTACAAGTTTGGGTACGGTTTTCACAAGCCTACAAAAGTGTATTACATGTGTGTATAACAACCTATGTTTTCGATCTAACGGTTGATAAATATTAGCTTGAATATAATCAGGTTTTCATCTAATGGTGAATATTGAATACTTTGTTACTAAGCTAACATTGATTGCAAACCCTGATTTGAATAACTATATAAGGGATAACTCTAGAAACTGGGAACCCTAATCCCCACACATTATGTGTGATACTAGTTGTGCTAAGCTAGAGGCGATTGTCCTTTAACCTTTGGTTTTCTTCTTATAAACCAGGTTAACGACTTAAAGACTTCATTGGGATTGTGAAGCCCAGACCGATACTACTTTTATCATAGTTGTGTAATTTTATCTTGCTGTTTCTATCGTACGAGTACAATTGTAATAATTGGCTTGATATTTCTATATCCGGTAGGAAAGATATAAAAGTAGTCACAAACATCTTCGTCTCATCGTTTGTGATTCCACAATATCTTTTTTCGCTGCGTCGATTAAGACTATTGTGAGGTGATTGATAAAGCTGAGCTGTTCTTCGGGAATATAAGTCTGGTTTTATCAATTGGTTCCTGTTCACCTTGATTTATAAAAATACGGAACAAAACTCGTAGGTATATTCATGGGAAACGAATTTATATATTATCATAGACTTTTCTGTGTGATATAGATTGGTTTATTAAAGTCTTCGACTTTGGGTCATAGCAACTCTTAGTTGTGGGTGAGATCAGCTAAGGGAATCAAGTACCTAGTATCCTGCTGGGATCAGAGGTGTAGGAGCATAATTGTACCTTGGGTCAGTGTGAGATTGATTGGGGTTCAACTATAGTCTAGACCGAAGTTAGCTTGGAGTAGGCTAGTGTCTGTAGCGTTTTAATACAGTGTATGTTTAATCTGTACTAGGTCCCGGGGTTTTTCTGCATTTGCGGTTTCCTCGTTAAAAAAATTCTGGTGTCTGTGTTATTTCATTTTCCGCATTATATTATTTATCTTTATAATTGAAATAATACAGGTTGTGCGTTGTTGCTCAATCAATTAGAATATCCGACCTTATGGTTGTTGATTTAGTTGACTGACACTTGGATATTGGTCTTTGGTACCATCCAAGTTATTCCTTTTATTTTATTAAAGACTCGTTGATTTCTATTAGCTTGAGTAAATCAAGACAAGAGAGAGATAATAACTCCTTGAGATATTTCTATCTAGATTGAGTCTGACTATCTAGTTGATTCTCTATAAAGAAACTCAGAGTTTTTCCATACATAATGCTAATTCGACGTATTGGATGTGGTTGTTAGACCCCCGACTTTTCATTTAGATATGGGTAACCGTACCTAAAAGTGTACACTTAATTGGCTCAACAATAGTTAACCGAAGTTATTCATATGAACACTTTCATATCAACAATGCTCCCAAACTTATTATTTGCTATTTCTCGAGCAAATATAATCTAAATAAAGTAAAAAGAAAACCTAACTCACTGTCGCAGGAAACGCGATTGCCCTTAGTGCGTGCAACAAGCCTTTGAACCCTTAGGTGGTCTTAGTGACCGAGTTATAGTCTCGAGAGGGTTTACAAGATTTGTACCCACAAAACCTTTTACTCCAAACCCTAGCTACCTATGTAGAATCTAGGAACGACACTAAACAATCTCCTTAGTTGGCATACTCTCATTGACTACATGAGGAAGTATCTTGATGAAAATCGAATTCATAAATAAGTGACGGAGCTCTATTTGGATAAAGTCGCACTATGGACATCAATATCCGGAAACAAACAAATCACAAGAATATATTAAAAAGATAGATATAGAAATAAATTGTTTGCTATATTGACTAAGGTGAACGGTGTTTCCCATATCTGTCTGAAGGTTACTGCCAGGATGAACCTATGAATCCTAATGGATTGAGATACTGGTCTAAACTTGAATATCAGCATAACTGGTATATACATGGGGTCTAGTGGTCCATAATCCTAATTCTAGATCAACTCAACTGGTATATACAAGGGACCCAATGGTCAATTTATTAATTGAACAATAATAATAATAAACATTTTCTTTTTCTACTTTTTTCTATTATTTTTAATTGTTTATTCCAATTGGTCTAATTAGTCTGATCTCTTTATTTTTAATAACAACTAGTTCAAATGACTCAAATAAAACTAGTTATAGAGTTGTTCAATTGTTTATATTCTCATAGAAGTATACAAGACACAATTGAAGCAAAATCGATTTTGATTCACTCGAATCAATTCATGAACATTATAGCCATGGTTTGCAAAAGATTGTATTCCTTATTATATAAATATATTTGTTCATGAAAAAACTGATTTTAGAACTTAACCCACTCAAGTATGCAAACGTGTACGCATACCTAAATAGCCGGACTTGGTATGGGTTCGCCAGTATGCGAATGGGTACGCATACTGTAGTTCACGACCAAACTCAGTTGAATTCCCGGACTTGAACTGTTAAGCCGGTACGCATACGTGTATGCATACTAAGTTCCCGGACTTCAACTATTAAACCAGTACGCATACGGGTATGCATACTATGGTTCCCGGACTTGGAATAACTTGCAATAGTTAGCATACAAGTACGTATTGTGCTATATCCAATCAATGGTTAATTTTTATAAACTCCAATTTAATCATTGAAACATTATTGGAAGACGGCAATAGCTGTCTCACACGAACTATTAGATTCAAAGCAATTTTCAAGTGATCAATAGATCAATACGAAACATTCCGAGTCTACATCAAATGACTGTCTCACACAAATGTTGTAAGATGTTACCAGGAAATTTTCACATGATCAACTTTTCACTTTCGTCAAGAATAAAGATGAACTTGGTTAAATCAAAATCTCACCAACACATATTTCGAGAAATATGTAAGCGAGTTAAACTCAGCTCGAAATATCAAATGTGTATAAAATAAAGTCTATATAGTTATACGACTTTTGTCTAAATAGGATATAGAATAGAAATAGACTTCTAAGTGATAGATGAGTTCAAGTCTCCGCATACCTTTTGTTGATGAATTTCCACAAGCTCCACTTAGTAGTTCTTCGTCTTCAATCAATGAATGCCGTGAAGTCTATAGCTCAATTACACATTCTATCCTAATATGAGACATAGCTGTAAGTAAACTAGAAATCAAGACTTATAGTTTTGACAAATAAACTTGACAAACAAGCTTGAGATAGTAACACTTGCGATCTCGACCGAGCAGTGCTCTCATAATCTCCCCCTTTATCAATTTTAGTGAAAAAACTAAAAATGCGGGGGTCTAACAACCTCACCCAATATTTCGATTAGCAATATATATGGACAACTCCGAGTTGTTTTCTAGAGAATCAACAAGACTCAATCAATAGAAAATATCTCAAGGAGTTATTATCTCAATATCTCGATTTGATTTACTCAAGCAAATATGATTCACGAGTCTAATCAAAGAGAGATAACTTGGATGGTACCAAATACCAATATCCAAGTGTCAATCGATTTAAATCAACAACCAATAAGGTCGGATATTCTAATCGATGTAACAACGCACAACATGTATCATTTCAATTATATAATAAAATATAATGCGGAATAGAAATAACACAGACACCAGAATTTTGTTAACAAGGAAACCGCAAATGCTGAAAAACCCCAGAACCTAGTCTAAATTAAACATATACTGTATTAAGCCGCTACAAACACTAGCCTACTCCAAATTAACTTCGGTCTGGCATGCAGTTGAACCCCAACCAATCTCACACTGATCCAAGGTACAGTTATGCTCCTACGCCTCTGATCTCAACAGGATACTGCGCACTTGATTCCCTTAGCTGATCTCACCCACAACCAAGAGTTGCTACGACCCAAACTCGGAGACTTTAATAAACAAATCTGTCTCACATAGAAAAGTCTACAGGTAATATATAAATTCGTCTCCCGCGAATAAACCTACAAGTTTTGTTCCGTATTTTGATAAATCAAGGTGAACAGGAACCAATCGATAAAACCAGACTTATATTCCCGAAGAACAGCTCCGTTTCATCAATCACCTCACAATAAACTTAATCGACGTAGCGAAGAATATTATTGAGGAATCACAAACAATGAGACGAAGATGTTTGTGACTACTTTTATCTTGCCTATCGGAGATAGAAATCTCAAGCCAATTATTATAATTATACTCGTACGATAGAAACAGCAAGATCAGATCACACAACTATAAGAAAAGTAGTATCGGTCTGGCTTCACAATCCCAATGAAGTCTTTAAGTCATTAACCTGGTTTTAGAAGAAGAAAACCAAAGGTTAAAGGAGAATCGACTATAGCTTTAGCAAACTAGTATCACACAGAATGTGTGGGGATTAGGTTTCCCAGTTGCTAGAGTTATCCCTTATACAGTCTTTCAAATCAGGGTATGCAATCAATGCTAGCTTACTAACAAAGCACTCAATATTCACCGTTAGATAAAAACCTGATTAGATACAAGCTAATATATCTCAACAGTTAGATCGAAAACTTAGCTTTCCATACACACATGTACTCGAAGTTTTGAGTTCGTGTAACCGTACCCAAACGTGTACAATGGTTGGTTCAATATTAGTCAACCAAATGGTTAGCCAAATGATAATTTTAAATCAACCATATTCTTCTTCACCATAAATATTTCAAATGACTCAAATGAACTAGTTAGAGAGTTGTTCAATTTCTATGAGATCTCAAGTATTACAAGAGACACAATTGAATCAAAAACGATGTGATTCACTCGAATCATTTCATGAACTATAAAGCCACGGTTTGCAAAAGCATTCCTTAGTAATTTAAGATAAGTTCGCGAACAACGTTTTCAGACATAACCTCTTGATTTCACACTGAGTTTGCGGACTCAATCTAACCGGTTGAAGTTAATAAACTCCAGCAGAATTTCTCGGGATGAGAACTTCTGTCAGTTCGCGGACTGCACCTGAGCTTCGACTTCAGCAGATATTCTCGGGTTCGAGAACTTACGCCAGTTCGTGGACTGGGTTCGCGGACTGAGTTGCTGCTCACGTTTCGGTTTCACTTGATCAAAAAAGTTCGCAAACTTCGGTTCAAGTGTTAAGGACTTATACATATATGTGTTTCCACAACAATGTTTATATCCCACAATGTTTATATCCCACAATGGTTATATAGTCTAAACTCTCATTTCAATCATTGATACATTCTCAGAGAGCGTTATATAGTTGTTATTCACAAACTATTTTTCGTCAGAGCGATTTCCAAAGTGATTGAAACATAACATGAATTTCGTCACTAGGTAAAGATGAACTTGGCTAAAGCGAAAGCTTTACTAACACCTATTTTGAGAAATAGTTAAGCGAGATATACTCAGCTCGAAATGTCACATGTGTATATTCTTAGTCTATATAGTAAAACGACTTTTGTCTCAAGATAGGAGATAGAGTAGATCGACTTTTGAATGATAGATAAGCTCAAGTCTCCACATACGTTTTAGTCGATAAAGATCCACTGGTTCCTTGAGTAGTCCTTCGTCTTGTATGATGATCGCCATGGAGTTCTTGAGCTCAACTACACTTTCTATCCTAGTCCGAAACCTTAGCTATAGTAGACAAGAAATCAAGACTTTATAGTTTTGATAACTAAGATTAACAAACATGCTTGAGATAGCAACGCATGCGAGTTTGACCGAGCAGTGCTCTAACAATCTTCCCCTTTGTCAATTTTAGTGGCAAAACTATTAATACATATGGAATACAAAAATTAAATAAATAAACTTTGTAGCTCCTATTCCACATGCCTAATCTTCAATAATACTCGAAATCTTCGTCACTTCCAAGTAGTCCAATGATCCCAAAGGTTGTAAGTTTACCATCATCGTTGTTGAAAATCCGTAGCTATAACAATGAGAAAAGCATTGGTTCTCAATCATTGTTATACAGTGTCATAGTATTATTACACAGCGTTAAAGTCCAATTGTATCACAACTTCAACAACAATACTATGGTGATACTTCACTCCCCCTTAGTCAATACTCCATCTCACATGGAAACCACTCCCCCTTACATAATGATCCGAAAACCATATGTATTTGTAGTATGAACTACAATTAATTCTCCCCCTTTTTGTCAATAAAATTGGCAAAGGTACAAGAATGGGATCCTAATGAAATTTCCGTAAGAGACATTTCATGACCAAAGGTAAATGTACTATCATCTTGTTTAGATGCAATAATAAATCCGAGGCTAAATGCATTCATCAAGGAGTTTATAAAGATACAAGATAACCCCTAAAAGTTCCACAGCCGCACTCCCCACAAAGATTTGGAAATTAAGCGCAAGTTCTAAAGAACTCTCCCCCATAAGATGTCATTCCCAAAGGAACAACAAGAGTGACCTTAATTTCAATAGAAAATAAGGATTTATTTAGACTAAAACAACATCTAGATAAACAAGTCGTAAACTGACTGGAGTTCTAACTCAATTGCCCAAAATATCGAGATAAGCATAGGGGCAAGAGTTATGGAAATAGTCAATAAACCGAAACAACACCAATAGACTGCCTTAAGTGCTGAAACGTGGCAGTGTCTGAAGGTTTGGTGAGGATGTCAGCCAACTGTTGTTCGGAAGGCACAAATTCCATATTTATGATACCATTCTCATTAATATCTCGAATAAAATGGTACCTTATGTCAATGTGCTTTGTTCTTGAGTGCTCAACAGGATTCTCAATGATTCGAATCGCACTAGAGTTATCACAAAAGATCTTTATTATTCCAGTATCAACTCCATAGTCAGCCAACATTTGTTTCATCCATAAGAGTTGTATACAACATGAACCAGCAGCAATATACTCTGCTTCGCATGTAGACAAGGATTGTGAATTCTGTTTCTTACTCTGCCAAGGAACAAGATTCAGTCCTACATAGTAGAAACCCCCTGACGTACTTTTTCTGTCTTCTACACACCCTGCCCAATCAGCATCAGAATAAGCGGAAAGGTCAGTATTAGTATCAAAGGTGTAGGATAGACCATACCCGATGGTGTGATTGACAGAACGTATGTGATAGCTGTGATAAACACCGTGATATTTATCTATTATTTATACGTTCTTTGCTATTTTTCGTGTGAATTATGTATCTTATATGTGAATTTGAGTTGATTAGGTGCAATGGAGTCATTTGTAGCAAAAGAAGGATAAACCATCTGTTTTGAGCATAAAGGACAGAGTCACCATTTCGTGGGCGAGAGCCAAGTCAACGCTAATGGGTGTTTACTGTTTAGAGACACTTTTGGTTGGCCCTTATCTAGCTCACCTGGATGGCCATATCCACTTTTAATCTCCTACAGTAGACCTAAGAACCAGTGAAGAATTTCAATAATTATTTACATTTTTTATTCCTCTCTACCTGAGACCGAGAGAAGGAGGCCATGGAGATTGACAAAGAGATCGAGTAATTGGAAGAGAGAAATGAGTTCTACTAAGTTGCAGTAAAATGGGTTTGATCTTGAGGGCGATGTGGATGATCATAAAGGTTTTTGCTGAGT
The DNA here is from genome assembly GCA_023529315.1 of Papaver bracteatum. Classification (NCBI taxonomy): domain Eukaryota; kingdom Viridiplantae; phylum Streptophyta; class Magnoliopsida; order Ranunculales; family Papaveraceae; genus Papaver; species Papaver bracteatum. Next base: position 23,024 of record JAJJWX010003279.1, on the reverse strand, counting down.
TGAATTTGAAGATTATAGTGAGAACTGATTTGCTGCTGAATCGAGAATTGTTCGAAGATTGAGAAGGAAATTAAGACTGGGTTTCTGTTGCTGTGGTGATTCAGAGTTAGCGTTTCTATTGGATTATGTTGTTATTCTCAATTGATGAATGAACCTAGGGTTTTTGGAAGATGTTGGTGATGATTACAGAAATCATGGTTTATAGAAGAGGAATTGATGCTGAGCGGACAAGAAAAAGGGTTTTGATGGAATTCAGGGGCAAGCTCAGGTCTGAGGCATGGGTTTATGACCAAGGATAGGTTGATGCTATTGATGTAAGATAAAGAAATGGTGTTACGGTTGCATCTATGTTGAGTACTTGTATTGGTGCTTGGAAGGAATTGAGCTGTTAATGGGAATGGAGTCACATCTAGAATGGCTAGGAAGTAGTGTCTCTGGTGATCGAAAACGGCTGAAAGGGGTTTTGCTGATGAATGAAATTAGAGAAGGTGAGTGAGTGATTGAGGCAGTGATGTTGTGGGCTAAGCTGCAATGAAGGGTGATGTATTGTTAAATATGCAGGTGAATGGGTGAGTTTCTGGGCAGCTGAGCTGCAAATGGTGATGCTGCAAGGGAGCTACATATGGTGGTTTTGCAGGGATTGACTTGGTGTTATGGTATTGGAGATTATGAAGCTGTAACTTTGATTGCAGGTTAACTACATGGAATGAGGAAATGGCTTGGAGGTGGAGATCAGGTGGTCACATCACAAGAAGTTAATGCAGGATGGATCCAGGGATGAAGAAGTTGATGTCTTGAGGAGGTTAAGTAATAAAAATGCAACAATGACAGTTGGTTTGTGCTAATTGGTATTGCAAGTTCAAGAGAGAACGTTGTTGTGTGAAAATACAGAGCTGTGAATGTATGAGAATCAGGTGGTGTCATTGATTTCAGGTCAGCCGAACGGAATGGTTTGAGGCAATGATGGTACTGAGATGAGGTGTTTCAGCTGCATATGGAGAATGGCATGAATAAGACATGGTTGCAGCTGCATTTTGTGGTGGTGTTTGAGTTTAGAATACAAATGAGTTTGCTGTGTTTATGATGTTGTAGTCAAGAGCTGTAGTTGTTGTTTGAATGGGTTTGAGGTTGATGTTGGTGAGCAAGAAGGTTGCAGGAGACAAGTTGGGGGGGTTGCAGGTGATAATTTTCATGGGTTTGTGGAGTTGTGGCGTGTGCTGAGAAGAAATTGTAGTTGTTCAAGCATATGGTGGTGAACTGACATCGCAGGGAAGATGGTTATGGACTTGAAATGAATTGGATTAGTGGATGAAGTGAAGGTAATGGAGACAGTGAAGCTGCAGTTCAGTGGGTTACTCATGAGTTGGTTGTGTAGGTATGAGCTTGGCAGTTGAATGGAGCTGTTGCTCTGAAATGGTGGTTGGGAGATGCTGAAATCTAATGATAAGTTTCTGGTGACATTTTGAAGCAGTGATGTGGCTAGGCAGAGATTATGGAGCTGTGACAATGGGTTATGCAGAATTGGTGGATAATTTTGAGAAGCTAGAGAATACATTGAACCTGGTGTTGTGAAATTAGATGTATGAACAGTTCAGTTTCAGGTCAACAAGAAAAATCTGGAGTTTGAAATTGGCTGAAGGATTTGGCTGCAATGGAGATTGAAGGGGAGGACTCAAAGTAGGCATGAATCGACAGTTTTCGTCAGGAAACGGACAGAACTCGGTCAATTTCCGAGTTAGCCGAGTTGACTCTTCGATTTACTCAAATGGACCTGGCTAGCTGGGCTTCACACATGGGCTATGCAGGCAGAGATGGTTTTGGCCGAATTTATTTGGTATCAACCTAAATTTGGCAGGAGAAACATATAAAAAGTGAAGACTCCTCACAAAAAAGAAATTATCACTTATCTTTACGTTGGTTTTAGGGTTTACAACACGTATCTTCTCTTTATTCTTGTTATGAACTCCTATGCCATGAGTACTTAATTTTATTATTGGTTATGGATTAGTTGGATTTTACAAAGCATGTTTCTTGGTCAATAAATTAGTTTTGTCTCACAATTATCGATTTTGATTCACTAGAAATATCGCATGTATGATTGATTGCTAGTTTCGTCAAGTTGAAAATTGGTAGAACTCGTAATCATATCTACTGCTAGTTTAGGGTTTATTATACATAAACGTGATACACCTTGAATATAAGTAGCATAATTGTGAATATTTCTTGCAGTGATACATCCTATTAATCACAAGTGAATCATGACCTTTGTTAAATTGAATTAGCGCGCTTTCCACGTTCGATTGCTTTGATTGGCATGATTTCATAGAACTTAATGCATCTAGGGAATTAAACTTGATTAGTGCTTTTACACGTTAGGTTGTTCTCTTAGATAGAACTCATACTCACATCTTTTAATATGTTTGTTGATGATAAGAGGGAATTAGCAGGATATTCTTGCGATCAAGGTATTCTAGGGCCATTGATAAACTAGAGATTTAATATCAATTCTAATTATTATTTTGAAAGCATATTTTTGAATGGAGATGAATCCTTAACCAATATCTCTTCTATTTGATTTGTTTGCTTATTTCTTTTTTTTCTTTTATATTTGTTTTGCTTTACAAAAACTGACAAATCCCCCGGTATTTTATATAGGAAACCGAAAATATATTGATAACCTAGTCCTCTCTGTGGGAACGATCCTTTCTTTCCCTTGCTATATTTATATTTTGAGTAGTAAGAAAGTGTAATTTATGTTTGACGCCTACGACAGCGATCAAATTTTGGCGCCGCTGCCGGGGAGGCAGCGGTTGTCACTTGTTTTTGGTTTCTTATTTTTTTTTTTGTTTTTAGTTTTGTTTTTATTTCTTGTTTTTAACTTTGGTTTGAGAACTCTTGTTTCAGGTACCTATTATGGACAGAGCATATTGGAACAATGGGTACGGTTATCAACCTGAACAACAATATGACAACTATCACCCTTATGGGGAGTACAATCAAAACCAATCCTTTGGTTATGATCAATACTCCACGTACCCTTTTAGTTACTCTCATACATTCCAACCTTCTTACGGTAGGTATGTAGGTGAGAAACCACAAGGAGGGGAGAATAGTTGTGCTTCTCTTAATATTTCTTCTAGTTTGGTAGATGAGATGCAACAATTTATTGTCATCGTGGAGTCAGTTTGTAGACAACCAAGCATGGAACCAGTTTCATCGACCGAATGTGCTCATAGTATGTTTGGCCCAATTTCTGATCGTAGTTATGATCATCCACCCATTCAAAGGGACGATAATTGTCCCAGCAATACTAAGGTAAGTGATTCTACTTTTTCCTTGTCTAATGAGCTTTACCAACAAATGGAAACCTATTTTCAAAATTTGGATGGGTCACTCCAAGAGCTTCAAAAAGGTGTTTCCAGTTTAAGACAAGGCATTGAAGAATACAAATAGGACATGCAAAATTCTGTGAAAGGACAATCTTTGGGAAGTGGTAGACAACCTTATGTTAACTATGATAGTGACGATGATTATGAAAATACATCGCTTGAACCAATTTATGGTGATATCCCCGAGGAATGTACAATGGAGTCTTTTGGCGATCAAGGTGAAGTTAAAAAGGAATATGATGACACTAGTGTATCTTACTCAAGCATTGATCTTTATAACGATCAAGAACCTATTCAAAACGTAGAGCTTTAGGATGATACAATGAGTGTTCTAAAGAATTTCCTTATGGACAGACTTGAATCCGTAGTGGAGTATGTGCCTTACAACAACGAGGAGTATGTTGAGAATGTGACCGTTATGACCAATATTGTGGAAGATCCAATTGAGCTTGCATATGATTGTAATGATGATGTTGATGCCGAGACTTTGGTTAAGGAAGAAACGGATGAAGAATGGTTGCAAGGTTTGATAGATGACCATGATATACAAGAGGTGAATAATTCACTTTAGTTCTTCAAGGATGAAGAGGATTCCGTGCTACAAGAGATTGTGCGAGGTTTGTCTAACCCTTTGCATATTGATTCTTCTCCTTTACCTCTTATTGGTTTGAATGTTTGTGCTTCAAAAATATTGTTAGATGATTTTGTTTCTCGATTTCCTCCATTAGAGAAACTTGATTCTCATACTATGCAGGTTTGTGAACAAGACACCGTGGAAGTACCCGACTTCTATATTATTTATGCAATTCCAAGTGTGGACAAGAATAAGTGCGGGGGAAACTCTTATCGGTTAATAGCTTCAATTTTGTTTTCTTGTACTAATATTTGTGTGAAGCTAGTGTTTGCAAAACAGGTGCTATGGGCGGATCCCCAACTTTTTCGATTATTGGTGTATGGGGAATTCAACTTGCATGTCGGGCTGACGACTTAAAACCAAGCGCTAAATGGGAGGCAACCCATTGGTTTTGTGTATCTATCCCTATCTTTTTATTTATTTTTCTCAAGTCTTTTATCTTTATTTTCTTATTTTGGATATTTGCATATCAAAACGCCAACTTTTAGAGATTTTTGAACAATCTAGAATAAACACTAGCCTTTCTAAGTATATGGAATTTTTTCTTGGCGGTGAGGTATATATATTGGCTGAGTTGGGATTAGATGCCAACTAAATAGCTTGTTTAGTGTTTATCCTCTATTTTTCAGAAATAGCTATGAGTTGGAGTATCGTTTTTATCATGCATTTTATTTTCTTATTGTGTATATTTGTCATGTTATGAATTTCCCATCTTGAACTTTACTTTGAATGACTTGATTTTACATTGAGGACAATGTAAAGTTTAAGTGTGGGGGAGTGTTCTCATATAGAGTTTTTATCCTTGTTAGTTTTCCCTTTTGTTCATAAAAAAAATGGCTTTATACACTCCGAAACCTAGAAATATGGGCCTTTAGGATGACACTATCAATCTAAATGGATGGAACCATCTTGGCTGGAGGAGTTGAGGAACCCATTAACTAAATGAACATAATTATTCAAGTGTTAGAAATAATATGATAGTTGCTACCATATCTTGGAATATCACCATATCACGTTCTATTTTTATTTTTCCATATTTATCTATTGTTATCTAAGTGATTTGGTGGATCACTAAACATCGACTTGTTATTACTGCTAGGATGAAATAGAGTGATTGAGTTTCTAAAAATAAAATAAAAGAGAGACCGACCAATTAGACCAACCGGAATAAAAATGACACTTGGATAGCAATATGTGTGTGTTCTCCCTGTCTCCGTCGCCTAAACAAGCGTGGAATGCAGGATCCAAGGGAACTATCATGTAATCTGCTGACAAGAATCATGCGCTTGGATCCAAAAGATCCAATCATGTTGTCAATTTTTTTTAAAAAAAAGCAGTGAAAAAGAAAAAGAAAAAGAAAAAGAAAAAGAAAAAGAAAAAGAAAAAGAAAAAGAAAAAGAAAAAGAAAAAGAAAAAGAAAAAGAAAAGAAAAAATATTATTATTGTGTTGAATAAAGTCGACTCCTGGTTCCCTTGTATAAGCCAGTTGAGTTGATGTAGAATTAAGATTGTTGATCGCTGGTTCCCTTGTATATTCCAGTGTGTTGACACTAGAATTCAAACCAGTAGCTCAATCCAATAGGATGCATAGGTTCATCTTGGCGGTGACCTTCAGACAGATATTGGAAACACCGATCACTTGTTAATATTCTCCAACATCTATTTCTATATCCATTTTCTTAATCTTTTCATTGTGATTGTGGTTAGTCAGATTCTGAGTATTGTGGTTTGTTCAACTTTCTGAGTAGAGCTTAATTTACATATATATTGAATTTGCATCAGGGTACCTCCTCCAATAGCCATTTTGGATTCGTTCACGGATTTGTCACAGATAGTTGGAGTTGGAAATATAGGTTTTGTAGGTAGACCTCTTGTAAACTTTCACGAGACTATAACTCGTCCACTAGGGACACCTAGGGGTTCAAATGCTTGTTATTTATGCTAAAAGTGACCGTAGCCTAGACGACACGGAGTTATTGTATTTTTATTTTTTTTGATTTGCTCGAGGACTAGCAAAGTATAAGTGTGGGGGAATTTGATAGGTGTGATAAACACCGTGATATTTATCTATTATTTATGCTTTCTTTGCTATTTTTCTTGTGAATTATGTATCTTATGTGTGAATTTGAGTTGATTAGGTGCAATGGAGTCATTTGGAGCAAAAGAAGGATAAACCATCTTTTTTGAAAATAAAGGACAGAGTCACCATTTCGTGGGCGAGATCTAAGTCAATGCTAATGGGTGTTTACTGTTTAGAGATACTTTTGGTTGTCCCTTATCTAGCTCACCTGGATAGCTATATCCACTTTTATTCTCCTACAGTAGACCTAAGAACCAGTGAGGAATTTCTATAATCATTTACATTTATTATTCCTCTCTACCTGAGACCGAGAGAATGCGGCCATGGAAATTGACAGAGAGATCGAGTAATTGGAAGGGAGAAATGAGTTCTACTGAGTTGCAGTAAAATGGGTTTGATCTTGAGGGTGATGTGGATGATTACAAGGGTTTTTGCTGATTTGAATTTGAAGATTACAGTGAGAACTGATTTGCTGCTGAATCGAGAATTGTTCGAATATTGAGAAGGAAATTAAGACTGGGTTTCTGTTGCTGGGGTGATTCAGAGTTAGGGTTTTTATTGGATTCTGTTGTTATTCTTAATTGATGAATGAACCTAGGGTTTGTGGAAGATGTTGGTGATGATTACAGAAATCATGGTTTGTAGAAGAGGAATTGATGCTAAGCAGACAAGAAAAAGGGTTTTGATGGAATTCAGGGGCAAGCTCAGGTCTGAGGAATGGGTTTATGACCAAGGATAGGTTGATGCTGTTGATGTAAGCTGAAGGAATGGTGTTACAGTTGCATCTATGTTGAGGACTTGTATTGGTGCTTGGAAGGAATTGAGATGTTAATGGGAATGGAGTCACATCTAGAATGGCTAGGCAGTAGTGGCTCTGGTGATCGAAAACGTCTGAAAGGTGTTTTGCTGATGACTGAAATTAGAGAAGGTGAGTGAGTGATTGAGGCGGTGATGTTGTGGGCTAAGCTGCAATTAAGGGTGATGTATTGTTAAAGATGTCGGTGAATGGGTGAGTTTCTGGGCAGCTGAGCTGCAAATGGTGATGTTTCAAGGGAGATACAGATGGTGGTATTGTAGGGATTGACTGTGGTGTTATGGGATTTGAGATTATGAAGATGTAACTTTGATTGCAGGTTAACTACAGGAATGAGGAAATGGATTGGAGGTGGATATCAGGTGGTCACATCACAAGCAGTTAATGCAGGATGGAGCCAGGGATGAAGAAGCTGATGTCTTAAGGAGGTTAAGTAATAAAAATGCAACAATGATAGTTGGTTTGTGCTAATGGGTATTGCAGGTTCAAGAAAGAACGCTGTTGTGTGAAACTACAGAGCTGTGAATGTATGAGAATCAGGTGGTGTCATTGATTGCAGGTCAGCCGAACGGAATGGTTTGAGGCGATGATGGTACTGAGATGAGGTGTTTCAGCTGCAGATGGAGAATGGCATGAATAAGAGATGGTTGCAGATGCATTTTGTGGTGGTGTTTGAGTCTAGAATACAAATGAGTTTGTTGTGGTTATGTTGTTGTAGTCAAGAGCTGCAGTTGCAGTTTGAATGGGTTTGAGGTTGCTGTTGGTGAGCAAGAAGGTTGCATGCGACAATTTGGGGGGTTGCAGGTGCAGGTGATAATTTTCATGGGTTTGTGGAGCTGTGGGGTGTGCTGAGAAGAAATTGTAGATGTTCAAGCGTATGGTGGTGAACTGACATCGTAGGGAAAATGGTTATGGACTTGAACTGAATTGGGGTGGTGGATGGAGTGCAGGTACTGGAGACAGTGAAGTTGCAGTTCAGTGGGTTACTCATGAGTTGGTTGTGTGGGTATGAGCTTGGCAGTTGAATGGAGCTATTTCTCTGAAATGGTGGTTGGGAGATGCTGAAATCTAATGATAAGTTTCTGGTGGCATTTTGAAGCAGTGATGTGGCTAGGCAGAGATTATGGAGCGGTGACAATGGGTTATGCAGAGTTGGTGGATAATTTTGAGAAGCTAGAGAAGACATTGAACCTGGTGCTGTGAAGTTAGATGTATGAACAGCTCAGTTGCAGGTCAACAAGAAAATCTGGAGTTTGAAATTGGCTAGAGGATTTGGCTGCAATGGAGATTGAAGGGGAGGACTCAAAGTAGGCATGAATCGACAGTTTTCGTCAGGAATCGGACAGAACTCGGTCAATTTCCGAGTTAGCCGAGTTGACTCGTCGATTTACTAAAATGGACCTGGCTAGTTGGGCTTCACACATGGGCTATGCAGGCAGAGATGGTTTTGGCCGAATTTATTTGGACTCAACCTAAATTTGGCAGGAGAAACATATAAAAAGTGAAGACTCCTCACAAAAAAGAAATTATCTCTTATCTCAACTTTGGTTTTAGGGTTTACAACACGTCTCTTCTCTTTATTCTTGTTATGAACTCCTATGCCATGAGTACTTAATTTTATTATTGGTTATGGATTAGTTGGATTTTACAAAGCATGTTTCTTGGTCAATAAATTAGTTTTGTCTCATAATTATCGATTTTGATTCACTAGAAATATCGCATGTATGATTGATTGTTAGTTTCGTCAAGTTGCAAATTGGTAGAACTCGTAATCATATCTATTGCTAGTTTAGGGTTTATTATATGTAAACGTGATACACCTTGAATATAAGTAGAATAATTGTGAATATTGCTTGTAGTGATACATCCTATTAATCACAAGTGAATCATGACCTTTGTTAAATTGAATTAGTACGCTTTCCACGTTCGATTGCTTTGATTGGCCTGATTTCTTAGAACTTAATGCATCTAGGGAATTAAACTTGATTAGTGCTTTTACACGTTAGGTTGTTCTCTTAGATAGAACTCGTACTCGCATCTTTTAATGTGTTTGTTGATGATAAGAGGGAATTAGCGGGATATTCTTGCAATCAAGGTATTCTAGGGCCATTGATAAACTAGAGATTAAATATCAATTCTAATTATTATTTTGAAATCATATTTGTGTATGAAGATAAATCCTTAATCAATATCTCTTCTATTTGATTTGTTTGCTTATTTCTTTCTTTTCTTTAATATTTGTTTTACTTTACAAAAAATCAGAAATCCCCCGGTGTTTTATATAGGAAACCGAAAATATATTGACAACCTAGTCCTCTTTGTGGGAACGATCCTTTCTTGCCCTTGCTATATTTATATTTTGAGTAGTAAGAAAGTGTAATTTATTTTCAATGCCTACGACAGCGATCAGTATGATCCTTTTTGCAGCTACAAGATGAGATTCCTTTGGATCAGCCTGAAATATAGCACAACAACACTAAAAGAAATATCAGGTCTAGTAGCTGTTAGATATAAAAGGCTTCCAATAATAGATCGATCCAACTTTTGATCTACTTTTACTCCTTTCTCATCTCTATGTAGTTTACCAGTAGTAGGCATAGGTGTTAATTTTGGAGAGGACTTATCCAAGCCGAATCTTGTCACAAGATCCCTTGCCACAAGATCCCTTGCATACTTTTCTTGGGATAAGTAAATTCCATCCTTATGTTGTTGAATTTGCAATCCTATAAAGAATTTCAATTCACCAACATTGCACATTTCAAATTCTCTAGCAAGTGAAATTTGAAAATCCTTTGCTAGCTTTTCAGAAGTTGATCCATAGATGATATCATCTACATAGACTTGAGCAATGACAACATTTTTTCCACTCCATTTGGTAAACAAGGTCTTATCAGCTCCACCTCTTGAGAAACCTTTTCTAATAAGGGAAGTGGTAAGTTTTTCAAACCAGGCTCTAGGTGCTTGTTTTAATCCATATAGAGCCTTTTTAAGTTTGAGAACGTGATCTGGAAAATCAAGGTTTTCAAACCCTTTTGGTTGAGCAATATAAACTTCTTCCTTTAAAATCACGTTCAGAAACGCGGATTTTACATGGAAAAGTTTAACTTTGAGTAAACAAGCATGAGCTAATAAGAGTCTAATGGACTCAAGGCGTTCCACAGGTGCAAAGGTTTTATCAAAATCAATACCTTCAATTTGTGAATATCCTTGAGCGACAAGTCTGGCTTTATTTCTAATAATCGTGCCATATTCATCAGACTTGTTCTTAAATATCCATTTGGTACCAACAATATTAACATTGGATGGACAAGGTACGAGTTCCCATACATCTTGACTTTGAAATTGATTTAACTCTTCATGCATAGCATCTACCCAAGTGGGATCACTAAGATCTTCATCAATATTTCTTGGTTCTACAAGAGAAAGATAACAACCAAAATTACAAATATTTTGAAGTTGTCCTCTTGTTCTAGCAGTAGAATCTCTTCCTCCAATAATACTGTTTGGATAATGATTTCTTTGAACCCAGAGGTGTCGTGGAGGGGGAACACGTTCGGGTTCATTAGGGGTAGCTTGATCAGTGCTCTTCTCCTTGTCACTAGAAATATCAGGATCAGTAACAGTGGGAATAACTTCAACTGATTCAGGTATTTCTTTGACTTTATCAATTGTCTCTGTTGGAGGCAACTCAACAGGAGAATTATCATGATGAAAATCATTAATATCATCAATAATAACATTAGCAGATTCCATCATGACCTGGGTTCGGAGATTACATACTCGAAACCCATGACTGTCAGAAGCATAGCCAAGAAAGATACCTTCATCACTTTTGGTATCAAACTTCCCTCTCTGTTCTCGATCTTTTAGTATGTAGCACTTACTTCCAAACACTCTAAGATAATGCAAGTTGGGTTTTCTACCATACCATAACTCATATGGAGTGTTAAGAGTTTTAGATCGTAAGTAAACACGGTTGATAAAATAACATGCTGTAAAAACAGCTTCTCCCCAAAATATTAAAGGTAGATTTTTGTTGTGGAGCATTACCCTGGCCATCTCTTGAATATTCCTATTTTTTATTTAGGAAACTCCATTTGCTTGAGGAGTAATAGGTGGAGAATATTGTTGAGTAATCCCAGTTCGTCACAAAATTCAAACACTTTGGTGTCCCTTAATTCTGTTCCACGGTCGCTCCTAATTTTCTTTAGTTTACGACTTTGTTCATTCTGGATTCTACTTACAATAATCTTGAATTATCCAAGGGTTTCATTCTTATGAGATAGAAATGCAACCCAAGTGAATCTGGTGTAATCATCTACCATAACCAAAGCATACTTCTTACCAGCAACAGTGGGTTGTTGAATTGGTCCGAAGAGATCCATATGAATTAAATCAAGTGGAGATTTGGTGAGAATATCTCGAGATGATTTATGGTGAACTTTTGTTTGTTTACCCTTTTGACAGGCACCACATACACCTTCAATATTTGCATTGATTTTTGGAACACCTCTAAAAATTTCTTTGTTAATGATCTTAGTTAGAAGGCGATAATTGATGTGACCAAAACGTTCATGCCAAAGATGTGTAAATTCCATCTTAGTTAAATTGCAACAATTGCTAAACTGAGTATCGAGAAGATAACAGTTGTTTTTACCACGAGTTCCTTGGAAAATTACTTTCCCTGTTTTTTATAAAATGTCACATCCATTTGCATTGAAGATAACCCGATGGCCTTTCTCACATATTTGACTAATAGAAAGAAGATTAGCAGTCATACCTTTTACGTAGACTACATCATGTATTTCAGGTACGCCAGGTAATTTGATCGTTCCCTTCTTACTTATATAGCAACACCTTCCGTATCCAAATGTTACTGGTCCTCCTTCATAGTTATCTGCGGAAACTAACCAAGTAAGATCACCTGTCATATGTCTGCTAAATCCACTATCAAGAAACCATTGGAAGGGTGATGTTGATTTTAAAGCAAAAGCTCCCATACTATTAGTATTATTTTGTTTGGAATTTCCTAATAGTCTTGTATGTCTTTTTAGAGACGTGAGAAGTTGTTTAGTTTTCTTATAAAGATCACTTGCAACTTTTAAACTCTTTTGAAAAGACACACACTTATGTTGACTGTGATTAGGGAAATCACAGAACAAACATGGGCCATCACTTTTACTTTTCGTAGAATAGTTCTGAGTCATATCAGTTTTTACAACCTTTAAACGTTGTTTATCATCTGATATATGACAGTTCCTTAGAAAGGAACTACCATGGTTACTCATATCCATCAAGGGACTTGAGTTGGGTTTCAAATCTTTTAGAATTGTAATTTCTGCAGCAAGATCAGAATTGATCCGGGTTTGTTCTTCCAACATTTTCTGAAGAATAACTAGACTATTAGAACTTCTTCTACGATTGGTGTTTAATCCTGGTGAAGAGTTATAGGAGACTATATTATCCATAGAGTTAGATCACTACAAACACAGACTTGTGATGTCTTTAACGTGTTTGCATGCTCTGATACCAATTGAAAATGCGGGGGTCTAACAACCTCACCCAATATTTCGATTAGCAATCTGTATGGACAACTCTGAGTTGTTTTCTAGAGAATCAACAAGACTCAATCAATAGAAAATATCTCAAGGAGTTATTATCTCAATCTCTCGATTTGATTTACTCAAGCAAATATGATTCGCGGGTCCAATCAAAGAGAGATAACTTGGATGGTACCAAAGACCAATATCCAAGCGTCAATCGATTTAAATCAACAACCAATAAGGTCAGATATTCTAATTGATTGAACAATGCACAACCTGTATTATTTCAATTATATAACAAAATATAATGCGGAATAGAAATAACACAGACACCAGAATTTTGTTAACAAGGAAACCGAAATGCAGAAAATCCCCGGGACCTAGTCCAGATTAAACATACACTATATTAAGCCGCTACAGAAAATAGCCTACTCCAAATTAACTTCGGTCTGGACTATAGTTGAACCCCAACCAATCTCACACTGATCCAAGGTACGATTATGCTCCTACGCCTCTGATCCCAGCAGGATAATGCGCACTTGATTCCCTTAGCTGATCTCACCCACAACCAAGAGTTACTACGAACTAAAGTCAAAGACTTTGATAAACATATCGGTCTCACACAGAAAAGTCTACAGGTAATAGATAAATTCGTCTCCCACGAATAAACCTACAAGTTTTGTTCCGTCTTTTGATAAATCTAGGTGAACATGAACCAATCGATAAAACCAGACTTATATTCCCGAAGAACAGCTCAGTTTTATCAATCACCTCATAATAAACTTAATCAACGCAGTGAAGAAGATTATTGAGGAATCACAAACAATGAGACGAAGATGATTGTGACTACTTTTATCTTGCCTATCAGAGATAGAAATCTCAAGCAAATTATTACAATTGTACTCGTACGATAGAAACAACAAGATCAGATCAGACAACTACAAGAAAAGTATATCGGTCTGGCTTCACAATCCCAATGAAGTCTTTAAGTCGTTAACCTGGTTTTAGAAGAATAAAACCAAAGGTTAAAGGGGAATCGACTCTAGCTTTAGCAAACTAGTATCACACAGAATGTGTGGGGATTAGGTTTCCCAGTTGCTAGAGTTCTCCCTTATATTGTCTTTCAAATTAGGGTTTGCAATCAATGTTAGATGACTAACAAAGCATTCAATATTCACCGTCAGATGAAAACCTGATTAGATACAAGCTAATATCTCTCAACCGTTAGATCAAAAACTTAGCTTTCCATACACACATGTACTTGAAATTTTGAGTTCGTGTAAACGTACCCAAACGTTTACAATGGTTGGTTCAATATTAGTCAACCAAATGGTTAGCCAAATGATAACTTTCATATCAACCATATTCTTCTTCACCATAACTAGTCCAAATGACTCAAATGAACTAGTTAGAGAGTTGTTCAATTGCTATTAGATCTCAAGTATTACAAGAGACACATTGAATCAAAAATGATTTGATTCACCTGAATCATTTCATGAACTATAAATCCACGGTTTGCAAAAGCATTCCTTAGTAATTTAAGATAAGTTCACAAACAACGTTTTCAGACATAACCTCTTGAGTTCGCGAACTCAAGCTAACCGGTTGAAGTTAATAAACTCCAGAAGAATTTCTCGGGATGAGAACTTTCGTCCATTCATGGACTGGGTTCGTGGACTGCACCTAAGCTTCAACTTCAGCAGATATTCTCGGGTTCGAGAACTTACGCCAGTTTGCGGACTGAGTACGCGGACTGAGTTGCTGCTCACATTCCAGTTCCACTTGATCAACAAAGTTCGCAAACTCCGGTTCAAGTGTTAAGGACTTATACATATATGTGTTTCCACAAAAATATTTATATACCACAATGGTTATATAGTCTAAACTCTCATTTCAATCATTAAATCATTCTGAGAGGGCGTTATATAGTTGTTATTCAAAAACTATTTTTCGTCAGAGCGATTTCCAAAGTGATTGAAACATAACATGACTTTCATCACTAGGAAAAGATGAACTTGGATAAAGCGAAAGATTTACCAACACCCATTTAGAGAAATAGATAAGCGAGATATACTCATCTCGAAATGTCACATGTGCATATTCTTAGTCTATATAGTAAAAAGACTTTTCTCTCAAGATAGGAGATAGAGTAGATAGACTTTTTAATGATAGATAAGTTCAAGTCTCCACATACCTTTTAGTCGATGAAGATCCACTGGTTCCTTGAGTAGTCATTCTTCTTGTATGATAATCACCATGTAGTTCTTGTGCTCAACTACACTTTCTATCCTAGTCCTAGACCTTAGCTATAATAGACTAGAAATCAAGATTTTATAGTTTTGATCACTAAGATTGACAAACATGCTTGAGATAGCAACGCATGCGAGTTTGACCGAGCAGTGCTCTAACAAAAACTATCAATACATATGGATTACAAAATAAATAAACTTTGTAGCTTCTCATCCAAATGCTTGATTTCCTTGGTTCTTCAACATTACGCGAAATCTTCATCACTTTCAAGTACTCCAGTGATTCTGGACGTGTTCAACTCAGCATCATAGTTGTTTAAGATCTGTAGCCATAACAATAATAAAAAAATTGTTCTCAATCATTTTTATACAATGTCATAGTATTATTACACAACATCAAAGTTCAATTGTATCACAACTTTGACAATAATACCACGGTGATATATATCACTCCCCCTTAGTCAATACTTCATCTTACAATGAAAACCACTCTCCCTTACATAATGATCCGTAAACCGTATGTATTTTTAGTGTGAACTACACAATAATTCTCCCCTGTTTGTCAATACAAATTTGCAAAGGTACGAAAACTAGCGGGATCATAATAAAATTCGCATAGAGATACTGCATGACTAAAAGAGAACATATCAACTTTATTTCGATGATTTCACATCGTCGAAACTTATTGTATTCATCAAGGAGTTTATAAAGATACAAGAAAAATCCTACAATATTCCACATCCATACTCCCCACAAAGATTTGGCAATAAGCACAAGTTCAATTAAGAACTCTCCCCCATAAAATGTCATTCCCAAAAGAACAACAAGAGCGACCTTACTTTTATAAGAAAAGAAGGATTTCGTTGGACATTAACAAATCATGTAGGAGCGGAATATCACAAAAAATGATAACTTACGAAATTGTGGAGAGAAAAGACATCTTGCGAGCAAAGAACATTTTGCGAGCAAAGGAAATCACGAGGAAAGCAAAGGAAATTCGCGAAGTGAAGTTACGAAGGTTCGCAAGATAATTCTGAAATCCGAAATGGTGGGACAACACAACTGTCATCTTTTGTAAGATCATATAAATAGCCATTTAGGAATGAGAAGTAGGGGGTCTTTTGAGAGAGAGGATAATTTTAGGAGGGGAGAGAAAAATGTTAGGGGAGATTTTATTTTGTTTATCATCTTCTTCCCCAAGAAATTCTAGAGCTCCAAATATTAATTAATAGAGTTTCAATTGTACAATCATGTAATTACATACAATCACTAGTGAAGAACTGTGGATGTAGATCACATTGATCGAACCACGTAAAAATCTTTGTGTCACTTTTATAATTTTAGTACTTTAATTCTTAGTTTCATAGCAAATTAATTAGATTTAGGAATCATTTTAATGGATTCTTATGAGGGTGTAGTTGTGAGATAATCCGCAACTACATAATTGGCGCTAGAAACAGGGATAAACATCATCAACAACTTATCTCTTTCATGTTTTAGGGGTGAAAATAGAAATTCCTGTGAAGGATCTTCATCTTCAAATTAATAATTGATAACATCAAATTAGCTATAGTGGAAATTAGATCTCAGTGGATCATTAAATTTGAAGAATGAAAATGGAAATTCCAGTGAAAGAATTCTATCAGTAGACAATGGGTGATATTGGAAGTTTGGAGAAATCAGTTGAGAAATAGATTCAAAGTGAAAGTTGGATTCGTAAAATCAAAAGAAGGAAATCATCAACGAAATGAAATTAACGAAGATGATAGATCATAACAGTCATATTCGCAGAAAGAAAAGGAGTCCGCATACTCGAGATTGCTCCAATAAAATGCAATTTCAAAGATGGGAGATAACACTATGAAGCAAAGTTCAACCATAGAAGAGTTTAGTTCGTACGTGTGCAACAAATTATACGAAGAGGAAAGAAAAAGACAATAGTATTAGCAGGCCCAATTCCAGTTAGCAGAGTTCAGCCACAATTATACGAAGAAGAGTTGGTGCAACTCCATCAACATGCCAAATTCCAGTTAGCAACAAGAAAAGACAAATGAGGATCAAATTAACATTGTCATCAACTCTTATGAAGACTAACCAATACAACCAGCGAATAGAGCTATTCAATAACAAACTTAATCTATTTTGCAGATTGAAATTTTAATCAACTATACGACAACAAATTTCATCATCAACACCAGCAAAGCTACCAAGGGAGCTAGTTTCATGAATGACAAGCAAATTAACCAAAAAAGGAACCATATAAATCCGTATAGCGAGCAGGAGAACAACTCAAGCGAATACGAAGAAAGAAAAGATGAGTTTATATAAATAATCATACTTGCGAAGTTAATAACCATGCAAAATTATTGGTTTCTGCGAAGAGGAAGAAAAATAGGCAAAGTTAAACAAAGTAAAGAACAAACTCTAAAGAGGAAGACAACAACTCAGGAAAAGAAAAATCCATTGCTTATCAGCAGCATCAGCTTAGGTGAAGATAGGGTTCACCATTACTTCTGCGAAAGCATAGAGATTACAGTTCTGCGAACAACACACCCCCTACGAAGTTCAGTTCTCCGGAGCCCATATTCAGCCTTACTTTGCAAGTTATTGCTCATTATCACCAGCTTACTTCACAAGTATTCTATTTCCCTAAAAGTTTACACCACGAAGATGGACAACTTATAAAAAGAGTCAGCTTGTCTAGAACCAACATAAAACAAAGAAGTATTGGTTTGAGTAAACACCAGAAAATCAGGGAGGATTCGTCTAGCTAAAGACCCAGCAATCTCGTAATTACCACATGAAACAACAAGCAGGAAGTAAAGTAAGGCATACTTCGTGAACAACAAAAGCTCACTTCGCCTGATCACCATCAGCAAATGACGAAGTTACAAGATTCATTTACTTCGGGAGAAACCAAAGAAAAACAATAACCTGAAAAACCAATTAACAAGACAAGAAGCAGTTAGCCGCCAGTCAAGAAAATTTGAAAGGAAGAAAGATGAAAATTTGGGAGCACGAACAATCATCGTAGCAAACTAAAATTGTCATAGTGGTTTGACGAAGCATCAATTGATTGCGAAGAAAAAGTACACAGTTGCGAACAAACCAACTCATACCCAGCAAGTCAGTTCACATGAGTCCTAAGGGAGAAGTAGTAGCAAGTAAAATGAGGCAAACATTAGTCAAAGAACCATATGAAAACAAAAGGCACCTCATTCAAACTCAGAACAAAACAACTCTTCACAAAAGAATCATCTAAAAGAAAATCAAACCAAATTCAAAAGCATAGCGGGATGCACCAATCAGTAAACGAATGACACGTTAAAAAGGGAATATTCTTAACTCTGATCTCATAGAATTTAATACTTAAATTTTAGAATTGTATCTTAATTTGCGAATACATCAACACATTTGAAGTAATAGCTTTGACGATCAATTACTAACTCGAAACGTGAGTCCCAGGTACATATAACCATCTCAAGAAATGTAATTCGCAAGTGAAAGATAGAACGGGACAACAATGAAGGATATCGGAGTAACCAGCTGAAATGCTAGCAAAAAGATGAACCTAATGGAACCAGTGATGAAAAGGTGAAAATAAAGAGAAGTCACGAGCATGACCAGAACACGAAGAAGGAGAAAATGAAATTATAAACCATCAGTAATAATCTCCTAGTGGAAGTCAATGACAGGAGCCAGCAAATCACAGATGGTCAAAGATCTAAAAACACCAACTTGACAACATGAGTGTGCAACAACAACATGAAGGTATTAGCTACAAAACTGTGAAGGAACACAACAGCTCAATTGGACCAGCAAGACAAATTTTTCTACTTCGTTGCTCAAATGTACAAGTAAAGGAAATGAAAGAAAGGATCATCAACAGTCATCGGCGAAGAAATTCTTCATTAAAATGGACGAAATCTAGTCATTATCAACAAGCTAATTAATTTGAAAAATTAATTTGCGAAGTAATTTACGAAAAAATTTGCGAAGTAAATTTGCGAAGCAATAGACAAAAAAGATTCATTTAAGAAAAGCTAATTTGCGAGGTAATACAATTCAAGGCAAATTAATTCAAGCTTGAAATCATCAACAAGAAGCATAACTACCATAACCAGAAGATTAAATCGGATTCCTCAAAACTCTCAAGAGCATCAAATTTTAGCGGATCTATGAACTTCAAAGGAAAGTATGGAAGTCAAAGTAGCACCTGTATGTTAGAGAAATCAAAATAAAGGATACGCAGAGATGATAAGGCAGAAGAGGAATCAATTCAATACCTGAGAAGTTAATAGATCATGCGAAATTGCAAATTAATAATTCTTGCGAAGAAGAGGGAAGAAAGAACAGTATAGTTCGTGTAAGAAAGAAGGCGTCAATTACTAAATAAAGAAGCAGGAGATAAGGAAATAAAGACGAAGATAATAACTATACCAGGGACGAGGACAAATGAATAACTCGAGAAAAGTTCACCCCACTAACACAAACAGAAACTGGCACAGATGGTCAGGGAGTAGAAGTATGGGTTAGAGTTTGTGTGATCAATACTCGCAAAACTCAATATTTTTCACACTTTTTGAAACTGTTGAAAAGATAGGAAGAATAATAGATTGGCAATGTGTGTTTCTTTCACAAGCTGAAGCTAGCTCAGATGGTCAGCAGTAAATGGAAGGGGTTTGGAGACAACGGTTCGAGCTTCCATACTCGCATAATTTTTTTTTTTTTTTAAGTTCGCAAATATTTACTTTGCGCACATTCGCAGCACCAATACTTCTAATCTTTGCACTACGCAAATGTCTACCTTGTGAACGTTCGCAGAACCAACACTTCGCAGATGTTCGTTTACTTCATGCAAATGTTTAATTCGCAAGATCTTTGGTTATTTCACAAAGAAAAAAGTTGATGACTATTTCGCAAGAGCGGGTTAAATAGTTGGTATGATGCAGCGGAAGGTGTACAAGAAGCAGGTCAAGAATTTATTTCATATTTCTTCTCAATTTTCAAGAAAATCATATACTTCGCAAGAGACAACAACAAGCCGCAAAAGGTAAGTACCATTTCCTTGAAAATTTTATTCACAGAAGACAAAATATTTTTGATTTTATTCCCCAAAAGCGATATACTTGCAAGATTTCTACAATTTCTAAGATTACAAAACATTTCAAAGATTTTTTAGATTGGAGAAAAGCAATACAATCGCAAAATTAAAAATTGAATTAATCGCAAAAATTTAAAGATTTCAAAAAATTTCAAAGACTTCAAAGTTACAAAAAACAGAGAAAATTAAATACTTCTATAGAACAGTTTTAATTTAAAGAAACGATATGAATACTTCTCATACTTCTTATACTAAAGATCTTATGAAAATATGCAACATTTTATGTACATGAAAAATTTATGATGAGTTTTTACAAATAAAAAGAATTTTAATTCTACTTATAAAAGGCGAAAAAATACCGCCAAAAATCAATTGCGATTAGCTTTCATTAAAGAAAGACGCAAAAATTTATTTGTGAACAAAAGACCGCAATCTGTGATCAGCCTCCAAAAAAGAAAGAGAGCCGCAGAAAATTTTACACAGGCAAACCTTTGTGGCGTACACCCTAGTTCGCGAAGCAACATTTCGTAAGAGGCAAAGTCCTAAAGTGCGTCATTTAAGGGGGTACCTATAACCATGGCTAAGGGTAACCGGAACACCACCAAGGGCCCTTAGTACATGGCAGATTTTACGGGGTACAACCCAATAACGGGGTACCTATACGGGTTAGACACCTTGGATTCTCACCTAATCTTGCGACATTATGCAATATTATGTGGTGTAACATGATTTAGGTTGGGAGACTAAGGCATACTGTATTTCCCAAGAAGTGCAGAAAACGATCAAGGCGCCGAGGTACACGGTTGAGTCAAGAGTGCCGGGTGGGCTTGAAGCACATCTGCCATTTTTGAAAAGTCTTGGCAAATGATGCACTCGGCCCAAAGATACCCCATAGGGTGCAACCTCGTAACTATAAGCCCTATAGGCAAAAAGGATAAGAGGTTGCGATCAAAAGCTGGTTGTTTGCAGAACTGGATGGGAAGAGCTAACCTTGTATGGTCGATGTACGCTTCCTTGAAGGGGCAACGAAGGGGAAGATAAAGGGTGACACCCTCCATTAGGGAGCTGATACGTGCTATAAGACGCAAATGTCACGAGGCTTTTTGTTCGCAAGAACATAAAGGCTTGTCATATTTGTGCAACAACTGAACTTCTGCGAGCCTTCTCTAAAAAAAAAAAAAGAAAAAAAAAAGAAAGAAAAGAAAAAAGAACTCGCAGAACATAATAAAGAAGTTAAGATGATATCAATGGGTCACTACATGAAAGTGTAGAGACGTCCTGCGATTTCATTGCAAGACGACAATGTCATGGGGCTTTATGTTCGCAAGAATATTTAGACCTGTCATATTGTCGCAACACTTCCTGAAGAGGCTAAAATACTATACAAAAAAGATAAGGCAAGATGAATGGGTTTTTGCATGAAAGTGTAAGAACGTCCTGCGATTTTGTCGCTACAAAAGAGGTGGCAAAATAAGCCCTTTACTTAGGAAGGCATGATAAGACCACAACAATTAATGAAATTTATTCCATCAATATCATTGAAGAATTTTTACAAGAATATATATAATGAAGTTCTAACAAAGAACGCAATTCCATCAACATCATTGAAGAATTTTTACAAGAATATATATCACGAAGTCATACCAGAAGAGGCGATTTCATTCGCGATCAAAGACGAATATATGTAAGAAAATACACAAATAAACTTGCGAAGATAATTATATGAATGGAAGCAACTCAAAGATATATCAATTTTACTACGACAAAATGAGCTAAGTAACAGAAACTTGAAATATACATTGCAATAGATAAGTATTCGCATCATACAAACATCATACTCGCATCATTCAAGCATCATAAAAGCATTGCATAAGCATTTCATGGCATAAGCATCGCATACACATTTCATAACATAATCATTACATAAATATTATATTCGCACAAGTATTTTACAAAATTTTACAGGATAATACCGCGAAAATTTGCAGAAACATTCATAATTCGCAGGACTATTCATAGTTCGCAACACTATATTCGCAACACTATATTCGCAACACTATGTTCGCAACACTATGTTCGCAAAACACTATTCGCAGCACTATTTAGAAGTTCAGATATTCGCAGAAAACCCCAGAAATTCGCAGAAAAATCAGAAATTTGCAGAAAAATTCAGAAGTTAGCAGGGTTATCACTTGAGGCAGAGGCAAGATAAGAATAGAGACGCAATTTAATCATTCAACATTTTCTCAAGAATTCTCCTTCATAGATAAATAACAGAGGCAACTACGGATACCCAAGAAAATATTTTATGTTCTTTATCTTCTCAGCAAGAATCCTCACCAAAAATGGAATAATAATTTCACATGAACAGAGGCAATATTTATCACTCTCATCAAGGATATTTCATACTTCTTATATATTTCGAGGATTGAGTACTTCTTATACTTCTTCAAGGATATTTTATATTTCTTATATTTCATACTTCTTCAAGATACTTCGCAAGATGATACTTCTAATTACTTCTTAAAGCTTCAGAACTTCACAAAAGAATAGAGGCAAGTATATACTTTTTGAGTTTGATATTCTTTCGCTCGTTCCTTCATCAACAAAGATCAAAGACTACTACAATGAATTTTTTCTTAAAGATCGCTCTTCAAGCAATATTCAAGAAAAAAGAGGCAAGATGTAGGAGCGGAATATCACAACAAATGATAACTTACGAAATTGTGGAGAGAAAAGACATCTTGCGAGCAAAGGAAATCACGAGGAAAGCAAAGGAAATTCGCGAAGTGAAGTTACGAAGGTTCGCAAGATAATTCTCAAATCCGAAATGGCGGGACAACACAACTGTCATCTTTTGTAAGATCATATAAATAGCCATTAGGGGGTCTTTTGAGAGAGAGGATAATTTTAGGAGGGGAGAGAAAAATGTTAGGGGAGATTTTATTTTCTTTATCATCTTCTTCCCCAAGAAATTCTAGAGCTCCAAATATTCATTAATGGAGTTTCAATTGTACAATCATGTAATTACATACAATCACTAGTGAAGAACCGTGGATGTAGATCACATTGATCGAACCACGTAAAAATCTTTGTGTCACTTTTATAATTTTAGTACTTTAATTCTTAGTTTCATAGCAAATTAATTAGATTTAGGAATCATCTTAATGGATTCTTATGAGGGTGTAGTTGTGAGATAATCCGCAACTAC